>LR999967.1:61506024-62756024 GCA_905220375.1 Tachina fera
TATGTATGTATGTATGCCTGTGAGAATTTAATGCTAATCGTGATTTGAAGTGCGTGGGGGTGTTGTGGAGGTAGATGGATCGTCTGTATGTGTGTGTGTGTGTATTTCTCTAGGAATTGGAATACACATATATAAGTATGTCTGTAGGAGCTTAAGGCTGATCGCGATTTAGGGGGGGCGAGGTATTCTAGCAATATGTAACCGGTGGAATCTGCATGTTTGTATGTATGTAGGAGTTTAAGTCTGATAGTGATTTGGGTGGGTAGGGTTGTTGACGTAATATATAGCCATAGGGTTTTGTAGGTGTGTATGTCTGTAGGAGTTTAAGGCTGGTCGTGATTTGAGGTGGGTGAGGATTTTGTTGTGGTAGATTGATTGTGTGTATGCATGTATAGCTGTGAGAATTTAAGATGATTGTGATTTATTAAAGGCGATATGTTCTTGTTATATGTAGCCGTGGGAATCTATATGTATATACATATATATGTGTAGTTTAAGCCTTTCCATAATTCAGGTAGGTGAGAGTGTTCTGTTGTTGAGATTAATTTTATATATTGTATGTGTACGTACATATGTACGTATGACCATAGGAGTTTGTGAATGTATATCTGTGAGGATTTCAGGCTGGTCCTGATTTGTGAGGGCGGAGTGTTGTTAAAATTTTCTTGGATTTTTCTTAGATAAATTGTGATATGTGTGTGTGTGCGTGTGGATATGAGTTTCTCGCGCTGGTATTTATATGTAGGTAGAAATAGATTGTTTTCAATATCGACATTTGGTACCATAAAATACTATCATATATCTGAACTTCCCTAATCCTAGTATGTTTTTATACTTACGATTGCTTTATATTTTCTCATGCTTAAATTTGTCTTGCGTTAAAGTCTGCCTTTGAGAAGTTTGTTTATATTACAGATTTTGTTTATTTAACTACATCCACCTTCTTTGACTGGACGCACAGAAAAAAAAGACCAACTTAAAATAAGTAAAAACCATGTTGAATTAATAAGAAACATTAGCGAAGGTGTAGTCACATTGAAATTTCTTATTTCAATATGGAAACATATTAATTTACAGTATTCATTTATTAAACTCATTAGTTTTTAGGTATCTCAACATACATTTTCTATTATATAGAAAATTATTGAATTAATGTGGCGCATTCTTATTTTTACGCAGCATAATTTCCTTGAGTGTAGATCAAGCGAATTTATGCTTAATATATTTTCATGATGTAGATATGTAAGTGTGATTGTTAAGATCTAATAAATACTTGACCAGCGTGACCGTTTGACCGACTAAAGTAGCAAATTGCCACTTTTTCAACTGCCTTGCCACTTTTTTATCTGCCTTGCCACTTTTTTTCTCCCTTTTTGTAGAGTCAATTATATAAAAATACATTAAAAATAAAAAAATTTTGTGTAGTTTTCTCGTTTTATAATATTTTTGCCCCTTTATTTGAGATAAATCCCCTTTTGGTGCCACTTGTTGAAAAATGTCATCGGTCACCCTGTACTTGACCATTGATAAGAAATTTGGTATGTATACATAATATCTACAAATTGATTTTATGTTTGCATGTATGTATGTATGTATGTACATACAAGGAAGTGTTTATCTCAATCTTTGAATACATATTTTTTTCGTCATGTCATGTCTTTTGTTGTTGTTGTTGCTGAAGTTGATGTATATAGATGTGAAATATCTTCAGTTTTTTTTTAATTAAAAAAAAGTTTTAATTTTCATTTGCATTTACTTAAAAGTTTGTGAGGATTTTCTCTTTTAAGTAAAGCTGAATTCCTGAAGATACATACTCTAAAGTAATAGTAACTATAATGGAAATATTTCCTATATTTAATTTAAATTTGCTTAAAGTTGGTTCAGCCTATATAGTCAACGTTAGAAATTTTTGGAGGGTGTACATTGCAAAACCTTTTAAAAATGTATTAACATTTTTAAATGAAACTGATTTGGTGATGACAGTTTTTTTTTGTTAGCCAGTTTGCTTGGTTTAACTTTTTTATTTTTTTTTTGATAAACATAAAAAATCAAATTGGAGTTTTATAATGAAATTGTTATTTTCATAATTGATGAAAACAAACACTACTTTTTCCCATTGAAATCATTTGAATTACCTTCGAAACCTTAGTCCTCTATAAAATTTATGCGCTGAAGATTCTTTCATACATATACATACATACATATGTAACAGCTTTTTTGGAATTTTAGATACATATAATATAGAATTGAATAACATTTGTTTTTGATTTTTATGTTAAGAAGTATACATATGAATGTACTTTTAAATTAGTTAAATCATAATAAACAAACTAATTTTCTTCTTGAATAGCGATCAACAGAAAACAAAGTCGTTTTCTAAGAATTTAAATCTACTCTCTTGACGGTTTCTGTAGTATACAAAAACCACGTATACTACATGAATTAATTAATTATGGATAATACGATATATAAATATTTATGAAGGCTTGATCGTTTTTAGCTTTTATTTGATGTTCTAGAAGATACGATTTTTTCTCATTTTATTAAAGTTCAGCTTATTGTATTCATATTTTTTATCGGTCTAATTCATAAAAAATATTTTAGGTTTATTACAGGTTTTTTTGACAAATTTCCCATAGAAATATGTCAAATAAGCTCTTAATAAACCTGAAATATTTTTTTATGAATAAGGCAGTATATCTTTAATTTAATTGTGCTTTTTGTGTCTGTTAGCAGACTGTACGTACAAGTTAGTCAATCACTCTTTATTTTTATTTATTTTTCCTTCTATGTGTCACTAATTTTTGATTTTACTACTTGAAATAGAGAACATTTACATATGTATATAATTTTTAAAAGTATACATATACATAAGTATATATATGAGTAGTAGGGAAATACCGGTTGAGGCGCCGATTAAAATTGTTAAATTGTGGCTGAAATTGTTAAATTGTGGCTGAAATTGTTAAATTGTGGCTGAAATTGTTAAATTTGGGTAATTAAAATTTGAAAATTGTTAAATTCTTGGAAATTTGTGAAATTTGATACCTACGAGGCTGGTTCAATAAGTCCGTCCAAATTTTTGTTTACATAAGGAGTTTTTTGTTTACATTAAAAGTGTGGGAACGGGTGATTTTTTTGGGTAGTATTAATTGTGATAACGGGTGATTTTTTTGTGGGTGTGGATTAAGGGGTTTTATAAGATTAAGATTTCTCAAGTGTATATGCTGACGGGAAAATCATGAAAATGATTTTTTTCCTAATACCAGTGGGGGAAATAGTGATTATTAATTTTTCCTAATGCCTACGGCAATGCATGATAATTTTTCGTAATGCCGACGGCAATACATGATTATTATTTTTTTTTTGAAATGCCGACGGCAAAACACATTTTAATTTTTTTCAAATGCCGACGGCAAAACATGATTATTATTTTCTATTACCAAAGGGAAAATTGCCAGTGTTGCCAGACTATAGAAAATCGTTATCGTAATACTATATCAGTAATATCAGAGAAAATAGATTTGATGACTACTACGCGATTCTCATATGAATCGGGAGAATGTGTGTATGATTTCCTCACGCTAATAAATTGTTTATAAATAAAATAATTAAATAAATTAATAAACAATTAATTTAATTATTTTATTTCTTTATAAAATGTTCTCTTGTATATGAACACCCTATACTTGTGTGTGGATGATCCATCTAGTTTGTCGCTGGTATTTATTTATTTGTTTAAGAAATATAATTGTATGTATGCATGTATGTATGTATGTGTATTTGTATGTGTATGTATGTATGTATGTATGTGTGTATATTTGTATGTGTATGTATGTATGTTTGTATGTGTATTTGTATGTATGACTGAGGATGCTTGTGCGTAAAATATTTTGTAGAATACATTTATATTTTGCAACATAATCATTTTCTTTGTCTACGATTATTTTAAAGCAGCAAAGTTTCAATTAAGTACACTCATCAGCAGAGAAACAAAAAGTAAAAATTTGCAAGTATGCAATCCCCACTTCCTTCTCTTTCATTTATGTAGTTTGTATTTGAAATAAGAAAACACTTGTACATTCTTTTATTTGGTATACATTTATTGTTTAAAATTTTTTTAAATTTTATAATAATACATACATATGTAAATTCATATTTTAAGAAGTAAAAAAGTTCATTTAAAGCAAGACATTTCTTTTGTTAGTAAAATAGCATTTTTTAATGCGCAAACACCAAAATTATGATAACTACAATAAAGATATTCTGGATACTTGATTTCCATTTGTTTAAATTTGATGCTGCCAATATCCTCAACGTTAGAAATTTTTCGGTCTAACATTTTTCCCAACCATCGTCTGTTTTCTTCACCTTTTACATAAATTTTTCAACATCTTGCGTTGGCTTTTAAAAAATTGCAAACGCTTTGAAATGAAACTGATCCAGCAGTCCAGTTTAGGTGATGATAGTTTTTTTTAGCCACTTTGCTTCTCTTTGCTTTTTTATTGATAACCATTTAAAATCAAATGGGGATTTTATAATGAAATGGTTATATTCATAATTGTTGAAAACAATCGCTACTTCTTTTGCGATGAAATCATTTGAATTACTCTTGAAACCTTGTACGTCTATAAAAATTATGTTTTTATCCATATTACTCAATTTATAAGACTTTTCGAACTTGTCCTTTGATAGGTATATATTCTATTATACGATCATGAATAAGAATGCAGTAAGCTGTTGTTTTTGCTGCAATATTAGTTGCTGTTTCAAATTCTATTTTTATATCAATCGGTCCATTATTGAGTGATTCATTCTGATGACTGACATCTACTACAATAATAGGAGCTTTTGTCTTAAACTCTGGTGCAGTTAGAAGCGGTTGAGATTCTTTCATATAATAACTTTGTTGAAATCTTATATACATATCATATACATATAATTGCTTATCGTTCATTTTTAAACTTTATGTTAAGATCATCATATGGATATGAGACTGAATTTAAATGTACTTTTAAATTAGTCAAATCACAATGAACAAACTTATTTTCTTGTTGAAAAGCAATCAATACAAAACGTGGACGTTCTCTATTTGCAGCCAGTTTAACATTCCAAATATGGCTAGTTCCTATGTTTAATTGTGGATTAATATGACAATCCCAACTGCGAAATGCCATAGGTATAGAAGCACCATTATTAATAATTTTTATCATATTCAATTTGCTAAAGTCCGATAATTGTACATGTGGGATTCTCCATGAGATGAGTGAAATTGTAAGTTTAGCTTTTTCAGTAGAAACACTCGAGCGCACAAGATTTTCATCGTTTTTATTGCGCAAGAGTATCAATTCATGTTTTCCATTTAGTATAACTTTGTTGTAGTCTTCAGCGAATCCTAGAAGCATTTTTAGAGGTACATAGAAATTGAAAAATCCATTTACAAGAGTGACATCGTCAATTTTGTTCCATCCAGCATTTTGCATCACGTTGCTTTCAGTTGGTGACATAGAAACCAAATTTTTTATGGTGCTTGTGGCTCCTAAATATCTTGTATGATCAATTTCAATTCCATTGAGCTCATAGCGAATTTTATCAAACAGATATGCCACAAAGTTGTTTTTTAGTATAAAGTTCTCTGAAGATGACGAAGATTTGGTCGTATTATCATCGGCAACAAACCCCTCCACATAAATGTAGCTCTCACTGGGTAGCACGTACAAATCTTGATTTTGTATTGAAATTCTAATTTCATCATTATTATTGTAAGACTATAAGTATGGTACATATGTATGATAGTCCTTTTTGATTATATTTTCATCAGACAAAGGTTTATCTAAGACATCTATTATTGAAGTCATTTTCTCTTTAATTTCAAATTCAATGACTTTAGAAAATTTTTATTTGATGTTGTTACAGATTTTTGTTGAGCTGTTCGCTTTAATGATGTTGTTGTTTTTGCTGCTATATTTTTCAATGTATTTGTGTTGTATATTAGCATTATTAAGTTGACCTTAAATGTATTCGTATTGTAATTTCCTCTCCTCGGAAATTAATTAAATCACCGTGTTGATCAAGTACGCTTAGAGCTAGTGAACTTATCTCTCTGGTGTTCACAGGTAAATAGATGAGATTTCTTGGAACCTCATCTATTTTATAGCCTGGAGGCACATTTATCGGAAATTCATGAAGTGTATGCGATTTGGAGTTATTCATATATGTTTTAATAGCGATACTACTTTCTATTCGCAAGAGATTCACTTTAAAAATATTAACTGGAAGATCTGAGTAATAATATTTGTTTGGTGTTAGGATTTTGCTATTGAATCCTAAAAGTTTTCCAATTGTGTTGTCCTTATTAAAATATACAGGATCCTTGGAACTATTAACTTTAACTTGCATTGTGTTGTTATAAATAAAAATCTTATTTGTTGGGCAAAGTCGATTGTATTGCTCTTCTATAAAATCAACTATATCATTTAATTCGTAAGATCCAATTGGTATTTCAATTTTATGTTCTCCTATATGAAACATATTGTTGTAAGTGTCTACATTTGGAATGCTGTTGTATGAATGAAAATCAGTTAGAGCACACTCATATGCACCATGTAATTCAATAGGAGGAAAGTAACTAGCAGATAATTCTGATGAGTTAGAGCTCAGAGTAAGTGTTATTGACATTATAACAGACTGATTACAATTAAATAAAGTTTAGTACACAGTATGGTTTATAAGCATAATTTACATATTTATTTCATTTTCTTATTTTAAAATTAACATTAGTTTCTTAATATTAATGCTATTATTGTTCTTGATATGATGCTGTTGGTGATTTAGTTTTTCTTCCAACTATAATATTTCATCTTTACTTATCCAAGAATTGTGTTGATCTGAAAATCCTAGCCATTTAACATATACTTCCTTCGCTTTAGTTTTGAGAACCTTTTCAACTAAATATGTATTTGGAAATCTAGTTTTTGAAAGTTCAGTATAGAATCCACCTTTAATAGGATTACCAAGATAATCTTCTAATATGTATGTTGCAGGATTTGTATTTTGAACTTTGATAATTGTGAATATTTCTGTGGTCCAATTTGGAGTATAACTTTTTCAAAGATATGCTTATATTTGCTTATGCGAACATGATCTCCTACATTAAATTTCGACATTTTATGCATCTTCAAATTACTGTATACAGTATTAAGCAGCTTTTGCTCATTTGTTGAGTTGAATTTAATAGGAGACATTTTAATTGTGCGATGAAATTTTTTATTGTATGCATTAACTAAATCTTTGTGTATATCAATTCACTTATATGAACCATTATAGCTAAATTCTTTCCACATCATTCCTTTCAATGTTCTATTAAATCGTTCTACAATTGATGCTTTCATACTGCTATATGTTGAGTAGTGATTAATGTCGTATTTATGCATTAATTTTTCAAAGTTTTTGTTGAAAAATTCTTTACCATCATCTGTTTGTAAGTTTTTTGGTACTCGCCCCAATTCAAAAATATCTGCCATTGCTTTGGTTGTTTCGAGTGCAGTTTTTGTTTTTAGCGGTACTGCCCATGCAAATTTTGAAAATGTGTCGATTACAGTCAACAAAAATCGATAGTTTTTATTTTCTTTAGAATAGTTCCCCATTTCAACTAAATCAGCTTGCCAAAGATCATCAATTCCTTTCATTACAACTCTGCGACGCACAAAATGTTTTCGTGCTTGCTTATGGAGTTCGTTTACTAAATTTCTTTTTGAAGACTTTAAGTTGTTTTTAGAGATTTTTTGGAGAGAGTTGTGATCTACTTGAAGGACTTTCAGCTATTGATACAAACATGTAATTTTCCAATCTATAAATTTTCTCATTAAACTGTTCAATTTGTTCAAAGGATGTTGTCATATATCTAATTTTATTTCACGTTGTAGTTCTTCGATTTGCATTTGAAGATCTTCTTGAATTACAGTATTGTCTGCCTTAAAGTATGTTAATAATTTCTCTTCTAGTTTTTCGATTTGAGTTTGCAGAAACAATTTATTGATAACATCGTTTTCCTCCAGAGCTTTTGCAACATTTTTGATCCTTTTGTTTTGGACATCAATGTTGTTGTTCGTATCCACAAATAACCCCAACAGTTTAGGTGCATTTTTCAAAGAAATTATGTTGCTAGTATCGTTTAAGTAGTGTCCAAATTTATCAACAGACATGCTTTATATACTTTATTAGAGTTAATGTATTACATTCGCTTCACGTAGCTCTTCAATAATTGATACAATCTCGTTATTGTGATTAGTATGACCTACACATTGTAATGCGAGCAGTAGTCGAAGTCGATCTACTAACTCATTTGGATCATCCCAGTATATATAGTTGGGCTATGAATATTAAATTCCATCATTCCGTCACCTAAATAGCTACCTTTTGGCTTAAATCCTGTTGATTGGGGTAAATTCTTCTGGTTTTTTTCGTCAATAAATTTCTTAATAATATGTTTATATTTATATCCTCTAGTACCCTTTATTTGACCATCAGGTGTATAGTCTCTTCTCTATGCATTAGTAGTAATTAAAATCTTTTTATAGATTTCGAGTTCAAATTTATCATAATTTTTTGGTATTTTATGAAACATTAGAGAAAATAGCCCTGGTGTTAGGGCCCATATTTGACCACCAACTTGTATTTTATCTTCATTAAGTTTGAGCGTACTATCACCGAATTTCCATTCATTATTGAAATCTTTATGTGGACCATAGTTTGTATCTAGTTCATTTCTTCCTTCCAAGACTGATAAGTCAGTATAAGTATCTTCTGTATTGGAAGTCTGTGAGTAAAAATCATCATCATCATTTACAGTATTAGCATCATTTAATGAGATGGTATTATCAAATATTGTTCCTTCAGCTAGTTTCTTTGGTGTACTTGACTCTATCTTGACTGATGTTTTTTCAGGCTTAAGACTTGTATTATTTTCAACTTCTACCTTCATTTTACTTTCTTCTTTCATGGGAATTCTTTTAATTTTTTTAGAACTATTTATGAATTCTTTGAGTGGTTCTGCTATAGGTTTAAATGTATCTCTTAGTTGTTCATGTGTATCTATTTCATCAGTTTTTATACTACGAAGCTTTTTCTTTAAGACATTTCTTGTCAACACCAATTGTTTTAAAATTTTCTCATCCATACTTAATAATAGTAAATAACAGGTATCAGCTATTAGATTAGGTATCAGCCTTTTAGGAGCTGGTCTGGTTTTCAGATCAGCTTTTCAGGACCTGGTCTGGTTTTCAGATCAGCTTTTCAGGACCTGGTCTGGTTATCAGATCAGCTTTTTAGCACCTGGTCTGGTTTTCAGATCAGCTTTTCAGGACCTGGTCTGGTTTTCAGATCAGCTTTTAAGGACCTGGTCTGGTTTTCAGATCAGCTTTTTAGGACCTGGTCTGGTTATCAGATCAGCTTTTTAGGACCTGGTCTGGTTATCAGATCAGCTTTTCAGGACCTGGCCTGGTTATCAGATCAGCTTTTCAGGACCTGGTCTGGTTATCAGATCAGCTTTTTAGCACCTGGTCTGGTTTTCAGATCAGTTTATCAGGTAGCAGCTCAGCTTATAGCAAAAAGATGTATGAAGTTTAAAGTTAGATTAATAACTAAAGTGAATGTTTATCAAGAGTAGTTTATATAGTTATGAAATAGTCAAATTGCTTTCTGTAGCGACCATTATTTAATTCATTATCTTTGCTTATCACGAAAAATCCATATTTATCCTTCCAACACTCTCGACAAATTTCTTGGAACTTTTCATAACTCATATCGCTGCCAACATGATCCCTATAAACATGCTTCATATTCGTCTCATCTTGCTTAAACATTATAATAACATTTGCATTGTCTCTTATTAAATGCTTGGGAATTCTAGTATAAGTTTGACACAAGTAAAATGAATCAACATCCCTATGTCGCCCCATACAAAAATATGTACGTATATTATTCTGCTTTTCACATGCAACATCATCAAATATCATAATTGAATTAGTTTTAGCTTCGTCAGGTGGAATAACTGATTCATTATCTGTAAATGTATAATATCCCATTCCTTTAATTGGTGAAATTAGTTTCTTCAGATATTCATATTTGGGGTGATATAAAGATTTTGAGTATAAATAGATGTTTTCAAACTTGAGTCCATTAGGACTTTCTAGTAATCCAATCATAACATTAGTCTTTCCACAATTTGATGGTCCCACTATTAGAGCACGAATAGAATTTGGTAAGAGGGGGCTTTGCTTTATTTTTGAAGTAATGTTCGATGATTGATCAATATTACGAACTAAAATATTTTTATGTTGTTTCACTAACTGCATTTTTGTAACTAAATGCATTTCATAATTGTTACCTCTTATTATAGAAAAAATTAGATAATATGGTTATACGATATCAGAACGCGTTTTGTCATAAAAACACCTTCGTTGGAGGAGGTATAGTAGATAAAATAATAAACGCTCTACCGGTTGAGCTTCATCTTCCTGGATATCAGTACTGTGGACCTGGAACAAAACTACAAAAACGTTTAAATCGAGGTGACAAAGGAATTAATTTATTGGACTCTGCTTGTAAAAATCACGATATTGCGTATTCAAAAAATAAGGATTTAAGCACTAGACATAAAGCTGATAAAATACTGGAAAATTCAGCTTGGAATCGAGTTTTATCAAAAGATAGTAGTCTTGCTGAAAAATCATTTGCATATATGGTTACTAACGCAATGAAAGCCAAAACAAAATTTGGTATGGGTGTGGAGAAAAAGAATAATGTTGGAAAGAATAAGCTAAATGATAAAAAACTGTTTAGAACATCAATTAGAGCTGCAACAAAAATACTAAAGACGGAAAAGCCATTAGATATTAACTCAGCTATTAAAATTGCACGAAAAACTATCAACAAATCATTAAAAGGAAAAAAATCTCAAATTATAGTACCACGTGTAATACGTGTCCCAAAAATTGGTGGATTTTTGCCTCTAATACCGATTTTAACTGCTCTGGGTGCAATTGGTAGTCTAACAACTGGAGGTGCTGCCATAGCTAAAGCTGTAAATGCAACAAAGAATGCCAAAAATCAACCTGATGAAGCAACTAGACATAATAGAGCGATGGAATCTATTGCAGTTGGCAAAGGACTTTACTTAAAACCATATAAAAAAGGTTATGGTTTAGTTCAAACAGAGGAATCAAAAAACTCTTAGAGATGCTGCCCAACAGACCACTATCTGATGTGGACCTAAACCGTTTCTCTATAAATATTCCATATTTTAGAGGAGTTTTCATGTTGAATACTCTACCAAAACGAGCAAAGAAAATTGAATGTGGAATAATCAACTTAGGTGTATCAACAGGACCTGGTACACATTGGGTAGCATATTATAAAAACAACAATGAAAAAGAATATTTCGATAGCTTTGGAAACTTACAACCTCCTTCAGAAGTAGTCAAATATCTTGGTACAAATGTAAAATACAACTATAATCAACATCAGAATTTTAATACATTTACCTGTGGTCACTTATGTCTTAAATTTCATTATGAAATAACTGAAAATATTAAATAAAAACACAAACATTTATATCTTACAAAACTCTTTCATGTCTTTTTATTTATAATTTAAAATACATAGTTAATATATTTTATTGCTAAATAGGAAATTGGGAATTTTGAATTAGATATTCACTGAGCTCACTCTCAACGACTAGATTTTCTTCACCTTCTCTGCTTAAGCAATAAGATCCACTGGATAGATCTTTAATATCGTCATCTGTTAAAATATTATACCGCTTCGGCAGGAACATTATGTGTTTATTCATTTCCACTTTTAGAGTTGGTCCATATTTAGTTGTTACACGTAACACATTTTTAATAGTGTATTTCGTTGATGATTCAAGCTCCTTTATGTGAATTAAATTCTTGCTGTTTAGATTATTAAATTTTGAAATTAGATTTGATGTGGAGTCCATTTTTTTAATTAGTTCTTCTCACTTTGAATGTTTAACTGGAAATGATCTTAAAAGAAGCGATGATGACTTCAAGAAGACTAATCAAAAATAACTATGGTGAAATAGTGAATAGAAGAAAGTGAAAGAGATAGTTATAGAGAAAAAAGGGATAGAGAGAGATAGAGTGCTAAAAAGAATAATGGAATAGAGACGATGGTATAGATTTTTTAAAGATTAGGAGATACTACTTTAAAAATTTACTGAGAAAATTAGTCTGTAAGGAACCTTCCAACATTCATCATCATTCATTTATCAGAAAATAAAATGAGCCAAATTAGACGTACTCTAAACCAATTTATAAGAGATTTTGAAAGCTTCAGGCTTTCTGATCATTGGGAGATGATAAAATTTTTCCAAAATAATCTGGATGAGAACGAATAGTATGGAGTTATGAAAGATGAAGACAACACAGAAGGGCACTTCAAAAGCTGTCCTTGGTATGATCCTGAGTGTGAGGAAGGACCCGATACTTGTAGATGTACAATATATTTTTTACGAAAAAGTATATTAGAACATCTAATAATTGGATACTACGAAATGTTTCCATCATTATAAATAAAATAAATAAAAATTAAACAAAATTGTATTATTAAAAGAAACAAAAGAAATATATATAAAATAAAATTGTATTATTAAAATATTCCTCGTTTTGTATTATTTTTTCTAAAGGAAAATTAGGAATCATCTGTTTGTAAGTTTTTTGGTATTCATCTCAATTGAAAAATATTTTCCATTGTCTTGGTTGTTTCTCTTTATGAAATTTAATGGAATTTAATAATATTGTGAAATTTAATTTCTCTTGTACAGAACTTCTCAAAGAGAAACAAGACTGTGCATGTTTAAGCGATATGAAAATAAGAATTTGCAAATACGCAAAAACAAAAACTTTTTTGATCCAACGAAGTAAAACCATTAAAGAAATAAACACCAGTCACATATTTCATTCTTTTTTCAATATTTTATTTCAAATTTTTTCTTAAAAACTAATTTACATGTGTACAATCATTTTTCTTGATAAATAATTAAATAGGATCTTATGATTATAATTATATAATTTTAACAACAATAAATAGGATTTCATATACATAAATTTTTCTTTTATAAATAGGATTTTTTTTACAATAATTTTTCTTAATAACAAAGATTTTATATACAATTTAAAAATTAACTAATTAACTAAAAATTAAATGAGTTTAACGATTTTCTTGCATTCTAGCAATCTCATCTAGCAACATGTCAAGTTCGTATTCAGGGTTAGTTTCCTTAATACGAAAATGATACCATGCATATGTGTTAATGTTATTTGACCTAATTTTTCTCTTATCGTCTCCATAACTTAATACTACCTTATTTAATTCACTAGTATATATTTGATGTAGCTTAGATTTAAATGTTAACATACTATCATATACATTGGTCTTATTGAATAAACAATTTTTATAATTAGCTAAACTATATTTATCTAATATGGCTCTCTTTACCCCCTTCGATTTCTTTACATCATTTTGATCTTGAACACTAAATGAATACATTTTAGATCGCAACCCGACAAATTCTTTCATTATTTTCCACAATTTTCGTCTTTCATCATACCCAGCACCTTTTTATTAACTAGTGGAAAATTATAAATGTTGTCTGTAGGATAGTCCGATGTATCAAATTGTTCTTGTATGTCATTTTTTATGTCAGCATAAAAGTCGTCCGTCTTTATTGAATATATAAAAGAGTCCGTATCCATATAGTTTAAGGAGAGTTTTGTCTTAAACTTAGGTTGCATGTACCCGTAATGGAAATTATACATTTTCCATTTGGACAGTTCGAGTACACAAAATCCTAAGTAAATTGGTTTATTGTAGCAGGTTTTGACTCTTGTCATTTCAATTGCTACCAGGTCCTCGGAAAATATAGATAAACTATGAAAATTTGGTTTTGATATCCAATCTTGGGCCCCCAAATGATTCCGATTCGTTTTCTCCCAACTATTGACAATTTTAACATCTCTCCTCTTGTCCACATTTTCCATGGTTTTACCATACACTGCATTATTGAGTAGTTTGAAAAATTTTTTTCAAAAGCATTTTTAGCAGTGGCCCTATGTCTGGTATTTAAGTCAATGTAGCCTTTTAATCATGGAGATTGTTTAAATGCTAGAATACGATGAGTTTTCTTTAAAACTAAGACATATTCTAAGCACTGTTTTAGAACTCTAAAGTGTATCACATATGATTGTTTTGTAGAGAAATCGGTTATCAACTTGTTATACTTCGCATGCATAGGTTTCTTATTTTCAGCGCAAAAAGGAAGATCATTATGCAAGTGGTGTAAATGAGAGGGATAATCCGACGTGACCTCATATACATAACTGTCTGCTCCGTTATCAGCTATGCTGTTTGGATCCAGATTCAACTCGTCTTGCGATAACCATCTGAACCCACCATTAGGAAGATATTCCGACATTGCCCAACCGTAAAGGTTATTTGCGTCTAAGTAGACGAGAAATTCTGATGGTTTTGATGCATCGAAATCTTCCAAATATTTGTTATTCGCTTTCGAATATCTGTAAGATCCCCCCACGTATACCTTTCTTCATATTTTTCTCAAAAATATCTGTCAGTAAGAGGACATCTGTTTTTAAGTAAAGTTTCATGTAGTCTTTCATAGTTTTGCAACCAAAAGTATTCCATACCTCTACAGCATGTGAGTATTCCTCTAAAGAACATTCTTTATTGTTCAACTTATTAAAGAAATCACTGCGTGAAGGGAGCTGACACTCATCTAATTTTTGAAATGAATTTACGTACTCATAGGGGAAAATACCTTTTTTCTTAATAAGCTGAAACTCGTTTTCAGACTGAAATAAGGACCTTATAGTGCTGAAATCATTATCCGACAAATTGCAGGCTAATGATTCCAAACTCTCAGCCATAAAACGTATTGTATCAAGAAATCTTATTTCAAGCTTATGACCATCACTCATTTCTGAAAATTGGGAGAGGGATATATAAAGCTCCTTATTGAGAGGGAGTACTTTCAGCTGCATTGAAATTTCACCTAGTTCTTTGATAAAAAGATGTGAGTCATAGTTTGAATAATTATGAAAGTAAACTGGTATAAACTTGGGAATTTGGTAATTTAAATTACACTTATTGTGGGCTGCACCTCTATATTTACCACTAATGTGGCAATGATCTCTAACGCGATCTTTACCTAAAAATTTTTAACAAATATGACAATTTACCGCACTATAAAAACTATACACATCAGAAGGGGATAAAGTATCCATTTGCCTATTATTAACTAAATAATTATTGTAAATATTCTCACAATCTTTAACTAAATATGATACAAATTTTTTTGAGGCATCTTTCCCAGTATAAACCCTTAACTTATCTAACTTACTGCTATGGAGACACTTAATATAATAGCTAAATGCACAAGGAGTGTGCTTTTTAATTAAACTAGTTTTATTACTTACGTTATCACTTATATCTTCCAGGATGCATTCGAAGTCAGCGTAAACCACAAAGGGGACATCCAATATCCTTTGATGACCCTTAAAGCTGAGAATTGCATCCGGACCTGATGGCATACTTGTCACGATTTTGCCGCATTCAGCCTTATGATTGTGCATAACATTTTCCCTGCGAGTATACTGGAGACAGGTGTTGCAGAAAATTAATTTATGATCATCCTGCGTTATCTGACTTCGTAAAAGTCTGTGAATAATAAAAAATAGTTAAAAATTTATTAGTAAAATGTATCTATTATAAAATCTATAAAACAAGTATATGTATCATTAAATTAAAGTGTTGTAAAATTTTCTAACTTACCTTGATATGTCCTTTATCAAAATATAGTGATGAACTTCACCATTCTCCAAAAGAAGCAAGTTTACATGAGTAATTTTCTCGTCCTTAGTCACATAATAGGGGCCAAAGATTTGATTTGCCTCCTCATCATACCCAAATACGTTAACGCTTATTGTAGGATTGTTCACCTCAAACACGTTAATTTTTTTTAGAGCTAATGGGAATCTTAAATTTTTGAAATTTAGCACTTCACCATTTCGCGTAAAAATAATGTCTGCAGAAATGTCCTGAATACCATAAGAACTGCAACGTTCTTGATTGTATTTGGTTGTATACATGGCAGCAATCAAACACCATTTGAAGCAGTATTCATCATCGTTTTGTATATTGATGCAAGCTTTTGTTCTTACTAGTTTTTGAGGTGTGGATATCCAACTTGATCCTTTGACAAGCGACGATTTGTTGATGTTGATTTCTGCTCGGACTATGCGTGATAAAGTCCAACCAGAATGGCGCTCTTCAAATTCGGATATTTTGGTTGAAATCTCCTCAATCTGTTTACGGAATATTTCTTTTATGTTGTCTGCTTTCGTCACCAAACTCATTTTAGCTACATGTGTTATAACACACAACTCCAAATCCTCTTCAACAATTTTGATATACTCCGCCACAATACTCACATGAAATTTAATAATTGTATGCTTACACAAAGTCATGTGAAGTCTCTCATAAAAATATTTATGTTTTCCTTCATAAACTCTTCCAGAAGAAGTTGGTCCTTTCTATTTAAAATAGCATATGTGGCGATATGATTTTTGAAGGCTTTCGATATTTTGAAACATCTCACATTCTCTGCTACTTCTTCTGTCCTAGAATGTGAAGCACTAATTGGAGTTGGCAGAATTTCTTCTCTTCTTTCTTCTTCTTCTCCATCACTTTCCGGTAAACTTATGTCCATAGCATCGTTGTACAAATTCCCTCCATGGATATCCACACCTTGTTGGTGAGCTAGTTGTTGCTGCTGCTCTTGTTGATGATAATTAAGAGGTTGCCATTGCATCAAATTGGAATACTGCTGCATTTGATTATCTGGTGTGACGGGATTATAATTATAAGTTGGGTACTCATATTGCATTGGCACTCCTAATCCCAAAAACTGATTATTCCATGGCATACCGTATTGATGATAATTCATTGGCACTTGATATTGGGGGTAATGTAGAGAAGGATGTTGCTTATGATGAGACATATTTAGGTGCTGTTGATAATTTTCAAGAGATGTCTGCGGTTGTTCTTGATTTCTGTTCCGGCTTACGACCACTTCATCCTGCACACTATGATTTTTGACATGATCCAAAAAGGACTTTTGGTATTTATATACCTTATGGCATCTTTCACACTGATAACCTGAAGAACTCATTTTTAATTATTTTATTTTTATTATTTCACTTTAACACAATTTGTGATGATGGTTGTAAATACAATGAAGTACTGATGTGATGGTTAGAAAAGTTGGCGTATTTATACAAAAATTAGTAGCAGTATCCTTGCAGCATATTTACTTTTTGTTTCTCTGCTGATGACTGTACTTAATTGAAACTTTGCTGCTTTAAAATAATCGTAGACAAAGAAAATGATTACGTTGCAAAATATAAATGTATTCTACAAAATATTTTAAGCACAAGCATCCTCAGTCATACATACAAATACACATACAAACATACATACATACATACATACACATACAAATATACACACATACATACATACATACATACACATACAAATACACATACATACATACATGCATACATACAATTATATTTCTTAAACAAATAAATAAATACCAGCGACAAACTAGCTGGATCATCCACACACAAGTATAGGGTGTTCATATACAAGAGAACATTTTATAAAGAAATAAAATAATTAAATTAATTGTTTATTAATTTATTTAATTATTTTATTTATAAACAATTTATTAGCGTGAGGAAATCATACACACATTCTCCCGATTCATATGAGAATCGCGTAGTAGTCATCAAATCTATTTTCTCTGATATTACTGATATAGTATTACGATAACGATTTTCTATAGTCTGGCAACACTGGCAATTTTCCCTTTGGTAATAGAAAATAATAATCATGTTTTGCCGTCGGCATTTGAAAAAAATTAAAATGTGTTTTGCCGTCGGCATTTCAAAAAAAAAATAATAATCATGTATTGCCGTCGGCATTACGAAAAAAATAATAATCATGTATTGCCGTCGGCATTACGAAAAATTATCATGCATTGCCGTAGGCAAATTAAAAATCACTATTTCCCCCACTGGTATTAGGAAAAATAATTTTCATGATTTTCCCGTCAGCATATACACTTGAGAAATCTTAATCTTATAAAACCCCTTAATCCACACCCACAAAAAAATCACCCGTTATCACAATTAGTACTACCCAAAAAAAATCACCCGTTCCCAAAAAGTTAATGTAAACAAAAAACTCCTTATGTAAAAAAAAATTTGGACGGACTTATTGAACCACCCTCGTAGGTATCAAATTTCACAAATTTCCAAGAATTTAACAATTTTCAAATTTTAATTACCCAAATTTAACAATTTCAGCCACAATTTAACAATTTCAGCCACAATTTAACAATTTCAGCCACAATTTAACAATTTTAATCGGCGCCTCAACCGGTATTTCCCTACTACTCATATATATACTTATGTATATGTATACTTTTAAAAATTATATACATATGTAAATGTTCTCTATTTCAAGTAGTAAAATCAAAAATTAGTGACACATAGAAGGAAAAATAAATAAAAATAAAGAGTGATTGACTAACTTGTACGTACAGTCTGCTAACAGACACAAAAAGCACAATTAAATTAAAGATATACTGCCTTATTCATAAAAAAATATTTCAGGTTTATTAAGAGCTTATTTGACATATTTCTATGGGAAATTTGTCAAAAAAACCTGTAATAAACCTAAAATATTTTTTATGAATTAGACCGATAAAAAATATGAATACAATAAGCTGAGCTTTAATAAAATGAGAAAAAATCGTATCTTCTAGAACATCAAATAAAAGCTAAAAACGATCAAGCCTTCATAAAATAAATATTTATATATCGTATTATCCATAATTAATTAATTCATGTAGTATACGTGGTTTTTGTATACTACAGAAACCGTCAAGAGAGTAGATTTAAATTCTTAGAAAACGACTTTGTTTTCTGTTGATCGCTATTCAAGAAGAAAATTAGTTTGTTTATTATGATTTAACTAATTTAAAAGTACATTCATATGTATACTTCTTAACATAAAAATCAAAAACAAATGTTATTCAATTCTATATTATATGTATCTAAAATTCCAAAAAAGCTGTTACATATGTATGTATATGTATGAAAGAATCTTCAGCGCATACATTTTATAGAGGACTAAGGTTTCGAAGGTAATTCAAATGATTTCAATGGGAAAAAGTAGTGTTTGTTTTCATCAATTATGAAAATAACAATTTCATTATAAAACTCCAATTTGATTTTATATGTTTATCAAAAAAAAAATAAAAAAGTTAAACCAAGCAAACTGGCTAACAAAAAAAACTGTCATCACCAAAGCTGGAGGTGCTAAATCAGTTTCATTTAAAAATGTTAATACATTTTTAAAAGGTTTTGCAATGTACACCCTCCAAAAATTTCTAACGTTGACTATATAGGCTGAACCAACTTTAAGCAAATTTAAATTAAATATAGGAAATATTTCTATTATAGTTACTATTACTTTAGAGTATGTATCTTCAGGAATTCAGCTTTACTTAAAAGAGAAAATCCTCACAAACTTTTAAGTAAATGCAAATGAAAATTAAAACTTTTTTTTAATTAAAAAAAAAAAAAAAACTGAAGATATTTCACATCTATATACATCAACATCAGCAACAACAACAACAAAAGACATGACATGACGAAAAAAATATGTATTCAAAGATTGAGATAAACACTTCCTTGTATGTACATACATACATACATACATGTAAACATAAAATCAATTTGTAGATATTATGTATACATACCAAATTTCTTATCAATGGTCAAGTACAGGGTGACCGATGACATTTTTCAACAAGTGGCACCAAAAGGGGATTTATCTCAAATAAAGGGGCAAAAATATTATAAAACGAGAAAACTACACAAAATTTTTTATTTTTAATGTATTTTTATATAATTGACTCTACAAAAAGGGAGACAAAAAGTGGCAAGGCAGATAAAAAAGTGGCAAGGCAGTTGAAAAAGTGGCAATTTGCTACTTTAGTCGGTCAAACGGTCACGCTGGTCAAGTATTTATTAGATCTTAACAATCACACTTACATATCTACATCATGAAAATATATTAAGCATAAATTCGCTTGATCTACACTCAAGGAAATTATGCTGCGTAAAAATAAGAATGCGTCACATTAATTCAATAATTTTCTATATAATAGAAAATGTACATATGTTGAGATACCTAAAAACTAATGAGTTTAATAAATGAATACTGTAAATTAATATGTTTCCATATTGAAATAAGAAATTTCAATGTGACTACACCTTCGCTAATGTTTCTTATTAATTCAACATGGTTTTTACTTATTTTAAGTTGGTCTTTTTTTCTGTGCGTCCAGTCAAAGAAGGTGGATGTAGTTAAATAAACAAAATCTGTAATATAAACAAACTTCTCAAAGGCAGACTTTAACGCAAGACAAATTTAAGCATGAGAAAATATAAAGCAATCGTAAGTATAAAAACATACTAGGATTAGGGAAGTTCAGATATATGATAGTATTTTATGGTACCAAATGTCGATATTGAAAACAATCTATTTCTACCTACATATAAATACCAGCGCCAGAAACTCATATCCACACGCACACACACACATATCACAATTTATCTAAGAAAAATCCAAGAAAATTTTAACAACACTCCGCCCTCACAAATCAGGACCAGCCTGAAATCCTCACAGATATACATTCACAAACTCCTATGGTCATACGTACATATGTACGTACACATACAATATATAAAATTAATCTCAACAACAGAACACTCTCACCTACCTGAATTATGGAAAGGCTTAAACTACACATATATATGTATATACATATAGATTCCCACGGCTACATATAACAAGAACATATCGCCTTTAATAAATCACAATCATCTTAAATTCTCACAGCTATACATGCATACACACAATCAATCTACCACAACAAAATCCTCACCCACCTCAAATCACGACCAGCCTTAAACTCCTACAGACATACACACCTACAAAACCCTATGGCTACATATTACGTCAACAACCCTACCCACCCAAATCACTATCAGACTTAAACTCCTACATACATACAAACATGCAGATTCCTCCGGTTACATATTGCTAGAATACCTCGCCCCTCCTAAATCGCGATCAGCCTTAAGCTCCTACAGACATATATATGTATATTCCAATTCCTAGAGAAATACACACACACACACATACAGACGATCCATCTACCTCCACAACACCCCCACGCACTTCAAATCACGATCAGCATTAAATTCTCACAGGCATACATACATGTAATCGATCTACCTCAACTACACCCCCGCCCACTACTTATCAAAGCCTCGCTTAAATTCCTGCAGTCATATACATCCACAAACCCCTACGGTTACATATTAAAACACCTACAAACGCCCATCCACCCAAATCACAGTCTACCAACACCTATATTAACATTAGAAAAAATAACAATTTCAGCCACAATTTAACAATTTCAGCCAAAAATTTTGCAAGTTTAATTGGGGCAGGATTGGTATTTCCCTACTACTTGTGTCGGATGTCAGAAATATTAAGTCTTAGAAATGGAATGCAAGATCAACCGATTCCTTTAGTTTTCATATAATAAAAATAATTTTAATTTAGTGCTTTGTTACTTAAATTACACGCTAATTTCGTGGTTTCAGTGCTTTTTGAAATTTAAAAGTTGACAACGCTGTTGATAGGCTTTTTTGAAAACCTTTGCAACTGTTAGAAGAGTGTTAAACTTTTCTCATGGTGGTGCACCACAGTGGTATATTAAATAATTTTTTTCCACTGCACCTAGAATATTTAAAAACACAACTTTAAAGTTAAAAAAATTCTTTTGGAACCTAAAATTTGTGTATTTCTTATTATTTAACTTAATTTGTAAGCTTTACAAATCGCCTTCCCTTTTCTACATTTACTGGGATTGGTATCTTGGGAAAATTTCACGGTAGATTCACGATAGCATTTTTCCCTTCAAGGGGAATGAAAAATTCACGTGAACAAAAATTCCACTTGTTATTCACGGTTTGGGTGAATGTTTTATAAGTACACATGTAATTGGGTTATTTAATATGGAATCCTTTACACAATTTTCGTTTGTATACAATGGTCTCTGTTGGAACAGTAACAGATGTTCTAATAATAAAACATTTACAACAAATTACTTTTCAACTTTCTTTCAATTTTAACATTTTTACAGCATTTTAATTGAATGTACTAAAAGAAAAAGAAGTACATATGCATATACAAACGTGTGTGTGTACGTCAATACAACCATATACACAAACATCCACTTTTATCCCTACAAACTTTGGGAGATATCTTACCCAGAAGATATATAAACAGTATCTCATTTTTATCATTTAGAAGAAAATCATCAAAGCAATACTTTTTTGATAGTAAAATAAAAAAAAATAAAAATCTTTTTTGTGAAACTTTTTGAACGAACAGTTCAAAATGTACTCAATATTTATTTTTTCCTTTAACAAGGTATTTTGTGTTATTAAAATTTTGTATTTTTAAATTTATAATATAAATATGTGTTTAACTAAGAGATAAAAATATATTTAATTTAAAATTAAAACAATCAGAAAATTTTCAAAACATTAGCTCAGAAAACTCCTTTTTGTACCAAACATATGATGACTACTGTGATGATAAATTAAATTTAGTCTTAATGTATTTTGTATTTTTCCTCGTTCAAAAAATTTAGCAAACTGTAAAATTGTACTTTAGGAGATAATCTATCGATATAAATAATTTATCTTTCTAAAGACAATCTGGAAATATCATAAATTATTCTATTAAATGATTATCTAGCAATATCACAGTTTTATTTTCTAGAAGTATTGCATTCGTATTTCTTCGATGTATCGTCATGGCTGCACAATCTCTCCGGAATGGAGAAACTTCCGCAATAGGAATATAATTGTTGCCGCAATAATATTTTTCTTCCTAGCAATACAATTAAGAATAATTTTTGTATTACCTTGCTACATGAATGTTAATGCACACTAAGCACAGTGTTATTAGAAATTTGTTTCTAAAAATCGTCTAATTTTAAAAATAAAATTGTCACAATTATATAGGGTGTTTTTTATGTAGTGTCACAACTTTGAGTTGGCATCACTGCTTTATTTGAGCACCAATTCAACAGCTGATAGTTGCTTTTTGTTTAATTTGCTTTGAAATTTTATTATGACTCGATTTCCACCAGAGCAACGCGTGCAAATTGTTGAAATTTTTAACCAAAATAATTATTCTATTTGTCAAACTCATCGTGCACTTCTTCAAATATTTATTTCAATAATGTTATTTAATAACAAGGCATTTACATTTCGAGCTCAATCTTGCTGCTTTTTACTAGATTTCCCATCCAATCGAAATCTAATTTGTCAGTAGATCTCTAGGAACTCTAGTAAAAATCTAATATATTAATTAATTTTTTACTACTCTGTGCAACATATTTCTGTGGCAATAGGGAAAAAGTGCTTAAGCGTTCAGGTCGATTTTCAGAAATTTCATTTTTTTTGTAGTTAAGTTGAGATATTCTTTGTTAACATTTAGTTTTTTATGCAAACATCGTTCTAGACACTATAAGTAATACATTTAAGTTGAAATATACCAACGTATAACCTCACGTAAGCTATTATTCCAAATTATATAAGAAGTCTACAAAAAATAAGTCTAGCACTATGACTTATTTTTTGTAGACTTCTTATATAATTTGGAATAATAATAATAATAATAATAAAACTTCCTAAAACTCGCCAAATTAATTGAGAATTTCACCAGAGGTACTTTCAAATATGTAGATTAAAGATGTACCATTAAATTAAAATCAGCTTATCTCGACTTAAGCACTTTTTCCTTTTTGCCACAGACTTATATAAAAGGTGAGTGAATTAGCTACTGTCTGTACCACTGTGTAGTTCTTATTAGTCAACCCGTAAGATAAACTGTATTTTAGCGATCGTAAGGTCTACCGAATTTACCTTACATTATTTCCCGTATTACTTATATTATTCCGTAAATTAGCCGAATACGAAGTCTTCCGAATTTACTTCGTGCTTGTTGTAGTTAGCTGCACAGTAGACGAATATAAAGTCTCCCGAATTTACTTTATATTTCGTTTTAATATTATTCCGTAAATTAGCCGAATACGAAGTCTGCCGAATTTACTTCGTGCTCGTTGTAGTTAGCTGTACGGTAGCCGAATATAGTCTCCCGAATTTACTTCGTGCTCGTTGTAGTTAACTGCACGGTACCCTATTGTAATGGAATGTAACTGCAACAGTAGGAAACATCTGATCGATATTGTTATATAAAAAGTAATGAAAATGGTTATGGAGATGTAATGTAACATAACCTATTTTTCATATAAAAATATCAATCAGCTGTTTCCTACGTTGCAGTTACATTCGATTACAGCCGGCTAACTGAGCGTTAAGGTATTCGTAATTTAATTTATATTTCGTAGAAATATTATTTCATAAATTAGCCGAACACGAAGTCCCCTGAATTTACTTCGTGCCCGTTGTAGTTAGCTGCACGGTAGCTGAATATAAAGCCTTCCGAATTTACTTCATATTTCGTAGTAATATTATTTCGTTAGTTAGCCGAATACGAAATCTCCCGAATTTACTTCGGGCTCCTTGAAGTTAGCTGCACGGTAGCTGAATATAAAGTCTCTCGAATTTACACTATATTTTGTAGTAATATTATTTCGTAAATTAACCGAAATCGAAGTCTCCCGAATTTACTTCGTACTGGTTGTAGTAAGCTTAGGTGAATATAAGTCTATATATTCATATTAATTGTACTTCGTAAAGTAACCAGACGTAATATAATCTGTCTGATATACTTATCACTTTTTTAATAGTGTTTACGTTAGAAGTCGTGAGTTCGTATATAAAACCGATTGTGTTAGTATAACAAACATCTACATACTATCCAAAGGAAGCAGACCTTTGACTAGACACTGGGCAGACTGAGTCATACCCCAGCTAAAAAATAAACTGCGTTATAATGGTGCCCAAGCAGGGGGCCGATTCCAATCTTACAACTTGTGGTTAAACCAAAATTCCGAACCACCAACGAGCTTGGATCGGGCAAAAAACACAATAACGAGACACGACCTAATCATAATATGCTACAAAATGACTCATTTAGTTTGATATATCTCTTGTGCAAATATAAGTTGATTGAAGTGTGTGCGCAGCAAGGCATTCCCATGACTGAAGAGGGAACGGTAAATCAACTTCGTCAACAATTAGGAGAGCTCGTACGAACTAAATGTCAGAGAGCCTCATCAAAGAATCTTTTGAGCGCATTAGAGGAGGAAGTACTCACGAAAGATAATACGCCCATCATAGGTAGCCCTACTCAGAAATTTACGTCAGCAGTGCCCTCTGCAAGCTGCCACTTGAGATCATCATCACAATTGAGTGACTCCAAAGTCCTGCCTACAGTCCGACGTTAGACTTTATAGAACGAATGGAAAGGCTGGCTGATTGCTACGGCTTCGATCGTGCTCGTTTGGTACTGTCGTTATTAGAGGTGCTAAAGAGTAAAGCCCTTCAATGATATCTGGCACGACGAAAAGAGATCCACACATGGGAACACTTCAAGGCCAAGACGACTAGCATTTGTACCTTCGTATAAACGATTTTACAGCTCTTCGCGGACTGATGGAACTCACCGATGAATATGAGCTACTGCGAAAAGAGGAGACCAAGCAGAACGGACCTCAACCCAGTCATAGCATTTGTAATAATAATCGCAAATCGCATTGCTGGAAATGTAAGCAGCAAAGACACACACGAAAGCAGTATCCTTATACCGGACAATTATTCTGCTCACGATGTGAATATCCAAACATTATGTCTCGCTACTGCCAATAATATCAGACCGATAATGAGGATGGTCGGTACTATTTACAAATCTCCCTGTTTGGAAGACTGACCAGAGCCCTAGTCTATACAGGCTCAACATTAACATATATAGGAAAGGATCTACGGATGATATTGGAACATAGTAATATACACCCAAGAAACTACCACCGAACTTTGCAGCTGGCCAATGCCTCATGCATATCAGGCACACAAGTTTATCCAATTTGAGTGGACGTCAACGCAAAGAATACCAGACTTTTGGCATCTGCACTCGACACCCTAGCTGAACCCGTCATTCTCGGCATGGATTTCTTGCGGCGGTGACAGGCCAGGTTAAATTTAGATGGGGTCCCACTACAATCAAACCAAGAAATAACCCTTTGCATACCCTCACTTCTATCACAGAAAGGAACTATATAAGTTACGAAGAGGAAGATGGTATGTCACGACGCCCGTTCCTAACCGAGACCTTTCCCGAGGTCTCACCGCTATTGGGACGCATCCTCGAAATTTGTACCAGAAAAAGCTCAGTTAAGGACGAAAGCACGAAGAATCATTTCCCGACTGTCAAGAGCTGAGTGGGTGACTGTTTCGTCATAAGGATGCACCCTACACAAGCTGCACACCCCTTAACTTTACGAAACCGGCAAATGACAAAGATATGTTCGGCAAAAATCTCAAACTAACCGCCCAACTAAAAAACACAAGAGAAACACCAATTTATCCGCGAAAAACTTCACCAAGACCGACCGAATGGATTCGAAACCAACAAACTGTTGGCGAAACTTTCCTGAAACCATACTATGACAAACGTTGGCGCAACGGGCAACTCAAAATAGGTGAAACGATCTGTACTCGCAAACACATGATTTCTCCGACCGCCGACCACTTTAACAGGTAGCATGCGCTTAAACTTTTCGGGCCTGCGCGATCATTGAAAAAGTATCGCCAAATATATTCCCATGACAGACGGGGCCGAAATATAGAAGATTTGGGTATATATTACCGAAGCGGTAGTGCAGTAACTCCGTGTGCTACAAAAACTTTTCTCATTATTTATTTTACATAAATTTCCCTTCGGAAACGGAATTGAATCCTCCTTGAAATCTTAAGCCCTAGCCGACGCATACCCCAGCATACCAGCGCCAGTAACAGACCGGACACACCTGACAAATTTCCTAGTTCAGTTTTCTTTTCTAGACACCATCTCCTATAAAAATGGGGTGGATTCAATTCTGTGTTCGAACGGAATTGAACTTTGTGACATGACCGATTATTTCGATATTTAGCCGAATACGAAGTATTCCGAATTTACTTCGTGCTCGTTGTAGTTATCTGCAAGGTAGCAGAATATAAGGTCGTCCTAATTTACTTTATATTTCGTAGTAATATTATTTCGTAAATTAGCCGAATACGAAGTATCCCGAATTTACTTCGTGCTTATTGTAGTTAGCTGCACATTAGCCAAATATAAATTCTCCCTAATTTACTTTATATTTCGTAGTAATATTATTTCGTAAATTAGCCCAATACGAAGTCTCCCTAATTTACATCGTGCTCGTTGTACTTAGCTGAATATAAACTCTCTTATGCAAAAACGATTGTTAAAGTTAAAGAATGAGTTAAAACCGGTTTTGCGATACAAAATTCGTTTGTTAAGCCAACTTTAAATTTGCCAATCGTTTTTGCATAAGGGGAAAAGTCTTTCGAATTTACTTTATATTTCGTAGTTATATTGCTCCGGAATTATCTTCGTGGCCGTTGTAATGGGTGATTTTTTAAGAACTATCGGAAATTAAAAAAAAGAAAACACACAAAATTCAGAAAAATGCATGAAATATTTATTTGGATTGATAGTTGGGTCGATATAATTTAATGTTTGAAGATTATTTCATGCAAATGTTGGCCGCGGCTGCGCCTCAAATGGTCCATCCGCTTAGTCCAATTTTGGCATACTCTTTCCAACATTTCGGCCGGTATCTCACGAATAATGTTGGCAATGTTGGCTTCCAGTGCGTCAATCGAAGCGGGCTTGTCGCTATAGACATTAGCCTTAACATAGCCCTACAAAAAATAGTCTAGAGGCGTTAAATCGCACGATCTGGGCGGCCAATTGACTGGTCCCAAGCGTGAAATAAACTGTTCACCGAACTCGCCTCTCAAGTGGTCCATTGTTTCGCGTGCTGTGTGGCATGTGGCACCGTCTTGTTGAAACCACATGTCATGCAAGTCAAGCTCTTCCATTTTGGGCAAAAAAAAGTTTGTTATCATCGCACGGTAGCGCTCACCATTCACAGTAACGTTGTGATTCGCATCATCTTTGAAGAAATACGGCCCAATGATGCCGCCAGCCCATAATCCGCACCAAACGGTTGTTTTTTGTGGATGTATTGGTAGCTCTTGCAATGCTTCTGGCTGCTCTTCACTCCAAATACGGCTGTTTTGCTTGTTCACGTATCCATTCAACCAGAAATGAGCCTCGTCGCTGAACACAATTCTTCGATAAATTCTTCGATGCGTGCTCTTAACAGAACACGCATTTTGGTAATAAAATTCAATAATTTGCAAGCGTTGTTCGTTTGTAAGACGATTCATGATTAAATTATAGACCAAACTGAAGATGTTTGACAGTGACACAAGATAAAAAACGTGCGCGAGCTGTCAAAACTAGTGTTGCCAAAAAGATAATAGCAAAAAAATCACTCGTTAGTTAGCTGCACGGTAGTCGCATATAAAGTCTTCCGAATTTACTTTATATTTCGTAGTAATATTACTTAGTAAATTAGACGAAATCGAAGTCTCCCGAATTTACTTCTTACCCGTTGAAGTTAGCTGCACGTTAGCCGAGTATAAAGTCTATATATTCATATTAATTGTACTTCGTAAAGTAACCAGACCTAATATCACCTCTTCGATATACTTCATACTATTCACTTTTTTAACCAAGGTTGGCAAACGGTATCGTAAAAATACTGATACCGATTCAAATACCGCTAAAACTAGATACCGGTATCAATACCGATAACGAAATCCATTTCGGTTAGAAAATACCGGTATCCAGAATACCGTTTACGTCTATACCGGTATGTACCGGTATACCGATTCCCACCAAAAAGAAAATTTCAAATATATATTTTAATTAACTTATTATTTATTATATTTAAATTAACTTTCTTTTATAAACACGTTTTTGTTATCCTTCACACATTCTTATGAAGCGCTTTTTTTTTAATTAACCAGAAATTGCAATCATATTATAATCATCACTAGCGCGAAATACTAACAAACTGCTTGAGCTGCTTAATGCCTTTAGGAACGAAAAACGTCTTTCTAGACATATGTATAAATGTTTTAAAATCGCGAAAATTAGTATATTGGCTGTACCAGATCCACGAACTGATGCGAAGATTTTAAGTTTTGAAGAGTGCTTTTTTAATATATGCACATTAAACTGCTCGCAAAGATATTTTTCTTTGATTGATATACTACATATGTATGTCCGCTGTCTAAAATATGAGGTTTGCGGCCATAAATGCCTAGCGAGGCCTAGAGTACCCGATAAGCAGTGGAGATTTTGTAGAAAAAAAATTGGAAATAATTCTGCAGTTTCTACAGTAGCTGTCCGATTTTTAGGAAATTTTACACAGCATTGAAGGAATTGTCAGAGAGTTCAAGTCTGGAATTTAGACGATACATTTTTAAAGGGGACGGAACCACAAAGCACTAAATTAGGCAACCTTGGGTAAATAAAAAATTTTATTGTGCAAGTGGATTGTTTTCTATCAAGGAGCTAAAAAATGTCATACGTTTGTGTGTTTTCGCTTAGAGTTTAGAAAATATTAGAGAAAAAAGATCAAGATTTTGGCTTTTTTACCAGCCCTGACCCACTTTTCTGCTAATGGAGAAGTCAAATCTTGTTAGATTTATAAAATTAAGCTCATTATAAATTAGTTACAAAATTTTTAACATTTAAAAAAATTTGGTATAAAAATTACAATTAATTCAAAATTTATACGCAATTTAAACTAAAACTTTGAAAAAAAATCGATTTTCACCGGTTTTGAAGAAAAAAGTGGGTTAATTATTTCGCATTTATTAAAGAATTTCGCCAATCAATATTTTCGGCTGAAAAGTCTCTCTTAGATAGAAAATGATGCAATCAATACACAAAGTAGTAACGAATATAATTTCCAATAAAATAAAATTAAAAATGGGAATTTTCAGTATTTTTGCAGTATTCTTATTTTTCGCCGGGCGCAGATTAAATTTTTGCAAATACATATTTAAGAAAAATTTTCGAAACTTTTATACCTGAACTTAAAGATTGGTCTCTTGAGGTGAAGGAAAGTACTTACTTTAACCAAAATATTGTTTATTGCTTGATTTGAAATATTCTAATATTCGTTACGTCTGAATTTGGCGAGTACGAATATGAAAATCTTAAGAAAAAGCCCAATATTCGGGAATTCGAATACAAATATTCGCACATCACTAAGTGCATACAATTCTACATGTACTTCGTGTGTATATTACACAATGTATGTTTTTTTTTGCTTTGTCTACTGTCTGAACACTTAATTTACCAGTAATATCGGTATACCGGTATTATAAACTCGTTAACGGTATGTACCGGTAATACCGATACCAAAATAAAAAAAATACCGATATCGTTACCGATACCGAAATTTAAAAAAATAGTTGTACCGGTATCAATACCGATACCGTTATTTGTTTCGGTTTCCAACCTTGTTTTTAACTCATTCAGTTGCTCGTTTTTGACACAAACATATCCAACCCATTTGAATAACATACATTTGATTATTGATTTGTGTCAAAAATACAATAAGTGCTTTATTTTGTCTACATATGTGCCTCCTTTTGTTTTGTAAGAGAAAGTGGAATTGACGAAAAATTTTTTAAAATCGCTACATTTTAGTTCAAAATTAAAAGTCAACAACACGTTAGCTCTTCACTTTTGGAAATATTTTCTAGTTCATTAAATTTTCTCTGTGCCATTTAATAACCTTTTTAAAATGAGATATTTTTGATTTATAAAATGTTTATGAAATAGATTTGCACACAAAATTTGGCTTATGAAGCCTCTATAAAACATTATTATTTTTTATGAATAAGACATTAAGAACAAAGTCTATAGATTTTTAAATATACATGTATGGTTTTATACAAAAACGATTGTTAAAGTTAAAGCATGCGTTAAAACCGGTTTTGCTGTACAAAATTCGTTTGTTAAACAAACTTTAAATTTACCAATCATTTTTGCATAAGGTGGATAGTCTTTGGTAAGAGTTTTACGTCGACTTATTATTTTCCTTAAGATTTTTAAAATTGTTGAACTCCTACAATCTGACTCACCCTTATGTACATAGTTGCATGCTAACCGCGAAACAAGAAACAAAAAAATAATGAATTTTCAAAAAAATTTAATTACCCTTTTATGATTTACAACTAAGTTGATACTACTTTTTATCAGTTGTATTTTGGTTTTTATTTTGACTATTGAATGGGTTTTGCTTCATTATTCCAGACGGCAACCAATCCAATTTATCAACTAATATTGTTGTCATGTTCATAAAACATAGAATTTCAAGAAAATATAGGGCCAAAACTAAAACTATTTAAAATAGTTTATGATGGCTACTATGGTTTTAAAAAACATAGCATAGATAAGAAACTTTTATTTCAAGCATTGTTTACAAGACAACTAAAATAAGTTGTAATTCAGAATGCCAAAAATTAGTTTAATTATTTAAAAGTTAAGTTGTTCCAGTTACAATTCAACTCAGTAGTGTTATAAACCGTAATAGCGGTATAAATTGTTTTTTGTTTGTTTTTTTTGACAATAAGGTAGTATAAATAAATAGCTACATCCTTACACATAACGAAAAACTGGCATTAAGTTATCATAAGGGGCAAACTTTATCATTGTTTTAATTAGTTTTGTTACACAGTTAAAAATCATTCTAGGGCCTAATAGTGGATTAAAAGTAAATTGTGCGCCGATTTTTAATATCAAATTGTATGGAAGAACTCATTAAGACGTAGTTCAATTTCGTCACTTACTTATGTATATTAACTTTATGCCAGTTATTCCACATGCATAAATAAGGCTGCTACTTTATTCAAGTTGTGCCTTCTTGATTTACTCTCATCAGTTTGTAATTGCAAGACTTGTAAATATATAACAAGAGAATATTTCACAATTATTTAATATGTTTAATTATAATTAAGTTACTAAGTTTAAGAAATAGTATTAATAAATTTAGTTACAAACATCGAACGAACTTTTAAATTTTAAAATTGAATTCTTTGAGTTTAGCGCTCTGTAATTGAGAACGCCTTTAAAATTATTTCGTTCAGCATAATTTAAGATTTTCTCTTCAAATTCGTTAATCTCTTTTATTCGGGTAGCTGTTAACAATTTTGTCTCTATTATCAGAAGAGATTTCTTGTTTAAGACATCAACAAAGTTGTCTTGTAGAAACTTAAAGTAATTATGGCCAACAAAAGCAATATCGAAAAATTTTAACCAATTTCGTGATGATTTTTCCTGTAGTGATAAGATATCATCTGAGGACAAAAAATTTATTTTTGCTCTATCTATTAGGGTCCAAGGGTTATCATACTCTTCTGCACTTTCAACTACATCATCATCATGGTGTGTTAAGCATTTTCCTATCTTCAAACGAACTGCTCCGTATTTTCGTGATTGAGTTAAATCGTGTTCGTACGCAGTTTGGGTTGTTATCTCGTGAAATAATTCCAACAAATTACGTTCGGTAACATCCGTTGATCGATAATCATTTTCTCCATGCAAGGACTTAAGCATACGTTCGTCGGTTGTTTTTAAGCCAAATGCTGGAAAAGGGCCCGTTTGAGTGTCACCAACATAACCTCGATGAATATACTTATTACCATTACGAACTATACCTACTGCAAGCGTTTTATTTGATTTACTATACTCGTACTCGGGAAAGGTAAAAGCTATACCAGTTTCACGCCAATAAAGGTATTCCTATAAAAGAAAAAAATATATTAATAAATATGTATGTATTACGGCTTAGGAATCTGTTTATTATTGCCGGGAAGTTTTCCCCGGGAAAACTGTAAAAAATCCTACTTTGGAAGTCACTCAAGGAGCAGATAAAATATTTTTTGAAAAAGCACTAAAATAATATTTCAGCAGAAATTTAATAACATTGAGTTAGTCTTAGAATAAATTTTCTTAGCTTAGCTTTAAAATAATACATACGTTTGTTAAAAAAATTTTTTGAGTTAAAATCATTTAATTTTTTTTAAGTTTAATTCTATTTATTTGTATGTTCAAGTCCTATTCAATAAGAATTAATCTTATATTGACAGTACAGGAAAGTAGTATCCATAACTAAATTACAGCAGCAAACATTAAGACAAACATTAAGATACAAATTTACAAAATTAACAACATTAAATAATTTATTGTATATACCCAGCTAAAAAAATATGTATGGAGCATATATGATATCCCATATATGGTTCGGATCCGAAAAATGAGGGTATATGGGCATATATGATTATATATATTCATACATTTTCATACATGTATGTGTAAATTCCCTCCAAGGTACTATGCAAAGTTCATATTCATACACTCTTGATTCACAAAAGCGCACTGCTGTGCAATAAATTAAATTACTAAAATTATTTTTTTTTAGACTTGAGAGAGAGGTTGTATTTAATGAAACATTTGTTTGGACAAACAATTCAAAACGAACTAAAAGTTCAATCAGATAAAAAACTAATGCAATTAATTATAAAAGAAAAAATAATCCCTCTAACAATAATTTTCAATACAGTAATATGAACTTTGTTTCTTATCTAGAGAATTTTGTTATTTTCTATGAAATTAATGACTGGATTATCCTTTTGATTATTTGATATATTAAATGGGGCCACAATGTATAAAATCATACAAGAATGGTTTTTTTAACAAAAAGTTTTTCTTTTTTAAACGCTGAGGGTACTTTGCATACCGTATGTATTTTCTAATGGATTTCCAATTCAGCAGTGATAAAATTCCAAGCTTTTTTGATTGCAAAAACGATCTTATGTGAGATATCATATATGCATACCTTCTTATATGGCTCCATATATAAAATCTTATATTTATATATGGATCCACATATGAAGAGCTTCATAACTAAATTTTCATATATGAGCTCATATGTTATAATACATTTCATATATTAGTTCATATATAATAGTTTTGCCATGTATAATCCCATATATTTCCGTACATGAATTCATACATACTCATATATAGTTATATACATTAATATATTAAAAATATATGGACCATATTTAATTTTTTTAGATGGGTAATTTATATTCGATATGAATCTATTTTATTTTTCTACACCTTTATACAATTAAAAATCCATTGGATAACAATAAAAGTAATTACAAGGCAAAATGAAAAATAAAACCTAAAATTTAACATTTAAGAAATTTATTATTCGACATATTGTCATAATTATATTTTAATTTGAAATTTATTTGCTGGTGGTTCAGCTTGGTCTGTATACGTATTTCATTGGCGCTTAAACCAAATCATCAGTAGACTTCAACCACAAATTTTGAACAGTCACAAACCTCTTACTTTATGAACAGACTTTCAAAAACTGTATGAGAATTCATAAAATAATAATATTTTTGAAAATCACAAAGACAAAATAAGCTTAGTAGGCTTTGTAACTCATACAAAACCCAGAAAATAATTTATATTCGATATAAATCTATTTTATAAAGGTGTAGAAAAATAAATTTGGATAAATTTGAAGAGTATTGCTTTCAAACTGGTCAATTATATCAAAGCAAGTACCCCTGGTTGCCAATGACTCCCACAGTACATAAAGTTATAGTACACTCAAAGCAAATAATGCAGAATACAGGACTTCCTGATGGTTACTTTGGAGAGGATGCAGCTGAGTCACGAAACAAAATATATAAAAGACAGACTGCACCATGCACGTAAGACTAGCCGCATTGATAATATTTTCGATGTATTTCATAGAGCTCTTGACACATCGGATCCATTAATTTCATCTCTTCGCTTAAATACACGTGTGCACCAAAGGAAGCGTTTAACACTGCCACCAGAAGTAAAGAAATTATTGTATTGTGAGGATATCGGTGAAACATGTGCGACTGAGAATTTAAAAAATATGGATGATGACGAGGACGATATCCAGAAGAACGTGAAGAGGAAAATACATTTTTGGATAATGAATTGTATTCAAATTAAAGAATTTAATAAAATTTTAATATTTTCACAAATACGTGTGTAAATCATATTTTCAATTTCCAGAAACAACATATTTACTCGTTTGTATCGTATATTTTCTCATTTAGAACTAAAAAAAATAAAAACTCAGAAAGAAAAGAAAAAAAATTTATGTAAATTTTTTTTTTAATTTTAATTCTAAATGTTGATAAATTAAAAAAAATTTATTATTTTATACAAAAGCGCTTAAAATATACTGCAAATTCAAATTCCAGTTAAAAATTCCGTTATTTTAAGTTTTAATAGTTTTGGCCGAGAAAAGTGATGTTTCCGACCATAGTGCGATCGTAGGTTGTTCGCGTAAACAAATTGTCTACAGCTAGAGAGATATGATGATAACAGTCTAGTTGACGTATAAGAAAAATTAAAGAAGTACTGAAGTTTCATGCAAAGCGTACTATCGTCAACAGTGTCAAAGGCCTTAGAATGATCTAGAAGAATAAAAAAATTAATTTTTCGTTCGTCAAGTTAACTTCGTATATTTTGAGTTACATCCATTAAAGCGGAGACACAGCTTTGATTTTGGCGAAAACCTGATTGCTTATTAGACAATAAATTATTATTTTTTATATGAAGCGACATTTGATTATGAAGAATGTTTTCAAGAGCCTTAGATAGAAAGCACAGTATGGTAATTGGCCTGAACTCTGAGTCTTTTGTAGGTATAGGCACTATTTTTGCGTATTTTAATTTCAACGGAAAAGTGCTAGTCATTATAATAGTGTTGTATAAATGTGTAATATATAACAAGAGTAGAGATAACAATATCATAACGAATTTTAGGTGAATGTTATCGGAGCCCACCGCATTCGACTTAATTAAATTCAAGCTTAAATATACATCAGATTGGCATATACGAGCGAATTGAAACATGTTAATATTAATATTATGAAGATTAGAAGTTATACTTGTAAAGTTGTAGAAAGTTTTGTCTACTGGAAGAAGTGGTACACTTGTGAAAGTTCTATTAAGATCGTCGACATCGATTTGACAAGTGCTTGATATCTGTGATCTACCAACCCCAATCTCAAGAATATACCTCCAAGTTTGTCTAGAACCTATTGCAGAGCCAAAACGTCTAACGTAATACTCAGTTTTTGCAACTCTGATGATAATGTTAAAATTTTGACTTTTATCGTAAATATCTTTTTCCTTTTTTGCATTTTAAAATTTTTTGTTGTAGATTTCATTTAATTTACATTTAAGTGAACAAATAGTCGTAAGTTATAAACAAAATTAAAAATGAGAGCATAAAAATTACATGAAAACCAAAAAAACTCAAAAATTTCTTTGTCAAGAAAATGGTTTTACTCCTTGTATTACATAGTAAGAAAATAAGAACGATTTTAAAGTGCACAAAAATAGATATTTTTTGTGGCCGCCATTGGCATCAAATCGGCTTGTAAGGGATTTTTCATGGGAAAAAATTTCTTTTCGAAATATTTCCCTTAAAATTTCTCACTTTCCCCTCGTATTACTGTTTTTAACACCATTTAGTTCTAGAAATACCATTTGAAGACACTATTTTTCAAATGAACCTATAAATTTTTAATAGGGTATAGATGTGGACCTTGAGATGAAGTAGGCACAATCTTACCGCAATTGAAAAGACACCGTGTTCTTACCCAAAAAGCCTCATGTTTGAGGTCAATACATTAATAAAAATTTAAAACTTGTTGACAAATTTTAACAGATGGCAAAAAAAATTAAATCTTAATGGAAATTGCTAAGATTTTCGAAATTAGGAATAAATAAGTTTTTATATGGATATACATATACGTTATTTTACTTTTCTTATTTCTTCTACTCTCACCCCCAGATCGGTTCAGTTTATGTAAAAAAAAGTACAAAAATATTTCATACCGATAAGTTGTGTTTTAGGGGGTGCGTCCGGCCTTCAAAGTTGGTCCTCAAGTCCATATATTCAATGTATTTTTTTAGATTTATTTGGACTATATATACTGTATATGTATGAAATAATTTAATATACATATATAAGCTCCTATTGTACATACTTAAAATAAAAAATCAATATAAATATAATTTTTGTTAATTTTAATAACTATTTTTCGAACTTAATTTGTTTCTATATTTATGATTTGAACGGGCTAGTTTAGTGGCCTTCGAAAACGGCTGGCTGTTCCGTTCAACTATGTGTTGTCAGAATATTTACAACGAACTTTGATGTTATTTGTTCATTAATAATTATCACATGTAATTTGGCTTAAAAAACGTTACGAACTTTAGCCCGTTCAAATCATAAATATAATTTTGTTATAATATATAATATATAATATATAATATATAATAAGCAAAAGAATAAATTTAGATTTATTATTATTATTTATTTACTAATATTGATATTATAGATGCATATAATAACAATATAAGAGGGGTATAAGCACTAGCTACTGATTCCGTCAGCTGTAAATTAAGATTATTTATTATTATTGAACTGTATTTGACTTAATGTACATGTCGCACTTTTGTAGCAAAATCGTCATAGCTAAGATATATAAATAATATGGCGTCGCAGGGAAACCTTGGCTGTAAAAACATGGCAAACAAATAAAGAAAGCACGAACACGAATGTGTGAAATGAATTTAAGCAACCATTGGTTATACACAGCGCAGTCAGCTTTTAAATTTTACACAGCAGTAAAATAAAAACAACAACAACAAGTCAATCAAGGGTGTCATAGAAACCATTATTGTAAAAATTGGTTTTCAAAACGACGGGAAAAATGCTTTGGTGTCATGAAAACCAATGCTATGGTTTTATATTCAAGCTAGAATTGATGTCGTTTTTAGTTGTCATGGAAACCAATCTGATCGGTTTTGTTATTGGAAATAAACCAAGTAGCTTACAGCTGTCAGTTTTTATTTTCGTGTTTTTTATTTATTTTTTTTTTTTTTGGAAACGCACTAATAATATCAAATTGTTATTTTATAATATTTTTAATTAAAAATATATTAAAATTGATTATTGAGAAGTTAACTGTATCCTATGCGCATTTCACTACTGCTAATGCAGATAAGAAGGGAACAACAACTAGAGATTCGTTATTTTTTCAGAAATTTAAATAAATTTTCTTATATGGAGGTCTTATATTCAAAAAGTGCTATCTGCAATTCTTGAATATTTTAGTAGACAAAATAAAACTGTTATTTTCTCTAAGTCCAAGAGCAATAAATGTATCTGATTAACATTAGTAGAATTAAGATGCCTGCTGTAAATGCTACGATTTATAAAAATTTATTTGTTAGCCCTTGCACTATGAGAAAATAACAGCTTTTTGCGCTCTTCTAAGAATTTCAAGGCTTGCAGATAGCACTTTTTGAATATGAACCCTCAATATATTAGAATTTTATTATATTAGAATAAAAAATTTTAAATTTTAATAATTCCCATAAAAAAACCTAATTATTAGTAATTATTAGGGTTGGAAAATAATCGCAGATTTTCATAATCACGATTACGATTAAAGAATATGCGATTAATCGCGATTATCGATTAAACGCGATTAATAATGAAAATATACTATTATAATTTTTTCTAAGACCAAAATAAATTGCGTCATGAGTTTTATTCACACTGTTTGGGTTTAACCAGAAATTTATTTATTTTGAGTTCGTGTTTTAATTTAATTTTTCAATTAAATTGTATTTTTATTTTGAAAAACTTGTAATGAACGTAAGATGAAGTTCGTAAATCAGAATTTATTATTATTATCAAAAATAATACACTAAGGGAAAAAATGTGATAAAATCAAGATCTTACGTTTGAAATCAATTCATTGCAGTCTTAATAGTCTGGTCAATGCAAAAATTCATCATTTAAGAAGAATTCTTTATAAAATCGAATTTAAGATTGTAATCTTGAATAAAATTTAAGATCGGATTCAAAATTTTGTTCTTAATACAAATCTTAAATTAAGACCATATTCTTAAAAATTTAAGATTATAATCTTAAAATTAAGACCATTTTCTTAGTTTTAAGAATTCATTCTATAAACTAAGAACTTCAATATCACCGAACAAATTTAAAGATTGAAATATGAAAACTTCTACAATCTTAATTCAAGAGTTTTGTTCTTAAAATTAGATCATTATTTTTCTAATACTCGTAGTGTACGAATTGTGTTAAATCAATCTTATGATCCTTGTTTTGTAGCAGCTGGGGACTACAATGCAAAACATACGTTCTGGGGTTCGCGTCTTATTACACCTAGAGGTCGGGCATTGTTCAACACAATTTCAAAAATGGGCTTGGACGTCATTTCAAGTGGGGAGCCCACTTACTGGCCCACGGACATACAAAAAATTCCGGATGTTATAGATTTTGGAGTCATGAAAAATATCGCTAGGGAATTAATTCATGTTGAAGCTTCTGTAGATCTCTCCTCCGATCACTCTCCCACGATTGTTACAATTTGTAGCCCACTAAGAAGTGACTTCTCTGTCCCATGTGTAAAGATGATCAACCGTGTTAATTGGCTGGGGTTCAAAAAATACCTCAGTAGCCATTGTACGGAAAGTATTAACCTAAGAACACCAGGTGATATTGAATCTAACATTGAAAATCTTAACGAAAATATTAAACAGGCTGCTGAACATGCCACTACTTCCCATCCGCAGACTGGGTTTAATAGAATTTATTCCACAGACATTGAACGTCTTTTACGTGAAAAAAGGACAGCTAGAAGGGAATAGCAACAGCACAGATCACCCCAAAATAAAATTAGATTTAAAGAGTGCACTAGACGACTCCAAGAGCTGCTGGCATATGAAAAACTGTATGTCTTAAAAATTATCTGGAAAATCTTGATGCCACACCTGCATCTAATTACTCCTTGTGACGCGCTGCTAGAAAGCTTAAAACACCCTTTGAATATAGACCACCTCTGCGCACTTCTACCGGAGATTGGGCCAGAAGCGATACTGAAAAAGGTAACATATTTGTTGAGCATTTAAAATCCGTATTTACCCCAAACACATGTACTGGTATTGTTGATTTACCGAGTGTAGTTGCGCTACCCCCTCGACCCATCAAATTTAAGACGCGTGATGTTCAGAAACTAATTGCTGAACTCAACCCAAAGAAAGCTCAAGGTATTGATGGAATAAGTAACAATATGCTGATAAACTTGCCCCATATTGCAATTAGAATCCTGTTATTTATTTTTAACGCCATTTTACGACTGGAGTATTATCCACAAAGCTGGAAGCTTGCGAAGGTCAAAATGATTCCAAAGCCGGGCAAAGACCTTACCAAGGCTGAGTCATACAGGCCAATAAGTCTGCTATAAACAATGTCAAAACTCTTCGAAAAGCTGCTCATGACTAAATTGTCCCCAATTTTAACTGATAGTGGGTGCATCCCAGACCATCAATTTGGGTTTTGAAGTCAGCATAGCACAATTGAACAAAGTCATAGATTGGTGCAATTTATAAGAAGAACTTTTGAAGAAAAAATGTATTGTTCTGCCCTGTTTATTGACGTTTCTCAGGCCTTTGATAAAGTGTGGGATGAAGGCCTTATTTTAAAATTAAAATCATATTTACCAATAAATTTTCTGAATCTATTAGAAAGCTACATAACTACCCGAAAGTTTACGATTGTGGAAGGAGAATTCATGAGTCTGCCCCAATCTATATCATCCGGTGTGCCACAGGGGAGCATACTGGGGCCAGTTTTGTTTTTAACTTATACTTGTGATATGCCTTTGAACAGCAATATCCATACATCTACGTTTGCCGATGATACAGCCTGCCTTAGTATGCACAAAAACCCGCACGAGCTTCCCGATATCTTCAAGAACATATTACACAGTTGGAAATCTGGTTGAACTTATGGAGAATTAAAGTCAATGAACAAAAGTGTGTCCATACAACGTTTAATATTCCTCAACATTCCCAAGTGAAATACCTTGGTATACACCTCGATCGAAGGCTTACATGGAAGCATCATATTGACTTTAAGCTAACTCAGATGAAACTTAAGTTATCTCAAATTCATTGGTTGATTGGCAGAAATTCAACACTTAGTCTGGACTGCAAACTTTTAATATACAAGTCGCTTTTGAATCCAATATGGTGTTACGGTATCCAGTTATGGGGCACTGCTTCAGCTTCCAATGTAGAGAGAATCCAACGAAGGCAAAACAAAATTTTAAGGTTAATAACATCTGCTCCATGGTACATTAAGAATTCAAATTTGCATCGTGATTTAAAAATGCCACTAGTGAATGAAGAAATTGCAAGATACGCAGGCAAATACTTAACAAAACTCGAGTCACATCCTAATCCGATTGCTCGTAATATTTTGAATTTTACTGGTCACATCCGCCTAAAAAAGAGGGACACAAGGGCTCTTATACTCAACACTCTAGATGGGAATGCTTGAAAATACATTTAATTTTCCTTTTTGATTATCACTACTTTATATTATTTAAACTATCACTAAGTTTTGTCTGACACTGGTCGGGCTAAATAATTATATTTTAGCTTTAAGATTTGATCACTTATTGTTAGTTCACATTTGAAGACACAATAAATAAATATATGTATTAAAAAAAAATCTTATGATAGGATGAAGTATATGTATGTATTTCTATTTTCTTAATTTATTTTTTATTTAATTTTGTATTCACATCTGATGAATTTATATCCCAATGAATGCACAAGTTTGTATACAAACAGTATTATTTATACCGTTTTTTTATATGAAGTTATTCATTCATCATAGTATAAATTCATCAAGTGTGGACACTAGAGATGATCGAAACTTTTATTTTTTAAGAATGTTGCTCTTTGTGAACATGATTTCTAAATCGCTGTTCTCTTAAAATGTGACTGTGATCACAAAAAAATTGATAAATTCATTCACAGATTTTTCAATCGTTGTCAAAAAGAGTCAGGTTTCGAAATATCGCTCAACTCTAGTGGGCACTCAATTATAACTTTAACCTTTTTTAGTATTTCTATGTTTTTTTTGTAATAATGCGAGATTTCAAGATAAAGCAAACTGCACCTATCTGTCAACAAAATGAAAAATATTTGTATCAATCGTAATGCAATTTTTGAGATATTACGACGTTTTTGAAATAAGATTGGGAGAATATAGTAAAATGAAATTATAAATTTAATAAATGCTCAATTTGGATTTTAATTATCGTTTTGCCTTATAATATATTTATTATATTAAGTTGTAAATAGATGCATATCGAATGTAAATCCATTCTTGTGTTTTGTATAAGTTTCGGAGGATGCTCGCTTATTCTATTGGATTTTCCAAAAAGCTTATGAAAATGCTTAAATGATTTTTGAAAGTATTTGGATAAGATAAGAGGAAACTTTTCAAAAGTATGGTTGAAGTCTAGTGATGATTTGTAAATCGGCAATGAAACACAAACATTTATGTAAGTATACATACATACATACATCCATACATATATTTTGTGTTTTTAAATATTAATTTAAATTTTTTATGAGTTGAATTGGAAATGTATGCAAATTTGGCATAAATTCTTTGCTTAAAACAGGGATTAAGTTTTCATCGTAATCGAGTGATTAATGGGTGTGATTACGATTGCGATTAAAAGGTGCGATTAATCACGATTACGATTACGATTATAATCGCTGTGCAAACCCTACTAATTATTAACTTGATTGCACTCGATCAAAAATAACAGCTTTTTGCGCTCTTCTAAGAATTTCAAGGCTTGCAGATAGCACTTTTTGAATATGAACCCTCGATATATTAGAATTTTGCTTCATAAAATAATTATTTTAAGAATAAAAAATTTTAAATTTTAATATTTAAATTTTAATAATTCCCATAAAAAAACCTAATTATTAGTAATTATTAGGGTAATAATTATTAGGGTTGGAAAATAATCGCAGATTTTCATAATCACGATTACGATTAAAGAATATGCGATTAATCGCGATTATTGATTAAACGCGATTAATAATGAAAATATACTATTATAATTTTTTCTAAGACCAAAATAAATTGCGTCATGAGTTTTATTCACACTGTTTGGGTTTAACCAGAAATTTATTTATTTTGAGTTCGTGTTTTAATTTAATTTTTCAATTAAATTGTATTTTTATTTTGAAAAAATTGTAATGAACGTAAGATGAAGTTCGTAAATCAGAACTTATTATTATTATCAAAAATAATACACTAAGGGAAAAAATGTGATAAAATCAAGATCTTACGTGTGATTAATGGGTGTGATTACGATTGCGATTAAAAGGTGCGATTAATCGCGATTACGATTACGATTATAATCGCTGTGCAAACCCTACTAATTATTAACTTGATTGCACTCGATCAAAAATACTTGGGGGCAACACAACATTCTTGGATAGCTGGGGGGTTATTATGTAATTCGATTCGAAACGGAAACTGTTCGAATGTGTATGTTATTAACATTATAATTCGAACACGTTTCCCACCGATTCTGCAATGCTGCCAGAAAAATTTTGCCTCTTGTCCCCAATTTAAAACGTCATGTCCCCAAAAATTCCCATTTCAAAAAAATCCTTATTTTTGTCAATATTGTTGTTTGATATCATTTTAAAACAATAGTGTTACTCACTCCATTGTTCCAAAACTATTTGCACAGCTTTTCCAAGAGATAGCCATCTCCGGTCCTATCCATAATGAAAAACTAGCATAAAGTTAGTATGAACATGGTCTTAACGAATTTTGCCTTATTATTTTACATTAACAATCGAGGCAGAATCTATTTTTAACAGACCTTTAAATCCTATCGTGAGTTTTAATGTAAAATTTTATGACAAAACCCGTTAAGAACATGTTTAATTGTGCTACTTATGCTAGCTTCATGCTACTTTTTCATTATGCATAGGGCGCAATGTTTGGCATTTGTAAAAGTTTTAAAATTTTATTTGAGCCCACACCTAAATTAATTTAATTGAATATTTGTTTGTACTTACGAGTTCGCAACCGAGAATAAAAATAACAAGAAATTACACAGAATTGGTAATTGCTTTTGCCACTTATGAGCTGCATAAGGTCAGTGAATGGCAAACACACCAATTTCATGAAACTATTTACATTTTTTTTAAGTATAAAGACATTTTTTGAACCCCACATATTGCTTGCACCATCTCTTCCTGGCAGTTATGTTACTAAAACTTATTAAACACATAGACCATAACAGGCAACATGGCTACACGACTAAAAGTCCGCCGGCAACAAATGTTGCCTTGTAGCCAGCTACTTAATTATTTTGAAAATGCCAGCAGCACCATAAGAACATGATATTGAGGTACAAATATATATTTCAGTGGCACCGCTTTCAAATATTTAAAATTGTTTAAAATAAAATACAAAAACAAATAAATTTTTTATATTTGTTTGTGAATTTTACTATTTACATGCCTAGAAATTTCGTTAATACAATTAGTAGTTTTTAGCTAAGTTGCGATTTTTTTCGTTTTACCAAACTTTTTTTTTATTTTGAATGGCTTTGGAGATATCTGATCCATTTAAGGGCTTGTTTCCGATTTTGCTACTTCTCGCGAATTTTTGCGAACTGTTTTTTTTTCGCAATATTAAAATTTATTATTTATTATTCCTAAAAGTTTTGCCGGTTTTTAAACAATATGCGACTTTCTGATAATCCCGCTTTTCATAAGGTGTTTTTGCAAATGTTCGTAATTTTCGCGATTTTTGCCGAATTTTTTGCACTCCTCACCCTCATACCTAAATAAGAGCGGCAAGCGTTGCGTTTGCAGCAGGGTACGCATTTTCAGTACGTTTAAATGTGAAAATATTATTTCATTGTACTGAAATATTGTTTTGCAAATTATCGTGGTTTTAGCTTTATAAAAATATAATTACTTTTGTAATTAACATTAAAACTTTTTAATTTTCGTTTTTACGTTGCAATTAAAAATTTTTCTTAGCACCAATTTCAATTACATATTTTGCTATGCTGTTAACATTGTTTTTGATTTGTAGCCATAAAAAATAGAAATAAGCTTTATTTGACTACAATGACAAATGTATCAGCGACAGCAACCTTAAGCCTGTCTCCTTGTTGCCGTCAAAATAATCCTTGTCGTATAAACAAATGTAGTCTATCCTCAATATTTTTTAATCGGTAGATTGCTATGTTGAATGTGTTTAATGCTTTAAACTTAAAACTCCGTACAGTTGCGAAGACGGGTTTGCCTATGCAAATATTTATTTTTGTGGTATTACCATCTTCATAAATATTATGAATAGCACACTACTCCAAAGCGGGTGCCAAATACATAAATATTCAGGTTCAATATATGTAGTTGTGTGCGTTTGTTTATAAAAAATATTCACATTAATAGTATATGGTTGACTATTTTTGGTAAACAAACGCACACAACCACATATAGTGAAGCTGAATATTGATGTGTCTGGCACCCGCTTAAAAGATATTTAAAAACAGAAAACAGCAACTTCTCGTAAATGTATTAAGAAAATATATAAGAAAAAAAGATTTTAGAGCTTAAAATGAAAAGTCCCAAATCCCTCCCCACGAAATTCTGTACCCAAATGAGAGGTGAAATCCCCATTTTGGGGACAAATCCCCTAATTTGATGGCACTGACCCACTGTTGTAGTTATTGAGGTAGTTTACACGAGAAAAATTTTTAAGCCTCACAATTTTTGTTCTTTTCCAAATTACACAATCCTAATTCATCTACATCATCATACTAGACATATGCATGAAACTAAATAATGATGTTCATGAAACTTTCGTTATAATTTTTTTATTCGTTTCATTCTATTTCATACATATGAATAACTATGAAACAAGATCAATAAACACTCAATAGTTACGAACGCAGTAAAATGATGTTGGTTGGTTTATTAATCATACTAACATTTACAAATGTGAAACAGAACATGTGTTGAGTAAATCTCGATTAAGTTCATGCAAAAACAATATGCTTTTAAAGATCAGTGTTGCCAGTTCTAGGAAAAGGGAAAATACTAGAATAATCACCGAAAAGGAATAAAAATAAGCTCTAAATTATATTCAGTTGTTATTATTGGGAGTGATCTACAAATTCTGTAAATATTTCATTTAGATAAAAGTATTGAATTTTATACAATCTTTTGCTTTCTCGAAATGGATTACATATATACAGAAATTAAATGTACACAATCATCTTTCTTTTAAATGCAATATTATTGTTGGTTAAAATTTCGTATGTTTACATAAGGGTGAAAATGTAATTTTTTGATTTTTATTACAAATATTAATTTTAAAAATAGTTCTTAGTTATATTTTTGCTTTTAGATATATAAATAATTATTTTCGCTTGGACACGAGTACCTTTGTTGTATTTTATTTAATTTTTGTCAATTTCAATTTTTTATAAAGCACCCCATACTCGATTCAATTCAATTGATTCTTGGCCACATACAATCTGGTAGTACTGAATCAATGTTCGGGACCGACTTTCGTAGTCTCCAATAGACAAGAGGTATTGGATTGGACATAACTCTAGTCAACTCGAGGCACGCTCACTTGGTTCGGGAGTAGAGGGTCTCCTCGGACTGCTCATTCTCGGAACATCGCTATATAACATTCTCGATTAGCATTTCGAATAGGAATACAAAATTATCTTCACACGCTTGATTGCACAACCTCCTAATATAGAGGAGGTAGCGGATATTGACTTAGCCGTAGTCACACTCACAAATGCGTTCAAAGAAGATACTGATTTATCCTGCAAGGCATCAGTACAACGCAAAAATAGGCGACTACACTGGTGGTCTGATAGTATTGCAGAAACTCGTAAAAACTGCAGACAATTATTCAATGCGGCGAAAAGGACAGGTAACTGGGCACTTTACAAAGCCTCATTGAACAAATTTAAAAATGAAGTCAGGAACACCAAACGCAAAACTTGGAGATTTCTGTAATAAAGTGGAATCCTACTCCGAGACTTGTAGACTGCGTATAATCCTAGCAAAGAAACCGACAATGCCTAGCTACATCCAGGATAACGATGGAAACTGGACAAAGAGTAGTAATGAATCTAGAGGTCCTAATGAACACCCATTTTCCGGGCTGTCAACCCTGTGGGGATAGTCGACGAACTTACCCCTCCAATGCGTAGACACAAATACAAATACCCATTCAAGGCATGCACTGCATGGTCATATATTCCAACTGCATGGACTAAAAAGGAGGTAAGGCCTCACATACCAATAATTTTAGACCTATTAGCCTAAATTCCTTTCTTTTGAAAACCCTTGGTAGGATAATGGATGTCCATATTAGAACAATCATTGATAACTCTCAACTTTCGGCTTCTCAACACGCATATAGCAAGGGTAAAGCGGTCGCGACCGCCTTACACTCGCTTGTAGGTTGCATAGAAAAATCATTCCAGCATAAAAATGATACAATGGTAGCCTTCATGGATATCGAAGGTGCCTATAATAATATTGACCCGTCGGCAATCATTCAGTCCCTTATAGAGCTAGAGATCGACCGGGGGACTTATCAGCTTATTGGATCTACTACTACGCAGAATAATCACTTCCAACATGGGAGCAGCTACCATCACAAGGCAGGCCCACAGGGGCACACCTCAGGGTGGTGTGCTGTCACCCTTGCTTGGAATCCATGAACATTAAAACAGTTGCATACGCGGACGATGTGGCGATTGCAATATCAGGGTTCCACCTGGATACTATATCACAGAGACTTGAAAATGCACTAAAAGAGGTTAGTGCTTGGTGCTCACGGAGCAGCCTCAGTGTCAACCCGGAAAAAACGGAACTAGTTCTCTTTTCCAGGAGATACAAACTTCCCAACTTCAACCACCCAAAGCTGAATGGCATTACCCTCACCCTGTCGGATAAAGCCAAATGTCTGGGTGTTGTCCTCGATAGTAAACTTTCCTGGAAAGAAAATCTTCAGGCAAGGATAATAAAAGCCACAACGGCAATGTACGTCTGTAGGAATGCAATCGGTCCCACATGGGGAATAAATCCTAAGGGAGTCGGTTTAAGATCAACGCCAACTAAAGCGCTCTTCGCTATGTTGGGTTGGCTTCCGGTGGACTTAACAGCTAGAAAGCTAGCTCTACGCACCGCCGGCAGACTAAACGCAATAGGCTCATGGAACCACCAACTTTGGGGACATGCAAGTATTTTAGGCGTAGTAAGTAACATACCGGGACTTATAGACTACTGCATTCCGAAACCCTACTTCAATAGGAATTTCCAATTTTCATTGACAAGGGGGGGTTTCCCCACGGAACGGAGCCATACAGATCTACACGGATGGCTCAAAGAAGGGGGAAGAGTTGGAGGAGGAGTTTTTATTGCAGAATATGGAATTAAAATGACCTTCAGACTCCCTAATGAATGTAGTATAGTACAGGCAGAGTTATCTGCTATTAAGAGAGCCACACACTGGCTAAGGTTCCATCGGATTTCAAATAGAGATATCCATATTTCAACTGACAGCAAATCTGCTGTTAAGTCCCTCATTGGGGTGTGTAGCACATCATTTCTTGTCCAAGAATGTCGTATAACCCTGGATGGACTTGCGCAGCACTCAAATATTTCGCTAAACTGGGTGCAAGGGCACAGTACTATTTCAGGAAACATATTTGCGGATGAACTAGCAAAGAGGGGAACTATATTAAGAGAGGTCGATATCGACAATATTTGTGGACTCCCGCTCTTATCCTGCTGAAGACGCTTTGATGGTACCTTTCTTGAAGTAGCTCAAATCAGATGGCGAAATGAGCCTACTTGTGCAATAGCGAGAACCCTCTGGCCTCGCCTGGACTCTCGTAGAACGAAAAATCTCATGAACTTCAATAGGAAGCATTTGAGGGATATAGTGGCCACTTTGACTGGTCACTGTACCTTCGGAACCCATGCTAAACGTATGGGTCTCCCGCATAATGACTACTGCCATAGTTGCAATGACGAGGAAGAGGAAGAAAGTATCCAGCATCTGCTATGTCTTTGTCCCGCCATGGAGGATCTCCGTCTGTACCTTTTTGGCAGAATATCCTTTGGAAACTTATCCGAGTTATCGGAAATTGGGCTCAAAAATATTAGCCTCTATTAGCCACTCCCTACTCAAATCACACCCCTTCTGGAATTCTTCTATCTCTTCTCTAATTCTACCCTTCTCATTCTTCCCCTGTCTTCTCTCTCTATTTTCTCTCAACATACAGGCAGCACAAAGGGATCATAGTATTGGACCCAAGTGAGCTGGACTCTAACTTTCTTTCCTTACCAGCGGCCTGCTAACCTAACCTAACCTACTACCGTGGTTGTAGCAAGGAGGATTATTGATCCTATTTCTAATGCCATTGTTATAGTTCCTATTGCCATTGTTTCTATTTTTCGATTCGAAATTATTATTTGAAAATCTGTACCCATTGGAGTTTCTATCGGGGTTGCTATGATTGCTTCTGTTGAAATTATTTGGTCGGTTACTTTTGCAACGTGGTATATTGTTATTCCTATTATGAGAGTTACGACGGTCATTATAAAAAGTAAGTATATAGTTAGGTTGTCCCTAAACATCGGTACAACCACTTATAAATTTTGACATGACCTCATTCATATTAGAAAACGAACCCAACTCTATTATTAAGTTTACCCTTTCGTTAGAAGCATTCTTTATAATAGCTGTCACAGCAGCATTAGTAGCATACTTTGTTGCTGTTGAGTTCGGTAAACTGTCACATATATAGGCGGTTTCCAGTTTTTTTGTTAATTCGTCAATTTCAGTGGCGTAAGAATTAGCGTTTTTGCCTTGCTGTTTTAAGTTTAAAAGTTTTGCATTAATTACTTCCACCGATTCTCCTTTAACAGTCGATTTTAACTTTGGAATGATTTGTTCAATGGTAGCTTCATTTGAGATTAGGTTTCTAGCTGTAACTATTAATTTTATCCTTATAAGATTTATAGCTATAGCTTCATGTGTCTCTTTTAAAGAGTTTAGTAATTCAAGAGTATCTATTAAGCTCTGTAGGTTTGTTGGCTCTCCATCAAAATCCGGTAGAATTTTCGAGGCAATGCCTATAAATTCAATGTTTGTTTGTGGCATGTTAATTAAGGCAACAAATTTAATTGATTCATGAAGTGATGTTGGTATTTCTATAAGAATACCCCTTTTTTGGGTCACTGATATAAGTTTTGCACGTATGTCCAGAAAGAATGATTCAGAGGCGGCATTGTGTGCTTGCGTAAGCCTAGTACAATTGACGTTAATTAGTACACGTATCTGTTCGAAACGATCTATAAGATTCTTAACGTGTTTACTCACTGTTTCGTTCCTTGCGTCCCTATTTTGATTTAAGCATTTATAAGATTTAAGAAACTCCTCCTTAATTAATCGAACTTTTAATACAATTTCATCCCAATCCATAAAATTTTAACTGGGATTTAGTCTTGTGTTATTGATAATGGATAATATAGAGATTTAACTATTTGATCATAAGTGTTTTATCCTTGGCTTTATTGCTGTCTACAAGGAACCAAAAAATTTCTTTAATTGGTTCAGAAGAGCCGTTTCTATAAGCTAAAAGGGTATGTTCGAACGCATAACGCATGGTACCTTGGTTGCGAGCTTCTTCGGTTCGGTGTGATAATTTTAAATTGTGAATAACTAATATTGTGAAATACTTAAATAAATAATTAATTGTTTGATTTGAAATTTTAATATAAAGTGGGTTTATTGGTTGCGCCTTAATATTTTTTTTTGAACTCAAGTGTAGATCCTAAAACTGAGTACATACATATGGGTACAAGTATATACATAAAACAATAATAGGAATATTAATAGTAATCTTACATATTTACATGAAATTAAGATTATTGAAGAAATTGTAGTAGTGTATGAGTGATATCAAATCAGAGAATTTAATTTATGTATTCTATACACATTGAATCTTGCTTAGACTGCATCTAAACCTCTTGCAACAGAAACAGTTGGTGCATAATTCTTTTTTAAAGATCTTTTGTGCAACTGATATAGGGTTACAAGGATTTGCACTCCCAGGAGAGCAATTATAATGCCCAAATATATAACGGGATACTCAATCTTTATCATTATTTCATTTATGACATTGGCATTCGGGGTTTGAATCTTTGATTCATGACCACCCATGATGAATAACCATCTAAAGGAATCAATTTCTTAATGGATAAATCAAAGTGGTTAATACATCAGTAACGTGTTTGGTTTATTTAAGGATATCATACATTTTGCACATTATATATATAACTGAAAATGTAGACGGGAATACGATTCAAATCAAAATTGGGAATGTTGACATTGGAAATGTTTTTCAGTAACATCAAATACAATTTCTCAATTTAACTTTTGTGTCGCGTTATCGAAGGTCTGAATCTGTTACCAGTGTATGAATAGATTAGTTTCACTTTGTTGCCATTAATGTGAAACAAACAAAAGACTAAGGATTCGCTATAGATACATTCACCCAGGGTTGACTTTAATAGTTCAAAAAAATTAAATATATAGTTATTTTTTGTTTTGAGGAGCGTGATTTCACATAGAAGAAATCAGATATTTGCTACGCTCATATAGAAACAAGAAAAAACTAGTTTCCTTAATTATACTCATCGAGGGAATTAACTGCCACAACTATGACAAAATCCGATTACGAGTCATGATGAATTTCAATTATAAATGTCACGTTCATATTTCATATGCTTGTTTACAAGAAAAATTATACTCTTATGTTAGTTAGTCATTTTCGTCATTGATCTTATTAAAAAAATTTATTTCTTCTTTTTTTAAATTAAGAACTTCTATGAGTTTCAATAAACTGTACAATCTTATTCACCACCTTCTTGTCATCAGGCATTACTGGAGGGACTCGTAAGTATCGAAGTGATGCTGATTTTAGTATTTAATGTTGAACTAAGATGTTAAACAATTAAGATAGATTTTTTTTTTAATAATTTTTTAGTCTTAAGAACATGTAAAATATAAAGTTAATTTAGAATTTGTTTTTTTTAATTTTGTTAGAATAATAAATTTATTTTAATTATTATTGTTTAAGTTTGTTTTCTTTCTTTTTTTTATCTTTAATAAAATAAATGTTTAAAACAAAATTTTTCCTTTCAGCTAAAATAAGCATTAATTTGTAATTCAATTTGAAATATGTTTTAAAATATAAAAAAAGAAACGCTAAGATTAACTCCCGTATTAAAATTTTAACGTTGGCTAAAAATGCGTTTAAGTTAAAATTTAATTTTCTTAAGTAGATTTCAAATACATTTTAAATTTAGGATTTATTATTATTGTTCGAACTTCATTTCCTTCTACACTTATGTTTTGATTTGGCTTACCCACTTATTCTGAACATTGTGACACATACAAAATTATAACAAATGACAATTTTTATATCTTAAGCAATGTAAAAATTGTCATTTGTTATAATTTTTATTTTGTCACAGAGCTTAGAATACGGTGTTAGGCTTGTTTTTAAAGAGGTAGTACTAAAAGTTTTTTGAAACTTACAATTTATACATATGTATCATCTTCAACACATCATAAACATTTTACAGGCCAAATCAATTAATTATAATTCACCATATTCAATAAATAAATGAGTTCTCTTTGTATCTTCATAGTGAACTAACGTCATAGCGGAGTTTTTTTTTACATACATACTTAACAAAAAAAATCATATAAAAGAAAATATTCGTAATACATATGTATTATTAACTTTGATAAATAAGCTTTAATTGCTTTGTTAATATTTCTTTGCATAGTCATAAATAACAAAAACAAAAAAAACCGTAATCAAAAAAAAAAAACAAACAAACAAAAGTGCCCTTGAGGAATACTTTATATGAGTACCTCAAAAACAAACAAATGTGAAGTGAGTTATAACGGCAGAAATGCCTATTTTAATGTGAGTTCTGATGCTCATAATGATAACAATAAAAATAAAAAAACCTGATGACAGACCTACTGAGTTCGGAAGCTCTTAATAAAAATAAAAAATCTGATAATACACTTTTTCTAACAACAAATCCACTTTTTCGACAGCGATCAACTTCGCTTTGTCCAATGCCCACTAGTGATTCTTTAACATTACAGTTAACCTAGTACTTCGTCAGTTAAGCCATTGACATCATTCGCTTCGGGCTCGTGCTCATCACCTAACCAACTTATCACTACAGATAACAGTAGCTCAAAACCAAAGGTACAAGTCGGAATGGACAGATATATAACCGTTGTAAAGCGTGGGCGAAGCCCGAATTCTTCTAAAATTTCATCTGTTCCAAAGATGTCTAGGGATAAGAGCGCATCATCCATGAATCGCCAAAATCGTTTTTCATTATTGCAAGACGATAACGAGAAGACCGCTTCATCATCTCAGAAGTCTTAAGCCACCACCAATATATGTGAGGGAAAAAAATACTAACGCGCTTTTAAAAAAACTACTGTCGACCATTGGTGAAAACACTTTCCACGTAATTCCAATTAAACGAGGTAATATTGATGAAACTAAAATCCAAATATACGATGAAAACTATTTTCGAAAAATTGTAAATGATTTTGAAAAAAATAAAACAAACTTTTACACGTACCAACTTAAGAGTGCTAAAGGCCAACAGATAGTACTAAAGGGCATAGATTCATATGTTGAGCCCGAAGAAGTAAAATGTGCACTTCTAGACCAAGGATTTAAGGTAAAAAACGTTACTAATATAATTAACAGAGAAAAGGTCGCCCAACCCCTATTTCGCATTGAACTTTAGCCGAATGACATACAATTGAAAAAAAAATGAAACCCATCCAATTTATAGCGTAAAGTTTCTGTTACACCGAAAAATTACAGTTGAAGAGCCACGTAAGCGTTCAGGTCCTGTACAGTGCCATAATTGCCAAGAATATGGCCATACAAAAACTTACTGCAATTTACCTACAGTTTGTGTTATCTGCGGTGAATTGCATGGTACTGCTAGCTGCACTAAGCCAAAAGAACAAGCAGAAAAAAAATGTAGTAATTGTGGAGGTAATCACACCGCTAACTATAGAGGATGCTCTGTATATTCTTTTGTTAAACAGACTATGAGTCAAAAACCTATGTTAGCTCCAGCCCAACCATTAAACGCGTACTCCGCCTCTTTTGCTCAAGTAAGTCAACCAGTTACTTCACGTGTATCGTATGCCGATGCTGCTAAGGCTAGATCTAATTCCTCACAAAATGTTTCACCGCAAAATAATTCAGCGAATGCAAACTCAGGCTTTAACTTTAGTCGCCTTGAAGCTACTATTGAGAATCTGGTGCTAACTATAAAAACCTTTACAACAAATATGACTAGCATGATGCAAGAAATGCTGCGAATGCAGAATACACTGCTTCAAGCATTAGTAAACAAACCATGAACATGTTAAAAATATGTTTCTGTAACGCAAACGGCATTCGCCAGCATAAAAATGAACTTGAGCACTTCCTCATGGAAAAAAATATTGATATAATGTTGGTCTCTGAGACTCATTTGACTTCAAGGAGCTTATTTAAAATAAATGGTTACACTCTATATGATTCAAAGGACCCGAGGGGGAGAGCATGCGGTGGGTCAGCAATTCTAATTAAGTCAAGACTCAAACACTATGTCCTTGATAACATTTGTGAAGAACATCTACAAGCAACAAATATTTGTGTCGAAAATGGTGTTGCAAATTTCGTGATATCATCAATTTACACCCCTCCCAGATTCGCAATTACTGAGGATCAATTCGAGGAATTCTACAAATCTCTTGGCCCTTGTTTTGTAGCAGCTGGGGACTACAATGCAAAACATACGTTCTGGGGTTCGCGTCTTATTACCCCCAGAGGTCGGGCATTGTTCAACACAATTTCAAAAATGGGCTTGGAGCCCACTTACTGGCCCACGGACATACAAAAAATTCCGGATGTTATAGATTTTGGAGTCATGAAAAATATCGCTAGGGAATTAATTCATGTTGAAGCTTCTGTAGATCTCTCCTCCGATCACTCTCCCACGATTGTTACAATTTGTAGCCCACTAAGAAGTGACTTCCCTGTCCCATATGTAAAGATGATCAACCGTGTTAATTGGCTGGGGTTCAAAAAATACCTCAGTAGCCATTGTACGGAAAATATTAACCTAAGAACACCAGGTGATATTGAATCTAACATTGAAAATCTTAACGAAAATATTAAACAGGCTGCTGAACATGCCACTACTTCCCATCCGCAGACTGGGTTTAATAGAATTTATTCTACAGACATTGGACGTCTTTTAGGTGAAAAAAGGACAGCTAGAAGGGAATGGCAACAGCACAGATCACCCCAAAATAAAATTAGATTTAAAGAGTGCACTAGACGACTCCAAGAGCTGCTGGCATATGAAAAAACTGTATGTCTTAAAAATTATCTGTAAAATCTTGATGCCACACCTGCATCTAATTACTCCTTGTGGCAAGCTGCTAGAAAGCTTAAAACACCCTTTGAATATAGACCACCTCTGCGCACTTCTACCGGAGATTGGGCCAGAAGCGATACTGAAAAAGGTAACATATTTGTTGAGCATTTAAAATCCGTATTTACCCCAAACACATGTACTGGTATTGTTGATTGACCGAGTGTAGTTGCGCTACCCCCTCGACCCATCAAATTTAAGACGCGTGATGTTCAGAAACTAATTGCTGAACTCAACCCAAAGAAAGCTCAAGGTATTGATGGAATAAGTAACAATATGCTGATAAACTTGCCCCATATTGCAATTAGAATCCTGTTATTTATTTTTAACGCCATTTTACGACTGGAGTATTATCCACAAAGCTGGAAGCTTGCGAAGGTCAAAATGATTCCAAAACCGGGCAAAGACCTTACCAAGGCTGAGTCATACAGGCCAATAAGTCTGCTATAAACAATGTCAAAACTCTTCGAAAAGCTGCTCATGACAAAATTGTCCCCAATTTTAACTGATAGTGGGTGCATCCCAGACCATCAATTTGGGTTTAGAAGTCAGCATAGCACCATTGAACAAACTCATAGATTGGTGCAATTTATAAGAAGAACTTTTGAAGAAAAAATGTATTGTTCTGCCCTGTTTATTGACGTTTCTCAGGCCTTTGATAAAGTGTGGCATGAAGGCCTTATTTTAAAGTTAAAATCATATCTACCAATAAATTTGCTGAACTACCCGAAAGTTTACTGTTGTGGAAGGAGAATTCATGAGTCTGCCCGATTCTATATCATCCGGTGTGCCACAGGGGAGCATACTGGGGCCAGTTTTGTATTTGATTTATAATTGTGATATGCCTGTGAGCTGCAATATCCATACATCTACGTTTGCCGATGATACAGCCTGCCTTAGTATGCACAAAAACCCGCACGAGGCTTCCCGATATCTTCAAGAACATATTACACAGTTGGAAATCTGGTTGAACTTATGGAGAATTAAAGTCAATGAACAAAAGTGTGTCCATACAACGTTTACCCTAAGAAGAGATACTTGTTCCCCCATTCGAATCAACAATCAAAATATTCCTCAACATTCCTAAGTGAAATACCTTGGTATACACCTGGATCGAAGACTTACATGGAAACATCATATTGACTTTAAGCTAACTCAGATGAAACTTAAGTTATCTCAAATTCATTGGTTTATTGGCAGAAATTCAACACTTAGTCTGGACTGCAAACTTTAAATATACAAGTCGCTTTTGAAGCCAATATGGTGTTACGGTATCCAGTTATGCATCGTGATTTAAAAATGCCACTAGTGACTGAAGAAGTTGCAAGATACGCAGGCAAATACTTAACAAAACTTGAGCCACATCCTAATCCGCTTGCTCGTAATGTTTTGAATTTTAATGGTCACATCCGCCTAAAAAAGAGGGACACAAGGGAATGTTTGAAAATACTTTTGATTTTCCTTTTTGATTATCACTACTTTGTATTATTTAAATTATCACTAAGTTTTGGACGACACTGGTCGGGCTAAATAATTATATTTTAGCTTTAAGATTTGATCACTTATTGTTAGTTCATATTTGAAAATACAATAAATAAATATATGTATTAAAAAAAAATATTCAATAAATGTCTCAGGATTAGTAGCTGTCCAACAGCTTGCAATATAAATTGTATGATAACTACCGTTCCCACAACGCAAAAACGAGTTCTCTGCCAAGGCTTGTGTTAACTGTCCAAATAAGGATTGTTCTCGTTGTATAAACAATAGTTCCTGACTCAGAGCACTGGCTGAGTCCACAACCTTCAAAGGTGCTGTTTCATTTCTTATTTTAACAAATTATTTTATATTGACGTTCACAGTATGTAAAGTTCCTTCTTTCCTCTTTTTTTCTTTCCACTACAACATTGTTATTCATTCAAAATTAACTGATTTGTTTAATTTTTCTTCTTTGTTGATTTCTGGTTTTCTTTTTAATCGTTTACACTTTCTAATTTCTGTTTAATAAATCTTACCTTATTCTTTATTGGTGCTTTCTTTATTTTCTTTTTATCTTTTGTAGTATTATTTATTTTATAGTCAAGAAATAACAAAACATTTAAATTTGTTTATACTACATTTTCTTTGTGATTGGTATTGGAGTTCTATTTTTCACTTAAGAAAGTGTTTACAAGACTTACTGTGAGTTCTGAAGCTCTTTATAAAAATAAAATAATCTGATGATACTTTTTCTAACGACAAATCCACTTTTTTGACAACGATCAACTTCTCTTTGTCCAATGCCAAGTAGTGGTATTATAACATTACAGTTGTCTAGTAATTCGTCAGTTAAGCCATTGACATCATTCGCTTCGGGCTCGTGTCCATCACCTAACCAACTTATCACTACAGATAACAGTACCTCAAAACCAAAGGTACAAGTCGAAGTGGAGAGATATATAACCGTAATCCGAATTCTTTTAAAATTTCATATGTTCCAAAGATGTCTAGGGATAACAGCGCATCATCTACGAATCGCAAAAATCGTTTTTCATTATTGTAAGACGATAACGATAAGCCCGCTGCATCATCTCAAAAGTCTTTTAAGTCACAACTTACATATATATGTGAGGGGAAAAAACTCTAACGCGCTTCTAACAAAACTACTGTTGACCAACTAAGCGAGGTAAAATTGTGGAAACTAAAATCCAAATATATGATAAAAAAGATTTTCGAAAAATTGTTAATGATTTTGAAAAAATAATAAAAAATTTTACACATACTAACTTAAGAGTTCTAAGGGATACAGATAGTATTAAAGGGCAAAAACTCATATGTTGAGCCCGAAGAAGTAAAATGTGCACTTATCGACAAAGGATTTAAAGTAAAAAATGTTCATAATATAATTAGTAGAGAAAAGGTCGCCTAACTCCTATTTCGCATTGAACCGGAACCGAATGACATACAATTGAAAAAAAAATGAAACCCATCCAATTTATAGCGTAAAGTTTCTGTTACACCGAAAAATTACAGTTGAAGAGCCACGTAAGCGTTCAGGTCCTGTACAGTGCCATAATTGCCAAGAATATGGCCATACAAAAACTTACTGCAATTTACCTACAGTTTGTGTTATCTGCGGTGAATTGCATGGTACTGCTAGCTGCACTAAGCCAAAAGAACAAGCAGAAAAAAAATGTAGTAATTGTGGAGGTAATCACACCGCTAACTATAGAGGATGCTCTGTATATTCTTTTGTTAAACAGACTATGAGTCAAAAACCTATGTTAGCTCCAGCCCAACCATTAAACGCGTACTCCGCCTCTTTTGCTCAAGTAAGTCAACCAGTTACTTCACGTGTATCGTATGCCGATGCTGCTAAGGCTAGATCTAATTCCTCACAAAATGTTTCACCGCAAAATAATTCAGCGAATGCAAACTCAGGCTTTAACTTTAGTCGCCTTGAAGCTACTATTGAGAATCTGGTGCTAACTATAAAAACCTTTACAACAAATATGACTAGCATGATGCAAGAAATGCTGCGAATGCAGAATACACTGCTTCAAGCATTAGTAAACAAACCATGAACATGTTAAAAATATGTTTCTGTAACGCAAACGGCATTCGCCAGCATAAAAATGAACTTGAGCACTTCCTCATGGAAAAAAATATTGATATAATGTTGGTCTCTGAGACTCATTTGACTTCAAGGAGCTTATTTAAAATAAATGGTTACACTCTATATGATTCAAAGGACCCGAGGGGGAGAGCATGCGGTGGGTCAGCAATTCTAATTAAGTCAAGACTCAAACACTATGTCCTTGATAACATTTGTGAAGAACATCTACAAGCAACAAATATTTGTGTCGAAAATGGTGTTGCAAATTTCGTGATATCATCAATTTACACCCCTCCCAGATTCGCAATTACTGAGGATCAATTCGAGGAATTCTACAAATCTCTTGGCCCTTGTTTTGTAGCAGCTGGGGACTACAATGCAAAACATACGTTCTGGGGTTCGCGTCTTATTACCCCCAGAGGTCGGGCATTGTTCAACACAATTTCAAAAATGGGCTTGGAGCCCACTTACTGGCCCACGGACATACAAAAAATTCCGGATGTTATAGATTTTGGAGTCATGAAAAATATCGCTAGGGAATTAATTCATGTTGAAGCTTCTGTAGATCTCTCCTCCGATCACTCTCCCACGATTGTTACAATTTGTAGCCCACTAAGAAGTGACTTCCCTGTCCCATATGTAAAGATGATCAACCGTGTTAATTGGCTGGGGTTCAAAAAATACCTCAGTAGCCATTGTACGGAAAATATTAACCTAAGAACACCAGGTGATATTGAATCTAACATTGAAAATCTTAACGAAAATATTAAACAGGCTGCTGAACATGCCACTACTTCCCATCCGCAGACTGGGTTTAATAGAATTTATTCTACAGACATTGGACGTCTTTTAGGTGAAAAAAGGACAGCTAGAAGGGAATGGCAACAGCACAGATCACCCCAAAATAAAATTAGATTTAAAGAGTGCACTAGACGACTCCAAGAGCTGCTGGCATATGAAAAAACTGTATGTCTTAAAAATTATCTGTAAAATCTTGATGCCACACCTGCATCTAATTACTCCTTGTGGCAAGCTGCTAGAAAGCTTAAAACACCCTTTGAATATAGACCACCTCTGCGCACTTCTACCGGAGATTGGGCCAGAAGCGATACTGAAAAAGGTAACATATTTGTTGAGCATTTAAAATCCGTATTTACCCCAAACACATGTACTGGTATTGTTGATTGACCGAGTGTAGTTGCGCTACCCCCTCGACCCATCAAATTTAAGACGCGTGATGTTCAGAAACTAATTGCTGAACTCAACCCAAAGAAAGCTCAAGGTATTGATGGAATAAGTAACAATATGCTGATAAACTTGCCCCATATTGCAATTAGAATCCTGTTATTTATTTTTAACGCCATTTTACGACTGGAGTATTATCCACAAAGCTGGAAGCTTGCGAAGGTCAAAATGATTCCAAAACCGGGCAAAGACCTTACCAAGGCTGAGTCATACAGGCCAATAAGTCTGCTATAAACAATGTCAAAACTCTTCGAAAAGCTGCTCATGACAAAATTGTCCCCAATTTTAACTGATAGTGGGTGCATCCCAGACCATCAATTTGGGTTTAGAAGTCAGCATAGCACCATTGAACAAACTCATAGATTGGTGCAATTTATAAGAAGAACTTTTGAAGAAAAAATGTATTGTTCTGCCCTGTTTATTGACGTTTCTCAGGCCTTTGATAAAGTGTGGCATGAAGGCCTTATTTTAAAGTTAAAATCATATCTACCAATAAATTTGCTGAACTACCCGAAAGTTTACTGTTGTGGAAGGAGAATTCATGAGTCTGCCCGATTCTATATCATCCGGTGTGCCACAGGGGAGCATACTGGGGCCAGTTTTGTATTTGATTTATAATTGTGATATGCCTGTGAGCTGCAATATCCATACATCTACGTTTGCCGATGATACAGCCTGCCTTAGTATGCACAAAAACCCGCACGAGGCTTCCCGATATCTTCAAGAACATATTACACAGTTGGAAATCTGGTTGAACTTATGGAGAATTAAAGTCAATGAACAAAAGTGTGTCCATACAACGTTTACCCTAAGAAGAGATACTTGTTCCCCCATTCGAATCAACAATCAAAATATTCCTCAACATTCCTAAGTGAAATACCTTGGTATACACCTGGATCGAAGACTTACATGGAAACATCATATTGACTTTAAGCTAACTCAGATGAAACTTAAGTTATCTCAAATTCATTGGTTTATTGGCAGAAATTCAACACTTAGTCTGGACTGCAAACTTTAAATATACAAGTCGCTTTTGAAGCCAATATGGTGTTACGGTATCCAGTTATGCATCGTGATTTAAAAATGCCACTAGTGACTGAAGAAGTTGCAAGATACGCAGGCAAATACTTAACAAAACTTGAGCCACATCCTAATCCGCTTGCTCGTAATGTTTTGAATTTTAATGGTCACATCCGCCTAAAAAAGAGGGACACAAGGGAATGTTTGAAAATACTTTTGATTTTCCTTTTTGATTATCACTACTTTGTATTATTTAAATTATCACTAAGTTTTGGACGACACTGGTCGGGCTAAATAATTATATTTTAGCTTTAAGATTTGATCACTTATTGTTAGTTCATATTTGAAAATACAATAAATAAATATATGTATTAAAAAAAAATATTCAATAAATGTCTCAGGATTAGTAGCTGTCCAACAGCTTGCAATATAAATTGTATGATAACTACCGTTCCCACAACGCAAAAACGAGTTCTCTGCCAAGGCTTGTGTTAACTGTCCAAATAAGGATTGTTCTCGTTGTATAAACAATAGTTCCTGACTCAGAGCACTGGCTGAGTCCACAACCTTCAAAGGTGCTGTTTCATTTCTTATTTTAACAAATTATTTTATATTGACGTTCACAGTATGTAAAGTTCCTTCTTTCCTCTTTTTTTCTTTCCACTACAACATTGTTATTCATTCAAAATTAACTGATTTGTTTAATTTTTCTTCTTTGTTGATTTCTGGTTTTCTTTTTAATCGTTTACACTTTCTAATTTCTGTTTAATAAATCTTACCTTATTCTTTATTGGTGCTTTCTTTATTTTCTTTTTATCTTTTGTAGTATTATTTATTTTATAGTCAAGAAATAACAAAACATTTAAATTTGTTTATACTACATTTTCTTTGTGATTGGTATTGGAGTTCTATTTTTCACTTAAGAAAGTGTTTACAAGACTTACTGTGAGTTCTGAAGCCCTTTATAAAAATAAAATAATCTGATGATACTTTTTCTAACGACAAATCCACTTTTTTGACAACGATCAACTTCTCTTTGTCCAATGCCAAGTAGTGGTATTATAACATTACAGTTGTCTAGTAATTCGTCAGTTAAGCCATTGACATCATTCGCTTCGGGCTCGTGTCCATCACCTAACCAACTTATCACTACAGATAACAGTACCTCAAAACCAAAGGTACAAGTCGAAGTGGAGAGATATATAACCGTAATCCGAATTCTTTTAAAATTTCATATGTTCCAAAGATGTCTAGGGATAACAGCGCATCATCTACGAATCGCAAAAATCGTTTTTCATTATTGTAAGACGATAACGATAAGCCCGCTGCATCATCTCAAAAGTCTTTTAAGTCACAACTTACATATATATGTGAGGGGAAAAAACTCTAACGCGCTTCTAACAAAACTACTGTTGACCAACTAAGCGAGGTAAAATTGTGGAAACTAAAATCCAAATATATGATAAAAAAAGATTTTCGAAAAATTGTTAATGATTTTGAAAAAATAATAAAAAATTTTACACATACTAACTTAAGAGTTCTAAGGGATACAGATAGTATTAAAGGGCAAAAACTCATATGTTGAGCCCGAAGAAGTAAAATGTGCACTTATCGACAAAGGATTTAAAGTAAAAAATGTTCATAATATAATTAGTAGAGAAAAGGTCGCCTAACTCCTATTTCGCATTGAACCGGAACCGAATGACATACAATTGAAAAAAAAATTAAACCCATCCAATTTATAGCGTTAAGTTTCTCTTACACCGACAAATCACAGCTGAAGAGCCACGTAAGCGTTCAGGTCCTATACAGTGCCATAATTGCCGAGAATATGGCCATACAAAAACTTACAGCAATTAACCTACAGTTTGTGTTATCTGCGGTAAATTGCATGGTACTGCTAGCTGCACTAAGCCAAAAAATCAAGCAGAAATAAATTCAGTGAAGTGCGACTTTGACTTGCGCACGAAGGGTTCCGTACGGACACGAGATATGTAATTAAATACGAACTTTAGCCAATATAAACTATAGTTTTTTTTATGCATGTTATTTTTATTTATTGTATCTTCATATATGAACTAACAATAAGTATTCAAATCTTAAATCTAACATATAATTAATAGGCCCGACCAATGCCAGACATAACTAAGTGATAGTTGTAAATAATACATAAGTATTCATAAGCAAAAAAAAATTTTTCAAGCAACTTCATTCGGAGTGTTTAGTATTAGAGCCCTTGTATCTCTCTTTTTTAAGCGGATGTGTCCAGTAAAATTCAAAATATTACGAGCCAGAGGATTAGGATGTGACTCGAGTTTTGTTAGATATTTGCCTGCGTATTTTGCAATTTCTTCAGTCACTAGTGGCATATTTAAATGACGATGTATATTTGAATTCTTAATGTACCATGGAGCAGATGTTATTAACCTTAAAATGTTGTTTTGTCTTCGTTGAATTCTCTCTACATTGGAAGCAGAAGCAGTGCCCCATAACTGGATATCGTAACACCATATTGGCTTTAAAAGCGACGTGTATATCAAAAGTTTGCAATCTAGGCTGAGTGATGAATTTCTGGTAATCAGCCAATGTACCTGAGTTAATTTTAGTTTCATTTGAGTTAACTTATAGTCAATGTGAGGTTTCGATGTAAGCCGTCGATCGAGGTGTATACCAAGATATTTCACATGTGAATGTTGAGGAACAACTTGATTATTAATCCGAATGGGGGAACAAGTATCTCTTCGTAAGGTAAATGTTATATGGACACACTTTTGTTCATTTACCTTAATTCTCCATAAGTTTAACCATAGTTCCATCTGGCTAATGTGTTCCTGGAGTTTTCGGGATGCCTCATCAGGGTTTTCGTGCATACTAACGCAGGCGGTATCGTCGGCAAATGTAGAATTGTGGATACTACTGCTCACAGGCATATCACAAGTATAAATCAAATATAAAAATGGCCCCAGTATGCTCCCCTGTGGCACACCGGATGAGATAGTCTCAGGCATACTCATAAAGTGTCCTTCCACAACTGTAAATTTTCGTGCAACAATGTAACTTTCCAAAAGATTTAGAATGTTTATTGGTAAGTATGTCTTCAATTTCAAAAGCAGGCCTTCATGCCACACTTTATCAAATGCCTGAGAAACATCAATAAACACGGCAGAACAATACTTCTTTTCCTCAAATGTTTTTCTGATAAATTGAACCAATCTATGCGTTTGCTCAATGGTGCTATGCTGACTTCTAAAACCAAATTGATGGTCCGGGATGCACCCATTATCAGTTAAAATTGAAGACAATTTTGTCATGAGTAGCTTTTCAAAAAGCTTTGACATTGTTGACAGTAAACTTGGCACTTTTTTTTTCGTTTTAACGATTTTTTTTATTTAAAAATTTTTAATTTGAAATTTATTTGCTGGTGGTTTAGCTTGGTCTATATACGTATTTTATTGGCGCTTGAACCAAATCATCAGTAGACTTCAACCACAAATTTTGAACAGTCTGTGCATAAAGTAAGAGGTTTGTGACTGTACAAAATTTGTGGTTGAAGTCTACTGATGATTTGGTTTAAGCGCCAATGAAATACGTATATAGACCAAGCTAAACCACCAGCAAATAAATTTCAAATTAAAATATAATTATGACAATATGTCGAATAAAAAATTTCTTAAATTTAAAAAATTTTTTAATTTCGGCGTTGTTTTTAATTTTGGTGATTTTTTTCGTTTTAGCGATTTTTTTCACATAAACAACTATTTTGGTTTTGGCGCAATTTTCGCATTTTTACGATTTTTTTCGGTTTTTTGCGTTTTTTTTTAATTTTGGCGATATTTTTCATTTGGGCGTTTTTTTTCGAATTTGGCGATTTATTTTAGTGCTAGAAATTGTTTTTTAATTTTGTAGATTTTTTTCGTTTTAGCGATTTTTTTTTAATTTTTAGCGATTTTTTTCAGGTTTTGGCGTTTTTTTTCGGTTTGGCGATTTTATAATTTTCTGATTTTTTAGTTTTACCGTTTTTGCAAATTTCAAGAGTTTACCTCTTACGGTTTCCAAGATATAGCAAGTTGTCAAAATTACATAGTCAAAATTGTATTAACTGATGGATCGCCCTTTAATTAAAATTTTTTATGTTAATTGTTGTAGTCTATATAAAAATACACTAATTTTACAAATTTCAAGTGTCAATATACATACATATGTATGTACATACAATTGTATGTATATTACATAGGATTTTAACATTTTTCGTTGCTCGTTTTGGAACACCCTTTAATTTTAATTCTCATGTATTTTTTTTTGTAGCGGCCAAGGTTCTACATACTCTGTTCAAATTTCAGATCCGTAGCTCTTACGGTTCCTGAGAAAATACCGTGTGACAGACAGACGGACAGCGTAGCAAAAGAAAATAGGGTTCCTTTTTTCACCTTTGGTGTACGGAACCCTAAAAAGTGTAGTAATTGTGGAGGTAATCACACCGGTAACTATAAGGGATGCCCTGTATATTCTTTCGTTAAACAGGCTAAGGGTCAAAAACCTAAATTAGCTCCAGCTTAACGATAAAACGCGTACTCCGCCACTTTTGCTCAAGTGAGCTCACCAGTTACTTCACGTGTATCGTATGCCGATGCATTCTAAGGCTAGTTCTATTCACACACAAAATGTTTCACCGCCAAATAATTCAACGAATACAAGCTCAAGCTTTAACTTTAGTCGCCTTGGAGCTACTATTGATAATCTTGTGCTAACTATAAACAAATTCACAACAAATATGACTAGCTTGATGCAAGAAATGCTGCGAATACACTGCTTCAGGCATTAGTTAAGAAACCATGAACACGTTAAAAATATGTCTCTGTAACGCAAAAAGCATTCGCCAACATAAAAATGAACTTGAGCACTTCCTCATGGGAAAAAATATTGATATAATGTTGGCCTCTGAAACTCATTTGACTTCGAAAAGCATCTTTAAGATGAATGGCTATACTATATATGATACAAAGGCCCTAGAGGATCTGCAATTATAATTAAGCCAAGACTCAAGCACTATATCCTTGACAACGTTATTGAAAAATATATGCATGCTACGAATATTTTTTTGACTTCAAGGAGCTTATTTAAAATAAATGGTAACTCTCTATATGATTCAAAAGACACGAGGGGAGAGCATGCGGGGGGTAAGCAATTCTAATTACACCAAGACTTAAACACTATATCCTTGACAACATTTGTGAAGAATATCTACAAGCAGCAAATTTCGTAATATTATCAATTTACTCCCCTCCCAGATAACCAAATACCGAGGGTCAATTCGAGAAATTCTACAACTCTCTTGGCCCTTGTTTCGTAGCACTACAATGCAAAACATACGTTCTGGGGTTCGCGTCTTATTACACCTATAGATCTTGCATTGTTCAACACAATTTCAAATATGAGCTTGGAGGTCATTTCGAGAGTGAAGCCCACTTACTGACCTACGGTCATACAAAAAATTCCAGATATTATAGATTTTGGAGTCATGAAAAATATCTCTAGGGATTTAGCTCATTTTGGAGCTTCTCTAGATCTCTCCTCCGATCACTCTTTTCAACAATTGTTACAATCTGTAGCCCACTAAGACTCTTACGTCACTCATATGTGAAGAGGATTGGCTGGGGTTCAGAAAATAGCTCAGTAGTCATTATACGGTAAACATTACGCTAAGAACATCCAATGATATTAAAACTAACATTGCCAATCTTAACGAAAATAATAAACAGGCTGCTTAACATGCCACTACCTCCCATTCGCAGACTGGGTTGGACAGAATTTATTCTACAGATATTGAACGTCTCGTTAGTAAAAAAAAAGAAGAGCTGAAGGGAACGGCAACAGCACAGATCACCCCAACATAAACTCAGACTCAAAAAATTAACTAAACGACTCCAAGAGTTGCTTGCATCTGAAAAAACTGCATCTTTTAATAACTATCTGGAAGGTCTTAATGTCACACAAGCATCTAATTACTCTTTGTGGCGCAAGAAGCGTGGGAGATTAGCAAAGAAGCGATACTGAAAAAGGTAATATATTTGCTGAGCATTTAAAATCAGTATTTACCCCTAACACATGGACTGGTGTTGTTGATTTTCCAAATGTAGTTATGCTTCCCCCTCAACCCATAAAATTGAAAACGCGTGATATACAAAAACTTATTGCTGAACTCAACCCAAACAAATCTCCGGGTATTAATGGTATTAGTAACCAGATGCTAATAAAGTTACCTCGTATTGCAATTAGAACCTAGTAATTAATTTTTAACGCCATTTTATGGCTGGAGTATCATCCACACAGCTCAAAGCTTGCCAAGGTCAAAATAATTCCAATGCCGGACAAAGACCTTTCCCAGGTTAAAAAAAAGAAGTATTGTTTTGCCCTGTTTATTGACGTTACTCAGGCATTTGATAAAGTGTGGCATGAAAGCCTTATTTTAAAATTGAAATCATATCTACCAATAAATTTTCTGAATCTATTAGAAAGTTACATTACTACCCTAAAGTTCATGGTTGTGGAAGGAGAATTCATAAGTGTGCGCAAATCTTTATCATCCGGTGTGCCACAGGGAAGCATACTGGGGCCAGTTTTGTATTTGATTTATACTTGTGAATTGCCTTTGAACTGCAATATCCATATATCTGCCTTTGACGATGATACAGCCTGCCTTACTATGCACGAGAACCATCACGAGGCTTCCCGATATCTACAAGAATATATTACATAATTGGAAATGTGGTTGAACTTATGGAGAATTAAAGTAAATGAACAAAAGTGTGTCCATTAATGTTTACCCTAAGAAGAGATACTTGTTCCCCAATTCGAATCAATAATCAAAATATTCCTCAACATTCCCAAGTGAAATACCTTGGTATACACCTTGATCGAAGGTTTACATGTAAACATCATATAAAACTTAAGTTATTTCAAATACATTGTGATATTTCAAATACATTGGTGATTGGCAGAAATTCAATACTTATAGCATAGACAGACGACAGCGTTAATTTGCATTAGTAGTCTTAATTCAAATTAACTTGTGAATTATCCCCATGCCAATGTGCATTAGATTTACCGTAAATGCACTAAATGAAATTGAATTAATACTTTAGCTATTTCAATGTGGTAATACCAAAAGTCAATCAAAATTAAATTAATTTCTAATTTTCAAAATTAAAATGGATTCAAAGTCAGGAAATATGTTATTTTAATTATTTCTAGAAAAAGAAAAAAGAAATATTAAAATCAAGAGACAATTTTTCCATATAAGATTTCCAAAGAAAATAATCGAAGTGTGTGGTATGAAAGGGATGCACAGATTTTGTTAGCTGTTTACTATATGCAATTAACAGTCGTCAGTCAGGGTAAATTTTTAATTCACATTAGTGAGCTCTTAATGCAAATTAACGCTGTCGTCTGTCTACGCTATTAGCCTGGACTGCAAACTTTTAATATAGAAGTCGCTTTTGAAGCAAATATGGTGTTACGGTATCCAGTTAAGCGGCGCTGCTTCAGCTTCCAATGTAGAGAGAATTCAACGAAGACAAAACCACATTTTAAGGTCTTTAACATCTGCTCCATGGTATATTAAGAATGCAAATTCAATTTAAAAATGCCACTAGTGACTGAAGAAATTGCAAGATACGTAGGCAAATACTTAACAAAACTCGAGTCATGCCCTAATCCGCTTGCTCGTAATATTTTGAACTTTACTGGACACATCCGCCTAAAAAAGAGGGACATCAATGCCTCTTTTACTCAATACTCTAGATGGGACTGCTTGAAAATACACTTATTTTTCCTTTTTGATTGCCACTACTTATGTATTATTTATAACTATCAGTAAGTTTATATCCGACACTGGTCGGCCCTAATAATTATATTTTAGCTTTAAGATTTGATTACTTATTGTTAGTTCATATTTGTAGATACAAAAACTAAACACATGTATAAAAAAATAACAATAATTTATTCCTCATACATCACATACACATGAATACATACATATGAATGTATGTCCAGGCTGTTCAAACTGTCACCAGAGCGCCGACACCAATCGACGTATTATACAAATTAATACAGTGACCAGTTTAGATGTATGTATATTAGAGTTACCGTTAGTTGTAGGGACAATTTTTGTTGTTGATTTCTTTTATTCTAATGCCAAATCGGTTCAGTTAGCCCTTAACCATATATATTCAATGTAATTTTAATTTTTTTTTTTTTGAGTTATGACTACTAAATATATGTACGAAATAATTGAATAGATATAAACTCTTATTGTAAATGCTTAGTAAAATAATTTTCATATAAATACAATTTTGATATACATAATATTTGGTATTTTTTGGTTATTTTCTTCATTATTTACTAAAATATTAATTCTAGTAAAAAACTTCCTTTCAGACTAATGTTCTAGACTAGAAGATCTAAAATTTTGCCTGCCATACATCATATTCTTCTAAAATGATTTTTAAAAAGATAGTCATGTGAAGAATATTACAATGAAAAATGGGATTGAAGACCAATTTTGAGGGGCGGACGCACCCCGTAAAACACAATTTATCGCTATGAAATGTTTTTGGTTTATTACATAAAACTGCAGTTAGAAATTAAAAGAAATCCAAAAAAAAAAATAACGGCCACTCTAATGTACATATGTATTTTGCACTGCAACTCACGATTCAAACTGGAAACACAACTGGGACAAACAACGATTTTTTCGATGCGAACTTTCGTCATTTGTTCATATGAAAATTAACACAATACCCACGTCAAACGAAATTCGTCGTGAGTGGCGAACTCTGCGATAGATTTATTTAGATAGATTTTCTCTTTTCGCTTATCAGCTCTTTATGTATTGCATTCGTAGAGAAACAACAAAATAGAGCAATTTATGCCTTGTTTGGCCGTTTTCATCTCACGTTGTAGTGAACTGTCATTGGACAGTAGCATAATCCCGAATTAATGAACGGCGTAGCTGGTGTTACCCGTGTGGAGGACAGGTTACCCATAATTTACCCAATTGTTGATAACCAATTATCAATTATAAGATCTGTTAATTTTTCGTTGTTGGTGTGCCGTGGATGAGATTTATCATTCTTCCCAGTTCGGTTCCTATCAAAAAGTAATTTTAGAATAATTTTTATTTTAAGTTGAAATTTTTTTAACGCACTACTAATCCCAAATTATTATTTGACTTATTCAGTAAAATATTTTTTTTATTAAAAATACATTGAAATTAATTATTGGAGGGCTTAGCTGGATAATATGCGCATTTCACTGTTGCTAATGCAGATCATCAGGGAACCTTTACCCAAAGCTTCTTAGAACAACTAGAGTTATTATATTATAAACTTTCATTTAAACAAATGAGAAGCTCAACAACAAATAACAAAGTTGCAACAAGAACTCAATAATCAACATGTTTTTATTTAATTACTACATTGGATGACTTTTTTCAGCTCCAAATTGTAGCTATGAAAGTATGTAAAAAGAAAATAAATTTAATAATTACAACGGCTATTTAAGAATAGACTATTGTCACACAATTATTTTTTTGATCGGGTACATTCAAGTTAATAATTAGTGTTTTTTATGGGAATTGTTACAATTTAAGTCTAAAATTTTTTAATGCACTAATAATCCCAAATTATTATTTTACTTATTCAGTAAAATATTTTTATACCCTTTACCAAAAAATGGAAAAGGGTTTGTCATTCCGTATGTAATTTACACAATATAAATATGCGACCCATAATATATATATATATATATATATATTCTGGATCCTTATGCATAGGGAAGACGGATAAGCAATGTCCGTCTGATGTACGTGAAGTCGGTTTTCCGAAGCTCCCAGAAAAGCTAGAGACTTTGTTCTTAGACTGGTGTATCAGAAATTGTGCGAAATAGATTGGTATTGAAAATCAGCAAAATTGAGCGGACGGTTTCAGAGCTGGAAAATTCAAACCTTATTTTGCCATTTAAAAGTACATAATTACCGAAAACTAATTTTTATCTTTTCGTATTAAATAAACATATTTTATATTTTAGTATGAACAAAATTGGTATTAACTTTTTTTTTTCTTATACAAAAGTAACTTATTAAAACAAATTGTTCCTTTTTCTCTATAAATTAAACATATTTTATATTCTGAAGAGTTATTTTGGTGTAAGAAATCAGAAAAATCAAAAAGGATGATTCCAAGATTTGAAAACTTAAAATTTTTATAAAAATAACTGCAAATTAAAAAAAATTAAAAGACGACTCCAGGGTCCAACCCTGTAACCTTAAACCTTAACTTTTTTTTATACAAAACAATCAGCCCTGTTCTGTAAACCGAATCGGAGCAAAAGTTTCGTTTTTAAAACGAGAGAAAAGTTTTGTTGTTCTCTAAACTGAATTCACATAGTTTTACTCGTTTTTAAACCGAGTAAGTATACCTGGTCGAAAGTAAATCAAATGGTATTTTTCCAATAAATCACTGATGAGACATCAAAAAACAAATAGCATTAACAATTTGAGGTCTTTAATAACAAATTATAACCAAATCACATGCAGTTTGATACATTTCAATGTGCAAAATTGGTTTTAAGAACACTCCCACATTTGTTTTAAGTTTTACTGCAAGAACGAAGAAATATTATTTCTATGAAGAAAAAGACTTTTTCTGTCAGATATTTAGAGCCGCCTACATAGAAATGAACTTGAGCACTTCCTTACAAAAAAAAATTTATATAATGTTGGTCTCTGAGACACATTTGACTTCGATGGGCATTTTCAAAATTAATGGCTACACTACATATATATTACAAAGGACCCTAGAGGGAGAGCATGCGGTGGAGCTGCAATTCTAATTAAATCAAGATTCAATCACTTTATCTTTGACAACGTTAGTGAAGAATATATGCAAGCTGCGAATACTTTTGTAGACAATTTTTCTTCTAATTTCGTGATATCATCAATTTACTCACCTACCAGATTTTCAGTTCCCGAAGATCAGTATGAGAAGTTCTACATATCGCTTGTGCCTCAGTGGTTAGATCGCTTATAAGCTCTTTATGTATTGCATTCGTAGAGAAGCAACAAAATAGAGCAATTTATGCCTTGTTTGACCGTTTTCATCTCACGTTGTAGTGAACTGTCATTGGACAGATGTGCAATAGCTTTCCGTGAGCACCTGCCTTGACGGCCTAATCTCACGGGTGCCAAAGCACCGGGTGCTAGGTTAGACGCCAGACCATCGCCCCCATGCACCCTTTTTAGAATGAACCTATGCCCACTCATCAAAGGCACACAGGTTGCAATCTTTGTATATAGTTATCCCTGTACTATATTCAAGTACCTTGCCTAGGTACTTTGAGCTATCTAAACTCTGCTGCTATGTCGAAGTCATAGCTGCTGCTATGTCCGTGCCCATAGCAGCTTCTGTTGAATAGCAACAGCACCTAGAATAGTTTCTGGCTGACCGCGTCACGCCAATCACTAGCATTGATTTAACACTGTGAAGCCAAGACTATTATCCCAGCGATTTTGGTAGCAACCACAGCCACCACGTTAATTCTCCGGCTTCCACGCTATAGTGTTGTGTATACACCATAGCGAGGTCCCCAAGAGAATTCCTCAACCATTGCCGGCACAGCTCAACCACTCATCCGAAATGAACGCATGCCTGTGTCGCCAAATATCCAGTGCCTACTCCACACATACCAAAATCATCCCTTAAACCCCGTGGGGTAGGACGAACTCGGCATTTTCGCAAAGAACACTGACGACCACTACATGCACTCAATAACTTCAAAGCAGCTCGGCTGTCGGGCCACCGGCACCCGTGGAACCAGAAGTAGCCTCTGGTGAGACCTCGAAGTTCCACCACAAGGGCTTCACCTCTATCGTCTTTTGAACTCAGGGGCAGCTCTAGGTGACGCTGCACCTAACTGACATCAACAGGACCTGTCTTCCTTTTGTTATAAATATGTGCACATCCTTTGCTCTGTTATTTCAGAGATGGGGTAGTAACAACATAAGTTCTATGGGTAATGTACCAAAGGTACGTCAATGGAAAAAGCCACATTACCCCAGCTGGGGCCCCTAGCTTGCCACACCCGTAGTCGAAATCGACTCCCCTGGGGGACTGTCATTGGACAGTAGCATAATCCTGAATTAATGAACGGGGTAGCTGGTGTTACCCGTGTGGAGGGCAGTTTACCCATAATTTAATGAATTAGGGCGGCCGTTGCTTTATTCCAGATTGTGCAGTGATGAATCGCTGTCACTGGATACTGTCTGGCATTTTTCTTTGCCAACTCTTGCAGGCATTTGGTTGCTAAATAGGGAGCTGCTCTTGTTCCATATGGTACAGTATTCAGTTGATAGTATGAGTGGTTCTGAAGCATTTGTCCACCAAACTATCATTTGAAAACGGTGGTCCTCAGGAGAAACCAAAAATTGCAGCTACGTCTTTTCTACATCTGTGGAGCATACGAACTTGGGAAGTCGAAGCCTTAATAAAGTTTAAAACAGTTCACTTTGTACTATTGGTCCTGTATACATCAAATCATTTAAACAGTGCCCTGGTGTTTGGTTTGGCTGAAACATCGAATACTACCCTCAATTTGGCTGTGCAGCTGTACCGGCTTTGAACCCAATGATGTGGGATGAAATAGTTTGGTGAACGTATAGAAGTTGGTGATATCTTCGTCATGTGTTTAATATTTTCGTATTGATCCATTAATTTCTGATATTCTTGTTCTAACGGCAATGAACGATTTATGGCGATTTTTTAAAAGTCACCGAGGATTTCAGAATCTTGGTGGAATGGGATCTTTACAACAAAACGAGTTTCATTGTTTCGCGTTGTATGATGTACAAAAAACTCTTCACATTTTCTTTCTGCTAGTGACAGCGCCCTTTCAGTTGTCTTAAGTTCATCCAGTTCCCACAGTCTTGCAATAGAAGCTTCAAGGTTGCCATTAGTTGTGGATGATCCACATATAAGCTGTGTAAGATTTCTAACTTCTATTTTTCCAGAAATTATCCATCCAAGCAAAGTATTCTGGAGGGTTAGTAATTGTGGAGATCACTCGATTTGTGCAACTGAAAGTAGTTGAAGAAAGTGTTTTGCGCCCAACAAAATGTCGATTTTGTCCGGTCGGTTGAAATGTGGATCAGCTATTATGCATTATGATCAGCATTTATGTTGATGAATTGTGCCTGCTGGGGAAAAATTATGCGCGGAAGTATAAATGCTTCGAGTTGTGTTGTGAATCCATTAATTCGAGAATGTTATGCTATGTTAACTTGGTGCTGTGTTTTAATGGTGGTGCTTCCGATTCCACTAATGTTTGCCGATGACGGCTGGCATTGGGATACCAAGTCGTTTAACTAGATGCTCAGTGATACAGTTTCTCAGTCAAGTAATGCGCGGTATTCAATTTCTGATGAATCAGTTTTGATTTAAACTACTGCAGTGCCAAGGATCACAGCTGATGACGATTGTTGACTTGCTATGGTTAACGAAGTAGCTTTTGATTTGGTTGAACACCCTGATGTTGCAGGAGAAGTCGTATTTTCTACAATGGTCGTTGCAGAGGATGATGCTGCCTGTGCTTTTTCATAATTTAATGGTTTTGACGGATAGTTCTTGTTTTCTAGATGCAATAACGAGTTGTGTTTCTTTAAAAGAGTGATCACATTTCAAGAAATTTACACATAGTTTTTGTTTTTGGATGAAATTTAAGTTCTCGTATGGTTTGAGTTGTTGAAATCGTTAGCGACGATATAGTTGGTGAGGGCCTATTTTACAAAACATGCACGAAGGCTCAATTGGTTTAGATGGTGCAGCTGTTGCACATACCTTTGCAGATGACTTTTCTTTTTGGACCATTGCCTCCATTGATTGAAATTGAGTTTCCAGAAAAACTAGGAAGTGTTTGATTCGCCGTTGCTGTTTTGGATTTGTGATTGATCTTTCATATTGGTTGTGAGTGTTTTGATCCAGTTTCTTTACGAGGAGGTGCAATAGTATCAGGTCCCAGGATGTAATGTCAATTCCAAGATTTTTGAGCGCATGCAGATATTCCTGAGTTGTATCATGCAGTTGCTTGATTGATGCAATTGTTGGTCCGACTGCTAAAAGGTGAATGCAAGAATCCGCTGATTGCCTACAAATTGCAGAAATAAGTCATAAAAAGTCCTTAATTTGAGGTAGTCGCTGTCAAACCTCGGAGTTGTTATCTTAGGCAGCGGTCCTTGGCTGATCATATTGAGTCGGTGGTTCGAGAGCCACTTGGGAAGCCTTCTTAACATTTTCAAATATCTTCGGTTCTAAGGTAGTGTATGCAGTCATGTTGTATCTTTCTTGAACCATATCATGACTGGTTTCCCATATGGTAAAATGTAGGTTCTGGATTTGGTCCCATAACTATTCTTTCAGCTTCATATTATCGGCTGTCAGATCGATTGTGAGCGATCGCTGTAGAGACCCCATCATTACAACTTGCCTTCTTATTAAAGCGATAGTTGCAGATGTCGTACATCCTACCTCACCAGCGGGTTTGGTTATTGGTATGGGTTTGTCGGCGATTGGTTGTTGAACTGCCTCCGCTGTAGATGATTTCATCACAGCTGTTTAAAAAATATTCTTGTATTTGTCGACAAGCTCTGAGATGTTTTTGTAGTAATCATTAGCAAAGTAGTCGTAGTCTAACGGAATTTGATCGAGGCAACGGATTTTGCTGTCCATGGTCTCAAATTCCGACCAAGCGCTTTCAACCCTTTTGAGTCGTTCCTCATAGTAAAAAACAGTTTTCCTGATAGCTTAATCCTTTTTAAAATTGCGGATTATAGTTTCGATCAAGTCACCTGTTGCCAGCTGTGATTTTGTCAGCTTGTTGAAAATGTCCATATTTGGTTTCTCAGGAATCACGAATGAATTGTTTAGTCTTCTAGCTGCCTGAAAGGGAATGCTCCATGTAGAAATTCGATGATAAATATTGATCCTAGCTGCCTGAAGGGAATGCTATAGTGTAGGAATTCGATGATAAATATTGATCCTAGCTGCGTGAGAGGAGTGCTTTCAGTGTAGGAAACTTCAAAGACAAATATTGATCCAGTGTCAAATATTTTATATATTTAGTTCAGTAAATGAATAAGGTTAAACTATTTTGTTTAACCTATTTGGATTATCTTCTTCTTTACTAACATATTAATATGTCATTAAAATTTCCTACTATTAAGTGCATTGCTTAATAAATTTGAGGTCATAAATTTTTGCTTTATTAAGGGTATAGCTGAAGTAAAAGTTCATTGTACAAAAAACAACTATTTATACATGATTGCAATTTTGTAATTATATATGACCCAATTTTGATATTCTTATTCAGAGTAATTATAAACAGTGTCTTATTTCGATTTGTTTAGTTATCAGGTGTAATGAACTACAGTAGTTTAAATATAGGTCAGTGATATATTTGCAAAAGTATGAACAAGTATGTTAAACAATTTTAAACTTAAATTTTAAGAATTCCCATAAAAAACACTAATTTTTATTAAGGTTCCGTATACCAAAGGTGAAAAGAAACCATATTGTTTTCGCTACGCTGTCCGTTTGTATGTCTGTTCGTCACACGCTACTTTCTCAGGAACCGTAAGAGCTATGTAGCAAACAACTAATATAACGGTGTTAAGGGTTAGCTAGCATGCAATCGTGTTCCGGACTCTTGCTCGTCAGCAATCGGTGTAGGTTCTGCTATAAAAAAAATATAATATTTAGGAGGGATAGCGGAAAGAAATTTTAATTGTGAATGTCAGGTGTACGTTGAGCCGTGCATGTTAGGTCTTTACATGCTTATTCCCCTCCCTACCATAATCATGATTAATGCAAAAAAACTTATACATGATCCCTAATAAGTCACTCACCTAGTCTACGGATTACCCAGATATCAAAATTCAAAAGTTTTATAGCTTCATTTCAATTCTATCAATCATTTATTGAAAAAATTCCCATTAAACCTATTATTATTATTACTAAATTTAATAGCTAGAGAGTTGATATTAACATGAAATGCGGGATTTCTTTTCCGAACTTGGAACATTTATAAACAGCAAAAAAAAGTATACTAAATAATAAACAAAAAGATATATAAGGGCATATATATGTATATGCGAAACTAAGGTGACAAAATTTAATTAAAGTAATGTCATAAATCAATATATTAGATATTATGAAAAATAATAGTTTGTGACCAAATTTATGAAAATTTTATAAATATATGCTCTGAAGTTACGAAGGTTTATTTAATTCATTATAATGATTTCATTCTTTTAGACGCGCTGTTCTTCAGATGCACTTTATCTGTTCCCGTTATACATTTGAATTGCAATTATTATAATTAAGCATATAATCGTGTATTACTTCACGTTATAACAATATTTTAATATCAAGTTTGGTATCAAAATACTCGATTTGTTTGTACCCATTCGACTACCGTAATGGATTTTTAAAATATGTAATAATTAATATAAATTTAAAAATATTATGCTACATGCGTAACATATCCACGTCTGAGTGAATTGAAGGATGTTGTTAACAGTTCAAAATTAATAACATCGACTCGGATTGAACTGAGAGCTGGATGTTAATATCATGTATTTTAACACTACTTTACTAAATTTTAAATTGTTGGTAATGTGTTCAATAAAGCTATATTCTAATAAGAAAACTTACTTTTACTCTGGAACTCCTTCGAAAGATCTTTCTCTGGCTGCATCCTAGAGTATAAAATAATATGTACATATATTAAATGTTGATGTTATAATTGAACAGCATCGAATTCTGGATCGCTTTGTCTCATCGTATGTCACAAACTCACAGCTAGTAACGTGGCACAATAATGTTTTACAATTCTTTCTGTTGTCTTTTTTTTCTGTTAATAAGTTTTTTGTTTTAATTGTTGTGACATTTAACTTTGAGTCTTTCATCACTTTAGTTTAATTGCAAGTTGAAATAATGACTAATATTTTCCAATACAAGAGTACTATTAACCAAATGTGGCAGAACAAAAATATGAAGTTACGGCAAAAATATATTATTAAACAATATAATACGGACAGTGTTAATTTTCATTTCTTTTATTTAATTTTTTTCTTAGCACTTCTGTACTCGCTCATATAGGAAAATTTGCATTTACGATGCAATACAATCTCCTTTGCTTTTGTTTGAAGTTACGATTAGTTCTTCATACCAATGAAAGTACTGGAGTCGTTCATGCTAGGCGGGATCATCAAATCAATTAGACTGGTGCATGATGTGATGATAGTTCTAACATACATATATATTTTTTGTTCTGCTGCGGGCTTTTTTCCGAGGATTTCCCGTACCCTCTTACAGTCATCAATGAACAGGTTCTTTTTCCGATCATGTACCACACGCATACGTGGTAATACAAACCTGAAAACCTACTACCATTAAGCTCATTAATATAATACATTTCAATAGATGATCACAAATCATTGCTTTCACAAGCTGTTTCCATTTACCTTCAAAATTAGCGTAATTTGTGGAGACAAAGTAAGAAGTTCTATATCCAGCGACGGATAATGTCGCTCCTTTGTGTGGAACGAGAAGGATGCAACCGTGAAAAACCTTTGCACTTCTTGCTTAAGAAAAAAAATTGGGTTAAAAGGTACGAGTATATTAATTACTCTGCTCCAATTACGTTAATATAAACTTCTATTAAAAACTTTAACAATGGCCTTTTTTCCGAAACCACGTAAGAAATATTAGTTCACCTTGTCGAAGAGATATTACAGAAAAATGGAATAATCGTACGTAAAAGTGTCTTTTATATCCCCGACATTCTGGAAAAACAACGCTTATTCAGCACTCCATTTTACTTTTACTAATACATGCTAATAAGACACTCATGCTTCAAAAAAAAACTTTTAGTTACGAAATTTTAACACCAAAATGCTACTGAACAGCGAAGAATTTGTACTGCAACCAAAACAAAAAACTGAGAAAAAATAACTAAATTATTTCCAAAGCCTGGCAATAACAAATCCTAGATAACTATTTACGAAATCTCTGACAGACATGCAAAGCATTTAAAGTCGAATAGGGACAATGCGTACCACTCCATATGACTATTTCGTAAAAGGAAAAAAAAGTTATTGCTACAAGCGCCCTACAGCTACGGATCTGAAATTTGGACAGAGTATTTAGAACCTTGGCCGCAGCAACAAATACATGAAGATTAAAAATTAAAGGGTGTCCCAAAACGAGACACGAAAAATTTTAACATCCCATGTTATATACATACAATTGTATGCATATTGACCAGAGGTTGCAATAATTGGTCTTTCTCGTGCTTGTTGTTAGAAAAAAAACAGTCGTCCACTGCCACGATACTTCACTGTCGCGATAAAACCCTCAAACTTCATTATTCTTTGGCTTGCTCTTCGCTCAACCAACGACCGTTTTTTCGATCGTTCTGCTCATGTGTTATTTTTGTAAAATCTTGGCAAGCGGTATTTTGAGCATGTATGTGTGTTGCGATTTGTTGTTTTTATGATTTTATTTTATAAACATTATTGAACAAAATACATGAAGATTAATTTTGTTTCTGTTGTACACATAGTTGCCTTTTATTTTACATTTACACGTCGTTGACGAATAGTTTGATTTACACATATTTTTATTGTTATTTATTGTTATCTTCACCCTTCCTCTTTAATGCTTGTGACAAAATATCTAAGGCAACAAGATAAACCAAACGCAACAAACAAATAAAAGACCTTTTTTGCGAACACTATACTAGTTTTGCTCACTAATTGACCCTAATTAGCTGAGCAAGGAACGATTCTGTTCGCATCATGCGGTCAGTAAGAGGCCGATTAGTGTGTTACGCGCAACCCATAACCCGGGAGCTAAAACACGATTGAAACGAAAAAGAGGGTTTCTGTTCAGACACTGAGTGATTAAAGCTATGTACAGACCATTGTCAGATCTTACAATATTGTCAGATCTGTCAATGTGCTGCCAATGTACTGGATATCGAAAATTGCCAGTACAATATGCCTTTTCAGGTCACACGGTTGTAAGAAAATCTTACAATTTATTGCCAGACGGTTGTATGGCAATAAATTCATCTGACAAAATCGTCAGTCGAAAAATTGTCAGTTCACACGGTTGTCATATGCACAAATTGTCAGATCTGTTGTTATGGGTTGCCAGACTCAAAGCATTTTTTAGAAATTGTTAAAAATCAATCGTTTGTGTTTGTGTTATATGTAAAAAGTGAATATATAAATTATTATGAACCATAAAGAAGCAATTGCAGTGATTTTGTGTGCATATATTTTATTATAAATGTTTTATTTAAAATCAAGCGTGTGCAGTGTTGCCCATAGAAATAATTCTCTTACAATGACGCCATTGTCAGATGCATAAACTTTGCACATCTGACAATATCAAAATGTCTGACAAATATCTGGCAATAATTTTACAATGTGTTCACACGATTGTAAGATATCTGACAATTTGTTGTCAGCTGCTAGTCTTTCAATGGACTGACAATGCTTTTTCTGGAAACGACGCCTGACAAAAATTTGCCAATTCACACTGTTGTAAGACATTTTGAGCACATTTTACTGGCAATATTGTAAGATCTGACAACCGTCTGTACATAGCTTAACTGCCTGTTCCAGGATATCACTCACTTTCGTTCGCAAGCATTTTAAACGACAAACAGCTGTTTTGCGTTCCACTAAAAGCCTTTAGCACGACAAGTCGAAAGAAAATGAATGCGAACGATAACGTAAGCATTTCAATACAAATTTGCGCCCCAATAAAATTTTTTCCAGTCATTTGTACGAACTCAAATGTCAAAACCAGGCACTTGTATTTTTATTGTCGACTGAGACAAAAATTAATTAAATTATTTTTAATAAATATAATATTTAAATCAAATATTTTGCTTTGCTAATGAGCAAATATAATACCGGCTTCGATGGAAATGGGTTTGTTGCGTAACCCGTCGTTGGCGGTCTCCTCACGCCTGAGCTTATAAGCAGCGGTTTTGCGTCCTTTGGCTGGTCTTTGTGATACTATTCTCTAGGTATGTATGTGTTCGACAACAGCTTCGATGAATAAAGATTTTCTGCTTAGCACCACTTCCACTAGTTATAATGAAAGTTGGTAAGAAACTATAGTTCTTATGTATAAGAAAAAACGGTGAAGAAGTTAGCATAAATTACGCTGGGCCTCAATAGTGGGTTAAAACATTATGCGCCGATTAATATCAAATTGCATGGAGGAACTCATTAGCACCTAAGGCAATGTCACTTACTTTGCGCCAGTTTTTTCTTATACATCAGGCCGTATTTATTCATCTAAGCAGTTGTTCCACATACACAGAGGTGAAAATCCTTAAGCCATCCAGCTATGCAGAAAACTCTTCTAAATGGAGCCGGTATTCGGTGTATTATACATACATAAATGCAAAAATAATGTATGTAAGTATGTACATATGTATATGTATTTACATATATATGTCCATACGTAGAGAAGAGAGTCCTTAGGATCGGACGAGGGCCAGCTATAAAAAAAACTTCGAAGTCGCAGTTGCGCATACATACAAACATATAGACATATGTATATACATATGTATGTATGCACAGATGAAAATTATTGCACCTGTCCAAAGGCCGGCAAGATAGAACAATTTGTCTGGGTCTGTTGGTATTTTTAGAAGACCTAAAGATAATGACAATCACCCAAATGACAATAACGGGTTGTATAATTTCAAATGAAGGAATATGAGAATTATTACTTTTCTTACGTACTGCTGGCTTACTCTTGAGGAGATTAGGAATGCATTTTGTCTTCGATATATCTTTTATGCTATTCCGTTTGCATATACTTAAATCATCAAAAGACTTACACGTATTTTTAACCTCATACATTTCAACTTGACATAAAATTATATTTGAACTATCCAATTTTACAATTTCGTTGTTCTTTTTTACAGGTTTTATTAGTATTGATTGACAATGGTTTGGTTTGACAATAGATAAACTAATCATATACAGTATAATAAAGCTGTTAGTAGCAATCTTTAAATCAGCAAATTTGAGACATTGTTCAAGGTTGGAATATGGAAAACTTTGCTGTTTTATAGAGTTTCTTAACAAACTGACTTCTTTTTCTGAGAAAAGAAATGTGTTAATAATATTACTTTTAGCCCACATGAAGGCCTGTTCTACTCTAGTTACTTCTTCTTTCAGTACTTCCAACTCAAATTTAAACCTTAGTGCTTCTGCCTTTTGTACGTCTCCGTTTCTGTGAAGGTCTCTTATAATCTCGTTCGTTCTGTTCGCTACTTCATTGAGTTTCGTTTCTATCAAATGGTTAATAATAATTTGGTTTTCTGTTTGTCTTATACTGTTGTTAATTCTTTCATTTATTAGCTGAAAATCGTCTCTGTCGGGTGTTCCACCTATCTACTTCCAAGCTGTTCCTATCGCATCTATTGATCTTTTCATCTTTCGGAATTTCTCGTTCGTATAATAAAATGTCTATTATGTGGATCAGTTTAAAGTCTCCATCTTGTATCAGCGTTTGTCCGGTCCCAAGAGTCACTATTTCCGAGTTGGAGTAGTCTAATATTTGTACTTCACATGTTGTTAAAGAGTACAGCAACCTAAAAGAAGAACAAGGTTTATCTAATATTATCTTTATGGATTATTTTGTCGTCTATCAAAACTTTGGACCCAAGGTCTCTCTGAACAGTCTTTTCAATATACAATTTCGAAAATTTATTCCCTAATCTTTTATTTGTCTTAATAAAAACTTTCTCTCCTTGACAAAATTTCCTATCGCCAGACTTTTTGTTTTGTCTTGCTAAGCACGCCATTTGAGCTGACTGTATTTTGTTTTTTACTGAATTTCTCAAATCCGGGGGTGTGGCATGTAATATTTCTATGGGTTTCTTATTTGTTACTGAGTGAATAGATCTATTATATTCTCTCGTAGCTAGAAGAATCAAGTCGACTGTATCTTCTATTTTGTTTTCAGCTTTCAAGCATCTTGCGATTTCGCCCAAAGTACTGTGAAAACGCTCTACCTGGCCATTGGAAGTGCTGTGCATAGGCGGGCACGTAAATATCTCTATTTGAAAATGATCTTGCAGTAGCGTCTTTATTGTCTGTGAGTTTATGGATTTCTCGTTGTCGCACACTATTATTTTCGTATTATTAAATATGTTCAAGATTTCCAAGAGTGGTTCCTTGATGTGCACTATGGCTCTAGAAGCTATCGGCAAGACAATAGCGAACTTCGAGAATTTATCCACACACGTTAGGAAATGTTTCTTATCAGTGATAAAAATATCCACACGCAATATTTCTCCTGTGTAATTTGGTAAGGGGGTCGCACCTACATCTTGCTTCTTGGGGTGACGATCATATTTCGATTCTTTGCATATCTTGCAGTTAGTCACAACCTCCATTAACTTTTTCTTTATTCCGGGAAAGAAGTAATCTTTTAATGTTTGCTTTTAATTTTTTTTTTGCTGATCGATGAGCCCTGTTATGCTCCGCGACTATAATCTCTGCTTGGTCATCTTCATTAAACACGTCAATAACTTGGTGAAGAGTGTGGATGAATCTGGTAGCAGGAAATCTCTTTTGTAATTCATCATGAATTTTTCCGAGAACAGATAGGTCACACAAAAGAGCATTTGTAACATTTGGATTCACACACGTCGTCATATCCTTTAATAGGTTATTAATAGTGTTGAACACAATAACATGTCTTAATTGAGATTTGACTAGGATCCTTTTAGACACCTTCGGAGTTTTCCTGCTTTCAATAACAATTTGGTTTCTGAAGCAAGGTTTGTTACTGACTTTATAGCTTTGCTTAAGGACACTTCACTATGAACCGTTTCCATTGTATTTATATATTGCCGGGACAACGCGTCTGCCACAAAATTTTCCTTACCAGGCTTATAAACAAATCTCGGAGAAAACTTTTCAATAAAGGACATCCAACGTCTTATTTTAGAATTTGGATTTTTTTCTGATATAGTGAACGTTAATGGCTGATGGTCGGTGATTATGTTTAATTTCTTTACGCCGTACAAACAGTTCCTTAGTTTCTGCAAAGCCCACACTATTGCTAGAAGTTCTCTTTCGTTGGTCGCATAGTTTTCCTCCGTTTTTGTAAGAGTACGAGAAATCATGGTTATTGGTCTTCCTTTTTGTGACAGTACAGCTCCTATGGCGCTCGAGGATGCGTCAGTTGTCAAGTCAAATGGTTGTAGGAGCAAGACGTCTTCAGATGCAAGAATTTTCTTTACTTGTTCAAAGGCTGACAAGGCTTCATTATCCAGCTCAATCTTAATGTTTTTGGACTTATTCGCTCCTATTGAGCCACTTTCCCCTCTCAGGTACTTGGTTAGGGGTTTTACTATAGCCGAGTAATCCTTTACAAATCTGCTATAATACCCTGCCAATCCTAGAAATGAACGCAGACCTCGTAAGGTCTTCGGTATTTCATACCTCATAATATCTTTAATCTTATCCGGACAAGTCTTTATGGCTTCTTTCGAAACGACAAATCCCAAGTAATCCACCTCATCTGAAAGGAACCTCGATTTTTCTCTAGATACCCTCATATTTGCACTATATAACCTACAGAGTATTCAGTTAATATCTTCGATGTGTTGTTCCACTGAGCTCGAGAAAATAATAACATCATCAATGTAGACATAGCAGCATCTACCTATTTCCTCCCGCAGCACATCATCAATCGCCTTCTGGAATATGCTAGGGGCATTCTTCAACCCAAAAGGGGGCCTACAAAATTCAAATTTTCCATGATTTATTGAAAAAGCTGTCTTCTGTCGGTCTTGTTCCCCAAGTTTTATCTGATGGAATCCTGACTTAAGATCCAGGGTTGAAAATACTGAAGCCTTCCCTAGACTTGCCAAAATCACTGAGATATCTGGAATTTGATACCTTTCACTATGTGTCTTCTCATTAAGCTTTCTGAAGTCGATGACCATGCGATGCTTTGCTTTTCCATTTTCATCTATTCCTTTCTTATTTACAATCCATATGGGATTGTTATAGGGAGAACGCGATGGTTGAATGATTTTGTTTTTTAACAATTCATTAATTTCTTTGTCTACAAATTCTGTTAAAGCAACAAGGTATGGATATGGCCTTGAATATACTGGTTGATCGTCAGTTGCTTTAATCGTGGCTACTATTGAAGTGTGTCTTTAGTAATTGGTCTATCTTTTGACATGTGGTTAAATTTTCGTGATATTCTGATATTTTATTTACACGTCCCTGCAGTGGATATACAGTAGCTTTTCGTTTCCTCCATCATATCTAAGGGTATTTTCTCTAAAATCTATGTTAGCATTTACTTCATTCAAAAGGTCGACTCCTACTATTGCATCAAAGGTCTTCAATTCTGGTAAAAGGAAAAAATGTGTATTCCTTCCAAATATTCCAACCACACATTTGTTAGTAATTTTCGAATGGCCGTGTACGGATTTCACGAGAAATGGATTTGTAATTTGCTTAACACCTTTTAGAATATTTGTTGGCTTAATATAATTTTTTGAAGTGCCAGTGTCTAAGAGAATTTTAATTTTTCTCCCTCCTATTTCCCGTTCTACATACGGAAGGAGGGAACGTCCCCTAAAAAATTTACTGCGTCCACCGAATAGCATTCAGAATCATTTTCATGTTCGTCATAAACTGAGTTAATATCTAAATTATCCTCTTCACAACTTACATTCTCATCCCATTCGTGAGTAATTTGATTTACTCTCTGAGCTTTTGCAGCCGGAAGGTGCTCTCTAGATGATTCAATTGGTCTTTTGACGGCCTGCGGGTTATTTTTGTTCATTTCCCTTTGTATGCTTCTCATGCTTCTATCGATTTCCATGGGCTCCTGTCTTTGTATCCTGTTACTGCGCCTTCCAAAATTATAGTTATAAATGTCATGTTCTTGCGGACCAGTTTGGTTTTTTAGTTGTGTCACGCTGGTAACCCATTTGGGCCATGGGTCGTAGGTGTGAGTGATTTCTAGCATGTTGATATTGGTTAGATGCTGGGTTCTGCTTTCAGTTATTCCAATACGTTGTATAAAAATTATATCTCAGGTGATTTGCCTCTAATTCTTGGGCTAAAGCCAGCGCTGATGGCATGTCCTGCGGCTTACACGAGAAAAGAATGTCGCACATAGGGCGACGTAATCCTGATATAAAAACTCTTAGAGCATCCTGCCTGTATTTCTGGTTCAACGATTCGATCAGAGACGCATTTCCTTCGTTAGTCATGATGACTTTATTTATGATAAGCGTAAGCCTTTTCTCTACTACGTCATAAAAATCAACTATTGCTCTCGGGCCTTGTTTCAAGGTGGATAGTTCCTGCTCTAAAGTGAACAGTGTTCTTTTATCCCCGTATGAAAAGTCTAGTCTAGCCAATATAGCTTTGAAATTCAGTACTGTGTTATAAGAACTCAATACTGTATCTGCCGCGCCTATCACTTTGTTTCTTATTATTGCTACGGCCTGATAATAACGACTACTACCTTCAAATTTTTCAAAAAGCCTGTGAGCAGTGGTAGCTGCTTGTCTCCAGGAAACATACTTGGCATTATTACCATCGAATTCTGGGAGTGACTTAACAATTTCTAGTGATTCATTGCACTCCACATTGGGTAGAATTTGCACTTCCTTGTATTCCTCGACTCTTGCTGGTGCTTCCAAGGAAGCAAGCCTACTAGTGAGATCATCTATCTGGTTCTGAAAAACTGTCCTTGCTTGTTCTGTTGCTCGGCTTATAGCTGTATCTAATAGGGATTGCAGTTGAGTCACGTCCATCTTTACCCTAGTACCTACAGAAAGTTTTTTCAGCTGGTCTGCTAAGTCATCTATACACATATAAGAAGAGGTAACTAACGTCAACTAGTATTTTTTACTCACCTTTTCCTATGCCAAGACAATGTATCAAATTCACAAATTTATATTTCAAAATCAAAATTAACTTCTTTATAATCACAATCTTCTTTCGCAATTTTACATTTGTTTTACTCCTATTCTTATTTATTTATTTAACTAACATTAAAATTATTTATTATTTTTATTTATTTAACTTACATTAAAATTAACAATACCGCTGCCTTCATAGTTGATTTATCTGCTGTTGTTTCTTTGTGGTTGCTGCTTCCGTTTTCTTGTTTTCTTGGTGTGGCCTCTGTTGTTAGTTGCAAGTTGTTGTTTGTTGTATAGCTGCGTTTTTATTATTTATTTATTAATGTTACAATAATAATAATATTGTTCTATCTCCTATGGAGATCTGTTAAGAACTACTGAAATGTAATTTTGGCCAACAATACGTAACTTCGTATTGCGCTGTAACTTGCTCAAGGTAAGCAGTAAAAGCAAAATAAGAAAAAAAATTAATTAAAAGAAATTATGCTGATTCACATTTGAACCAACAAAAATAATAAATTGAAATTGCGAAATATTGAATTTGTCGCTTAACAATTAATTCAATAAATTATTTTTATTAATTCAGCACAATAAAAGATTTTACTGAATCAGGTCATTGAACAAAGAATTAATTTCAAAGCAAGCAAAAAAGTTAGTCAAAAGAAAAAAAGATTTTTAAATTTAATACCGCTGACTATTGTTTAACCCATTGCGTGACAACGGCTTAACTTATACATTAGTGATGTAAAAAATAAAACTATAGTTGCATGTGTGAGAAAAGTTGTTTCATTTGTCTCCGAAGTACATCGAAAGCAATAAATTTTTGGACAAGTGCAGTTCAGTAAATCAGCTTAAAGAAAATTAAAAGGAGCTTACGTGATAGAAAATTAAGAAAAAGGATTAAAAATTAGATAAAAAGTTCTTGGCGATCCATATTTTTCGAGTTGTGGGCCTATTACTTTTTATAGGAAACTGAGAAGAATCTCCAAAAATGAAATTTTTAAGTAGCTTATCTGACAGAAACTTGAAAAAGAAGAACAAAATATTAAACAAAAAAATTGCTAGGACCTCATCTCCTGAGTTATTGGTCTTTTAAGTTGTGATATTAAGTGGAGTTAAGTAAAGCTGCTCAAAAAAATCAAAATGTGTTTTAATACATATTCATTTCTTTCCCTAAAAGTTTTGTAACATAAAACACATTGAATGTCGCGAAAAGCATTGGTGATCATAGAATATTTTTCGCATACCACGTTTTTTCTTTAACTTTACTCATAAAGAATTTTATACACTCGCTACGCATGTGTTATCATCGCTGTTTCATTGACGACTAAATGAAAGAGAATAATAATCTGTATGATTTTAATTTGCACATTTGTGCCATGAAACTGACAAGCGTTGTCAACTTGGTGCTTTTCGCAACGTTTTAAGTGCTTTTTGAAATTTTCGACGCGAAAAATTTTTAAGTTAGTGCTCAGTGCTTTTTAAGATTCATTTGTGATGCTTTTTATTTTTTGGCATTGGCACTAAACTTAAAATGCAAACAGAAATTGCCGTATCCGTTTTTATCGAAGAAGTATATCATTTAAAAAACAAAATCTTTGAAGTTACGAATAAATAGAGCATAAATGGAACTGAAAATTTGGTTTTGCATAGATAATAATATTGGAAAGAAATGAAATAATTAAAAAGAGCAATTATTTAAATTGCTAGTTGTAGGTTACACCACTTCGGCGCTGATAGCCTAAATTAACATAAACATCGTTTTGTCACATGAAAAAGAAGACATAATGCAAGTATGTACAGTCTAATAGTGAAATTTTGTTTATTATATAGAACGGATGGAGAATGATTCACTTAATGCAGTGGAAAAACTTAAGTCCACTATTGAGTTTTGGTTAGAAGTAAAATCTAATAACGGTTCAGTTGATATAAACTCGTTTGAAGCATAATCAAAATTGCTTTGACTTGCTTTATATTAAAATGGCCTGAAACGCGAAAATTCTGAATGAGTGGCTGTTTTAGGTTATTTAAAACCAAAATTGCTAATTTTTCCCAATGTCGAATATTTTTTGCATTTTGGTTACCTTTTTTTATTTTTTTTCCTAAAATAATAATACATATAATTTTAGTTTGTATAACTTGGTTAACATGCAAATTATTATTTATTTTTAATTTTTTAACTTGGATATTTATATGGCGTTTGCTGCACAACACTTTAGAAACTTTTTTATTTCGTCCAAAATTTATAATCTTTGTCACATAGTTCATCTGCAGCCTAAACAATGTTTTAACATCATAATTTAATATATTAAATCTTGTAAACCTTGATTTAAAACAAAAATAACTACTGAGCACATCGAGTTTAAAATCTAATCAGCAAGTCCGAAAGTCCTAAGTGACAGTATGGAAGTCTTATCGCTAAGCTGAGTATTTTGTTAGGAGAGATACTAGGGGAAATGAAACGGTCTGTTCCCCTCTTCTCTATTTCCCACAAAAAGTCAGCTTAGCAATAAGACTTGCATAAACTCAGTTGATTGCTTTCTTCTTTGATAAAAATAAATTAGTAAAATTTTATAATAACTTTTGAGATATTTTTAGATTTTAATTGAACTGTAGTGAATTTTAATCAGAAATAATTTTTCGTCAGGCTTAAGTTCAGTAATTTCAATTCTTATTGAATGAAATATTTTAATTAATTAATGTGAGTTTCTAAAGAAGAGAAGAAAAATTAAACTCAGACTTTATTAGCTAGGGGAAATACCGATATTTTTCTGTGCAGCCACGCTCTTCATTAGCACCCACGTCTATCTACTGGGGCAGAGTTTTGTTATTAACATCAGCTGTTTAACGCAAATTTAGTATGAAATGGAATAAGAGAAATGATTATTGTGTATAAAATTATTGATTTACCATTGCTAAATAAATTTAAGAAATTTATTATTCGACATATTGTCATAATTATATTTTAATTTTAATTTTAAATTTATTTGCTGGTGGTTCAGCTTGGTCTATATGAATTTCATTGTTGCTGTAACAAATCATCAGTAGACTTCAACTACACGTTTTGAATAGTCACAAATCTCTTATCTTATGCACAGACTTTCAAGAACTATTTGAGAATTCACAAATAATAATATTTTTGAAAATCACAAAAGAAAAATAAGCTTAGTAGGCTTAGAAACTTATACAAAACCCAACAAATAATTTATATTCGATATGAATGTATTTCATTTTTCTACACCTTTATACAATTAGAAATCCTTTGGATAACAATAAAAGTAATTACAAGGCAAAATGAAAAATAAAATCCAAAATTTAACATTTAAGAAATCTATTATTCGATATATTGTCATAATTATATATTAATTTTAAATTTATTTGCTTGTGGTTCAGCTTGATCTATATGTATTTCATTGTTGCTGTAACAAATCATCAGTAGACTTCAACCACACATTTTGAATAGTCACAATAGTCTTATCTTATGCACAGACATTTAAGAACTATTTGCTGGGTTATATTATAATATTATTATATATAAATTCTCAAATAGTTCTTGAAAGTCTGTGCATAAGATAAGAGGTTTGTGACTATTCAAAAAAAACAGGTCTCGATATACATATAAATGTACTGGCATATGTATATAATTAATGTTTGAAAAAAAACATAATTATTCATACCCTGCAGGAGATGGAACTAGTGTCCAACTAGTATTTTACTATATACATATATACCAACAAAATACATGTGTTTTTTGATGTTGTAGTTTTATTTTATTATCATGGGCTTGGCTTGTGCATGTACCTGTTATAATTGTATCATGACCCTGGGTAGACAATGACAGGAAAATAAATCGGGAAAATATAAAAAAATAAAACAACACAAAAAATTTTATTCTTATATATCAAAATGGTTTTTTCGCAAACTTCACGAAACTTGTGTAGATTTAAGAATAATTTTGTACTGTTAACAAAATGATAACAAAACAAAATTCGTTTTTTTTACGAAAATGTCCAATTTTATAAAAATGTTTTGTTTTCTCTCCTAAGTTCCATAACCTAGCATTAACACATGAAACTACCCAGTCAGCATGTGGAAGATTGATTCGACTGACTTAGGTGATAATAAACTGATTAATAAGACTCGAAAATGATTCCCACAAATACTTAGAAAGTGATTTGCTTAAAAAACAAAAACAAAGAGCAAGTTCGTGACTTGAAAACGAGCGCCTACATGCTTATTTTAATAACGGGGGGAGTAGAAAAAGATTCGAATATGATCATTAATTTCATAAAATGCTGACTGGGTAGAAGATTGTTTCATTTTCGACTACTTTAGATGATCAAAAACTGATTAATCAGTCATGCGTTTAAAACAAGACTCGAAAATGATTCCCAGAACTGATTTGAAGGTGATTTGTTTGAAAACCAAACAGCAAGCTAATGCAGCAAAATCAATAAAATATAGTGTATTAAATTTGTGAACAAAAAAATTTAGATGTTCTGAAAATGATTCTAAATTGATCAGAAAAGCGAGTCATAAAAGAGTCGTTTAGAAGAGTCGCCGCTAGGATACCATTTTCTCCTGAATGAACAGACATTTTCGACTCGAAAACGAGCGCATAAATGCTTATTTAAATCGTACGGAGAAGTCGAAATTGACTAGAATATGATCATTAATTTCATAAAATGCTGACTGAAGTAGCAATCATGATACAATAATATAAAATATATTTTACACATATATATTTGAAATATATATTATATTATTGTATCATGGTAGCTACCCTGAAGGAAATGTCGATGGTGAAAATGTACTGAGTCGCTTTTGACTTTGTCACCAGTACTACTCTACAATTATCCCCCATACAATACTTTGTGCTATTGACATTTAGCATGGGCTTGTCATTGAAAATCTACTAGTAACACTAAAACAATTGACTAGATAGTGAATTCATAGTTTTTATGGGTACATGGAAATACACCACATCTGTTTTCCCTATTTCTTTTTTACTGACGAATAGAAGAGAAATTGTAGACAATGTAACTTCTACTAGAAATTTAGTGTTGACATAGAGACACTTGGCCCCAGTCTGAATATGGAATATGGAATATGCATGGAATACAATAAAATTTTTTTACTACCACACTCACATTTTTTTTTAATTTCCAGTCAGCTTTCAACGATTTTTTCAAGAAATTTTTGATGTTTTCAGAAAGTGAAATTAAAAAAAGTGAATAGTGTTACCCCCTTAAAAGTTCTCTACAAATACACAGGATTATGGTAAGTAGTTAATAGGTGTAAATTCTGATAATTTTTTAAAAATAACACTAGTTTACACCGACAATGAGAGGTGAATTTCCTTATGTATTTTTTTCAAACAACGTCATAACTCAAAAAATTTAATATTTGAGTTAATGATGCAGAATTAATCGTCATATCGCTATTCATATTGTGTAAAAATTTCATACAAATATATTTTTACTCAACTCTTGAAAGCAAAATTAAATTTTATTTTTCCATTAAGTTGTGTGTAACCCCCCGTTGTCACATGTCAGTAATTAGTTGCAAGTAGTGTGTATGTATTACTAAAAAAATCAGCAGAAATGCCCAAAAAACAAAAATTTTTTGAGTGGCTACACAGCACAGTGCAAGTTGTAGCAAAAATTGCTTTACTTTAACTGCTACTGCAGTGTTACCAAGTAGTCAATATTGATCTTCAATTGTGTTGCTAATACATTTCTTTTATTAAAACATGAAATTTATAGTCGAACTTAGCTCTAAAATGAGCCTTGGTGTCATTAATCAATAACCTTTTTATATATACTAAAAATCAGCTATAATATTAATCAAATTAATGAAATAACTCTGTGCTCGGCAGCACTGTTTTTCGTTTTGTCAGTTTACTTGCTACAAGCATGATACAATTATACTAGGTACATGCAGAACTACAACAAAATTGCAACACCAAAAAACACATGTATTTTGTTGGTATAAACAAACCCCAAATTGTCGGAAACAACTGTCTTTTGTTTATAAAAATAACAATTACAGGGTAACTAAAGTACAATTGCAGACGCGGCATTCCTGCATGATTATAGTTATTCAGTGTTGCCAATATGGGTGTAGTTAGACAGTGTGTAATTTCTACTCACATGTGTAGGCGATGTAATTGAATTCTTGTATAATATGTGTGTAATTCTACTTTGGGTTCTATTTTTATTTATTATTGTTTTAATTTTAACCTACACAAAAGATGTGTAGTGTAATTTTCTTCAATGTGGAATTGGAGACACAGCCATGTGTAAATTCATTGGCAACACTGTAATCATTTTGTTTACACACATACATTAACATTTTTGCAGCTTGTAAACAAAGATTGACAACTAGGTGCAATGTATACAGTGACAGGCTGGGCTTGTGCATGTACCTAGTATAATTGTATCATGGCTACAAGTGTAAAAATTTAGTTGCTTCAAAAATCCATTGCAAGCTGACTCGCAAGTGACCAAACTACGGCTGTGTTAGTAAAAAATGTGAGTGTATTGAGTTTATTTCACTTGCACTTCCATGTGGCAACGGGGCATTAGTAAAAAATGTGAGTGTATTGAGTTTTTTTCACTTGCACTTGCATGTGGCAACGGAGAATAAATTCAAACTCGTTTTGTGGCAAACTAGTTTTTTTGAGTTATGGACGTCTTCGAGTAACTGAGCGATATGTATGTACTAGTGATGTAACGAATGAAAATTTTGATATTTGCGAATACGAATATTTGAAACGATATTCACGAATACGAATATTATGTATATGTGAAATTTATAGCCACAAAATTGGCGTGATGTTTGCGCCTGCAAAATTAAATATGAAAAAAATTAAAAAAAGGAACTTCCTACTTCTGTTGGCGTACTTTAAAGGTAATAAAAACTACCCGTCATTAAATAGCATTTTAAAATGATACAAGGCACAAATTTCTGTAAAAAATTTAATGAAAATTTATTTTCAGCCATTTATTTAAATTTCGTTTAGAATTTATGAATTTATTTAATTTTTTGGAGAAATATACGTATTTGTATTTGCCTGATTTTGGCGGATGCAAATGCAAATACGAATGCCTAAAAATGGCAGAATGTTCGGAAATTCGACTAAGAATACGAATATTCGTACATCACATAGTTAGTCTTGTTTTGTTCAACAAACCTGTGAGCATATTTGTTTTCCATCCCTTTCCTTAAGCAACATATTTAAATCCCAGTCAAACTGCCCCTCTCGGTGGTCAAAAAGAGTTCCCAACTGTTTTTTTACTCGATCTTTCCAATACTCTTGTATCTGAAAGTCATCTTTTTCTTTTGATAGCCAGAATCCAAATGAGTTTTCCAATCCATCGCGTTCACGATATTTCATTCTACTAAAATTCAGCATAGGTGTCCGTTTTTTAATACAATCATCTTCGGTAACGAATTTGAGCAAGGACTTAGCTTTAGCCATTAAATAGTGATGAGAAGAAGCTCTCATTAATGAATTTCCATAAACATCCATGAACAAATGAACCTTTGTTCGAAGACTTAGGATATTACTATTTTCCAATGCTATGGCAAGTAAAACCAAATTTCGCGCTATTATTTCCACACAACCATCAACAATATAAAAATTTACAGTTTGAGTCACTCCCTTGCACCTGTGTGTGTAAATTTTAGCCAAAGTCTTAATTATATGTCGGGGGTCACTTGCACCAAATAGTAAAATATTAATTTCTTTATTAAACATTTTTTTACTATCTTCATTTAAATCTTGATTGTTTAAAAAATGCGTATCCCTTTCTTCGTTTTTAAAAGTATTTAAGTATTCATTAAGTAAATCTAATGCTTCACTAAGACCCCAAAACATTTTCCGGTATTTTCTATAACACTATTTTAAAAATATAATTTTTTGAAAAATTAACAAATATGAAAAGGTTGCTATGGTTTGTTTTTTTTTTCAAACAAGTTCGAAAAACTCAATACACACACTTTTTTACTCATCCACCCTACAAGCAAGCTAATACGAAAATGATTCGAAATCGTATTGCTTTTAAGAAAAATATTATTGCAGAAGATTCCTCCTTCAGGAGGGTTTGTGCGGCCAGGGCGATACTTCGAAGAAATACGAATGCAATAATTCTAGAAGATAAAACTGTGATATTGCTAGATAATAATCTAATATAATTATTTATGATATTTCTAGATTATCTTTAGGAAGATAAATTATTTATAACGATAGATTATACTTACATATGTATGTAAGTATATATAAAACTACCATTAGTTAAATTCAAAGAAATTTTTTTATTTTCAACTAAATTCAATTTATCATCGCGGGAGTCTTTAGTTCGCACACTAAAGCATAAAAAGTCACAACTCGTAAAATTTCATATGCAGTAGTGTTCATAGTAGTGGCAAAAAACTGTTGATACTGTCCAAATGACGAAATTATGTAACTTAAAAACAAGCATAACAGTATTTTATATTCTTTAAGAAAGCTTTGTTGCAAAGGAGATTTTTGCTGGCGTTAGAGATTTGTTTAATTAACTGGTTGACAAAAAACGAAACCAATTAAATAATTTTGAGTTATTACTCTTTATGATTTAGTGTGCGATATATTTGGTATAAAAAAATTGTCTGCCATGTTTTGAAAATTTTCTGATTGTTTTTATTTTAAATTAAATATTTTTTTATCTTCTAGTTAAAAACATATTGATATTAAATAAATGTTAATAAATTTATATTGCGTATGTGATAAAACGCCAGGCTGAAAAAACTCAACATCTAGGAGCACGGCAGTGCGCCAGGCCAAGTTCCGGCCAATGCACGCAGTGTGTATATTTTCAGGAAGCCATTCAAGCTGTTTTTACCCCCTCATAACTTTGTTCCACGCAATTGTAAAATTATAAAATTTAAAGCATAATTAGAATAAATTCATGTAACCTCATATGCGAAGTTTGAAAGTTTTACAATGAAAGGTTCCGGAGATATGGAGGTGCAAAAAGTGCATATTTTAAGACGTACTCACTGACTCACTCATCAATATTATGAAGCACTTCCGCTATAGCTACAGACATTAAATTTGGTACACAAGTAAATCTAGGTGAGCGATGAACTAGAAAAATCTGAAAACCCGAAAATTTTAACCAGGAGGGCGGAACTACGCCCATAAAAATTAAACTTTGTTCTAGTGAGCTGAAATTTGGTACACAAGTAGAACTATGTAAGTTATCACCTAGAAAAATCTGAAAACCCGAAAATTTTTACCAGGCGTCCGGGGCTACGCCCATAAAGCTCAGAATTAAAAACACATATCTTAAGCGTTTAACTCAATCAAATTTTATTGAAATTTGGCACAAGGTTATAAATTTTTGTTAAAATAAGTGGGCGTTATGTAACTACTATTAGCCGTTTCCAACGAAACTAAACAGGAAAAATAAACACTAATCAAACAAAATTTTGCATTAAAAAAAGTGGGCGGAAACACGCCCATAATAATAATAAATTTAAATTTGCGCTATTGAGCTGAAATTTGATAAACGAGTAGTTATAGATTAGAAAATTACTAGAAACATCTGAAAACTCAAAAATTTTACCAAGATGGGCGGGGCTGCACCCACAAGGCTCAGAATTTAAAATACAAATCTAAGGCGTTTAACTGAAGCGATTTTATTGAAATTTGGCATGCATATTGTAATAATGCAAGGCTATAAATATACGTTGGAAAAAGTGGGTGTTAACACGCCCATACATTTTAAGCCTACTATTTCATATAAATTTTAATATACTACATATTTATAAATTTATTACTATCCGTTTTCAACGAAACTCGACAAGAGAGATAACTACTGGCCAAAGAAAATCTTAAGATTGAAAAAGTGGGCGGTATCACGCCCATTAGAAAATAAAATTAAAATTTGCGCTAGTTAACTGAAATTTGATAAGCTTCAGATTAGGAACTAGCTAAAAAAAATCTGAAAACCTGAAAATTATAGCCAAGGACGTAGCCCCACCGTCCAAAAAGCTCAGAATTAAAAAAAAATCCAATGTGTTTAACGCAACCGATTTTATTGTAATTTGGGTTGCATGTTGCAATAATACAAGGTTATAAATGTTCCTTAAACAAATTGGGAGTTAAAAACCCACAAAATTTGCATTCTTATTTCATGTATGTACTTCGGATCAGCACATTTAAATATACTATTTATGTATTCATTATTACACGTTCCCAGCGAAACTCAACAAGAGAGATAAACACTCACCAAAGAAAATCTTGAGTTTGAAAAATTGAGCTTGATCACGCTAATAAGAATAAAAAATTTAAATTTTCGCTAATGAGGTGAAATTTGATAGACAAGTATTTCTAAGCTAGAAAAACTAACTAGAAAAATCTTAAAGCCAGGAAAATGAAGCCATTAAGTTTGTAACTAAAACATGAAATTGAAATCGTTGGCACACATCTTTTAATAATGTAAGGCTATAAATTTTAATTTAAAAAAGTGGGCGTTAGCATGACAATAAAATTTAAATCTCTTCTTTCATGTACTTCGGATCAGCAGATTTATACTACTTATGTAGATATTATTATCGGTTTCCATCGAAATTTGAAACGTATGATTGGCACTGACTAAAAATTTTTTCTTTTAAAAAAGTAGGCAGGAATACGCCATAAAAATTAAATATTTAAATTTGCGAAAGATAGCTGAAATTTGATACGCCAGTAGTTTAAGACGAGAACCAACTAGAAAAATCTAAAAAACCAAATATTTGAACCAGGAGTGGGGGGGCCACGCTAATATTGTACTGAAGCTTTTAACTGAAACTTTAACTTAAAAGTATCATCGTAAAAAGCAGACGATGATAATTGAGCGCTGCTCATATCAAAATCTTGAGTTTAAGAAAGTGATGGAAAGTGGGGGCAACAGCCATAATATTTAAAGCTAGAATTTGAACTAGAGATTTTAAATTCGATACCCCTTAAGTTAAGGGGTGAGTTGCGTACAGGAAAAATCCGAAAGCACTGGTTGTTACATTAGGGAGTGGGGCCATATTTATAAAAACTTAGATCAATGTTATACGGCAGAGAACTGAAACTTAGGAAAAAAAATTGACTTAGGTAAGTTACCAACTAGAAAATATTTAAAACACAAGCTACTCTATTGAGACTTTACATGCACATTTCACTTATGCTAGCCTTCAATTTTGGATTTTCAAAAGTATTACGTCTAAGCAGACTTAAGAAAAATAGGCGGGGTCACTTCCACTAAAATGTACACTATATTTTACATATTTCTACTCTGATGATACTTAAAAAATTAAGTACATCAGTCGGTCCTTGTAATGACACAATGGTGCACATATAACACTCTAACCCATTATTGTATTTAGGTCTGCCCTTTTAAAGTGACGCAGTCATTATGAATAGAACTATAACATACTAGAAATTTAAAGTTTAATAAGCTTTATTAAGAAAATCTTTCAAAAAGTATTCAGATCCTCACAAAAACATACAGAAACTACAGAAGTCCTGATTACGCTGAGAAGATCGATACATTACTGCAAAAATTCAATGCCATTGGTAAGCGTTGAGTGAAAGCATGTATATCAAAACGGCCGTTATCATTTGAAAATTTATTCTTTTTAACTTTTAAGTTCAAATATGACACCTAAATTACATACATGGGCATTAATATTTTACTGCATTACGTGTTTCAGTAATCAGTAAAAAGTACTGATTACTGAAAAAAAAATCAGTATTCAGTAAATTTTACTGGTTACTGAAAAGAGAAATCAGTATTCAGTAAATTTTACTTATTATTGAAAAAAAATCAGTATTCAGTAAATTTTACTGATTACTGAAAAAAAATCAGTATTCAGTAAATTTTACTGGTTACTGAAACAAATCAGTATTCAGTAAATTTTACTGGTTACTGAAAAGAGAAATCAGTATTCAGTAAAAAGTACTGATTGCTGAAAAAGGAAATCAGTATTCAGTAAAAAGTACTGATTGCTGAAAATAAGATCAGAATTCAGTAAATTTTACTGATTTGTGTAAAAAATGCAGTAATCAGTAAATGACTGATAGTAGATACTGTGTGTTTTAAAAATGATATGTACACATTGCTCACTTACATGAATAGTGGCATAACTAAAAAAACGGAATTCCGAGAAAAATAGCTTTAAAAGTTTAACGTGTTTTTATTTTTTTAAATTATCTAAAAAAGAAATGTGTTATTGGTTAAATAAAAACTGATTTGCATAGATGAGAGACTTAAACACCTACTTCTAGACCATTACCATTTTAACAATTTTAAAAAACTCATCACTAAAAAGAATTTTATTAACACCATTTAGTTCTTCAGTTTTCAAGAAATCTTTTGTGTCTTTTGAGGTTTCACTAAAAAACTTTGAAGATCTTGGAAGGTCTTCTTCATACAAAAAATCCGGATCTCTAACCGAGTCATCACTATCAAAATCGAAAATATCGCTCATTTTTTTAATATTTTTTTCACAACAAATAAAATTTTAGAAAAATTTCAAATATCTTCCGGACTTCTAATTTGTTTTTATGTTTTTATTAGTTGCAATTTTTTCAATTAATAAAGTAATTTATAGCACAGGATAGTTCACTTATGTATCAATATTAATTTACAATTTATATACAGTCCACAAGTTCGTAAAATTAACACATATTTATATATTTCGTTTTTTCAGTTATGCCGCTATTCATGTAAGTTAGCAACGTGTACATATCATTTTCAAAACACACAGTATCTACTATCAGTCATTTACTGATTACTGCATTTTTTACACAAATCAGTAAAATTTACTAAATTCTGATCTTCTTTTCAGCAATCAGTACTTTTTACTGAATACTGATTCCTCTTCTCAGTAACCAGTAAAATTTACTGAATACTGATTTTTTTTCAATAATCAATAAAATTTACTGAATACTGATTTCTCTTTTCAGTAACCACTAAAATTTACTGAATACCGATTTTTTTTTCAATAATCAGTAAAATTTACTGAATACTGATTTCTCTTTTCAGTAACCAGTAAAATATACTGAATACTGATTTTTTTTCCAGTAATCAGTAAAAAAAGAAAATACTGAAAAAGTACTGGTACTGAAAAATGCCCATCTATGCTAAATTACACTTCTTATTCAGTCATTTGGAAATTTTTTGGCTGTAAACCATAATAATAATAGTAATAATAGTTTTTATTTACATCTAGGCGCACGGCAGTGCGTCAGGCCAAGTTCTGGCCAATGCACGCAGTTTGTATATTTACAGGAAGCCATTCGAGCTGTTTTTGCCCCCGTCATAACTTTGTTCCCCGCAATCGTAAAATTATGATATTTAAACCATAACTAGAATAAATGCATATAACCTCATATGCGAGGTTTGAATGTCTTAGAATGAAAGGCTCCGGAGGTATAGAGGTGCATATTTTAGGACATACTCACTGACCACTTAAACACTCATCAAATTGATGAAGCACTTCCGCTGGAAAGCTAAAATTTGGTGCACGAGAAGATCTAGGTGAACAATGAACCAGAAAAATCTGAAAACTTGAACATTTTAACCTGGAAGGCGGGGCGGGGCTACGCCCATAAAAATAAAAATTTGTGCTATTGAGCTGAAATTCGATATAGAGCTAGGTCTAGATAAGAAATAAAATAAAAAATTTGAAAACTTGGACATTTTTGGCCAGGTGGGCGGGGCTACGCCCATGAAAGTCAGAACTAAAAACGCTAATATAAGGCGCTTAATGGAAGCTATATTATTGAAATTCGGCACATATACTGCGGTAATGCAAGGCTGTAAATTTGTTATTAAAAAAAGTGTGGGCGTTAACACGCCCATACAATTTAAACCTCATTTTAATGACATGCGGCTCAGCATATTTAGATATACTATTTATGTGGTTATTATTATCCGTTTGCAACGAAATTAGACACGAATACTAGGCACTGGCCGAAAAAAATTTGAATTTGGAAAAGTGGGCAGGGTTACGCTCATAAAAATTAAAAGTTGCGCTATGGAGATGAAATTTGATATACAAGTACGTCTAGGTGAGAAACCAACTAAAAAATCTGAAAACCTCGAAAGTTTAGTTGGAGGGGCGGGGCTACGCACATAAAAATTAAAAATCAATAGTTGCCCTTATGAGCTGAAATTTGATACACAAGTAGGTCTAGGTGAGAAACTAACTAGAAAAATCTGAAAACCATAAAAATGTTATCAGAATGGGTGAGGCCACGCTAGTATTATTTTGAACTAAAAACTTAATATACAGCTTTTAATTCAAGCCAATTTAGTGAAATCTTGCATACGGAAGATTGTGCACGTGCACAGGACTTTAAACTATCACCTTAAAAAGTGGGCGTGATCATTCCCATAAAATGTTAGCCTTGTGTTTAATATACTTTGGTCTAGCATATTTTAGAAGCAAATTAGCATGAAGTATATCTTATATATTATCGACGGAAAAGGCATTCAATTACCTTTCCAACGATATGCCACTTATCTCGATCGGACTTTTTGGTTGGGCTCCACAAGGGTTTGAGTGAGACTATATACCGAAAAACACAAAAGCACCGTTATCTAAAAAACGGTACTTAGAAAAAAATTACAGCGTTTTTCCTATTCAGGAGGTCCCAATTAACTGATCTACGCATGTGGCGTTCTTGGTATTTTTTGGCTGTAAACCAGTGTTATGAAGATACAAGCAAATCAATATAGATCTAAGTTAAAGTGCAATAAAATTTTTATCCCAAATTAAACTACCAAGCTAAAAAAATTATATATGGTCCATATATTTTTAATGGAAATATATGAGATTATACATGGCAAAACTATTATATATGAACTAATATATGGAGTAATATATGAAATGTGTTATAACATATGAGCTCATATATGAAAATTTAATTATGAAGCTCTTCATATGTGGATCCATACATAAACATAAGGTTTTATATATGCAGCCATATAAGAATGTATGCAAACATGATATCTCACGTAAGATCGTTTTTGCAATTGGAATTTTATCACTGCTGAATTGGAAATCCATTAGAAAATACATACGCTATGCAAAGTTTATATGCGTACCCTCAACGTTTAAAAAAGAAAAACTTTTTGTTAAAAAATCATTCTTGTATGATTTTATACATTGTGGCCCCATTTAATATATCAAATAATCAAAATTTTATTTTAATTTTATAGAAAATAACAAAATTCTCTAGATAAGAAACAAAGTTTATATTACTGTATTGAAAACTATTGTTAGACGGATTATTTTTTCTTTTATAATTAATTGCATTCGTTTTTAATCTGATTTCTTAAGCTAAATGTTATGTACGAATATGATTCATGTGTTTTTTAAATAATTGATTCACCTTTTGATGAATAAAATGACTTTTAGTCCGTTTTGAATTATTTGTCCACCCAGCTAAAAAAATTATATATGGTCCATATATTTTTAATATATGAATGTATATAACTATATATGAATATGTATGAATTCATGTATGGAAATATATGGGATTATACATGGCAAAACTATTATATATGAACTAATATATGGACTAATATATGAAATTTATTATAACATATGAGCTCATATATGAAAATTTAATTATGAAGCTCTTCTATGTGGATCCATATATAAATATAAGATTTTATATATGGAGCCATATAAGAATGTATGCATACATGATATCTCACATAAGATCGTTTTTGCAATCAAAAAAGCTTTGGAATTCTATCACTGCTGAATTGGAAATCCATTAGAAAATACATACGGTATGCAAAGTTTATATGCGTACCCTCAACGTTTCAAAAAGAAGAACTTTTTGTTACAAAAAACCATTCTTGTATAATTTTATACATTGTAGCCCCATTTAATATATCAAATAATCAAAAGGATAATCCAGTCATTAGTTTTATAGAAAATAACAAAATTTTCTAGATAAGAAACAAAGTTCATATTACTGTATTGAAAACTATTGTTAGAGGGATTATTTTCTCTTTTATAATTAATTGCATTATTTTTTAATCTGATTTCTTAAGCTAAATGTTATGTACGAATATGATTTATGTGTTTTTTAAATAATTGATTCACCGTTTGATGAATGAAATGACTTTTATTTCGTTTTGAATTATTTGTCCAAACAAATGTTTAATTAAATACAACCTCTCTCTCAAGTCTAAAAAATTTAATTTTAGTAATTTAATTTATTGCACAGCAGTGCGCTTTTGTGAATCAAGAGCTTATGAATATGAACTTTGCATACTGTGGAGGGAATTTACACATACATGCATGAAAATGTATGAATATATATAATCATATATGCCCATATACCCTCATTTTTCGGATCCAAACCATATATGGGATATCATATATGCTCCATACATATTTTTTCAGCTGGGCAAACAAATGTTTCATTAAATACAACCTCTCTCTCTCAAGTCTAAAAAAAATAATTTTAGTAATTTAATTAATTGCACAGAAGTGCGCTATTGTGAATCAAGAGTGTATGAATATGAACTTTGCATACTGTGGAGGGAATTTACACATACATGTATGAAAATGTATGAATATATATAATCATATATGCCCATATACCCTCATTATTCGGATCCGAACCATATATGGGATATCATATATGCTCCATACATATTTTTTTAGCTGGGTAACCATATTTAGAAGATTTCCCAAGAAATCTGAGATCATATTAGGTATAACATTAGTTATTTAAGGCTATGTAAACTCCAAAAATTTGCACGATATTTCCAAGTAGAATGCCATACAATTGTTATCACTAAAAGCTTACATTGAATGTTCTCCAGATCAATTGAAGTATTGAAATTATATTTAAGATTGGAAGTTTTTGAAGATCACTCAAATATAACTGAGTCAATGCTGTCGGCATTGGTTGAAAAATCAACAAAATATTATTTGCAGTTCCTTTAATATTCCTTTCTACTATTAACTAATTTAAATTTAATTATGATACTTAAACGATCTTATTTTCCTTATTTTTGCTTGATATTACAGAGTACTGTAATAGTTTGCTTTCAAGGTCGTTATTGTATTTTAATACTCACAAAAATATAATTGTGAAAAAAGGCCAAGTTCCTTTCCAAAATTTCGGGCATTAAAAGTAGTGAGATACAAATTTTGAACAAGTTCTTGTTTGGCACAATACCTATCACTGTAATATGCTATGCATTATATAAATTTGTAACCGTAAGAGTGTCATATAACACTGTACAACAGCCAAAATAGCCTTTAGATAAAAGTATGCGGACTATATGGATTTCGATGCGTTAAATTCAAATCTGCTTTCAGTTTTTCTCTATCACGTAGAGATTTTTTTTATGGGCGTGGCTAATTTTGCCCCCTAAATTAGTCGGCCATACTAATATATTTTACTATAACTCGAAACCCGCTATTTCGATTTTAATAAATAATAAACCAAAAGACACGCCACAAAATTTTGTTAAAAAAAATTAATAATCATTTTTTACCTATCTTTTATGGTTTCGGAGTTATTCAGAATTTAAAAAAGAAAAAATTTTTTTTATGCAAAAATCACGTAATTTTTTTACATGAAAATTGCAATAAAAAAATCAGAAACTCAATAGTTTTATATTTTTTACATTTTTCTTAAAACCACATATCCTAGGAATAAAACAAGCTATAAAACGTGAAAATCCAGCAATAAATCTTGATTTTATTCGCAATTTAAAGCAGGTACCTAAAAATGGAAAAATGTGTGTAATGCATTAAATGCTGATCCAATGTTTTTTTATTTCAGCTGCTAATAATTTCTCAATAACTCCGAGTATTCAGAAATTATTGGCGAAATAAATAATTTTGGTTTAATATTAATTTTTTTTAGCTCTCAAAATATAATGAAAAACTTTTAGTCGCAAATATTTTTCACTTTATGTATTATTATGTATGCTGTCAATAAACTAAGCTAGAAGCGCTAAGTATGTAAATTCAGTTTTAAGAAAAAGTGCTAGCTTGAACTACAACACTTAACTATTTGAAATAAAACACCATTTTTGTAAGAAAAATATTTGTATTTTAAAAACGTTTTAAAATTAAAAAGTGTCTTGTTATTTACTAATTGACATTTTTATTCCTATTCATATCTTCAATTAAGTTTCTCGTCGAATGGACCAACAAAAATCTGCAAGCATTACTTCTAATGATTTTCCATTGTAACGCTTTTCTATATATATCATGTCTTGATGAAACCTTTCACCATGTTCATCTGATACGGCACCAAGATTTTCGGGGAAAAAATCCAAGTGCGAGTTTAAAAAATGAATTTTAAGCGACATATGGCATTTTAGAGCCTCATAGGCAGAAAGCAGTTCTTGAATGATTTCATGGTAGTTTTCACTTTTTTTATTTCCCAAAAAATTGTTACACACATTCACAAAAGCCGTCCATGCTCTTTCTTCCACGCCGTTCAACTTCGTCTTAAAGACTGCGTCCTTCATAAGCTCTCGTATTTGTGGACCAACGAAAATTCCTTCTTTTATTTTTGCATCACTGATTCGAGGAAATTTGCTCTTAAGATATAGAAAGCCATCACCATCCTTGTTCATTGCTTTAACAAAGTTTTTTATTAGGCCTAGCTTTATATGAGTATATAGTAAGATAATTTTTTCCTTCTGAACTAGAGGTTCTTCTGAAACATTTTTTTCTCCTGGAATAAAATTTACTCTCTTTGGACAAATTTTAACTTTATAGTGATTTTCTTTTGAGCGACTATCCCATTCACATAAAAAGCAACAGAATTTGGTATATCCACATTGCAATCCATTTAACATTGCTACAACTTTCAAATCAGCACAAATGCTCCATGAGTACTGTGTGTATTTAATTTTGTTAAGTAACACTTTCATATTATAATAGTTTTCTTTCATGTTTCTTGAATACACTAGTGGGACTGATGGATATTTGTTGCCATTGTGAAGCAAAACTACTTTCAAACTCGTCCTTGATGAATCAATAAAAAGTCGCCATTCTTCAGATTTATCACTGAACGAAAGTTCTCGCAGAAGACCATCAGCATTATTACAAAATATTAAATCCCTGTCTTTGCGGAAGTATTTCAAATATTCTTCTTCTCTGTTTCGAAAGTATGTGACTTTCACGTCTTTATCTACCAGATTCCATTGCTTCAATCTGGATGCAAGAAGTTCTGCCTTTGTTTTTGAAAGTCCTAAATCACGAACTAAGTCATTCAGGTCGCACTGCTTCGGAATATAACGTTTGCTCGTTGGACTTGTAAATGTTGAACTTGCAGAAGCAGCCATAGTGGCGTAACTGGATTCAGTACTTGCAGACTTAACATCTTCTTCCTCGTATGTAGGGGACATTGGAAGTAAATCATTACTTCTTAGAGGAACTGGTCGTTTGGCGGATGAAATATTGGGATATATGACTTTATTTTTGTTCTTTCTGGAAAACCCACGTGTTGTAGTCATGCAAAAGTAGCAATCATTTGTATGGTTTTTTGGTTCGTTCCAAATCATTGGTGTCGAAAATGGCATAGACTTGCGATTTCCTGTGATCAAACCTCTTAAAGCCCTTGAACAGCTATTACAACATATTTTTGGTAGCCAATATTTATCTCTTTCATCGATAGGAAACCCAAAGCATAGCTTATAGGCGTTCTTAACCTGGGAAGTTATTGTCTGGCGTTGCGATTTTAAAGTTAAATCACCACATACATAACAGAATGAATCAGCAGAATTTTTACAAAGCCTTGGCATTTTGAAACCTGCAACAATTTGATACAAAACTATTACTTCGCATCATAAATACAACATTTTGAATTAGTAATAATAATACTTACCAAAAAATAGATGAAGAAATTATCACTTTTTAAATTCAGCTTATGCTAAAATTTTTAGCTATTTTTTTTTAATTTTGTTGCGGTTGAAAATTTACTTTTCGGTTTCACAAACAGTTATTGTATGGCAACTGATGAGTGATCATACTTATGTATACCCAAAATTCTTTATTTTATATTTTCTTTTAGTTCTGTTACCTGCCCGCAATGCCCTTTCAGTAGCATTACCAGATGTAAATGTGACTGCATTTAATGCATTACACACATTTTTCCATTTTTAGGTACCTGCTTTAAATTGCGAATAAAATCAAGATTTATTGCTGGATTTTCACGTTTTATAGCTTGTTTTATTCCTAGGATATGTGGTTTTAAGAAAAATGTAAAAAATATAAAACTATTGAGTTTCTGATTTTTTTATTGCAATTTTCATGTAAAAAAATTACGCGATTTTTGCATAAAAAAAAATTTTTTCTTTTTTAAATTCTGAATAACTCCGAAACCATAAAAGATAGGTAAAAAATGATTATTAATTTTTTTTAACAAAATTTTGTGGCGTGTCTTTTGGTTTATTATTTATTAAAATCGAAATAGCGGGTTTCGAGTTATAGTAAAATATATTAGTATGGCCGACTAATTTAGGGGGCAAAATTAGCCACGCCCATAAAAAAAATCTCTAGGTGATAGAGAAAAACTGAAAGCAGATTTGAGTTTAACGCATCGAAATCCATATAGTCCGCGTAATTTTATCTAAAGGACAGCCAAAAAATGTTATTTTGTTGTACAGTGTAATTTGTAGATAATCTGCTAACTTGGAAATATTTTTACTCCTCTAAAAAAGGAGAAAATAATGTATATTTGTTCATTTCTTTATATCGGGAAAAATGTTGTCAAGTAACGAGTATTCAGCTCACTAGTGCAAATTTTAATTTTTATTCTTATGGGCGTGTTCCCGCCTACTTTTTTTAACCCCAAATTTTTTTATGGCTAGTAGTTATCTGTTTAGTTTCGTTGGAAAAGGATAATATTAAATACATAAATAGTACATTTAAAAGTGATGACCCGAAACACATAAAATAGGAGGCTTAAATTGTATGGGCGTGTTAACGCCCAGTTTTTTCAACAAAAATTTAGAGCCTTGTATTATTGCAACATATGTGCCAAATTTCAATAAAATCGCTTGAGTTAATCGCCTTAGAAATGCTTTTTTAATTCTGAGATTTATGGGCGTAGCCCCGATCCCTTGGTAACAATTTTCGGGTTTTCAGATCTTTTTAGGTGAGTACTCACTTAGTTCTACTTGTGTACCAAATTTCAGCTCACTAGCGCAAATTTTAATTTTTATGGGCGTAGCTCCGCCCCCTCGGATAAAATTTTGGGTTTTCAGATTTTTATAGTTCATCGCTCACCTGGATCTACTTGTGTACCAAATTTCAGATCTGTAGCTATAGCGGAAGTGCTTCATAATATTGATGAGTGAATCAGTGGTCAGTGAGTATGTCTTAAAATATGAACTTTTTGCACCTCCATATCTCCGGAACCTTTCATTGTAAAACTTTCAAATTTCGCATATAAGGTTACATGAATTCTAATTATGGTTTAAATTTTATAATTTTACGAATGCGGGGAACAAAGTTATGAGGAGGGTAAAAACAGCTCGAATGGATTCCTGTAAATATACACACTGCGTGCATTGGCCGGAACTTGCCGTGGCGCACGGCAGTAAATAAAATGTAAATGTAAATGTAAATAAAAACTATTATTACATTATTTTATCCAACGTTCCGCTGGTAATTTCCAGCTTCTTCGGGGATAATTTTTATTAATCTGGCAACGATATGTAAATATAAGAGATATAATAAATAAATAAACTAACAAACATTTGGGCAAGACATGGGGCCTACCGCCTACTCTTACGTATTGGACCTACACAGCGGTGGCTAGACCGATTCTCCTCTACGGAATACTTATTTGGTGGAGGGCGATTAAGACAAAAGCGTTCTTGAAAAAGTTAAAAAATATCCAGACGTGTAGAGCTCTGCATCATTGGAGCTTTAAAGAGCACACCTACTACAGCCTCAGACGTTATATTGGACCTTACACCAATAGAACTAACTGCAGTGAACGCGGCATGCAAATCCGTTATCCGACTCAGGACAGACGTCGTGCAGATCATTTGGTCACATTAAATTACTAGTAGACATGATGAATGTAGCTCGGACTACATCATTCCAGTGACGAACTTTTTTGCCAAAACACAGATAACTATAAGTGAAGAAGGCTATCTGGAAAGTCTTAATCATAGTGGTTCTGGTTTCATCTTTTTCACTGATGGTTCAAAGATGGATAGAGGGATGGGAACTGCGGCTTACTGTCAGGAGTTCGGTATAGAGGAATTTTATAAACTTCCTGATCACTATCGCATCTTCCAGGCGGAAATCTATGCAATCCAAATTGCAGCAGAGTTAGCCTTCACCCCTCTAACTATGAATGCGCGTGTAAATTTGTATATATATATATATATATATATCCAGTCAAGCAGCTATAAAAGCAATTTCAGCTGGCTGCAATTACTCCTCGGTTGTGCTCATGTGTAGGGAAGCCCTAAATATGTTATGTGCTGGTAGAAAAGTACATATATTCTGGATCTGGGGACACATGGGAATTGAGAGAAATGAAATGGCCGATAAACTGGCCAAAAGAGGAATTCAACTACCGGCTGAAGAAAAGGTGTAGGTCCGAAAACCAATTCAACACCTTAAAGATATCAGACTCTTATATGAGGGAAGAAGCGAAGGAATGTTGCCGTGCAACGAAAACTTGCACAACTTCTAATATCATGAGGATCCTATGATCCCAAATTGAAAAATTCCTTTTATCACTATTAATTAAGTATTAACTGGACACTGCTGGACGGCTTCTTATGCTGTCCATATATGACGAGTACTTGACGGTACCTGCAGGAAAGGTAAGGAACCCCGGGAAATTGAAACAATGGAACATCTACTGCGTCACTTCCCGGCTCTAAGCCGCACTAGATATAACTATCTTGGTGATCACACCTTTCGTAGTCTTGAACTTGTATCGAGAGTAGAAATGTGTAGATTGCTAAAATTTGTTAAATCACTAGGGTTTGCACAGCGATTATAATCGTAATCGTAATCGCACCTATTAATTGCTCGATTACGATTTAAAATTCGTCCCTTTTTTAAACAAAGAATTTATTCCAAATTTGCATACATTTCAAATTCAACTCATAAAAATTAAAAATTTATATTTTTAATACAATATATATATATATATATATATATATATATGTATACTCGTATGTTTGTATTTCATTGCCGCTTTTACAAATCATCACTAGACTTCAACCACACTTTTGAAAAGTTTCAAACCTCTTATCTTATGCACATACTTTCAAAAATCATTTTAGAATTTACATAAGCTTTTTGGAAAATTCAATAGAACAACCGAGTAGGCTCAGAATCTTATACAAAACACACGAAACGATTTATATTCGATATGCATCTATTTTATTTTCCTACACCTTAATACAACAAAAATATTATAAGGCAAAACGATAATTAAAATCCAAATTAAGCACTTATTAAATTTAATATTTTATTTTACTATATTGTCCCAATTTTATTTCAAATACGTCGTAATATCCCAAAAATTGCATAATGATTAATACAAATATTTGTCATTCAGTTGACAGATAGGTGAAGTTTGCTTTATCTTGAGACCACCATTATTACAAAAAACAAAGAAATACTTAAAAAGGTTATGGTTATAATTGAGTGTCCACACGTGATTAATTTATATCATGATGATATAAATTCATTACATTTGGATACAAAATTAAATAAAAATAAATTAAGAAAGTAGAAATACATACATATACTTTGTTCTAGAAAAAGTTTCCTTTCTAAACACAATTCGTAAAAACAAAATTTTTAATTCGATCTTAAAATGAGATTTTAGTCAAGATTACAATCTTAAATGCGATCTTAAAAAAAAATAAGATTTTATTTTTGAATCAAAAATTTTTGCATATACCAGACTATTAAGATTGAAATGATTTGATTTCGTACGTAAGATCTTGGTTTTTGCACGTTTTTCCCCTTAGTGTATGATTTTTGATACTAATAAGTTCTGATTTACGAACTTCATCTTACGTGCTTTACAATTTTCTCAAAATAAAATTTAATTGAAAAATTCAATTGAAAAGCGAACTCAAGACAAAATAAACAAAATGGCTACCTAACCCATACATTTCGACTAAAACTTATGACGCAATTTATTTTGAAAAGAAAAATAGAAAAGATTATAATAGTATATTTTCTTGATTAATCGCGTTTAATCGCTAATCGAGATTAATCGCATATTTTTTAATCGTAATCGCGATTATGAAAATCTGCGATTATTTGCAAACCCTAGGCAGCACGAACTAGGCTTCCATACTTACACGCTATCTTCTCATCTGCTGGTATCGCTAAGGATCAATTACGGTCTATGCGAGGTCTTTGGGCCACCCAGATAAACCTAACATAACCCCTGGTCAAAATCTCAATTAATTTGTGTGGTTTTACAGGAAGTTATAGCACAATGATTTGCGACTTATCTTTTTAGACTTCAAATCTTTGAAATATTTCAACTTAAATGTATTACTTATGGTGTGTAGAACGAAGTTTGCTTAAAAAATAAATGTTAACAGAGAATATCTCAACTTAACTAAAAAAAAGAAATTTCTGAAAATCGACTTGAACGCTTAAGCACTTTTTCCCTATTGCCACAGAAATATGTTGCACAGAGTAGTAAAAAATAAATTAATATATTAGATTCTTAGTAGAGTTCCTAGAGATCTAAGATTAAGCTCGAAATGTAAATGCCTTGTTATTAAATAAAACTATTGAAATAAATATTTCATAAATTTTATTTTTTATTTATAAATAAATAAATAAATAGTTTTTAAATACATTCCATAACAAAGCAATATAAACAATTTATGCTGAATAATATTACAATTTAAGGTTAACATTTTTTAACGCACTAATATGTAACCCCAAATTATTATTTTACTTTTTAGAGAGAGAGAGAGAGAGAAAGTTGAAGCGTTTCGGACGTGAAAATAAAATTTATCAAATTGAATTTAAATTAGTTGTGCTAAAATAAAAATAAGAGCTTACTTAAACGCTAAAACTGGGTGAAATATTATTCAATTCAAAAAAATTCTAAAGTTTATTATAGTCAAAGGGTGGCGTTGGCTGAAATAGTTAGCACGTTGGCTACAAGATCGAAGATCCTGGGTTCAATCCCTGTATCCGACAGTCAATTAATAACGACACTACGCATTTTTCTGATGTGCATTAGTGTCACTTTATATCAGTTGTTGTAGGAAAGTTCAAGTCACTGGTCACTGCAACAAGTGCAAATTATCAATAAGAGGTGAAAGTGGTATTAAATGCGAAGGAGTATGTAGCAAGATATACCATAGAACAGCAAAATGTTAAAATCTGGATCAATATTCAATTGGAAATTTAAATACACTAAATTTTATGAATGAACAGGCTAAAGTTCGTATCGCCTTGTAAGCCAAATTACATGTGATAATTATTGATGAACAAATAACATCGAAGTTAGTTGTAAATATTCTGACAACACATACTTGAGCGGAACAGCTAACCATTTTCGAGGGCCACTAAACCTTCATCATCAGAGTTCTTCTGTGTTTGGTGTCATTTGATGTAGATTTCTGCTTTATATACGAAACTTTTTTGTAAATGGAATATGTGAATTGTTTTGATTCATCGTCAAAAATTCGATGTTCATCCCAGTTGTGTTCGCAGTTCGATTCGTGAATTTCGGTGCAAAATATGTGTGAATGTTTGTATGCATGTGTATATGATGTATGAGAAGTACACAGGCTGTAAAAATTCCCCTCAAGACATATTTTTCTTTTCCTAATTATTGAAATCTTCCACAAAATTATTTTTCAAATGTAAATTTTTTTACAGATATTTTTATTCAAACTTTTACACAAAATTTTATAATTAGGTATGTTTTATTCGAAACATATACTTAATTAATTTATAAGTAGCTATAGCTATTTAAATACCTTATATTTCAAAATTGCTTTTCATTATTTACGAATTTATTTTGTAATATAACCATTGTGTTTCGTAAATTTACAATAGAATATTCGTAAAAATGCAAAACTTTTTTATTTGCAGGCAAAAAGTATTTCGTAAAATAAACTAATATCATTTGTACTACTTACCAAGCATTTTGTACCGTAAAAACAATGAATATTTTCGTAAAATGAACCACATCTTTTGTGTATTTTACCTATAAAATATTTTGAGTGTACAGATAACATTTACCTTACGAAAAACCACTTGTACCCCGTTAGAATCAACAGTCAAGTTCTTCCTTAACATTCACATGTGTAATATCTTGGTATACACCTTGATCGTCGGCTTACATGGAAACACCATATTAACTCTAAGCTAACACAAATGAAACTTAAATTAACTCAAATGCATTGGCTGACTGGTAGAAATTCAACACTCAGTGTAGATTGTAAAATTTTAATATACAAGTCGCTTTTGAAGCCAATATCCCATAACTGTATTCCGTAGCACCTACGGAATACAGTTATGGGACACTACTTCAGCTTCCAATATAGAGAGAATTCAACGAAGGCAAAGCAAGATTTTAAGACTAATTACACCGGCTCCATGGTACATAATAAATTAAATTTATATCGTGATTTAAATATGCCACAAGTGACTGAAGTAATTACAATATACGCAGACAAATACTTAACAAACATACATATTTTTGTGCTTAATATGACATTTATGAATTATTAATTGCTCTCACCAAGTTTATGCCTGACACTTTTCGGGCCTAGTTGATAATATTTATCCTTAAGATTTGAATACTTATTGTGAGTTAATTTTTCGAAGATACAATAAATAAATACCAGTAAAAAAAATATGAAAGTGGTCTAAGTCATGTGCATTTTTGCTTCGAAATATCAAAAAAAAAATTTTAAATGCTGCATAATATAAAAATACATACTTTTTAATTTGTTCAAATGTAATCTACTAAATATCTCGACCAGAGAAATATATGACTTAGACCACTTTCATAATTAAGGGGAAATTTGTGAGCATGTGAATATCTACATATACGTATGTTACTAGTACATGGCATGTAGCAAATTTAGCTTCGTGATGACGTACAGTGGCGACTTTTGCAAAATAAATGGTAATAAGTCTACAACTTCTAAACTACTGATCGGATTTATATGAAACTTCAAGGAATCGTAGAGAAGGACCTAGGCTTTATAACACATGTCTTGGCAGTCTTTTGGCTTGAGCTGGACAGTTACACCGGGCCTAAGTTGACCACATGGGACTCAAAAAAATCTGAGGCTAGTAACTTTTAGAAAAATTATCCGATTTTTATAAGATAAAGAGTTTTGAGCTAAGCTTAAAATTTTCAAGATAATGTCCTTAGATGTGTTTTCGTATCTCTTACAACTTAGAAGATATTTGACTTTAGACAAAAAACAAATTCCTTTGCCTTGACTTTTTTGTATTATTTCATCTATAACTTTTTAGTATATTGTTAAATTTTAAATTTCTTTTAATTAAATTTTTCACAAAATTCTAAACAAAAGCAAGTAAAAAACTTATTAATATCTGCTTTCGTCAAATCGGGAAAAGGCTAAAATTTTAACATATTAAAATTTTTCTGAAAGATGTATATATTGTTGAGAACAAGTATGTTCATTATTTTCAATTATGTGAAAAACTTAGTTTAACACATTCACTTTTAAATTACATAGCGCCAAAGACAACATATTCAGAATGTGCTAAGAGCCAGTTATTTTGTATTTTGAACATGCACCCTACATTCAGCGGTGTCTGAAAATCGCAAATTTTAAAAATATTGTTTGTGTTTAAGCGCTTAGAAAAAGTTGTGACGGTAGATTTTGAAAGTTTCAACTATAACATTTAATAATCTAAATAGTTTTCAACATGTTTCACTAAAATTTTAGAGAAGCTTTTTATAAATACGCGCATATTTTCTTAAAGAAAGTCAAAATTTGATAAAAATATTGTTTTGTACTACAAACAGTATATATTAAAATAATTTCATTTTCTTATATTGGCGTTTTTGATTTCTGTATGAGTCTTTTAAATTCAACTGAAAAAATTATTCCAATATATTTAAGTGATCCCGAGATATTCCAATTAATTATTAAGGGTTTAAAAAGGTTTTTTAGAAAAAAAATTCATACAAATTTTCCTTAAAGTCTTTAAAAAGTCTTAATAATTTTTATGAATAAGGCTGTAAGTATATACAATTGTTAAAATAAATAAATTTTCTGGTAATATACGATATGTTTTTCCCATGTAAGGCTCAGTTTATGTCTGGCAATTTAACTGTAAGGAAATAAATTGCTGAAAATCGACTTGAACGCTTAAAATTGCTCTCCTGCAAAACAGAAAAATATGACTTAAGTACTTTTTCCTTATTTTCACAGAGTTATTAAATACCTTAAATACCTACCCCCTTATGCAAAAAAATATTTTACTATAGCTTTAAAGTTCATATTAGTTGACAAGCACTTTAAGGCTAACATAGCTTTGTTAAGAAATTGTATTCAAAACACAACTTTAAATATTTTGTTATTTAATAATAAATAGTGGTAACACCACCGTGTTCAACAACCACTTCTCAGCTTATGATGTACAAAATTGAATAAAATTTCATTCGGGTATTCAAATATTTTTTTATTTTATTAAATAAATTTTTATTTTCTTGAAGTAAAGCAACCTAATTTAAACAATATGAGCTTCTGACATGGAAGGAAACCAGATAAACATTTCTATGAAGTAAAAGTAAATAAAATATGTGAAACAAAGAAGAATTATCACAATTTATTTTATTCGAATGAAATGAGTTTTTGAATATCCAGCTTTTTTCGATTTGTTTTGATTGTATGTACATCACTAAAACATTTTTGTACAATTGTATTTATTTTAATATTTTTTTATGGATTTCGCGATGTATTTTGAATCAGTTGGATAATTTGGTGATGTTTTCCATCACATTACAGTAATAATATATTTAAGATAAGAGCTAGCACTTTTAGCTTTATTTTCAGATGCAACATGAATCAATATGTGTTATATTAACAAAAATATTTGAGGTACAAAATACACATTTTGAAAATATCAACTTAAAATAGTCTTAACAAACGTGGGGACCTACTTTAGAAATTTGATATAATAATTTTTTTAGAATACAACTTTACTTAACATTGCTTTGCAAAGCTTTATTAAGTTTTTTTGCATAAGACCCCTATTCTTTTGAAATTGTACATCTGTATTTATTAATAAATTCTTCCAAATCGTTATGAAATAAATTTAAAGCATACATCATGGACTGGCAAGTGTCTACTTTGAGTCTATTTGATAATTTTTTAGTAATGCTAACTTATGTTCATTTTTTTGTGTGTTTTTTTTTTATTTTATTTTATAAAGATAAAGAAAATCGGTATTTTTGTGCCTGTATCAGCATGACATTTGAAATGATAAGTTTTGCAGAAGAGCAGAAAACGTAAATTGGTTTTTTGGTATCTGCATCCATCTTAACCCACTTATGCCCACTTATGAAAGACTTTCGTATTGCTTTTTTTTCGTTTTTACTGTTTTTACCGAGATAATAGGCTCACCTGACGAACTAATTTTATCGGAACGTAAATCAAAAGCATTCCTTGATGATAGCAATTCAGTGTGTTAATTTCGTACAATATTATTTCATTTATCACAAAGTGGTGCACCTTTTAAAACTTTGTACTTTTATTTGGCTTTCATAATTGCTGTGGAAAATACAGTTAGACTTATCTATGTATGTATGAATGCATGTAATTTCTTACTTAAAAATCTTACACAAATAATATTGTCCCATACTGTAAATTTCCCGAAAAAAAATTTAATCTTCTTGTATGTTCTTATATGAAGTTTGAAACACAGGAAATAAAATCTTGTTGTCTAATGTGGTAGACACGGTTGCCAGAAATGCAGATTTATCTGGATTTTGCAGATTTTTACCCTCCAAAAATCTTTAAATCCAGATATGAAGATTTTTGGCCTAAAAACGCAGATTTTTCAACTCCAATTATAATGAATTTTTTTACATTTTACTATTACTGTTTTTTTTGTTTCTTTTATGTGTGAACGACTCACAGTTTAGAGAGTTAAAATTTTTGAACTTAGAAGACATTAAAAAAAAGAAGAAGTAACGTTGGCAAGCTTCTGGAATAGAATATCTGATATAAAACGAGCTTATTTTGATTATGATTTTGCAGCTCTAAGTTAAATTAAAATGAATGAAATGTCTTTACCACATTCATTTGAAAGGAACTTGTATAAAACAAAACTTCGAATTCCTTTGGATGTTTATGTAACAAATTAAATCAATTTTTGTATAATTTTTTATATATCCGATTTCTTTTCTCATTCATTTTATATTGTTTGCACATAAGTATGAAGAATTTTTATTTTTTTTGTTGGTTTTATGCATTTCGTTTCTCATAAATAAAGATGGGGTTTCCACACAAAAGTTTACTTTGCAAAGTCTAAAGTTTGTACGAGAGAAGAGAAAAGAGATCTTATTCTATATTCTTTTTTCTTTAATAAGCTCAAGACTTTGCAAAGTAAACTTTGGGTGTGAAAAAACCGTCAAACTTATCAGTACACTTCCACGAAAGTCGCAAAATCGAAGATGTTATCTTGTAAAGATTTTTGCTTGAAGCTTTTAAGCTTTTTCTGCTGTTTTTGTTCTGTAAACCAAAACTATTTTTTATGGAAATTTGTTTGGTAAACGTTTTGTAACCCAAAATAATTTTTGTGAAAGAACTACAAAATTAAAGAAAAATAATCGAAATATTAAATATAATAAAGAAATTTTTAATACTGAATTATCTAATAACTTAAAATACGATAACGCCAGAGATTTAAATGAAAATGTTGAACTTTTTGATGAATGCTTGAAAAATACTGCAAAAAACTGTACGTTTAAAAAACAGATTCGTGAGAATAAAAATTTTTACAATTGGTTTACTGATGAACTACGGTTGATGAAAAGAGAAAAGGTAATGAGATATTTACAAGCTAAAAGAGAAAACACTAATCAAAAATGGGCAGAATATAAAATAATTAGAAATAAATATAAACAACAAATTGAAAACAGTAAAAATAATTATATAAACAACAAAATTAGCAACTCAAGGGACCAGAAACAAATGTGGAAGGAAATCAAAAACCTAGTACTTCATGATAACAAAAGTATGATCAAATCAGTGGTGTTTGACAATGTAGAATAAAGATGGGGAATACACTGATAGTTATAATATCACTAATAAATTTAACTCTTATTTTATACGCAGCATTGGTAATATACGGGAATCGATAGACAATGTGCAATATGTAAACAAAATAACATGCAATGTAACTGATTTTTTTACATTTCGTATGATAAATAATTTAGAACTATATAACCTAGTGAAACAAATGAAAAATAAAACTGATTACGATAAAATATCAAATAAGATTATATTGGACAACTGGAACGCAATTGGTAGCGTATTATTAAAAATAGTGAATACATCATTGCAGACTGGCTGTTTTCCGGACAATTGATAAAAAACAATGGTAACGCCAATTAGAAAAATTGCAAACACAGAGAAATGCAAAGAATATCGGCCTATTAACACCTTAAAAACTTGTGAAAAGTTACTGGAAACAGTTGTAAAAATACAATTGGAGATATATATAGGGGAACATAATCTACTATCCAAATATCAACCAGGATTCCGTAAAAAACACTCATGTGAAACGACCGTTAACTATGTCATTAGTAAATGGAAAGAGATAGGAAATGATAAGAAATTGATTGCAATTTTTTTTTTGATTTCAAAAGAGCATTTGAAACCATTGATAGGGAAATAATGATAGAAAAGCTATATATGTATGGAATAAGAGGAAAAGAGCTGAATTGGTTCAAATCGTACATGGACATCAGAACACAGACAACTAAGGTAAATAGTCGGAGGAAGTAATGAATGACTTTGGAGTTCCACAAGGCTCAATACTAGGCGCGCTGCTTTTTATTATTTATATTAATGACTTGCCACATATATTAGAAAGATGTAACATAGTCCTATACGCAGATGATACCTAAATATATACCATTGCAGACAAGGAAGAAGAATGTCGAGATAGTATAACTTATAATATAGATAAAATAAATAAATGGTTAAAAGTTAATGAACTTAAACTTAATGAAAACAATACGAAGATAATAGAAATTAACATCAATTCGAACGAAACATTTGAAATATATAACTCGGTAATTGAAAAAGTCGAGCATATATAATATCTCGGGTTTATAATTGATAAGAAACAAAAATTTAATGAACACATTGAGCACATATGCAAAAAATCGGTAAAAAAATCAGTTTTCTTGGAAGAATCAGAAACAAAATATCAAAAACTACAGAGATAAGTATATATAATACCATAATAAAACCACACTTCGAGTACGGGTGTACTATTTTATATACATGTAGCAACACACTCCAATTAGCAAGAATGCAGAAACTTCAAAATAAAGCTATGAGAATAATATTAAAATGTGATAGATATACTGAAATAAATACAATGCTGAATATCCTGAAATGGTTAAATGTGAAACAGAGACTTCAATTCAATACGCTCAGATTTATTAAAAAGATGAAACAAGGCGACGCACCCAAATACCTTTGTGAACAAATAAGATATGTAGGAGAAAGCCAACCGTACAGACTAAGAAATGTGAACGATTTTCGATTGAACAGGGTTATGTCAACGCAAATGCAGAGATCACTGTTTTACAAGGGCTTACAACTGTATAATACACTACCAAATAATATGAAAAATGAAAATAACGAGAATGTATTTATTAATTTTGTAAGATTTAGTGTTGATTTATAATGATAGGAAGTTTGAATCATGTACATATGAATATTGTAAAAGTATTTTTAATACTAATAATAATAAATAAAAATAAAAAAATAATAAATAAAAAAAATTCTTAATAACACATTGATAGTCGTTCTATAAACATATGAAGTTTTTTGTCTTATTACAAAAATTTTTTGGTTGAAGTCTGCTGATGAGTTTCTTAAGCAGAAACGAATGCACATTCTTCGAACATTAAAGGTTTCTAGTCTTAAAAAATGTGATTGAAAATTATTTTAAAAAAAATTCTAAAAAATTTAAACAAAATACATTTTAACCCGAGTTTAAATTTTATAAATTTTTATATCTATGTTACACATGTACGTCCATATTTATGTAAATTTTTTTAATCATATATAAAAAAGTTGTTTTAAAAATAGCTTTGAAGATTTTAAAAATTAAATGCAGATTTTGAAGATTTTTTCGTGAAAAATTTTTAAATTTTGCAGATTTTAGCCTTAGAAATTCTGGCAACACTGGTGGTAGAATCTGTACGAATCTGAGTACATTTATTGTAAAAATAAAAAGAAAAGTGAACTTTGATCAAAAAGGGGCAAAAGGGGCACAAAATAATGCAAATGATGCTAAAAGGGGATTTAAAACTAAGGGGCACGAAAAGTGGCAAGGCAGTCGAAAGAGGGGCAAAATGCGAATTTAGTCGCAAAACGGCAACGCTGCTTGTTGTCAAAAGTGAAGTAATTATTGTCCGTTAGGCAAAATTGAAGAAGTTGCAATTTCACTTAGATTTTCCCATTTGTTAAGTATGTTTTTAAAAGCTAGATGGATCGGTTTGTTGGTAAACAACGATACCACGCCGAATGAAACTAATATATCGTAATTATCTATATCTAGCTTCAGTTTTAGTTTCTGTGAATTTTTTATATGTCTTATTTTTTTTTATTTTTTATAAACCTGCAAACTGGAGTCAGTTGTTTTCTATAACGGATACACGAGCACAAATTTTTTGGTGTTGTGGTAAAGTGACGTCGATGACGACAACTGGAATAAGGGTGATTGTATTCTGAGGAAATTAAGGTTTTCAGAATTCGTCCTAAATATTTTGCTAGGTTAAAGCAAGGAACTTTAATGGGACATTTTCCTTATAGATTTTAGGCAGCCCATACAATTCAGGTACTACGGCTATATATGCCGTCATTCTCATTTTCTCATATTTAGATATTTTATTTTCCCTGAATAGTTTTGTGATAAGGTTGTTGTTGGTTTTTCCTAGTTTTCCAGTTGGATCGTCTTGTATTCTTTTATATGTTCTTTTACCTTCTAATAATTTATACTTTTTTTCTTTGTAACTATCTTTATGCATCACGGTTGTTTTATTGCCTTTGTCCGCTGTGGTTACAACAATTATCTAATGTTTGCTGACAAATCTTCTAATTTTTTCGTAAATGCTTAATATAAATTTTTCTTTTTCAGTATTTCTCTGGTTTCTTTTTTAATTTGCTATCCTGCTACAGTGCGCACTCATCTAACTTTACCGTGCAAAATGCTGAATTATTGCTGAAATTGGTTCGGAAAAACTAAAATATAATATATGTAAAATAAAATAAAAAGAATGTGTTACAGCTAAATACAAAGAAGATGCTTGAAAATGTATTTGTGAAATATGTATAAAAATGTTCACAAGGCAACAAAACTAACAAACTTTACAACTAATTATTTGTTAACCAATGAGATTTGGCGGTTTAACAAATGGTAAGCAAATATATTTGGTTAAACTATTGCTATTAGTTAACTAATGACTGTAAATTTCGGCCTTAGTTACCAATATTGCTGGCACCAAATTTAAACAACACTATAGGTATCATATGTAAAAATATACATTATTTAACAAGATCAATATTATTTTTAGCTTTTTAGTGCTTATTTTTGAAGTCGGTTTAATTTTTTTTAAATTTTGTTTTTAGATTTTTATTGAAATATAGTATTAAATTTCATGGGCCGTAGTTACGCCCATTCTTTTAAAACAAGATTGTGTATTTTAAAGAGTTCAAGGTGTGTGACAAGTTTCGTAAATATTGGCTAAGTACAAGCATGTGAAATATTAAACTAAAATTTAATAGGCGTGCCCCACCCGCTTTTTTGAACGCAAGATTGTGCCTTTATTTAAGCCTAGGCTGTGTTCCAAGTTTCGTAAAAATCGAAATAGAAGCTTATGAAATAATAAATTAAATTTTAATGGGCGTGACCCCACCCATTTTTTAAAGAACATTGTTTGTATTTTAGAGTTCAAAGTGTGTGGTAAGTTTCGTAAGAATCGATAGTTTTCCTGAAGTCAGACTTGTCGTAACGAATTCGTTTAGACATTTCGGTAGTTTGTCTAAATAATTTCTTTTTAAATTTTTAAAAACAATAAAACTTTGATTTATAAGTAATTTGAAATTTATTTGTTAGTGGTTCAGCGTTGGCTTTATGCATTTCATTATTGCTGTAACAAATCTTCAGTATACTTTAGTATTGTGCTTATCAGCTCTTTTGAGTGACCGCTCTTTTCAGCCCAGCTCACTTTACTGAAGTATTTCATTCAGTTCGCTCAGTAGCTCAGTTCATTTGTAGTGAAACATTTTTTCAAGCATAAATAAAGAGCGAAAACCGAAACATAAAAAGTCACAGATTTATATAGAGTGTGTTCGTGTGTGTGTCATACATTGCAAAACAAGGCAGGTGAAGTATAAAAAAAAAGATAAAAGTAAAATAGTTTAATAAGTGGAATTGGTTAATAAATATGCATATAATAGTACATACATATGTATACTTTTTTATGTATGTACTTGTGCGACACAAAACATTTGCTGAAAAAGCACAAGACTTGTACCGAACTCTTTCATTAGGTCGTTTTAGACACAAACCCACTAAAATTACATAGGTTTGTGTCTAAAACGAGCTGCTGAATAAGTCCACATGATATTTAAATGGGTTTGATTATAGGTTTGTGTCTAAAACGAGCTACTGAAAGTGTTCGATACAAATGTAGAAACCGCTCAGTACTGAGCTGACAGCGCTCAGTGAATTGAACGGCTCACAGCGCTCAGTTAAGTGAATCGTTCAATTGAACTAGGTCGTTCATGAGCTACACAACTCTAGTATACTTCAACAACACATTTTGAATATTCACAAACCTCTTAACTTATGCACAGACTTTCAAAAACTATTTGAGAATTCACAAATAATAATATTTTAAGGGACACATACACACGTACTGCTTGCAGCTACTGCCGATGAACCGCTGGTATACGTGTGTGATTGATATTTTACCATCAATCATATCAATCATCATTTAAAATAAAAATTTATAAAATAAATATGCGTTCGACAACAAAAAAATTATTTATAGAATTGAAGAAATTAATTAAAAACGTATTTTCTTTACACATTATTTTTTCAGAACTTATTTTTTGTTTGTTTTACTTCCTTTTTTGTTTGTTTTACTTTCTTTTTTTCAGTAAAACTTCAAATTAAAAAAAAATATCAGAAAAATGAATAAATTAATTTTTTGCTCATTTGAAAAACTGTCAACAGTATGAGTTCATTTCAAAATCAAAACTATTTGGATTTTTCATACTGCATTGTCTGTGTGACAAATTCATTAACAAAAATTGAAAATTTACCAATGCATGTGTGTATGGGCCCCTTTAGAAAATCACAAAAGAAAAATAAGCGTAGTAGGCTTAGAAACTTATACAAAACCCAGCAAATAATTTATATTCTATATGAATCTATTCTATTTTTCTACACCTTTACCCCGCAATTACACATGTAAGTAATTACTTGCAAGTAGTGTATACCTATTATCAACGAAAATTTCGAAGAAATAACCCAAAGTCTTGCAAGTTACTTGAGAGGTTACACAGTCAGTTGTAAGTTCAATTTAAAAACTTTTTCGAGGCGAAGACGTCTTATGAACATAAATTTGCTTTTGAAACAAACAAAAAATATATTTATATAAACAATATATGAAATCAGTATTACTGTATTCCCGAAATCATATAATTACTGAAAATAATATATTCTTCAACAACTTTTTTGTCAAATGCTTAAATTTCATTTATAAAAACATCATTAAGATGTTCTGTTGTAGAGTTGTGTTCTTTTTTTCGTATAATTTTTTTTTTGTAAATACGTAGGAAATAAGCAAAAAATATTACTTTTATTATACGAAGTACTAAAAATGTATACAAAACTCATTCTCATTCTTCATTTGTCATTTTACTTACAGAAATTTACTTACAATGAAATTGTGTTGTAAGTTGAGCAGTAAGTACAAAAAATTTTATTGTATTAGTAAAAAAGTGTGAGTGTATTGAGTTTTTCGAACTTGCACTTACATGTGTGAATGCTATGTTATACAATTAGAAAGTCATTTGATAACAATAAAACTATGTAATTATAAGGCAAAATTAAAAATAAAATCTAAGTTTAACATTTAAGAAGTTTATTATTCGAGTAGTAGTGAACTACCAATTCGGCGTCAATTAAACTTGCAAAATTGTTGGCTGAAATTGTTAAATTGTGGCTGAAATTGTTAAATTTGGGTAATTAAAATTTGAAAATTCTTAAATTCTTGGAAATTTGTGAAATTTGATACCTACGAGTGTGGTTCAATAAGTGCATTTTATTTTTTGTTTACATAAGAAGTTTTTTGTTTACATTAACTTTGTGGGAACGGGTGATTTTTTTTGGGTGTGGTTTAAGGGGTTTTATAAGAGTAAGATAAGAGTTTATAAGTGTGTATGCCGACGGGAAAATCATGAAAATGATTTTTCCTAATACCAACGGTGAAATAGTGATTATTAATTTTTCCTAGTGCCTACGGCAATGCATGATAATTTTTCCTAATGCCTACGGCAATGCATGATAATTTTTCGTAATGCCGACGGCAATACATGATTATTATTTTTTTTCAAATGCCGACGGCAAAACACATTTTTATTTTTTTCAAATGCTGACGGCAAAACACATGTGTATTTTTTTTTCAAATGCCGACGGCAAAACATGATTATTATTTTCTAGTACCAAAGGGAAAATTGCCAGTGTTGCCAGACTATAGAAAATCGTTATCGTAATACTATATCAGTAATATCAGAGAAAATAGATTTGATGACTACTACGCGATTCTCATATGAATCGGGAGAATGTGTGTATGATTTCCTCACGCTAATAAATTGTTTATAAATAAAATAATTAAATAAATTAATAAACAATTAATTTAATTATTTTATTTATGTATAAAATGTTCTCTTGTATATGAACACCCTATACTTGTGTGTGGATGATCCAGCTTGTTTGTCGCAGGTATTTATTTATTTATTTATTTGTTTAAGAAATATAATTGTATGTATGTATGTCTATTTGTATGTGTATGTATGTATGTATGTATGTATGTGTATTTGTATGTATGACTGAGGATGCTTGTGCGTAAAATATTTTGTAGAATACATTTATATTTTGCAACGTAATCATTTTCTTTGTCTACGATTATTTTAAAGCAGCAAAGTTTCAATTAAGTACAGTCATCAGCAGAGAAACAAAAAGAAAATATGCTGCAAGGATACTGGTACTAATTTTTGTATAAATACGCCAACTTTTCTAACCATCACATCAGTACTTTATTGTATTTACAACCATCATCAGAAATTGTGTTAAAGTGAAATAATAACAATAAAATAATTAAAAATGAGTTCTTCAGGTTATCAGTGTGAAAGATGCCATAAGGTATATAAATACCAAAAGTCCTTTTTGGATCATGTCAAAAATCATAGTGTGCAGGATCAAGTGGTCGTAAGCCGGAACAGAAATCAAGAACAACCGCAGACATCTCTTGAAAATTATCAACAGCACCTAAATATGTATCATCATCAGCAACATCCTTCTCTACATTAAAAAATGTGCTTGCATCAATATTGAAAATGGTGATGAATACTGCTTCAAGTGGTGTTTGATTGCTGCCATGGATACCACAACATACGATAACCCAAAACGTTGTAGTTCTTATGATGTTCAGGACTTTTCAGCAGACATTATTTTTACGCGAAATGGTGAAGTGCTAAATTTCAAAAATTTAAGCTTCCCATTAGCTCTAAAAAAATTAACGTGTTTGAGGTGAACAATCCTACAATAAGCGTTAACGTATTTGGGTATGATGAGGGGGCAAATCAAGTCATTGGTCCCTATTATTTGACTAAGGAGGAGAAAATTACCCATGTAAACTTGCTTCTTTTGGAGAATGGTGAAGTTCATCACTATATTTTGATAAAGGACATATCAAGGTAAGTTAGAAAATTTTACAACACTTTAATTTAATGATACATATACTTGTTTTATATATTTTATAATAGCTACATTTTACTTATACATTTTTATCTATTTTTGTATCATTCACAGACTTTTACGAAGTCAGATAACGCAGGATGGACATAAACTAATTTTCTGCAACACCTGTCTCCAGTACACTCACAGGGAAAACGTTATGCATAATCATAAGGCTGAATGCGGCAAAATCGTTACAAGTATGCCATCAGGTCCAGATGCAATTCTCAGCTTTAAGAAACATCAAAGGATATTGGATGTCCCCTTTGTGGTTTACGCTGACTTCGAATGCATCCTGGAAGATATTAGTAATAACGTAAGTAATAAAACTAGTCTTGTCAAAAAGCACACTCCTTGTGCATTTAGCTATTATATTAAGTGTCTCCATAGCAGTAAGTTAGATAAGTTAAGGGTTTATACTGGGAAAGATGCCTCAAAAAAATTCGTATCATATTTAGTTAAAGATTGTGAGAATATTTACAATAATTATTTAGTTAATAATAGGCAAATGGATACTTTATCCCCTTCTGATGTGTATAGTTTTTATAGTGCGGTAAATTGTCATATTTGTCAAAAATTTTTAGGTAAAGGTCGCGTTAGAGATCATTGCCACATTAGTGGTAAATATAGAGGTGCAGCCCACAATAAGTGTAATTTAAATTACCAAATTCCCAAGTTTATACCAGTTTACTTTCATAATTATTCAAACTATGACTCACATCTTTTTATTAAAGAACTAGGTGAAATTTCAATGCAGCTGAAAGTACTCCCTCTCAATAAGGAGCTTTATATATCCCTCTCCCAATTTTCAGAAATGAGTGATGGTCATAAGCTTGAAATAAGATTTCTTGATACAATACGTTTTATGGCTGAGAGTTTGGAATCATTAGCCTGCAATTTGTCGGATAATGATTTCAGCACTATAAGGTCCTTATTTCAGTCAGAAAACGAGTTTCAGCTTATTAAGAAAAAAGGTATTTTCCCCTATGAGTACCTAAATTCATTTCAAAAATTAGATGAGTGTCAGCTCCCTTCACGCAGTGCTTTCTTTAATAAGTTGAACAATAAAGAGTGTTCTTTAGAGGAATACTCACATGCTGTAGAGGTATGGAATACTTTCGGTTGCAAAACTATGAAAGACTACATGGAACTTTACTTAAAAACAGATGTCCTCTTACTAACAGATATTTTCGAGAACTTTAGAAAAGTTTGCAAGGGTATTTATGAGCTCGATCCATGCCAATATTATACAGCAACTGGCCTTTCCTGGGATGCAATGCTCAAATATACAAAAATTGAATTAGAATTATTGACAGACATAGACATGTACAATTTTATGAAAAAAGGTATACGTGGGGGGGATCGTACAGTGTAGTCAAAGATATTCGAAAGCGAATAACAAATATTTGGAAGATTTCGATGCATCAAAACCATCAGAATTTCTCGTCTACTTAGACGCAAATAATCTTTACGGTTGGGCAATGTCGGAATATCTTCCTAATGGTGGGTTCAGATGGTTATCACAAGACGAGTTGAATCTGGATCCAAACAGCATAGCTGATAATGGAACAGACAGTTATGTATATGAGGTCACTTCGGATTATCCCTCTCATTTACACGACTTGCATAATGATCTTCCTTTTTGCGCTGAAAATAAGAAACCTATGCAAGCGAAGTATAACAAGTTGATAACCGATTTCTCTACAAAGCAATCATATGTGATACACTTTAGAGTTCTAAAACAGTGCTTAAAATATGGCTTAGTTTTAAAGAAAACTCATCGTATTCTAGCATTTAAACAATCTCCATGATTAAAAGGCTACATTGACTTAAATACCAGACATAGGGCCACTGCAAAAAATGCTTTTGAAAAAATTTTTTTCAAACTACTCAACAATGCTGTTTATGGTAAAACCATGGAAAATGTGGACAAGAAGAGAGATGTTAAAATTGTCAATAGGTGGGAGAGAATGAACTGTAATCATTTGGGTGCCCAAGATTGGATATCAAAACCAAATTTTCATAGTTTATCTATATTTTCACAGGACCTGGTAGCAATTGAAATGACAAGAGTCAAAACCTGCTACAATAATCCAATTTACTTAGGATTTTGTGTACTCGAGCTGTCAAATAAAAAATGTATAATTTCCATTACGGGTACATGCAACCTAAGTTTAAGACAAAACCCTCCTTAAACTATATGGACACGGACTCTTTTATATATTCAATAAAGACGGACGACTTTTATGCTGACATAAAAAATGACATACAAGAACAATTTGATACATCGGACTATCCTACAGACAACATTTATAATTTTCCACTAGTTAATAAAAAGGTGCTGGGTATGATCAAAGACGAAAATTGTGGAAAAATAATGAAAGAGTTTGTCGGGTTGCGATCTAAAATGTATTCATTTAGTGTTCAAGATCAAAATGATGTAAAGAAATCGAAGGGGGTAAAGAGAGCCATATTAGATAAATATAGTTTAGCTAATTATAAAAATTGTTTATTCAATAAGACCAATGTATATGATAATATGTTAACATTTAAATCTAAGCTGCATCAAATATATACTAGTGAATTAAATAAGGTAGTATTAAGTTATGGAGACGATAAGAGAAAAATTAGGTCAAATAACATTAACACATATGCATGGTATCATTTTCGTATTAAGGAAACTAACCCTGAATACGAACTTGACATGTTGCTAGATGAGATTGCTAGAATGCAAGAAAATGGTTAAAATCATTTAATTTTTAGTTAATTTTTAAATTGTATATAAAATCTTTGTTATTAAGAAAAATTATTGTAAAAAAAATCCTATTTATTAAAAGAAAAATTTATGTATATGAAATCCTATTTATTGTTGTTAAAATTATATAATTATAATCATAAGATCCTATTTATTTATTTATCAAGAAAAATGATTGTACACATGTAAATTAGTTTTTAAGAAAAAATTTTAAATAAAATATTGAAAAAAGAATGAAATATGTGACTGGGGTTTATTTCTTTAATGGTTTTACTTCGTTGGATCAAAAAAGTTTTTGTTTTTGCGTATTTGCAAATTCTTATTTTCATATCGCTTAAACATGCAGTCTTGTTTCTCTTTGAGAAGTTCTGTACAAGAGAAATTAAATTTCACAATATTATTAAATTCCATTAAATTTCATAAAGAGAAACAACCAAGACAATGGAAAATATTTTTCAATTGAGATGAATACCAAAAAACTTACAAACAGATGATTCCTAATTTTCGTTTAGAAAAAATAATACAAAACGAGGAATATTTTAATAATACAATTTTATTATATATATATTTCTTTTGTTTCTTTTAATAATACAGTTTATTTTAATTTTTATTTATTTTATTTATAATGATGGAAACATTTCGTAGTATCCAATTATTAGATGTTCTAATATACTTTTTCGTAAAAAATATATTGTACATCTACAAGTATCGGGTCCTTCCTCACACTCAGGATCATACCAAGGACAGCTTTTGAAGTGCCCTTCTGTGTTGTCTTCATCTTTCATAACTCCATACTATTCGTTCTCATCCAGATTATTTTGGAAAAATTTTATCATCTCCCAATGATCAGAAAGCCTGAAGCTTTCAAAATCTCTTATAAATTGGTTTAGAGTACGTCTAATTTGGCTCATTTTATTTTCTGATAAATGAATGATGATGAATGTTGGAAGGTTCCTTACAGACTAATTTTCTCAGTAAATTTTTAAAGTAGTATCTCCTAATCTTTAAAAAATCTATACCATCGTCTCTATTCCATTATTCTTTTTAGCACTCTATCTCTCTCTATCCCTTTTTTCTCTATAACTATCTCTTTCACTTTCTTCTATTCACTATTTCACCATAGTTATTTTTGATTAGTCTTCTTGAAGTCATCATCGCTTCTTTTAAGATCATTTCCAGTTAAACATTCAAAGTGAGAAGAACTAATTAAAAAAATGGACTCCACATCAAATCTAATTTCAAAATTTAATAATCTAAACAGCAAAACTTTAATCCACATAAAGGAGCTTGAATCATCAACGAAATATACTAATAGAAATGTGTTACGTGTAACAACTAAATATGGACCAACACTAAAAGTGGAAAGGAATAAACACATAATGTTCCTGCTTAACTGTATAATATTTTAACAGATGACGATATTAAAGATCTATTCAGTGGATCTTATTGCTTAAGCAGAGAAGGTGAAGAAAATCTAGTCGTTGAGAGTGAGCTCAGTGAATATCTAATTCAAAATTCCCAATTTCCTATTTAGCAATAAAATATATTAACTATGTATTTTAAATTATAAATAAAAAGACATGAAAGAGTTTTGTAAGATATAAATGTTTGTGTTTTTATTTAATATTTTCAGTTATTTCATAATGAAATTTAAGACATAAGTGACCACAGGTAAATGTATTAAAATTCTGATGTTGATTATAGTTGTATTTTACATTTGTACCAAGATATTTGACTACTTCTGAAGGAGGTTGTAAGTTTCCAAAGCTATCGAAATATTCTTTTTCATTGTTGTTTTTATAATATGCTACCCAATGTGTACCAGGTCCTGTTGATACACCTAAGTTGATTACTCCACATTCAATTTTCTTTGCTCGTTTTGGTAGAGTATTCAACATGAAAACTCCTCTAAAATATGGAATATTTATAGAGAAACGGTTTAGGTCCACATCAGATAGTGGTCTGTTGGGCAGCATCTCTAAGAGTTTTTTGATTCCTCTTTTTGAACTAAACCATAACCTTTTTTATATGGTTTTAAGTAAAGTCCTTTGCCAACTGCAATAGATTCCATCGCTCTATTATGTCTAGTTGCTTCATCAGGTTGATTTTTGGCATTCTTTGTTGCATTTACAGCTTTAGCTATGGCAGCACCTCCAGTTGTTAGACTACCAATTGCACCCAGAGCAGTTAAAATCGGTATTAGAGGCAAAAATCCACCAATTTTTGGGACACCTATTACACGTGGTACTATAATTTGAGATTTTTTTCCTTTTAATGATTTGTTGATAGTTTTTCGTGCAATTTTAATAGCTGAGTTAATATCTAATGGCTTTTCCGTCTTTAGTATTTTTGTTGCAGCTCTAATTGATGTTCTAAACAGTTTTTTATCATTTAGCTTATTCTTTCCAACATTATTCTTTTTCTCCACACCCATACCAAATTTTGTTTTGGCTTTCATTGCGTTAGTAACCATATATGCAAATGATTTTTCAGCAAGACTACTATCTTTTGATAAAACTCGATTCCAAGCTGAATTTTCCAGTATTTTATCAGCTTTATGTCTAGTGCTTAAATCCTTATTTTTTGAATACGCAATATCGTGATTTTTACAAGCAGAGTCCAATAAATTAATTCCTTTGTCACCTCGATTTAAACGTTTTTGTAGTTTTGTTCCAGGTCCACAGTACTGATATCCAGGAAGATGAAGCTCAACAGGTAGAGCGTTTATTATTTTATCTACTATACCTCCTCCAACGAAGGTGTTTTTATGACAAAACGCGTTCTGATATCGTATAACCATATTATCTAATTTTTTCTATAATAAGAGGTAACAATTATGAAATGCATTTAGTTACAAAAATGCAGTTAGTGAAACAACATAAAAATATTTTAGTTCGTAATATTGATCAATCATCGAACATTACTTCAAAAATAAAGCAAAGCCCCCTCTTACCAAATTCTATTCGTGCTCTAATAGTGGGACCATCTAGTTGTGGAAAGACTAATGGTATGATTGGCTTACTAGGAAGTCCTAATGAACTCAAGTTTGAAAACATCTATTTATACTCAAAATCTTTATATCAGCCCAAATATGAATACCTGAAGAAACTAATTTCACCAATTAAAGGAATGGGATATTATACATTTACAGATAATCAATCAGTTATTCCACCTGACGAAGCTAAAACTAATTCAATTATGATATTTGATGATGTTGCATGTGAAAAGCAGAATAATATACGTACATATTTCTGTATGGGGCGACATAGGGATGTTGATTCATTCTACTTGTGTCAAACTTATACTAGAATTCCCAAGCATTTAATAAGAGACAATGCAAATGTTATTATAGTGTTTAAGCAAGATGAGACGAATATGAAGCATGTTTATAGCGATCATGTTGGCAGCGATATGAGTTATGAAAAGTTCCAAGAAATTTGTCGAGAGTGTTGGAAGGATAAATATGGATTTTTGGTGATAAGCAAAGATAATGAGATAATTTATGGTCGCTACAGAAAGCAATTTGACTATTTCATAACTATATAAACTACTCTTGATAAACATTCACTTTAGTTATTAATCTAACTTTAAACTTCATACATCTATTTGCTATAAGCTGAGCTGCTACCTGATAAACTGATCTGAAAACCAGACCAGGTCCTAACAAGCTGATCTGGTAACCAGACTAGTTCTGAAAAGCTGATCTGATAACCAGACCAGGTCCTGAAAAGCTGATCTGAAAACAAGACCAGGTGTAGAAAAGCTGATCTGAAAAGCAGACCAGGTCCTAAAAAGCTGATCTGATAACCAGAGCAGGTCTGGTTATATATTATATCAGGCTGATACCTGATCTAATAGCTGATACCTGTTATTTACTATTATTAAACATGGATGAGAAAATTTTAAAACAATTGGTGTTGACAAGAAATGTCTTGAAGAAAAAGCTTCGTAGTATAAAAACTGGTGAAATAGATACACGTGAACACCCAAGAGATACATTTAAACCTATAACAGAACCACTCAAAGAATTCATAAATAGTTCTAAAAAAATTAAACGAATTCCTATGAAGAAGAAAAATGAAGGCAGAAGTTGAAAATAATACAAGTTTTAAGTCTGAAAAAACATCAGTCAAGATAGAGACAAGTACACCAAAGAAACTAGCAGAAGGAACAATATTTGATAATACCATCTCATTAAATGATGCTAATACTGTAAATGATGATGATGATTTTTACTCACAGACTTCCAATACAGAAGATACTTATACTGACTTATCAGTCTTGGAAGGAAGAAATGAACTAGATACAAACTATGGTCCACATAAAGATTTCAATAATGAATGGAAATTTGGTGATAGTAAGCTCAAACTTAATAAAGATAAAATACAAGTTGGTGGTCAAATATGGGCTCTAACACCAGGGCTATTTTCTCTAATGTTTCATAAAATACCAAAAAATTATGATAAATTTGAACTCGAAATCTTTAAAAAGATTTTAATTACTTCTAATGCATTTAGAAGAGACTATACACCTGATGGTCAAATAAAGAGTACTAGAGGATATAAATATAAACATATTATTAAGAAATTTATTGACGAGAAAAACCAGAAGAATTTACCCCAATCAACAGGATCTAAGCCAAAAGTTAGCTATTTAGGTGATAGAAGGATGGAATTTAATATTCATAAGCCCAACTATATATACTGGGATGATCCAAATGAGTTAGTAGATCGACTTCGACTACTGCTCGCATTACAATGTGTAGGTCATACTAATCACAATAACGAGATTGTATCAATTATTAAAGAGCTACGTGAAGCGAATATAATACATTAACTTTAATAAAGTATATAAACCATGTCTGTTGATAAATTTGGACACTACTTAAACGATACTAGCAACATAATTTCTTTGAAAAATGCACCTAAACTGTTGGGGTTATTTGTGGATACGAACAACAACATTGATGTCCAAAACAAAAGGATCAAAAATGTTGCAAAAGCTCTGGAGGAAAACGATGTTATCAATAAATTGTTTCTGCAAACTCAAATCGAAAAACTAGAAGAGAAATTATTAACATACTTTAAGGCAGACAATACTGTAATTCAAGAAGATCTTCAAATGCAAATCAAAGAACTACAACGTGAAATAAAATTAGATATAGAAGAAAATTATAAAATTGAAAAAGATATCCAAAAAATTAAAACATCCTTTGAAGAACAAATTTAACAGCTTAATGAGAAAATTTATAGATTGGAAAATTACATGTTTGTATCAATAGCTGAAAGTCCTTCAAGTAGATCACAACTCTCTCCAAAAAATCTCTAAAAACAACTTAAAGTCTTCAAAGAGAAATTTAGTAAACGAACTCCATAAGCAAGCACGAAAACATTTTGTGCGTCGCAGAGTTGTATTGAAAGGAATAGATGATCTTTGGCAAGCTGATTTAGTTTAAATGGGGAACTATTCTAAAGAAAATAAAAATCATCGATTTTTGTTGACTGTAATCGACAAATTTTCAAAATTTGCATGGGCAGTACCGCTAAAAACAAAAACTGCACTCGAAACAACCAAGGCAATGGAAGATATTTTTGAATTGGGACGAGTACCAAAAAACATACAAACAGATGATGGTAAAGAATTTTTTAACAAAAACTTTGCAAAGAACGATTTAATAGAACATTGAAAGGAATGATGTGGAAAGAATTTAGCTATAATGGTTCATATAAGTGGATTGATATATACAAAGATTTAGTTAATGCATACAATAAAAAAATTTATCGCACAATTAAAATGTCTCCTATTAAAGTCAACTCAACAAATGAGCAAAAGCTGCTTAATACAGTATGGCCCCTTTCACATTAGGCAACTTTGCTTCCGCAAGTCTTGTGTTTGTGGGTGTGAGAGGAAAGGTCGATTGAAGGGGAAAGAATTGCCGAGATTTGAGTACAGACTTGCTTGAACTTGGCAATTCTGCCACAATTCTGCTTCAGCTGTCATTGTTGGCTTGGGATATTGATTTGTTTTTGACATTGTCTTTTATTTCTTCTTCGGTGTGTTGTCTAATTAATTAATTTTGTGTTAAGAAAATTTTATTTGTGAATAAAACGTCAATAAATTAAGAAAACTCGAGCATAAGAAAATTAAACTTGCTCAACAAATGAACTGAATGTGAACATAGAAGCAAGTTCAAAAGAAAATAAATAAAAATGAAAATTATACTTGCGCAAGTAAAGTTGCCTAATGTGAAAGGGGCCTATACAGTCACTTGAAGATGTATAAAATGTCAAAATTTAATGTAGGAGATCATTTTCGCATAAACAAATATAAGCATATATTTGAAAAAGGTTATACTCCAAATCGGACCACAGAAATATTCACAATTACCAAAGTTCAAAATACAAATCCTGCAACATACATATTAGAAGATTATCTTGGAAATCCTATTAAAGGTGGATTCTATACTGATGAACTTTTAAAAACTAGATTTCCAAAAACATATCTAGTTGAAAAGGTTCTTAAAACTAAAGCGAGGGAAGTATATGTTAAATGGCTAGGATTTTCAGATCAAAACAATCCTTGAATAAGTAAATATGAAATTATATAGTTGGAAGAAAAATTAAATCACCAATAATATCATACCAAGAACAATAACACTTACTCTGAGCTCTAACTCATCAGAATTATCTGCTAGTTACTTTCCTCCTATTGAATTACATGGTGCATATAAATGAGTGTGCTCTAACTGATTTTCATTCATACAACAGTATTCCAAATGTAGACACTTACAACAATATGTTTCATATAGGAGAACATAAAATTGAAATACCAATTGGATCTTACGAATTAAATGATATAGTTGATTTTATAGAAGAGCAATACAAACGACTTTGCCCAACAAATAAGATTTTTATTGAAGCCAATAACAACACAATGCAAGTTAAAGTTAATAGTTCCAAGGGTCCTGTATATTTTAATAAGGACAACACATTTGGAAAACTTTTAGGATTCAATAGCAAAATCCTAACACCAAACAAATATTATCACTCAGATCTTCCAGTTAATATTTTTAAAATGAATCTCTTGCGAATTGAAAGTAGTATCGCTATTAACACATATATGAATAACTCCAAATCGCATACACTTCATGAATTTCCGATAAATGTGCCTCCAGGCTATAAATCAGATGCGGTTCCAAGAAATCTCATCTATTTACCTGTGAACACCAGAGAGATAAGTTCACTAGCTCTAAGCGTACTTGATCAACACGGTGATTTAATTAATTTCCGAGGAGAGGAAATTACAATACGAATACATTTAAGGTCAACTAAATAATGCTAATATACAACACAAATACATTGAAAAATATAGCAGCAAAAACAACAACATTAAAGCGAACAGCTCAACAAAAAGCTCTAACAAAATCAAATAAAAATTTTCTAAAGTCATTGAATTTGAAATTAAAGACAAAATGAGTTCAATAATAGATGACTTAGATAAACCCTTGTCTGATTTAAATATAATCAAAATCAAAAAGGACTATCATACATATGTACCATACTTACAGTCTTACAACAATAATGATGAAATTAGAATTTCAATACAAAATCAAGATTTGTACGTGCTACCCAGTGAGAGCTACATTTATGGAACAAAATTGACGATGTCACTCTTGTAAATGGATTTTTTTCAATTTCTCTAAAAATGTTTCCAGGATTCGCTGAAGACTACAACAAAGTTATACTAAATGAAAAACATGAACTGATACTCTTGCGCAATAAGAACGATGAAGATCTTGTACGCTCGAGTGTTTCTACTGAAAAAGCTAAACTTAAAATTTCACTCATCTAGGAAATTTAATATGATAAAAATTGTTAATAATGGTGCTTCTATACCTATGGCATTTCGCAGTTGGGATTGTCATATTAATCCACAATTAAGCAAAGGAACTAGCCATATTTGGAATGTTCAATTCGCTGCATATAGATAACGACACGTATTTGTATTGATTGCTTTTCAACAAGAGAATAAGTTTCTTCATTGTGATTTGACTAATTTAAAAGTATATTGTCATAACTAAAAGCATACTTTTCAAAAATGTGAAACCATTTTCCAATTTCTTGATTAGTTCCATCAAATTTTGGAGTGATTTGACTCAATTCACTGTAATTGATTCGATTATTTTTAAGTAATACACCTGATTCGAAGTCATCAAGTTGTTTTTGAAGGCTAAGCAGCTCACAGCGCCTTTGCAACATCTTGATTTGCTTTTCAAGTTCTAGCTCTTGCCCATTAACAGGAGCAGGAACAGTACCTACTGGCGGAATGGATGTCGAAAAGTTTTAAAAAATGGAGGCACACCGTGCTACACTGGTGTTCAAATCATATGCTGAGCCAGTTGTTGCGATGCAGGATGTAAAAGCTTCACCAGAAGCTTGTTCGGAAGTTGCAACTGAGTCCACGGATGCTAGTGCGGTTGGACTAATAACAGATGTTGAAATAAAAACAGCAGTGGGTGTAACGGAAAAAATAGCGGAGCGTTTAACGGAAATAATAACGGAGGGTGTAACAGAAGTTGCTGCAGTCAACACATCAGCAGCTAAATCGGAAGTTGCACTCAGAGTTTCCGGAAAAGCAATAAGAACTTCTCCAGCTGTTGAAGCTACGTTATTACTAAATTTATTCAAGTTCAAAAAATCGTATAAGCTTCTTAGCTGACTCATTGATGCTGATTCTGGACATTGAATTCCCGATACATTCAATGTATCAATAATTTTTTGACGTGTTGGTCTAAGATCCATTTTTAGTTAATTTATTATTTTCTTTTTGTTGACCCCACACCTGAATTGTAATATTGCTTTTATAAAACTAAAAACTAAATATAAAATAATTAACAAAGTATATAATAATAATAAGTTATTAAACAAGGTTTAAATTACACTGGTATTATATTTCTTAACATACATACATTGATATATTACTTTATTTTCATAAACCTAAATTTGTACGATTTGTAACAAGAATTTAATTATAAAAGTAACTTTATTATTTTCATATTCTGATAAAAGCTTTTTATCTTTTTAAAAGTAACTTTATTATTTTCATACTCTGATAAAAGCAAGTTGTCATCACTGTTGCACAGCGTTTAAAAAAAGCAAGAAGGGACTTCCCCTATTAATTTATTATTGTTTAATTTTGTCAATCAGAATAGTATTACTTTAAAGCAATAGTGCTTATAATAAGAGCTTGTGTAAAAAGTGTTAAAAATTACAACAAATCTCAGAAAGAAATTATATTTAAGTGACCATGGATGGTGAAAGTCAAATAATTGGTGTTAAGTTACAATCTGCACAAAGTCAAATTAAATTTAAGATCAAGTGCTGACCTTGTAGTGAAGGAAGTAGAAATAAATTGTAATAAGGCTCGAATTCCAATAAAAGGAAAAGATAAAAGCATTATAAAAGTTGAATCGTTATACAACGAATGGAAAAAATTGCTTAAATCAATCAAACGCCAATCGACATTGCAAGAAAAACGGGAAAAGAAGTTTATAGACAAACTAAATGATTTATTTGATATTGCCATATTAACTGCTTCAGATAAAACTAAAATTGAGGAAGATAAGTTGTTTCTTCTCAATCAAAGAATGAAATGGCGACCCGGATCAATGGGAGGTGCCGATTGTGTTCCATTAAAAATTTAAAAAAAAGTTTTTCGGAAAAAGGAAGAGAAGCGTAGGCGTGAAATTTATGAAGCTAAATTGTATGGTATGTATTTATTAGTGTATAAAAATAAAAATGCAAACTGTAATGGTAAATGTAAATGGTAGATTAAAACAAATAATTGTTTGATAAAGGCAGTGTCTGAGCTATAGTTAAATATTGTAATTTTTTTCTGACGGAGTTAATAACTCATTAAAAATATTTTTGCAGAAAACAATTTTGAAGTGGACTTCAATGTAACCGACAGTGACGATGAAATAACTGATCAGATTGACTTTTGTTTCGAATGAATTCGTAGATGAATCAGCACCAAGTAAGCTAAAAAGAAAGAGATGAAAAACAAATTTTATAACGGCAAACCTTGTAACAGTTTTGGACAAATATAAAGTGACCGTGAAGCTGTACGAATACTTGTTGCTACTGCTCAAGCTCTAAATCACGATGTACATGATTTAGTAATAAATAAAACTTCTATTCGCAACGTTCGTTCAAAATTTCGAGTTGAAAATGGAAAGATAATTAAAAATAAATTTAAGGATGAAGAAATTAGTAGCATTACACTTCAATGGGATGGAAAATTTTTGTCATCGTTAATAGGAAAAGAATCAATTGATCGGATTCCAGTAGTTATATCATATAATGGCAAGGAACAATTACTTGGAATCCCAGCTATATCATCTGGGACGGGACAACAACAAGCTGTGGCAGTGTATGACCTACTGAAAAAAGTCTCATTAAAAAAGCAGAAGCTAGTTAAAGACTCTTGTCTTTTGTTAAATAAAAAAATTTATTTTATGGCACTCAACTAGTGCCTTTAAATTTTTTATTATTAATAGAACTTAATTCTAGAGTTGTTCTTAAACTATGTTAATACTAGACTGACTGTCAAAATTGTTTGTCAGTCATATTTATAATTATTCTTAATCTTAGGTACACAAATTGGTTATTAGTGTTTATCTCATCAAAAAGAACACATCCTTTGTTATTGATACAAATATTACTACAATTGTTTTTGTTTTAGCTTATCTCTTGTTACAATTTTGTTTTCTTATTTTCTATTTCGAAAGATATGTTTATCTTTTATTACAAGGTTGTTTCTTACTTTCTATTTAGAGAAAATATGTTTATCTTTTATTACAAGGTTGTTTCTTACTTTCTATTTAGAGAAAATATGTTTATCTTTTATTACAAGGTTGTTTCTTACTTTCTATTTAGGGAAATATGTTTATTCATATGTATTTCTTATTATTCTTACAATATGTTTATCTCTAGTAGACATGTTTTGGTTAGTTCATGCTTAAGATTTACTTAACTATTTTTTTATTTATTATTTAATGATAACATTCCTTAACTCTCCCCTTCCTAAATTAAATCGTCCCGATTTTGTTTCTTTCAAGTTTTTCTAATTCTCTGTTATACAAAACTCTAAAGCTCTCGTTAACTCTATTCTGTCTATAAATCATACAATATTTAAATATCTTTAATGACAAGGATATAATGCTGATGATTCCTTATATAGTTAATGTTAAGTAAATAAATGATTTTACTGGGTGTTTTTCCACAGGAATAAAAAAATTTTTAACGAGTCTAAATTGTTAAAAGCGTATTCGCTTCCTGAATACATAATTTTTTCTATTTCAAAATCTTCTGTATGTTTATTGTGGATTGCTTCCAGTAGTTGGTCGTGTATATTTCTATATGTAATGTTGTCTATCTTTACCTCGTTTGTATATTCTACTAAAACGGTTCCTGATGTATTTTGATTGTTTATTGTATGTATGCCGTCTAATAGTATGAATCCATCATCTATCTGTTGAAAAGGTTTGTTATATTCTTGTATAATTGTACATTTTGAATCCCTGTTTTCTAGTAATGGTATGATACAGTCGTTTGTAGCATTGTTACGTTCACAAATGTTTTTTCCTAAATAGTTCTTACAATTTTTTACCCGTATATACTCATGATGGCACCTAGCTATGACTTTGTCCGTTACTATTTGTCCGTAGAGATTGCAATAGTTATTCAATATAGGGTATTTATAAATGGTTATAAATGAGTCTGATGTCCTGGCAATGTATACATCCGAATACTCCATTATATTTACAATTGGAATATTTGTTAGTTCATGTGCTACTATTTTTTTCAAATCTTCCAAATCCAGAGCCTCTGATAAATATTCATTATTTTTGGCTGCATTTATTGTTCGCACTAGTACCAGCAATTTGTCATGTATTTGTTCCAATAGGATATGATTTTTTATGCGTTGTTTCCCTAAGGATTCTAAAATTTTATCAAATCTAGAGTTGATTATTTTCTGTTTTTCATTATTTTCAATAAGGGTATTAATTGCTGTTTCTATTTGTATAACGTCGTTATGATCTGGCACTCCTGTGATAAATTTTAACGCTGATCCAAAAAAATTTAATCCTCTCTTATGTATAACGTGTTCACTTAATTGTTCTTCTAATACTTTGATCTTTCGTATCCAGATAAGTTCTTCCGTAGTTGTAGAATATTTCCCTTCCAGTATTTGATTATGAGGTGCAAGGATTTTTGTCAAATTTGTTATATGAAATAGATGAGAAAATTCATCGAACAATAATACGTCGTCGCTTCTAGTCAAAATATACTTCCTGTCAGTTATGGTTGTTACCTTGGTATCTCCCTTTGCTTGGATTGCGATTATGATAACCATGGCTAGTAATTTCAGGTAATTCATTATCGTTTTCTGTAAGTGTGTAATTTTTTATGCTATCTTTGTGAATAACTTTCCCTTCCTTAGTCAAAATCGTGTCCTCGCGATCTTTCTGCACTATGTGCTTTTTATAACGGCTGTCGCTTTTACTTCTGATATTCGTTCTTAATACCAATACCTGGTCTCCTTGCTTGAATGTTCTGTGTCTACTTCCCTGGTTTAGACGTTGTAACGTTTTCTCTGATGCGTCTTTTAGTTTTTTCACTATGTCTTCCTTATTGTATGTTATTAGGTTAAAGTGTATATCCTTGGGTTTTTTTTCTGTGACAGTGTGAGTTGAGTTATTTAATTCTTTTACAGCTGTGAACAATTCTTCGGTTGCTGATGTAGAGTTCTTTATTTTTAAAATTCTTGCTAACTCAGATATAGAGTTGTGCGTTCGTTCTACTTGACCGTTTGCCTTTGATCCAAATACTGGTGTCTGTATTTTGTTGATTTTATATTTTATACACATTTGCTTCATCATAGCTGTATTTAAACAACTTTCGTTGTCTGTCATGAGTCGCTTGCAGTTCGGAAAATTGTTGATAATAATTTCTTCTACTCTTTTGTCCATATTTGTTTTTGAGTCTAGTTCTCTGATAGTTATATATTTTGAAAATTTGTCTACTGCTACTAAATATATTTTGTGTTCATTAAAATAAATATCTAAATGTATGTACTCCCCTGGTTGTGTTGGTATATCTGATTCTTTTAATGGTTCTTTCGTGGGGTTCCGTTCATATTTGCCGTATAGACAAGCTGTGCACTTTTTGTTTTATGCCTTACATTGTTGTTTTATGTTCGGCCAATAGTATTGTTCTAGTAGTTCTTTTATATTGTTTTTGTATCCCCTATGTGCTCGTTCGTGTGTTTTTTTAACTAATTCTAGTTGTTTATCTGATTGTGTTACGTCTTCAAGTTTCTTTGGTGTGTACACGAATTTTATGCCTGCAAATGTGTTCTTTATAACTCCACCGTACCTAAATAAATTTTCAGCTGTTGTATGTATTGCTGCGATTTTTTGTGGTGAGCCCTAAAAATCCTCTAAGATCTTTCAGGGTTTCTGGTATTGGGTAATTTTCTATGGTTTTTACTTTGTTAGGATCAGTTGCAATCCTATTGTGCTTAACAATATGCCCTAGATATTCTACTTCTTCCATAAAAAATTTAGATTTTTCATTGGATACTTTTAAAGAAGCATTATTTAATGCATTAAAAATAATTCGTATGTGTTCCATGTGCTCGTCAACAGATGAGGAGTAAATGATTACATCGTCAATATAAACATATGCGAACTTACCTATGAAGTCAAGCAAGATATCATCCACGCATCTTTGGAAAATAGATGGGGCATTTTTTAACCCAAAGGGCATTCGAACAAACTCATATTTGCCTCCATTTACACAAAAGGCTGTCTTCTCCCTGTCGCTTTCTTTTATTCTAATCTGGTGAAAACCGGATTCTAAATCAAGTGTAGTAAAGAACTTAGCTTTCCCTAGGTTTTGCAGTGTAATATTTATGTCTGGTATCACATATCTGTCTGTGATTGTGTGTTCGTTTAATTTCCTAAAATCTATGACCATGCGTCTCTTAGGTTTTCCGTTTACGTCCATGCCTTTCTTATGTACCGTTAACATGGGGGAGTTGTATGGGCTGTAACTTTTTTGTATTATTCCGTCCTTTAATAATTTATCGATTTCTTTATTTACAAATTCTACGTCATTTATGTTGCTTTTATATTGTTTGGTCCATATAGGATCCTTGGTATCTGTCCGTATGCTAGCTTCAATCCTTGTAGTGAAGGGTAATGGTCCTATGCCATTATTGTCCTTCATTAACCTATCGATTTCTGCTTTATATGTATTTATCCCTATAATGTGATTTACATAATTTTATTCCCTACTTTCTGGATTCCTCAATGCCTCAAATGTCATTTTATTCAAATCTATTACTGCGTTTAATTCTTTCATTCCGTACCATCCCAATATTAAATCGAATCCGTTTATTTTATCTACTTCAAAGAAATCTAGTTCCTTATTCATAAACCAAATAGTTTGCTTTGTGTTTATCATTGAATTACCATGCATTGATATTACTTGTATTGGCTTTACCTTTTTTGTCAAACTGAATTTCAAATTTTTCTTAACATAATTATGGGTTGCACCTGTATCTACTAAAACATTATAGTTTATTTTCCCATCATTCATTACTACACTGGGCAACCCATTTATTAGTTTAAATACTTAATAGTTAAATGATTTTGTCTACCTGTTTCTACAATCGTACTAGAGTTGTGTTCTTCGGATGTTAAGTTGTTGTTCCGCATGTTTTTTGGTTGTCGATGTTGATTGGTGAACTGCCCACTATGTGGTCTTTTCCAATACCTATTCCCGTTGTAGTAGTTGTTTTGGTGCTGAGTTGGTTGCCGGAATGCCGTATTCCCCGATGATGTATCCATGGGTTCTGGTTTTGGTAATTGTGCTGACTGTTGGTTATTGTTGTATTTCTGCTGATACATGGGACGTCTTTGGTGATGTTGTTTCTCATGATAGTGTTTATTGTTGGTTGGATGGTTATTCGGCTGAGCGTAGCTTAGTCGTAACTTTCGATGTTCGTCATCGTGCTCAATGGTGCGGGCTACTGCAAAAGCACGCTCTAGATTCCTTATAGGATTTCCATATAAAGTGGAGCGAATATATGAATTATTTATTCCGTCTTTAAACACTCTCACCGCCTCTTGTGTTGCTTCATCAGTCATTACCTTGATTACTTCTTGGCTGTGACCGGACATAGATATTTTTGACGTGATTAGTGTCAGGGCTCTGTTTACATTGTCATGGAATTCGCTCAAGTTGTGTTTCCCTTGTGTGAGTCTCTTCATCTCGTCCTGTAACACATACAGTGGTCTTTGATCAGCATAGGTATAATCTAACCTATTCCTGATTGCGTCGAAGTTAAATATCGTGTTATGGTTAGTTAACACGTCGGCTGCTGCACCTTGTATTTTGGTTTTTATGATTGATAAGGCCTCTACATATCTATTAGAGTTTCTGTGATTACTAATTCCGTCCATTAGTCTAGAAACATCTTCCCTCCATACGCGGTATTTTGAAATGTTGCCATCGAATACAGGTAGTGCTTTAAAAACATCTAGGTTGATTTCATTAGGGTTGGTATAGGATATGTTGACTGGTTCCAGTCGTTCCGTTACTTGTGGATTCGTAGCGGGGTGAACTTGCATTTGATCTACCCTGGCTCTTAACGTTTCATTTTCTGTTTGAATTCTCTGGATCATCATTTGTAAGTTAGCCATCTGTTGGATCATGGTGTTCATGTTAGTTTGTTCCATTTCGTTAGTGGTGTCCAAGTTTCTTCGTTCGTTGAATTTATTTAAAGATTTCCTCATTTATTCCTTTTTAGTTCACTTATTTATAGTCACTTCTTTCTTTTACAGTTTTTGTTTTTTCATTTATATTAATAGGTCCGCCCGTAGAAGGATAAAAGTATATTATCCTCCTGGCAGGATCGCCAGTTAAAGACTCTTGTCTTATGTTAAATAAAAAAATTTATTTTATGGCACTCAACTAGTGCCTTTAAATTTTTTATTATTAATAGAACTTAATTCTAGAGTTGTTCTTAAACTATGTTAATACTAGACTGACTGTCAAAATTGTTTGTCAGTCATATTTATAATTATTCTTAATCTTAGGTACACAAATTGGTTATTAGTGTTTATCTCATCAAAAAGAACACATCCTTTGTTATGGATACAAATATTACTACAATTGTTTTTGTTTTAGCTTATCTCTTGTTACAATTTCAATATAAACATATGCGAACTTACCTATGAAGTCAAGCAAGATATCATCCACGCATCTTTGGAAAATAGATGGGGCATTTTTTAACCCAAAGGGCATTCGAACAAACTCATATTTGCCTCCATTTACACAAAAGGCTGTCTTCTCCCTGTCGCTTTCTTTTATTCTAATCTGGTGAAAACCGGATTCTAAATCAAGTGTAGTAAAGAACTTAGCTTTCCCTAGGTTTTGCAGTGTAATATTTATGTCTGGTATCACATATCTGTCTGTGATTGTGTGTTCGTTTAATTTCCTAAAATCTATGACCATGCGTCTCTTAGGTTTTCCGTTTACGTCCATGCCTTTCTTATGTACCGTTAACATGGGGGAGTTGTATGGGCTGTAACTTTTTTGTATTATTCCGTCCTTTAATAATTTATCGATTTCTTTATTTACAAATTCTACGTCATTTATGTTGCTTTTATATTGTTTGGTCCATATAGGATCCTTGGTATCTGTCCGTATGCTAGCTTCAATCCTTGTAGTGAAGGGTAATGGTCCTATGCCATTATTGTCCTTCATTAACCTATCGATTTCTGCTTTATATGTATTTATCCCTATAATGTGATTTACATAATTTTCTTCCCTACTTTCTGGATTCCTCAATGCCTCAAATGTCATTTTATTCAAATCTATTACTGCGTTTAATTCTTTCATTCCGTACCATCCCAATATTAAATCGAATCCGCTTATTTTATCTACTTCAAAGAAATCTAGTTCCTTATTCATAAACCAAATAGTTTGCTTTGTGTTTATCATTGAATTACCATGCATTGATATTACTTGTATTGGCTTTACCTTTTTTGTCAAACTGAATTTCAAATTTTTCTTAACATAATTATGGGTTGCACCTGTATCTACTAAAACAATATAGTTTATTTTCCCATCATTCATTACTACACTGGGCATCCCATTTATTAGTTTAAATACTTAATAGTTAAATGATTTTGTCTACCTGTTTCTACAATCGTGCTAGAGTTGTGTTCTTCGGATGTTAAGTTGTTGTTCCGCATGTTTTTTGGTTGTCGATGTTGATTGGTGAACTGCCCACTATGTGGTCTTTTCCAATACCTATTCCCGTTGTAGTAGTTGTTTTGGTGCTGAGTTGGTTGCCGGAATGCCGTATTCCCCGATGATGTATCCATGGGTTCTGGTTTTGGTAATTGTGCTGACTGTTGGTTATTATTGTATTTCTGCTGATACATGGGACGTCTTTGGTGATGTTGTTTCTCATGATAGTGTTTATTGTTGGTTGGATGGTTATTCGGCTGAGCGTAGCTTAGTCGTAACTTTCGATGTTCGTCATCGTGCTCAATGGTGCGGGCTACTGCAAAAGCACGCTCTAGATCCCTTATAGGATTTCCATATAGAGTGGAGCGAATATATGAATTATTTATTCCGTCTTTAAACACTCTCACCGCCTCTTGTGTTGCTTCATCAGTCATTACCTTGATTACTTCTTGGCTGTGACCGGACATATATATTTTTGACGTGATTAGTGTCAGGGCTCTGTTTACATTGTCATGGAATTCGCTCAAGTTGTGTTTCCCTTGTGTGAGTCTCTTCATCTCGTCCTGTAACACATACAGTGGTCTTTGATCAGCATAGGTATAATCTAACCTATTCCTGATTGCGTCGAAGTTAAATATCGTGTTATGGTTAGTTAACACGTCGGCTGCTGCACCTTGTATTTTGGTTTTTATGATTGATAAGGCCTCTACATATCTATTAGAGTTTCTGTGATTACTAATTCCGTCCATTAGTCTAGAAACATCTTCCCTCCATACGCGGTATTTTGAAATGTTGCCATCGAATACAGGTAGTGCTTTAAAAACATCTAGGTTGATTTCATTAGGGTTGGTATAGGATATGTTGACTGGTTCCAGTCGTTCCGTTACTTGTGGATTCGTAGCGGGGTGAACTTGCATTTGATCTACCCTGGCTCTTAACGTTTCATTTTCTGTTTGAATTCTCTGGATCATCATTTGTAAGTTAGCCATCTGTTGGATCATGGTGTTCATGTTAGTTTGTTCCATTTCGTTAGTGGTGTCCAAGTTTCTTCGTTCGTTGAATTTATTTAAAGATTTCCTCATTTATTCCTTTTTAGTTCACTTATTTATAGTCACTTCTTTCTTTTACAGTTTTTGTTTTTTCATTTATATTAATGAAAGTTCTCGTTGTACCTTCATAGTGAACTAACGTCATAGCGGAGTTTTTTTTTTTACATACATACATACTTAACAAAAAAATCATATAAAAGAAAATATTCGTAATACATATTATTAACTTTGATAAATAAGCTGTAATTGCTTTGTTAATATTTTTTTGCATAGTCATAAATAACAAAAACAAAAAAACCGTAATAAAAAAAACAAACAAACAAACAAAAGTACCCTTGAGGAATACTCTATATGAGTACCTCAAAAACAAATAAATGTGAAGTGAGTTATAACGGCAGAAATGCCTATTTTACTGTGAGTTCTGATGCTCATAATGATAACAATAAAAATAAAAAACCTGATGACAGACTTACTGTGAGTTCGGAAGCTCTTAATAAAAATACAAAATCTGATAATACACTTTTTCTAACAACAAATCGACTTTTTCGACAGCGATCAACTTCGCTTTGTCCAATGCCTACTAGTGATTCTTTAACATTACAGTTGCCTAGTACTTCGTCAGTTAAGCCATTGAAATCATTCGCTTCGGGCTGTTCATCACCTAACCAAGTTATCACTACAGATAACAGTAGCTCAAAACCAAAGGTACAAGTCGGAATGGACAGATATATAACCGTGGTAAAGCGTGGGCGAAGCCCGAATTCTTCTAAAATTTCATCTGTTCCAAAGATGTCTAGGGATAACAGCGCATCATCCATGAATCGCCAAAATCGTTTTTCATTATTGCAAGTCGATAACGAGAAGACCGCTTCATCATCTCAGAAGTCTTTTAAGCCACCACCAATATATGTGAGGGAAAAAAATTCTAACGCGCTTCTAAAAAAACTACTGTCGACCATTGGTGAAAATACTTTTCACGTAATTCCAATTAAAAGAGGTAATATTGATGAAACTAAAATCCAAATATACGATGAAAACAATTTTCGAAAAATTGTAAATGATTTTGAAAAAAATAAAACAAACTTTTACACATACCAACTTAAGAGTGCTAAAGGCCTACAGATAGTACTAAAGGGCATAGATTCATACGTTGAGCCCGAAGAAGTAAAATGTGCACTTCTAGACCAAGGATTTAAGGTAAAAAACGTTACTAATATAATTAACAGAGAAAAGGTCGCCCAACCCCTATTTCGCATTGAACTGGAGCCGAATGACATACAATTGAAAAAAAAATCAAACCCATCCAATTTATAGCGTAAAGTTTCTGTTACACCGAAAAATCACAGTTGAAGAGCCACGTAAGCGTTCAGGTCCTGTACAGTGCCATAATTGCCAAGAATATGGCCATACAAAAACTTACTGCAATTTACCTACAGTTTGTGTTATCTGCGGTGAATTGCATGGTACTGCTAGCTGCACTAAGCCAAAAGAACAAGCAGAAAAAAAATGTAGTAATTGTGGAGGTAATCACACCGCTAACTATAGAGGATGCCCTGTATATTCTTTTGTTAAACAGACTATGAGTCAAAAACCTAAGTTAGCCCCAGCCCAACCATTAAACGCGTACTCCGCCTCTTTTGTTCAAGTAAGTCAACCAGTTACTTCACGTGTATCGTATGCCGATGCTGCTAAGGCTAGTTCTAGTCCCTCACAAAATGTTTCACCGCAAAATAATTCAGCGAATGCAAGCTCAGGCGTTAACTTTAGTCGCCTTGAAGCTACTATTGAGAATCTGGTGCTAACTATAAACAACTTCACAACAAATATGACGAGCATGATGCAAGAAATGCTGCGAATGCAGAATACACTGCTTCAAGCATTAGTAAACAAACCATGAACATGTTAAAAATATGTTTCTGGAACGCAAACGGCATTCGCCAGCATAAAAATGAACTTGAGCACTTCCTCATGGAAAAAAATATTGATATAATGTTGGTCTCTGAGACTCATTTGACTTCAAGGAGCTTATTTAAAATAAATGGTTACACTCTATATGATTCAAAGGACCCGAGGGGGAGAGCATGCGGAGGGTCAGCAATTCTAATTAAGTCAAGACTCAAACACTATGTCCTTGATAACATTTGTGAAGAACATCTACAAGCAACAAATATTTGTGTCGAAAATTTTGTTACAAATTTCGTGATATCATCAATTTACTCCCCTCCCAGATTCGCAATTACTGAGGATCAATTCGAGGAATTCTACAAATCTCTTGGCCCTTGTTTTGTAGCAGCTGGGGACTACAATGCAAAACATACGTTCTGGGGTTCGCGTCTTATCACACCTAGAGGTCGGGCATTGTTCAACACAATTTCAAAAATGGGCTTGGACGTCATTTCAAGTGGGGAGCCCACTTACTGGCCTACGGACATACAAAAAATTCCGGATGTTATAGATTTTGGAGTCATGAAAAATATCACTAGGGAATTAATTCATGTTGAAGCTTCTGTAGATCTCTCCTCCGATCACTCTCCCACGATTGTTACAATTTGTAGCCCACTAAGAAGTGACTTCCCTGTCCCATATGTAAAGATGATCAACCGTGTTAATTGGCTGGGGTTCAAAAAATACCTCAGTAGCCATTGTACGGAAAATATTAACCTAAGAACACCAGGTGATATTGAATCTAACATTGAAAATCTTAACGAAAATATTAAACAGGCTGCTGAACATGCCACTACTTCCCATCCGCAGACTGGGTTTAATAGAATTTATTCTACAGACATTGAACGTCTTTTACGTGAAAAAAGAACAGCTAGAAGGGAATGGCAACAGCACAGATCACCCCAAAATAAAATTAGATTTAAAGAGTGCACTAGACGACTCCAAGAGCTGCTGGCATATGAAAAAACTGTATGTCTTAAAAATTATCTGGAAAATCTTGATGCCACACCTGCATCTAATTACTCCTTGTGGCGAGCTGGTAGAAAGCTTAAAACACCCGTTGAATATACACCACCTCTGCGCACTTCTACCGGAGGTTGGGCCAGAAGCGATAATGAAAAAGGTAACATATTTGTTGAGCATTTAAAATCCGTATTTACCCCAAACACATGTACTGGTGTTGTTGATTTACCAAGTGTAGTTGCGCTACCCCCTCGAACCATAAAATTTAAGACGCGTGATGTTCAGAAACTAATTGCTGAACTCAACACGAAGAAAGCTCCAGGTATTGATGGAATAAGTAACAATATGCTGATAAACTTGCCCCATATTGCAATTAGAATCCTGTTATTTATTTTTAACTCCATTTTACGACTGGAGTATTATCCACAAAGCTGGAAGCTTGCGAAGGTCAAAATGATTCCAAAGCCGGGCAAAGACCTTACCAAGGCTGAGTCATACAGGCCAATAAGTCTGCTATCAACAATGTCAAAACTCTTCGAAAAGCTGCTCATGACAAAATTGTCCCCAATTTTAACTGATAGTGGGTGCATCCCAGACCATCAATTTGGTTTTAGAAGTCAGCATAGCACCATTAAACAAACTCATAGATTGGTGCAATTTATAAGAAGAACTTTTGAAGAAAAAATGTATTGTTCTGCCCTGTTTATTGACGTTTCTCAGGCCTTTGATAAAGTGTGGCATGAAGGTCTAATTCTAAAATTAAAATCATATCTACCAATAAATTTAGTGAATTTATTAGAAAGTTACATCACTACCCGGAAGTTCACGGTTGTGGAAGGAGAATTCATGAGTGTGCCCGAATCTATATCATCCGGTGTGCCACAGGGGAGCATACTGGGGCCAGTTTTGTATTTGATCTATACTTGTGATATGCCTTTGAGCAGCAATATCCATACATCTACGTTTGCCGATGATACAGCCTGCCTTAGTATGCATGAAAACCCTCACGAGGCTTCCCGATATTTACAAGAACATATTACACAATTGGAAATGTGGTTGAACTTATGGAGAATTAAGGTAAATGAACAAAAGTGTGTCCATACAACGTTTACCCTAAGAAGAGATACTTGTTCCCCCATTCGAATCAACAATCAAAATATTCCTTAGCATTCCCAAGTGAAATACCTTGGTATACACCTTGATCGAAGGCTTACATGGAAACATCATATTGACTTTAAGCTAACTCAGATGAAACTTAAGTTATCTCAAATACATTGGTTGATTGGCAGAAATTCAATACTTAGCCTGGACTGCAAACTTTTAGTATACAAGTCGCTTTTGAAGCCAATATGGTGTTACGGTATCCAGTTATGGGGCACTGCTTCAGCTTCCAATGTAGAGAGAATTCAACGAAGACAAAACAAAATTTTAAGGTTAATAACATCTGCTCCATGGTATATTAAGAATTCAAATTTGCATCGTGATTTAAAAATGCCACTACTGACTGAAGAAATTGCAAGATACGCAGGCAAATACTTTACAAAACTCGAGTCACATCCTAATCCGCTTGCTCGTAATATTTTGAATTTTAATGGTCACATCCGCCTAAAAAAGAGGGACACAAGGGCTCTTATACTCAACACTCTAGATGGGAATGCTTGAAAATACATTTAATTTTCCTTTTTGATTATCACTACTTTGTATTATTTAAATTATCACTAAGTTTTGGCCGACACTGGTCGGGCTAAACAATTATATTTTAGCTTTAAGATTTGATCACTTATTGTTAGTTCATATTTGAAGATACAATAAATAAATATATGTATTAAAAAAAAAAAAAATTTATATTAATAGGTCCGCCCGTAGAAGGATAAAAGTATATTATCCTCCTGGCAGGATCGCCAGTTAAAGACTCTTGTCTTATGTTAAATAAAAAAATTTATTTTATGGCACTCAACTAGTGCCTTTAAATTTTTTATTATTAATAGAACTTAATTCTAGAGTTGTTCTTAAACTATGTTAATACTAGACTGACTGTCAAAATTGTTTGTCAGTCATATTTATAATTATTCTTAATCTTAGGTACACAAATTGGTTATTAGTGTTTATCTCATCAAAAAGAACACATCCTTTGTTATGGATACAAATATTACTACAATTGTTTTTGTTTTAGCTTATCTCTTGTTACAATTTCAATATAAACATATGCGAACTTACCTATGAAGTCAAGCAAGATATCATCCACGCATCTTTGGAAAATAGATGGGGCATTTTTTAACCCAAAGGGCATTCGAACAAACTCATATTTGCCTCCATTTACACAAAAGGCTGTCTTCTCCCTGTCGCTTTCTTTTATTCTAATCTGGTGAAAACCGGATTCTAAATCAAGTGTAGTAAAGAACTTAGCTTTCCCTAGGTTTTGCAGTGTAATATTTATGTCTGGTATCACATATCTGTCTGTGATTGTGTGTTCGTTTAATTTCCTAAAATCTATGACCATGCGTCTCTTAGGTTTTCCGTTTACGTCCATGCCTTTCTTATGTACCGTTAACATGGGGGAGTTGTATGGGCTGTAACTTTTTTGTATTATTCCGTCCTTTAATAATTTATCGATTTCTTTATTTACAAATTCTACGTCATTTATGTTGCTTTTATATTGTTTGGTCCATATAGGATCCTTGGTATCTGTCCGTATGCTAGCTTCAATCCTTGTAGTGAAGGGTAATGGTCCTATGCCATTATTGTCCTTCATTAACCTATCGATTTCTGCTTTATATGTATTTATCCCTATAATGTGATTTACATAATTTTCTTCCCTACTTTCTGGATTCCTCAATGCCTCAAATGTCATTTTATTCAAATCTATTACTGCGTTTAATTCTTTCATTCCGTACCATCCCAATATTAAATCGAATCCGTTTATTTTATCTACTTCAAAGAAATCTAGTTCCTTATTCATAAACCAAATAGTTTGCTTTGTGTTTATCATTGAATTACCATGCATTGATATTACTTGTATTGGCTTTACCTTTTTTGTCAAACTGAATTTCAAATTTTTCTTAACATAATTATGGGTTGCACCTGTATCTACTAAAACATTATAGTTTATTTTCCCATCATTCATTACTACACTGGGCATCCCATTTATTAGTTTAAATACTTAATAGTTAAATGATTTTGTCTACCTGTTTCTACAATCGTGCTAGAGTTGTGTTCTTCGGATGTTAAGTTGTTGTTCCGCATGTTTTTTGGTTGTCGATGTTGATTGGTGAACTGCCCACTATGTGGTCTTTTCCAATACCTATTCCCGTTGTAGTAGTTGTTTTGGTGCTGAGTTGGTTGCCGGAATGCCGTATTCCCCGATGATGTATCCATGGGTTCTGGTTTTGGTAATTGTGCTGACTGTTGGTTATTGTTGTATTTCTGCTGATACATGGGACGTCTTTGGTGATGTTGTTTCTCATGATAGTGTTTATTGTTGGTTGGATGGTTATTCGGCTGAGCGTAGCTTAGTCGTAACTTTCGATGTTCGTCATCGTGCTCAATGGTGCGGGCTACTGCAAAAGCACGCTCTAGATCCCTTATAGGATTTCCATATAGAGTGGAGCGAATATATGAATTATTTATTCCGTCTTTAAACACTCTAACCGCCTCTTGTGTTGCTTCATCAGTCATTACCTTGATTACTTCTTGGCTGTGACCGGACATAGATATTTTTGACGTGATTAGTGTCAGGGCTCTGTTTACATTGTCATGGAATTTGCTCAAGTTGTGTTTCCCTTGTGTGAGTCTCTTCATCTCGTCCTGTAACACATACAGTGGTCTTTGATCAGCATAGGTATAATCTAACCTATTCCTGATTGCGTCGAAGTTAAATATCGTGTTATGGTTAGTTAACACGTCGGCTGCTGCACCTTGTATTTTGGTTTTTATGATTGATAAGGCCTCTACATATCTATTAGAGTTTCTGTGATTACTAATTCCGTCCATTAGTCTAGAAACATCTTCCCTCCATACGCGGTATTTTGAAATGTTGCCATCGAATACAGGTAGTGCTTTAAAAACATCTAGGTTGATTTCATTAGGGTTGGTATAGGATATGTTGACTGGTTCCAGTCGTTCCGTTACTTGTGGATTCGTAGCGGGGTGAACTTGCATTTGAATTACCCTGGCTCTTAACGTTTCATTTTCTGTTTGAATTCTCTGGATCATCATTTGTAAGCTAGCCATCTGTTGGATCATGGTGTTCATGTTAGTTTGTTCCATTTCGTTAGTGGTGTCCAAGTTTCTTCGTTCGTTGAATTTATTTAAAGATTTCCTCATTTATTCCTTTTTAGTTCACTTATTTATAGTCACTTCTTTCTTTTACAGTTTTTGTTTTTTCATTTATATTAATAGGTCCGCCCGTAGAAGGATAAAAGTATATTATCCTCCTGGCAGGATCGCCAGTTAAAGACTCTTGTCTTATGTTAAATAAAAAAATTTATTTTATGGCACTCAACTAGTGCCTTTAAATTTTTTATTATTAATAGAACTTAATTCTAGAGTTGTTCTTAAACTATGTTAATACTAGACTGACTGTCAAAATTGTTTGTCAGTCATATTTATAATTATTCTTAATCTTAGGTACACAAATTGGTTATTAGTGTTTATCTCATCAAAAAGAACACATCCTTTGTTATGGATACAAATATTACTACAATTGTTTTTGTTTTAGCTTATCTCTTGTTACAATTTTGTTTTCTTATTTTCTATTTCGAAAGATATGTTTATCTTTTATTACAAGGTTGTTTCTTACTTTCTATTTAGAGAAAATATGTTTATCTTTTATTACAAGGTTGTTTCTTACTTTCTATTTAGGGAAATATGTTTATTCATATGTATTTCTTCTTATTCTTACAATATGTTTATCTCTAGTAGACATGTTTTGGTTAGTTCATGCTTAAGATTTACTTAACTATTTTTTTATTTATTATTTAATGATAGTATTCCTTAACTAGCTTTATGTTGTGATACCACAACATCTAATGGTGCTTGCGTTCTTTTAGAAAAAGCGATCGGCAAAGATCTTCTATATTTACCATGCCGACATCATATCTATGAAATAATTTTAGGAAATGTTTTCGATGAAAAAAATTTAAAAATCAAATGGCCCTAATGTAGAAATATTTAATAGATTTAGAGACGCATGGACAAAAATTGACAAAATGAACTTTATGAGTGGAGTTAAAAATGCGAAAGTCAACGATGCAGTTGGGAATGTTTGCGAGATTTTAAAATTTGCATCTCAAAGTCTTAACTTAAAGCAACCACGTGATGATTATATATATTATATATAACTTATTCAACTAAGCATAGTTTTTCTTGGTGGTACAGTTCAGAGCCTAACCTTCAAAAAGCCTGGAATATTTCATCATGCTCGTTGGATGGCAAAAGCTATTTATTGTCTTAAAATATATTTATTTCGAAAAGAATTTAAAATAAAAAACTTAGAGATAAATAGCATCCGAGACATTTGCATTTTTGTTGTAAGGATTTATTTAAAAAATTGGATCCAAGCACCAGTTGCTGAAGAGGCCCCTATGCTAGATTTAAATTTGATTAAAGACTTCACGCTTATAAAACTATTGATGCAAATATTAGTCGTGCATCACTAAGCAAATTAAGTAATCATTTGTGGTATTTAACACCAGAAACAGCAGCATTGTCTGCTCTGAATAATCTTACTGATTGCGAATTAAAAAATTGATTGCATCTCCAATATCTCAATAAGAACATAGAATATTTTATTTCCCGAAAATCACGTAATTTTTTTAAAAGGCTTAGTATTCCAACTGATTTTTAACAAAAAATACAAAGGAGTGGGTACATTTTTTTTTCAATGCATGTTTTTTATTTATTGTGTCTTCATATATGACCTAACAATAAGTATTCAAATCTTAAATATAATTAGTAGGCCCAACCAATGTCATACATAACTTATTGATAGTTATTAATAATACATAAAGGCCATGATACACTATCCTACAAAGTCGTGCGATCTACAAAAAACTACAACCCTGGTGTGATGGATTGTTATTGTCATTTGAAAATGTTCATAAACACCAACATACCAGGGATGTACTTTTTCGTAGATCATACAAACTTGTAGGATAGTGTATCAAGCCCTTAAGTAGTGATAAGCAAAAAAAAAGTATGTTCAAGCAGCCTCATCTGGAGTGTTTAATATTAGAGCCCTTGTATCTCCTTTTTTAAGCGGATGTGTCCAGTAAAGTTCAAAATATTACGAGCAAGCGAATTAGGATGTGACTCGAGTTTTGTTCGGTACTTGCCTGCGTATTTTGCAATTTCTTCAGCCACTAGTGGCATATTTAAATCACGATGTATATTTGAATTCTTCATGTACCATGGAGCAGGTGTTATTAACTTTAAAATTTTGTTTTGTCTTCGTTGAATTTTCTCTAAATTGGAAGCAGAGTAGCAAGCCGTACCGGCGCGGCTGGCGGCTAGCCAGTCAGCCGTATTTTTTGCACAAGCCGAGCCGCCGCCGAACCACTCAGCCGTTATTTTGTCTTCTATTTTTTATAATTTTTTAAATTTCGTATATAATATGATAGCGAGCGTTCCGGAAAGATAGTTGTTTTTGCTTCCACATAAAAAGAAAATGTTTATGTGAATGGTAACGTAGCTGCAACAACAACACTACAACACTTACGTTCTCTTTTGGAGTCCGTTCTTAAATACATGGACGTTTACATTGACTTTTTTGTTTAACCTTCCTATACCCGCGCCAATTTTTGTAACACATATACCCGCGCACGGTCTCACAGACCGAAAGTTTGAACTAGATGAAATACTAGTTTTTTTAAACAAAACTTAAGAAAAACGATTTTTATTTAAACTCATTGATATAATAAAAAAAATAAAACTATTCATTAAATTAATATTCAGTAATTTTATTGATTTTCAGTCGTTAACATATTAGTCTTCAAAATAGATTGATATTTCTTACATGCTACAAAAACAAAACAAAAACATATTTTTTTCTTCAAATAAACGAAAATTAATTTTAGAAACTTAAAAACACTCCTTTTGCAATACATAAATCACAGGTTGCTGTAATTATCAGCCTTAAAATAAAAATTAGGGCATATCACATTTCATATAAAAAACAGCCTTCAAAAACGTTAACAAAACAAAACTTAATTTTTTTCCTTTATAAAAAACAAAAAAAAACTTTCTTATCTTAAAAAATATTTTTTTTGCAATAATAAACAATCAGATAACTTATTCATTATCCTTATAGTAACATTTAGAACATACCATAATAGCATGTTCCAAACAAAAATACTGTTTGCATGTGGCACAGTTGTAACGTGTTTTACGATTCTTTTTTGATGTACAGTATCCACAGCGACCAATTTTATTAAAAGATGTTCCTGCAGACTCGGGGCCATCCATTTTACACAACTCAGAGAGCCTAAGTTTGATGGTTTTAGGCAAGGAGGTCGTGAGAGCTCGACGTCGCAGTTGCGAGTTAACAAGATCATACGATAAAGATTCAAGAAACATTCTGCGGTTAATTTGCTTACTGGGATTGTTTTGCATATATATTATGAATGAATTTATACCCGCTACATTCATGAGACTATAAAAAATAACCATGGGCCATCTATTTGTGCCTCGAGCAACGTTATATGTCTCACACATTTTGTCTACAGTATCGACCCCACCTTTGCTCATATTGTAGTCCATTATCATTTCGGGTTTACCAGTAATCTCATTGATTTCAACACCAGCATGCATGCTTGATACAAGAAGCACATTTTTCCTCTTTTTAGACATATAGGAAACAAGAGTGCAGTTGCCACGGTGTCCGAACAAGCTGGATTTTTCCGCTCGTCCTCGTATCTCTGTAAATTTTTTGGGTAATTCTTTTTTATTTTTCCTTATTGTCCCAATAATGGTCAGTTTGTGCTTAGATTCAAGTTTATCCAACAATGGAATACTAGTGAAAAAATTATCACATGTGATATTCCGGCCAGTATTGTGAATACTTTCGCTTAGTCGCACAACTAATTCCATAGACGAGTTATCAACTGCATATGGGCCACTAGGTTGCTTTCCTAGGTAAACTTCCATTTTAGAGGTGTAAAACATTTTGGCATCTGTTAAGGCGTAAATTTTTATACCATATTTATTAGGTTTTGAGGGGATATATTGCCTGAAGCTACAACGACCTCTAAAAGCCTCTAATTTTTCATCTATTGTAACAAACTGGGACACACTGTAGTATTTTTGAAACGTGGCTACAATTTCTTCAAATAATTTTCTTATTGGGGCTAGTTTATCTACCGCAGCCCTTTCAGCTCGCGTGGTCTTATCGTCAAATCCTAGACAACGCATTAATAAATAGAATCGATTCCAACTCATAGTCAATCGAAATATCTCCGGAGAGGAACCATCTGTTTTGAATAAATCTTTAGCATTCAAGCGACTATTTCTCCTGACTCCAGCAAAGATTAAAAGGCCTAAAAGTGCTTCGATTTCTACGTTGTCTGTATAGGCACAGTCTCTTTCTCTTGCAAAATTAGATTTTATATGGTCAATCTGTTCATTGGTGCACTTTACGATACAATTTACAACACTTTCCGGAAAAAATAATCTCCAAATCTCGCCTATTTCCTTCAAATTTTTGGCTTCTTTTCTAGGTCCTGGCAGTTGAGTGACAATATTCCGAGCAATTCGTCTTACATGATTTGAAGGTGGAGCTTTATTCCATCTAGTGCGTCCATCTTTACCAATATAAAATCCTCTGGAACTTTGGCGATCTTCAATCTCATCAAAATCCTCGTCGTATTCTTCATCATCTTCCTGCTCGGTATCATAAGTTTCTATATCTGCCTCAACAAAATCTTCAACCTCGCTGTCATTTTCATCCTCATATTCAGAACTCGAAATTTCTTCCTCCAAAAGTAGTCTGATTTGCTCTTGATTCATTTTTGATACTTGCAAAATAATAAAATACACAACAATGAAGAAAAAACACAAACAAACAAAATTTTTTTACCTGCACAAAAAGTTACACATATACCCGCACCGGTCTCACAGACCAATTGTTATCAAATACACCAATATGTCCGTCTCGCACAAACACCAAAACAGCACTAAAACAAAGCTTGTAAAAAAAGCGGCAGCTAACCGAAAATTTAAATTTCTAGGGTTTCTGAAAAAAGAGTATTTACGTAAATGCGTTATGTCGGTCTCACAGACCAACGCGCGGGTATAGGAAGGTTAAGCAGTCAGGCGACTTTTTGATAATTAATTGTTCAAAGCTTTTTGTTTATTGATCCGTAGCAGTGTTCCAATAAAGTAATTAATTTTTAATTCAATCCGAAAACTTAAATAAAATTTATGTAGAAGGCAATCATGAATAAAATTTCGCGAGAAATTTTTCCAAGGGAAAAATTCCAACTAATAATAAGTAATAGGGAAAGAAATTCTAATTTGAAAAATGAGAAATATCTCGCGAAATTTTATTCATAATTGCCCTGATAATCTAGAATATGTTTCTATGATTTAACAAATAATTTACGAAGCTATTTTTTAGGATATCAATTACTGCAATATTCAAACTATTGCAAAATAAATAATGTTACAATGTGGTGATTCAATAATTCACGTATTTTTCTGGGTTAAAATTTTTTTCAAATGCTTAAACAAATCGGCGTTAAGCCGTTCAGCCGCCGCCGCCGAAAATATTTGTCTTTCAGCCGCCGTCGAAATTTTTTGCTCGGCCTGCTACTCTGATTGGAAGCAGAAGCAATTAGTGGCAGAGAACAACGCCGAAAGAAAAAAGTCGGCGGCGGCGACTGAGCACAAGTTGGCCGGTGGTGGTGAAGAATAGGCTTTAAATGGCTTGTCGGGGGGTCTACCAAGGTGTATTTAAACAGGTGGTAGTACTACTTCAGCCAAAAAGTAGACCAGAGTTGTAAAAACTGACGTATGAAAAAAGGTAAAATCATTTGTGGTGCAGTCACTGTGAGAAAGGGACAACTGTAGTATATTTGTTATTAAGATGTTAACAAAATAATCAAAACAAACAAGAGAAAATCTGTATTTTGTGAAACGAACACGTGTACATACATACATACATAAACATTTACAAAATTAACTTAAAGAATTTGTTGAATTGAATTAAAAAAACAGAATGTGAAATATATTAATGGTATTAAAAAGTGATTTAAATTTGTTTACAAATGATTAGTGATTTAACTTTAAGCATTTTCATTGAACAATTTTGATTTTTACCTTTTGTTTACAAAAATCACACAGCAAATGAGATCACAAAGCATAAACTGAAAACACATTTGAACAAGTAAACGAAGTACACAATTTTACAAAATTAAATGAAAGAATTTGTTGTGTTGAAACAAAAAAAAAATGCCAAATAGCTTATTACTATTAAACAAGCAATTGAAAAAAGTTTTAAAATGATTGCATATCTCATTTGGAGCATTTTCATTTAAAAATATCAAATTTTACCATTTATTTGCAAAAATCGCCAAGCGAATGAGGTTACAAAGCGTAAAATGAAATTAAGCTAAAAAAAGCCACCACGAAAGAAGGTTTAAAGAATGCGCAGTGACAGAGTGAGCGGGACCTCCGAAAACACAAATTATCTTCCGTCTCGTGACATCTCTGTATATCCTCTGTGACTTCAGCTGAAAGATATATCTTTCATATTGCAAAATTATTTAAATTTTATTCCAAAAATGTGTAAAAATTAATTTTTGGAAAAGTTTATCCTGTGATTTTTCACGGTAATTTGTTCACAATTGCTACGTATAGCTATTGCTTTTTATAAATCCAAAAAGCATATATGTTAGAGTGAAACAACTAATTAAATATTTGCCCCAGCTGCCACTAGCAAAATTTTTTGTTCAATACACTTTTTTTCCTAAGAACCCCAAAATTTACAAAACCCATTTGTATACTAATTAAAATTTTTTTGATAAATAATCAAATAATTGTAATTTATGGAAACATTATCAATATATTTTAATAAAACTTTAATTTAAATAAAACTTAAACAAATATGTGCAAAAATTACTATAAAATATATGCAATAAGTATTAAAAAAAGAATCCTCCAAATTTTATAAAAGAAACGAAACTATGGCAGCTCCGGTAGCAATTAGCTTCGGTCATTCATTTCTTGACAGACGTAGTTTGTTGTAGAGGGGCGTAGATGCAAAGTGTGTAGTACACAACCCTCTGTACCGGACTTTTTTTGTTTCTCTTTTCTACTTTTTGCAATTTATTATTGTTGCTTCATATGATTTTTCTAATTTCAACGAGTGTGTGGATACTTGATGGGTACTATAAAGGCATATGGCATGTATGTGTTTAAGTAGCAAACGCGAAGTAAACAAGCTACAAAATTTCTGTCTGTCTATTAATGTCCAATATGTAAAAGCTTCGGGCAAGAGCAAAAGAGAATCGAAAAAATGTCCGGCAAGAAATATCTCAAATGTGAATTGGGACTTTATAGCTAACGAATGTCAGAAACTTCGTTTTGTTATGCTTCTGGTACAAAAATGTTTGTGCTTTTGACATTCTTCGGTTTTTTACACAGCTATGGCTGCCGTAATATTGTGTAACAAATCCTTACGCAGTTAGCTGTATAGTTACATAATGGGGTCTACCTTGTAATTCGAAATTTAAAAAATGCTTTCGTATTACACAGTAATGTGCGTCAGATGAATTATTTTCATTTTAAATATAAGAAAAATAGTTTTTTATATTCTTTTAAAAAGATTTCACAAATTATGTGTTAGGAACAGCTCTGCAAATCTGTAAATGCTATAAACGTAGGCGTAGAAAGGTCATTCTGGAGGACGCATTTAGCTCTCAAAAATTGCTGTTGCCCCCTAAAATTATTAAAAATTGCATGTAATTATTTATTTTGTTATTAGTCATGAAAATTACCAGTTATAAGCCTCCCAAGAAAAAATTTATAGCTACGCCAATGGCTATGAAACAGTGATCCGATTCTTCAACTTCAATCATTAACCACTGGTTTGATGACTTGAAATTTTCAAGTTGAGATCGCTGCATATCATAGCCGGCCAAAGTAACACCAGAGTGCGAAACTTCAATTGGCTTCTCACAGAAATGAATGCACATATTCTCTCGTTTAATGCCTAGTACTCTGTACGAAGTTGTGAAAAATTTTCTGCAACATTGATTTTTTCGCGTGAAAAATTTGACACGTAAAAAGTTATGCCCACATTGCATTTTCCGAAAAAAAGTTTAATTTTTATTGGTTAGAAGTATGCAACATTGATCGACATTTGTAAACAAAAACATCAGCTGTCAATAGTTCGCGCGTAATAAATGCCAGTCACATTATTTCACAGATGGTAAGAAAATGTTGCAGACACATTTCACAAATACTTCACGACTTGAACAAAATTTCAGCCGAAAGCAGCCGCCTGCATTAGCGGCGGCTGAGATATCTGAAAATAAATCGGTAGCGGCTAAGCCACGGCTGAAAATCTTTCGACTTCATTCTCTGATTAGTGGTCTATGTTGGGCACAGAGATACAAGCCAGCCGACTTAGAGCCCATAGTGCGCCGCCGCTGGTTGCTTTTTGGACCATTCAGCCGCCGCTGATGTAAACGGCTCGCATTGGCTACAACCATCCGCTGATATAGGCAGCTGGCACCGGCTCATATTGTGCCACCAGCTTTTTCCATACGCAAAAGTATCGCAGAGTTGAACATAATTTCTTTTACATAACGCAAATGTTTTATGTGGGCACTCTTACGAATCACTGCTCTAAAAAGTTGAGCCGCCAAAGATTTTGCCGGCACGCCGCTGCCGAACTCAAACTACGCATAAGCCGCCGCCGACTTTTATGCCTCGGCTTGTTTCTCTTTTTGGGCATCACTTTCTTTAAGCATTTATAGCGACATTTATAAATAAAATTAGAATTTGAAAAACTTGTTTATAAAACGATTTGTAAAACTGTTGAATATCAAAATGGGAAGAAAACGTAAAGTTTCCGTTGCCAACGAGGAAAAAGAGAATGAAGAAGGTCTACACAATTATATACCCAAAAGCAACCAATCTGCGATGTATAAAGGATCTATCTATACAATTATGTCTAAAATTCAATTGAACGAAACTTTCCACAAGAAATACATCAAAGAGCTAAAGCTATTGTATTCAAAGGTAATTCATATAATTACATATTCTTGCCTAATATTTTAAAATATACTTTTGTTTTATTGTTCTTAGATGGATCATAATGTTTTTATATATACTTTTATAAAAATGGTAAAAACTGCTATGGAAGCTGAAGAAACAAACGAATTTGCTCACACGACATTACTGTTTTGTGCCAAGTTTGTGAGTTCATTCGAAGGCGATGAAACCCATCCTTTATTACAGGGTTCATTTCGTTGGCTGCTAACAGTAAGTATATCTTTTTTGTTTCAACATAAGTATACATATGTATATAACATTTTTAATGTTGCTTCAACTGAAATAAATAAATAAATATAACGATTATATTTGCAGACCATTTCCAATAACCCACACATTCGTTATCGTCTCTGTCAATTTGTCAACATGATTTTAAACGCTCTTGGAAACGAAGCTACGTTAGATGACATTATTTGTGACAGCATAATGGAATACATGGTAGGGAGGTTGGTAGACATATCGCCGAGTGTTCGTGTGCAAGCTATTTTGGCTATGCAGCGTCTGCAAGTGCCGGATAATCCGGATGACCCTGTATTACGTTCATATCAGTATCATCTTTGTTCGGACCCCTCCCCACGTGTTCGGCAAGCGGTTATTACTAGCATGGGTCGGAATTATCACACAATACCTTACATTCTTGATCGTCTTTGGGATATTGATGAGAAAGTACGTCGTCATACGTATGTACATATGAGCAGTTATCCCGTCCGTTCTTATAAAGTTTCACAACGATTAACACTGCTTGAACAAGGTCTTAATGATCGTTCCGAATCTGTACGAAAAATTGTTACAAATGTTATGTTACAACAATGGATGGAGTCGTATCAAAATGATCTATTGGCATTTTTAGGAGCCTTGAAGCTAGATGCAAATGAATCCGAGATCAATCGTTATCGAAAAATTGGAAAGCAAGTCTTACGTGAGATTTTTAAGTAAGTGAGCATTTTTAAATACATACAGTATTGACCATAACGAGTTTTCTTCCCGGACTTTTTCATTTCCCGATTAAGCAAAGAAGAAATTTATATACCCCGGGGTCCCGAGATCCCGAGAAATAAAAAAAATTAAATTTGCCAGGCATTAACACAAATTTGATTAGACAGCTTAAAACACATATACGCACATACATAAATATCTTAATTTAAATAGGGTTTTAGAACAAGAACTTTATTTTTAACTATTACCTTTTAAATTCCTTAACCCTCCGACGGTTGAGTCATCCGTTGCCCTTATACGAAGTACAGGGTCCAGAGGGACCTATATCTTTGTGTATGGAATTTTATATGAAAAGGCATTTTACATTTTTTTGTTTGAAATGATTATTATTTAGTAATTATACATGTATAATAAATGTTGAGAAATTTTATTTTTATATAACATTTTTAATTTTTTATGAGTTTTATATGAAAAAAGCCTAAAAAACGATTCTTGTGTAGGTTGTCCCTCGTCCAATATATTTTCTGTGCAGGTGTAGCATCGATGTATAAGTCTTGAATGCTCTGCACAAACTGGATTGTTACAGGAATGGCAATAGGCCCTTGTTTTCCGCTGTCTGTTCGTTCTAGACGCAAAGGACGGTGCAGCTCCTGCCGGTCTTGATAATATCTAAAAAGAACAAAATTATGTAGTTATTCTGCTTTTGAACATTAGAACTGTTTTTTTACCTTTACATCAAATTCTTCCATTGCGTTCCGTACACCCAGAAAAAAAATTGGTTGGAAAATGGTTAGAATATCATTTGCATGAACTATATTTCAGATCACACTATCAATTTTATATTATTCCAAATAACAATCCATGTTCATTGCCATCAGGGCATAACTGTAATAAAAATATGTGAAAATTCTTAAATTGATTGCATCAAACGAACGTATGCTTTTGTCATGACTAATGAACTTATTGATTGGCACAACCGAATGAAATATTATGAATTGGATTTTACTACCAACTTTTGGTATTGGCAACTAAAAAATTGTCGTCCTATTTTAACGTTCAAATAAACACTTTCTTTCAGTTGCTGCAACTAACTAAAGGTTGAGTTTACTATCATAGTTTATAGCAGCAATATAAAAAAATTAGCTTTTGTGATTTTCAAAGGTATTATGCTTTGTGAACTCTCAAATGGTTTTTGAAAGTCTGTGCATAATATAACAGGTTTGGTGGCTATTCAAAATGTGTGGTTGAAGAAATTCATAAAGAAATGCATATTGGTCTATATGCATTTCATTGTTGCTGTAACAAATCATCCATAGATTTCCACCACACATGTTGAATAGTCACAAACCTCTTATCTTATGCACAGACTTTCAAGAACTATTTGAGAATTCACAAATAATAATATTTTTGAAAATCACAAAAGAAAAATAAGCAAAGTAGGCTTAGAAACTTTTTTATTTTATTTTTCTACACCTTTATACAATTAGAAATACATTGGATAACAAAAAAGTAATTACAAGACAAAATGAAAAATAAAATCTAAAATTTAACACTTAAGAAATTTATTATTCGACATGTCATAATCATATTTTAATTTGAAATTTATTTGCTGGTGGTTCAAGGCATAAAAACCGCTAAAACTGTAAGGAATGCAGAAAATTCAGTAAAAATCTCGAACATTAAGTAAATTTGCAAAAGTTTCTTAACAGCGGGATGATAACAAAATTTAAATTGGCTGTTCCGTTCAACTATTTTTGTCAGAATATTTGAAACTAACTTTGATGTTATTTGTTCATTAATAATTATCACATGTAATTTGGCTTAAAAAGCGATACGAACTTTAGCCCGTTCAAATCATAAATATAAAATTTCCCAGCTAAAAAAATATGTACGAAAAATGAGGGTATATGGGCATATATGATTATATATATTCATACATTTTCATACATGTATGTGTAAATTCCCTCCACAGTATGCAAAGTTCCTATTCATACACTCTTATTTCACAAAAGCGCATTGCTGTGCAATAAATTAAATTACTAAAATTAAATTTTTTTAGACTTGAGAGAGAGGTTGTATTTAATGAAACATTTGTTTGGACAAATAATTCAAAACGAACTAAAAGTAATTTCACTGATCAAAAGGTGAATCAACTATTTAAAAACCACATAAATCATAATCGTACATAACATTTAGCTTAAGAAATCAGAGTAAAAACTAATGCAATTAATTATAAAACAAAAAATAATCCGTCTAACAATAGTTTTCAATACAGTAATATGAATTTTGTTTCTTATCTAGAGAATTTTGTTATTTTCTATAAAATTAATGACTGGATTATCCTTTTAATTATTTGATATATTAAATGGGGCCACAATGTATAAAATCATACAAGAAAAAGTTTTTCTTTTTTAAACGTTGAGGGTATGCATATGTATAAACTTTGCATCCGTATGTATTTTCTAATGGATTATCAATCCAGCATTGATAAAATTCCAAACTTTTTTGATTGCAAAAACGATCTTACGTGAGATATCATGTATGTATACATTCTTATATGGCTCCATATATAAAATCTTATATTTATATATGGATCCACATATGAAGAGCTTCATAATTAAATTTTCATATATGGGCTCATATATTATAATACATTTCATATATTAGTCCATATATTAGTTCATATATAATAGTTTTGCCATGTCTAATCCCACATATTTCCATACATGAATTCATACATATTCATATATAGCTATATACATTCATATATTAAAAATATATGGACCATATATAATTTTTTTAGCTGGGTTAATACTTTTTTAAAATCGGCAAAACTGCCAAGAAGCATAAGACATGTAAAAAGTTGATTTTATCGCAAATCTTGGAAAAAGAATGCGTGTAGTTGCATAATTTTGAAACAGCCATAATATTCATTAAAAATCGACAAAACTGAAGGGAATGCAAAAAATTCAATAAAAATCGCGAAAATTCGCAAAAACTTACTATCAGCGGGATGATGACCAATTCTTTTATTATTTTAAAATCGGCAAAACTTAGGAATGGTACCATAGGTTTAATATGCAGTAAATTGCCGAATTTAAGAGAAAAAATTACAAATTAGGCAACACTTTACACACGAGTAGAGTTAAAATATCAATTCTATTTGCTATCAAATTTGCCGTATGCTGAAAAGCTTAAATAGGGTTTTCAACAAATAACATATATGACAGCATACATAGAAAATTTGTTACATATAAAAATATGGTGTATACATGATATGCTAAAATCTTGAACAAACGTTTGTTGGCAACTTTAACAAATGCCCTTCATATGTAGTTAAGCATACGTATATTGAAAAAAATTTTTGTATCTACACGATATGTGGGCACTGGTAAAAAATTTCTCACCATAAATATGCTGATTCAACATATCGTCTAGACTTAGCTTTATATGAGATCCAAAAAGTAAACTTACAAATACATATAACTAATAACATAATAGTTACCCTATAGGAACTCAAACCCATTTGTAAGTACCTTTAAACTGGTTTTTTAATAACCACAACTGGTTGATTAAGTGACTTTTTTCGTTGTCGCCGACTAACTATTTTAACATAGGCATGTCATAGGCGGTAGTCAATTGACCATCTCTGCATGACTTTTAAATTGACCACTAACTACTTATTTTTCAACTAATTTGTAGTTAATTAATATTATAGTGAAAAAAAGATATATGTATGTATATTTATATTACATATATTATTTATATACATACATATATGTGTATATTTATATATATCTATGTAAATATATAAATACATATACATATGTACATATTTATATATAAATATTTATTATTATTATATTCACTAAAAATAAAAATACGAACCGCTCATAGAAAATATTATACATATTAAGTATTGAAATTATTTAGTTTTTATTTTCAAAACAAACATTTGGCATTTGATTTCATGGCATGCTTCTTTTGATTTTTTTATTTTCTTTTCGTTTACTTATTTTGCTTTTATTTATTTCTTACGTGTGCTTCTATTCAATATGTTTGGTTGATATCTGCATGAGATTTAAACCAATTTGTAGTGACTTGCAAAATAATTAATTTACAAGTTAGTGATTTTTGTCAATTGATTATTTTATTTACTATGAGCGGCTCGTATTTTTATTTTTAGTGAATATAATAATAATAAATATTTATATATACATACATATGTATATAGATATATATAAATATACACATATATGTATGTATATATATAATATATGTAATATAAATATACATATATCTTTTTACTATAATATTAATTAACTACAAATTAGTTGAAAAATAAGTAGTTAGTGGTCAATTTAAAAGTCATGCAGAGACGGTGAATTGACTACCGCCTATGACATGCCTATGTTAAAAAAGTGAGTCGGCGACAAGGAAAAAAGTGACTTAATCAACCAGTTGTGGTTATTAAAAAAACAGTTTGTAGGTACTTACAAATGGGTTTGAGTTCTTATAGGATTATGTTAAAAAGTCACACAATCAAAATAAATACATACATACATACATACATAAAAATACATGTACTGGGGGTCTACTCTGTAATTCGATTCGAAAGCATTTTCTTTCGAATCGAATTACGGAGTAGACCCCTGATTAGTGGCAGAGAACAAAGCCGAAGGAAAATAGCAACTGAGCACAAGTGGGCCGGAGGTGGTGAAGAATCGGCTTTAAATGGCTTGTCGGGGGGTCCACCAAGGTGTATTTAAACCCCAGTGAAAAAAATGGAAGTCATTCTAGCGGAAGTACATTTTCATTGCTTCCGAAAAATCGATATTTTTAATTTGCCGAGAGTGAGCTAAAAACTATATAGAAGCTTATTTTAGTCACACAAAACCTTGTAACTCCTCCATAGTGCTAGAAAATACTCACCGGAATTTAAAAAAAATTTATTTTTTGAAAGAAATCTATGAACTATTTTTAGTCTAAAATTTAAAAGTTATTTGCTTAAATTTACATTAAAACACTGTTTCGGGCTTCAATTCGTATAAAAAGAAACGAATTGTTAAAAAAGGCAACTATTTACAATATTTCCTAGATGAAAATATTATCATAGAACACAAAAAAGGGAATTTTTCTTAATATCGCTTCCAATTCAGTGACCAAGCATCGAAAAAGAGAATTTTTACAATGACAACCCTATGTAAAAATCATTAGATCGGATCGAAATTTTCACTACTTCCAGATCGCAAACTCTACTTTTTCATGACTTATTTGGAGTGTCTTTTTTTGTTGGGATTATAACAAAAAATATTTCTCACTTACATATCGAAAGCCTATATTCAAAATACGTCAACTTAAAAAAAACTAACATTTCAGTAGAGCAAAAATAAATGATGTGCCTTCCATATGATGGTTTAAATATGCTTACTAATTTATAAGTCTGCAAAAAATATTTCATTTTGCACTAGTTTACGTAATTTTATGAGATAGCATATTTCAGTCGATCAAAAAACAAATATTTTTTAGAGTTAACATATTTTGTCGTACACAAATTATGATTTTTTTGATTATACATATTTATATTTTAATAAATTTGTGAAATCTTTTACTCAATACTAGACATTTATAAGAACTGAAAAGCTACAAGAATAAACTTAAAATATCATAAAACAATAACTTTAGCCTGACTTAAAGCTTCTTCCACCCCGACGTAGTCAGGTTTACCACTCTATAACTTACTTTTGTTGAAACAAAATACTTTGTGAAAATATACTTTGTTTAAACTTAGAAAATACAAATTATTATATATTAAGTTAGCCTTGAAAATTTTGTTTTAGAAAATATGAAAATAATTTTATTAGTTTTAGTATTTATGATTTGAACGGGCTAAAGTTCGTATCGCTTTTTAAGCCAAATTACATGTGATAATTATTAATGAATAAATAACATCAAAGTTAGTTGTAAATATTCTGACAACAATACATAGTTGAACGGAACAGTTGATGTAAGTTTCTGCCTTATATACGAAACTTTCTAGCAAATGGAATACGTGAATTGTTTTGATTCATCGTATTTCAATTTGCTGAAAGGTGTTTTGTAATGAAAGCTCAAATTTACCATCTCTAATTTACAACAGTCTTACCATTGTCGTTTATTCTTTACTAATTATGCACATGTTAGATAATTTGTTTATTTTTGTTCTACTTAAGACAAACTTTTTTGGTTTGTTACTATTAAGTATATTTTTTAATTTTTGCCACAGGCCCATGGCTATTAATTTTAGTTAATTTTAATTATTATTTTTCGAACTTAATTTGTTTCTATATTTATGATTTGAACGGGCTAAGGTTCGTATCGCTTTTTAAGCCAAATTACATGTGATAATTATTAATGAACAAATAACATCAAAGTTAGTTGTAAATATTCTGACAACAACACATAGTTGAACGGAACAGCTAGCCGTTTTCGAAGGCCACTAAACCTTCATCATCAGCGTTTTAGTTTTAAATAAAAACTGAAATTGAAACATTTACAACAGGTTATAGGCCTTTGTTGTTTTATAAAGGAAATTTAAAGAAGACTATAGAGAATACCTTTGAAGGAAAAATCTTCGATATTTAATAAAATAAAGACAATTAAGATGAGCGAGAACAGATTTTATGGAATAGAAAAACTAAATCAAACTAAACTAAACTAAAGACAATTACTACAATTGGAAGTTCAAGATAAAGATGTACTTAACAAAAGAAGATCTTTGGTCGGTTATAGAAAAGCCAGCTGAAGACACAGATGCTTGGAAAAAGTAAAATATGGAAGCTTTTACACTAGTAAGTCTATGTGTCGAGGATACATATCTCATCTATATTCGAAATTAAACTTTGACAAAGAATGCTTAAAACAATTTTCAAAATCAGAATGGACGTGTAACCTAAAGTACACCTAATGCGGAAAATATGCAGCATGCGGTTAATTGAATGTGAGAATATGGAAGTACATATTACCTAAATGATGGAGCTATTAGATAAATTGCGAGCTATGTGAAATCAAGATTTCCCAGAAGATTTGCAAGTTTCAATGATTCTTAGCAGTTTGCCAGCAAGCTATGATAGTTTAATTACTGTTCTAGAGTTAAGACCAGATGAACACTTAACAATGGCAATGGCCAAAGGTAAACTATTGGAAGAGCATTTTAAAAAATTATCCCGAGATGATACATTGATCGTGTCTGCATTGAAGTCAAAGCATGTTACGAAAATTGAGGTCAAGTCTTGTTTCTTTTGCAAGAAATCTGGCCATTTAAAGAAAGAATGTGTAAGACCAATAAAAAATCTGTCAACATCACTAAAGAAGTTAAAAATACTGAAGAAGAATTCGTTTTAGTAAGCCATTTTAATGAAGGAAGTCAAGCTGCTTGGATTGTAGACTCCGGCGCAAGTTGCCATATTGCTCATAAAAAGGAATTGTTTACGGAATTAAATTACTCTGATAATAACCAGACTATCTGTGTTGCTAATGGGAACAGTTCAAAATCAAGAGGCAAATTGGTGATGTAACATTGGTTATCGGTGATGTATACTATGTTCCAGATTTCAATTCTAACTTATTACTGTTAAAAAAATACAGAAAAAGGTTATACCGTAAGTTTTACTAAAAATGTATGTATTGTAAAGAAAAATTCTAATTCTAATTTTTTTTGCATATGGGGGCAAGTTTTTTTACTCTAAAATAAATTATAAATTTTATTAATAGAAATATAGTAACCGACAGTAACCAAATAGTATTGTTTTCTTGTTCACACTATATTCCAATTAGAGGTTTTCGTTACTTTAACACCTCAAATAAAGTATTGGTAAATAATAATAAAAAAAACAATACATACAAATAAAACTTTTGCAATTTGTATACAATACAGCATAGTTTATAACCACCTTTATTTATTTATTTTAAGTAGTAGCATAATCAGGTAGCACCTCCCGATGACGCTGTAAAGTAATGCGCGAAAACCTTTTTTAAATCCATTAAAAATGTGTGTTGTTATTCGTTTAATTCTACCTGTTATTAGCATTAACTACAATTACATGGAAAAAAATATCGTGTAATTAGCAGAAATATTTTTTATTGGGAAAAGTGTATGTATGTACTTATTGTATAATATTCTAAATTTATTTTTGTTTTTCTATTTAGGTAGAATTTTAGAAATCACAATAGTACAACTATAGCTGAATTGCACCCTACAATCGGAATATCTCGAGATCTTTTAAATATACTGGAATAATTTTTTCAGGTGAAGTAAAAAGAGTTATAGAAATCAAAAATGCCAATATAAGAAAAGAAAATTATTTAAATATATATATTTTTTATGGCACAAAACAATATTTATACCAAACAAAAAATATATTTAAAATTTTCGGACACTACTGAATGCAGGGTGCATGCCCAAAATACAAAATAATTAGATCTTGGCAAATTCTGAATAGATTGTCCTTAGCGCTATGTACTTTAAAAGTGCATGTGTTAAACAAAGTTTTTCACAAAATTGAAAATAATGAAGATACTTTTTCTTAAAAAAACATGCCTTTTTCAGGAAAACTTTAAAATTCTTAGCCTTTTCCCGATTTCACGAATGCAGATATCAATAAGTTTTTTTACTTAATTTTATTTAAAATTTTGTGAAAAATTGAAAGCTCTCTCTTAACCTCCGCCCAAATAAAGGGGTGTTATATATAAGTTTGTAGTGCATGCCTATCTATCTGTGTGTATGTACAAATACTCGTACAGACCAAACGGCTGGACCGATTTTGATTTTCTTTTTCTGAAAAAATCGGTCCAGCCGCTTAGAAGATATCACATCTTTTCTGGATAAAAAGTTATAAGTGAAATACTAAAAAAAGTCAAGGCAAAACAATTTTTGTTTTGTTTAAAGTTACATATCTTCTAAGTTATAAGAGATACGAAAACACATCTAATGACATTATTTTTTAAAAATTTTAAGCTTAGCTCAAAACGCTTTATCCCATAAAAATTGGATATATTTCCAAAAGTTACAAGCCTCAAAACTTTTTTTGAGTTCCATGTGTTCAACTTAGGCCCACTGTAACTCCTGTCCAGCTTAAGCCAGAAGACTGCAAAGATATGTGTTACACAGACTTTTAAATAAAAGAAAAGGTTAAAGTACATTGTGTTGATACTCTGAACTGGTTGGCCTTGATAACAGATAATAAATTAACGTTAGAATACCAGATATCTAATATCGTATCCAAAATTAATGGTCGCATTCACAAGACGTACCAGTTGTGCAACCGTTTAGTGTTTGTCTTAGAAACGCATAGTTGAGTATCTCCGCTTTACTCAACAGTTGAGTAATTTTCCATCATGAAATTTTTTTGCTAACTATAGTCAACACGTTGTGCTCAGCATGAGCTGGTCAAATAGAGCTATTTCTTTTATATGCTTTGTTAGGGGGCAGCAACAAATATTTCTTAAGTTTTACATTACAAATGTTAAGTTTTACATTACATTATATACATCAAGTCGTTTCTAAGAAGTAGCTGTTGGGGCCAACAGTTGCCAGCAGTTTCACAACTGTTGAGCTCAACAGCTACGTCTTATGAATGCGTCCAATAGCAAATCCCGTATTGCACACTCCCTTCTTATGACTCATATTATGTATTGCCAAGAAACTTATAGTGGATGTTTATCTACCAATTAAAGTTGTGCAGCTCATGAACGAACTAGTTCAATTGAACGATTCACTTCACTGAGCGCTGTGAGCATTTCAATCCACTGAGCGCTTTCAGCTCAGTACTGAGTGGTTTCTGGATTTGTATCGAACAATCAGTAGCTTATTTTAGACATAAACCTATAATCAAACTCATTTAAATTACATGTGCACTTCTATCAAACTCAGCTCGTTATAGACATAAACCTATTTAATTTAAGTGGGTTTGATTGTAGGTTTGAGTCTAAAACGACCTAGTGAAAGAGTTTGATATAAGTCTTGTGCTTTTTCAGCAAATTTTTTGTGTCGCACAAGTACATAAAAAAAGTATATCTATATAGTAAATAGATATATTTATTAACAAATTCCACTCATTAAACTATTTTAGTTTTATTTGTTTTATATACTTCATCTGCCTTGTTTTGTAATGTATGACCACACAACCAAATACAAACTTTATAAAGCTGCCACTTTTTATGTTTCGGTCTTCGCCCTTTCTTTATGCTTGACAACATGTTTCACTGCAAATTAACTGAGCTACTGAGCCAACTGAATGAAATACTACAGTAAAGTGAGCTGAGCTAAAAAGAGCGGACGGACACTCAAAAAAGCTGATAAGCACAACTCCACTACCAACCTCGCCGGGTGCGACTTACAGTAAAACGAATAATGAGATTAATGTTTAACTTCAGAATTGCTGATAATGTCTCAGGCTATGTTACTAAATTATTAGGCTGCCTATTACGTGTACGTGGACTCGTACAGACACACAGACAGACTATAAACTTATAACACCCCTTTTAGTTCGGGGGTTAAAAATAAAAACAAAGACAAATTTTAATTTAAAAAAATTGTATAAGCTAAGTCTAGACGATATGTTGAAATAGAAAATATGTGCTTACAGTCATATGCTTTAAAACAACAACAAATCCTGCTGTCAGCATATATATGTAAGAATGGCTACATAAAAATAAAAGACACGACCGATCTGTTCAAAAGTATTTAATCAATTGCCTAATGGCTTCAAAAGCAATTACAGAGTCTGTTTAACTAATTCTGGTGGTGCCAGACGAAATAACTAAATCGTTTATATGAACAAAGGAGATCATGAAATATTATGCTATGACAACTCGGCCAATCCTGCATGGAACTCGTCCTCGAGTTATTCGTCCAGTGACGTTGAGCAAGGGTCATCATCGTAAGCATTGTCAATATCAGGGTAGAGAGCACACCACGGTTTCATCTTGTCACTAGAAGCTACAGTTGAGAATTTCCTCTGATTGCGTTGAGCATCTTCGATGTCCACTACCAGGTATCTGTCATATCTAAGGACCTTTTTGATTACATATGGTCCTCTGTATTTCACCTCTAATTTCTTCGATTCACCAGCACTAGGGATGGCAGCTTCAAGTAAGACCAAGTCATCTTCTTTGTATTTATGAGGTGTTTTGTGCTTGGAATCGAATCTCTTTTTCCAAATCTTTCTTGCCGCTGTAATGTTTTTAATTGCGTCATCACGTTTTTTATTGATCATTGAGTTTTCGATATCAATATCACTATTAATATTTTGTACTGCCGCCAAAATTTTATTACCCGCTATATCTCTGACTGGAAAATCAAATACAAGTTCGATAGGAGCATATTTTTTTGTCCCATTTACGTTGGTGTTCAGAGTCCATTGCAGATTTCTGATCTCAGTATCCCAGTTTTTAGCATCGTTCACCGTTGATTTTAAGTACGACAAAATTGACTTGTTAACCCGTTCGGCGAGACCATTGGCTCTAGGAGTTCGAATTGCTACCTTGATGTGTTGTATGTTATTTTCGAAGCAGAAGTTTTCAAAACAATTTGATGTAAATGCTGTACCACGGTCAGTAACCAGCACCTTGGGCATACCAAAATACAAAGATAGCTCACTAAGAGCATCCAGCACAGGCTTAGTTTTGGTGGACTTTACCGGACACAATACGACATAACGAGTCAGAGCATCCACAATAACTAATAAATGTTCATACCCTTTACTGCTTTTGACAAATGGGCCCAGGTGGTCCATATGCATGACTTCAAATGGGATTCTTGGAATATCCATTCCATATAGCTCACATTCTTTTTTCATAGGCTCTTTACAGAAACAACACTCAACGCATGCCTTCAAATAATTTTTCACAAAATTTCTGGTTCTTGGAAACCAGAAGTATTTCGATAAACGCTTTAAGGTGTTTTCAAGTGCTGGATGTCCAACATCATCATGAACTAGCTTAACCACGCTCCATCGCAAGCCCTTTGGAACAACCAGCAATAATTTTCCGCCTTCTGCTTTTTTAAATAATCGATTTTTCTTGATAGTGAACTTATTTACATATTGCTTTTGCTGACTTGATTGCTTGCATCCGTTCAAAACATCGATTATTTCTTTTACATTTTCATCATCAGATTGCATAATATGCACCCAATCATCAATGGCTGGTTTAAGGAACATAATATTACTACTTACATCTTGGACAACAGTTTTGTCTTCAGCAACTTCAATTGGGGCTCGGCTCAAAGCATCTACATGACACATTCTATTACCTTCTCGATGTATTATTTTATAGTCGTATTCCATGAGCTTTAAGAACCACTTTGCCACTCTAGGAATTATCGGCGTTGACGATTTGACGTTGGACACTGCTGAGCAATCTGTGACAATTAAAAATTGTTTACCCAACAGATACATGCGAAATCTTTGACACGCCTCCACAACAGCTAACACCTCAAGTTCATATGCATGATATTTTTGTTCTGCATCGTTGCACACCCGACTGAAATAAGCTATTGGTTTCAGGTTGCTTTGATCGTCTCGCTGTAGTAAGATTCCGGCTATGCCTATACAACATGCATCCGTGTGTAACTCATGCTGCTTTGACACATCGTATATATTGAAAACTGGTTCACTGGATAGCATATGGATCAACCTCTTGTATGACGTGTGGCACTCCTCTGACCAAATAAAAGCGTTGTTTTTCCTTGTTAGTCGCGTTAAGGGTGCGGCAATCAGAGCATAGTGCTGGACAAATTTCCGAAAATACCCAGTAAGGCCAATAAATCTTTTTACTTCCCTTACGTTAGTGGGCACAGGAAAATTTGCGACTGCTAACGTTTTTATTCGTCCTGACATAAGACCATCTTGAGTCAGCTCGTGACCAAGAAATGTCACACTATTTTTCAAAAAAGAGCATTTGGATAATCGAAGTGTCAAATTATTATCTCGGATTACCTTCAGAAGTGTTTCCAGTTTTGACAGACCTTCACACACTGAATCGGATGCTATAATTACCTCATCCACGTAACTGACAACTTGACCTTTTATTGGGTCTAATACAACTGACATCATTTGCTGGAATGTGTTAGGGGCATTTCTTAGCCCGAATGGCATTCTGTTAAATTCATAGTGGCCATTATGCGTTATAAATGCAGTGTACTGTTTAGAGTTTTCACTTATTGGTATCTGGTAATAACCAGACATCATGTCCACGATGGTAAAATATTTTTTTCCCGCTAATGTTTGCAAGACACCCTCTACAGTTGGCATTGGCCACGGTTGTTTCTCAGTTATCGAATTTAACTCGCGATAATCGACGCACATTCGATCTTCACCATTTTGCTTCGTTACCAGTACAATGGGTGACGCGTATAACGATTTTGACGGGCGGATAATTTCTGTTTCTAAACGTTCGGCAATTATTCGATCAACTGTATTCTGTTTCGGTATAGGGATATTGTATGGATTTCGTGCTATTGGTTTATCAGAAGTCACTTTTATTTTCATTTCGACTACATCACATTTGCCGATGTGTTTTATATTATCCGCAAAACAACACGAATATTTATCCAGTAGCTTTTGTAATTGACATTTTTCGATCTCATTTATGGATTTGTTCACACACACGCTCTGATTATTCAGCGCGACTACCCGACATTGTCCTTTTTCCATTATAACGCGACTTTCCGATAAGATATCCCTACCGATTACCAAATCGTAGTCCATTATTCCATTTTCAATGATTAAAAGTTCAACATCGACACACAAATTATCAATTTTCATTTTGACCAAAAGCTTTTCACGACAGATGTATTCACCACCAGCGAAACCATACAACTTTTCTTTGCACTTTACTATTGATTCTTTATATTTCAGCGACACACGCTTAGCAACTAGTGACTTTCCACTTCCCGAGTCTATAAATGCGCTATATGGTTCATTATTTATTTCAACATTTTTGAAAATCTCTTTATTTGTTGCCGAATTTTGGTGTTTTGTTATTAAATTGATAGATCGCGACGGATGTTTATCTATTTCTTTGTCTTGTGCACTTGCATTGTAGCGTTTCGACTTGTTTCTACAGTTTTTAGCGATATGACCGCGTTCCCGACAGTTAAAGCACATTGGACCTTTTTTCACATTTTCATTATCAACGCTATTTGTTATTTTAATGTAATTCGGTTTCTCACTGTTCATAGTAAGTTTACTGTAATAAGATTTTCGATTTTGTTCACCTTGTAAATTTTTCATTTTGTGTTCTTCTGACACTGCTCAATGTTTTAAATAGATCAGTACACGATATAAAGTACGTAAATGTTCATCACTGATACCACTAACGACGTATTTTATTATTGCATTGTCGTCGATATTACCGCGCCGACCGATCGACAGCATTCGATAGTAATATTCTATAATCGATTCATTATGCTTCATTCGAGATTTCATCATCTCAATATGCGTATCAGCTGAGTTTGCGATCGATGGAAAATCTACTAAAAACGCATTCACAAACTGTGACCATGAACGATACACTGGTTGGGAATCGCCCCACATTTTGGCAACCCCCTTCAAATTGCTTTGTACAGCAAACAATAGTGCAGAATCATTCCATCCGTAAGCATGTTTTAATTGGTCAATTCGCTCAATAAATCTTATTGACGTTATTTCCCCTTTACATGGGTCAAATTCTGGCAATATTCTACTTATTTCATTAATGCTATGATTATAAAACATGTCTCCTGCCATTCTTTGTGGCACGAACTCTACTGCATTACCATTTAAGTTTCTATTTGTATTATTAGCAAACGAAAATGCGTCTCTGGTGAGTCTGGCATCTCCCGAAAACATCGGCATAGTATTTGAATTCAACTGGCATTGAACATAATTAGGCGTGTTTGCTGTTACTATCTGTGTGTGCAGCAACTGAGTACCACATGATGTAACACATACATTCACCGGCGAGCATGCGCCGCCCGATATAGCCGCTAATGGTTGACTAGATGTGGTTGTTGTTGTTGTGTTTGTCACTGTACTGGTACATACAACTGACACCGATGACGCGCAGCCTTGGCTCAATGCTTCCGCATTTGGACATGCCGACAGGATTACTCCTTCGTTATTATTTTCCATAGCATCAATTTTCTTTGTTAACGCTGCCACTGCATCCATTAAGCTCAACATACCTTTCTGCAACACATTCATTTGGTGTGCATTCTGTGGTACATCATTTTCTCCAAACCCAAGTAATACATCCCCGGAGCCAGACGCAATGTCTGCATCGTCCACATAGTCTGGATTGTCCCCGTCAAACTGCTGCAGCCTAGCCACTAGTTCTGCCTTGTTACCTGACGTTCTTTCACCACGATGTTGTAGCTTTCGCTTCAGCTCCACCATTGTACACTCAGTATAATCCATTGAACAACGTTTTTAAATTCGGCTAATTTCTTCTTTCTTTAATTCTTTAGGTTATCCCACTTCTGATTTTGTAAGAATGGCTACATAAAAATAAAAGACACGACCGATCTGTTCAAAAGTATTTAATCAATTGCCTAATGGCTTCAAAAGCAATTACAGAGTCTGTTTAACTAATTCTGGTGGTGCCAGACGAAATAACTAAATCGTTTATATGAACAAAGGAGATCATGAAATATTATGCTATGACATATATATATATATATATATATATATATATATATATATATATATATATATATATAAAATAAATTTGACAATTTTCTTTTTTATTATTAATTTATGTACATATATGTTTGAAAAGCCTTAAATGTAATTAAAACACTTGTATTTGGCTTGAGCCAAAAAAGTAATGAATTTGTTGAAAAAAATTAGGGATTTAAAATTGCATTTGACATGTGGTTAAAAATAACTTCTTTATCATCTAAAAATATGCATTAGATATTTTTTTAGTAATTTAAAAGTGGTTCGTTAGAAAGTACTCCTTTTATTTTTTGTGCTGGGATTGATTAAAGATCGCCAAAACTGCAAGGAATAAAAAAGAAATTGGATAAAAATCGCGAATATAAAAAATCTTATGAAAACAAAACTCGGAATACATATTGTTATTAATAAATAAGCTTTATTTGCTTTGCTAATATTTTTACTATGACTACCCAGCAAAAAAAGTGATGAAAAAAAAGTAGAAAAAGCACCACAACTACTAATACGAAGCACTTCAAACTCCGAGCAAAAAGTAGTGAATTTTACATTAGCGTGTCATGGGAGCGAAGTGGTCTGTTTCTGCCAACCCGTGAGCGCATAAGATTTACTTTTTATTTGCTATAAAAACTCTAAAATAAGGTGTGATTTTTAATTGGTGAAGTAAATCCAATATATTTTAGATTTAGGATGTGGTTATGAACCACTTTTCCAAAACACTTAAATCAATGTTTTAGGAAATGGTACCTATTCACTTGTTTTTTAGCCCACTTGGAAAGCCATTTAATTCCTAAAAGTATTCTACTAATTAAAATAATTGTCTCAAAAGAATTCTATTCTATTTTCTGTTCGTTTTTGAAGTTGAACCATTTATACTTTTAAGGATTTATGTTAATCAAATCAGTAAATTTTATAAGCTTACAGGCTTGCTGGAGTTTGAAGTGGTTCGGTTCAATAATTGTAGTGCTTTTTTTTTTACTTTTTTCGTCACTTTTTTATTGGTTTTTTTAGAGGATAATAATAGTCAAATAGGTTATTTATCATTACTTTAGATATGTGATCAAAAATAACTTCTTTAAACCAGAATAAAATGAATAACCTATTTTAGAAGTAATTAACAAGTGCTTTCTCAGGAAGTACTCATTTTATTTTTTGCTGGGTATGTATATAATAACAAAAACAAAAAAAAAACCGCAAACAAAAAACACAAACAAAGTACCCTTGATGAATACACTATATGTGTACCCCAAAAAGAAATAAATGTGATGAGCGTTCTAATGGCAGAAATGCCTATTTTACTGCGAGTTCTGAAGCTCTTAATGAAAATAATAAAAATAAAAAATCTGTTGATAGACGTACTGCGAGTTCTGAAGCTCTTAATGAAAACAAAATAAATAAAAAACCTGATAATAGACTTTTTTAACGGCAGAGCCACTTTTTCGTCAGCGATCAACTTCGCTTTGTCCAAAGCCAACTAGTGATTCGTTAACATTTCCGTTGCCTATTGCTTCTAAATTTAACTCAGCGATATCATCCGCATCGGGCTCGTGGTCACCACTTAACCAAGTTTTCACTGAAGATGAGAGCAGCCCAAAACCCAAGGTCCAAGTCGGAATGAACAGATATGTATATAACTGTGGTAAAGTGCGGGCGAAGCCAAAAAGTCTCCTAAAATTTCATTTACTCCAAAAATATCTAGTGATAACAGGAAATCCTCTACTAACCGTCAAAATCGTTTTCAAATATTGCAAGATAACAACAGCTAACCCGATGTATCAACGAACAAAACATCCAAGCCGCCACCATTCTATTTGAGAGAAAAAATTCAAACCCGCTTATTAAAAATTTAATATCAGTCATTGGTGAGAATAAATTTCTCATCGTTCCAATAAAACGTGGTAACATTGATGAAACCAAAATTCAAATTTATGAAGAAAAAGATTTTCGCAAAATGATTACTGAATTTGAAAAAAGTAAAAAAAGTTTCTACACATATCAGCTTAAGAGTGCTCAAGGCCTGCAGATCGTATTGAAAGCCATAAATTCTTATGTTGCTCCCGAAGAGATAAAAGATGCACTCGTCCTCCAGAGATTCAAGGTAAAACATTTATCTAACATAAAAAATAAAATTTATAATTTAAAATATGTCTTATATCGAAAAATAACAGTTGAAGAACCACACAAGCGTTCTGGACCCGTAAAGTGCCATAATTGTCAAGAATATGGCCAATTTACCTTCAGTTTGTGTTATCTGCCGTGAATTGCACGGTACTGCTGATTGTACTAAACCTAAAGATCTAGCAGAAAAATGTAGTAATTGTGAAAGTAATCACACCGCCAACTACAGAGGATGTCCTGTATATTCTTTCGTTAAACAGGCTATGGGGCAAAAGCCTAAATTAGCTCCAGCTCAAACAGCAAATGCTTACTCCGATACTTTTGCTCAAATGAGCCAACCAGTCACTTCACGTGTATCGTATGCCGATCAGAGATCCGCAATGAATATTGATTTTGCTATTCATATTGACTCATGAAATTTTAAATGCGTAATACATCGTTCAAATTCAATTACTCTGATGTACGCTCACTCTCAATGACATTAATTTATAAATAGGTCGAAATAAATATCAATGCGATGTTAACACTCACATTTACAAAGCACCTCAATTTGTTTTCTAATTTCAGGAAAGTACTTCAACTACTCGCATTGATTTAACTCTTTTAGCTCATGTATGTGTGTTTATTTAAAAGTTTAGTCAATTCCAGCAAATAAAAAGCAAATACCAATAAGCAACAGAGAAACAAACACACAACCTCGTATGAAAATTTCGTATTGTGAGTCATACTTATTTATTTTGCATCGTCCATTGGCATTGAGTCGAAATCAACAACGCCATAAAGGTTTCTTAGTATGAGTTCAATACTCACTTCAAACTTTCAAGTGAATATGTTTCATAGACTACATTGCAATAAATATGAGTGCGTATTGCGTATAAGAAATTATAAGTCATATTTAACTATACTCACTTTTTCAATACTCATTTCTGCTCTCTGATGCCGATGCAGCTAGTGCTAGTTCTTCTTCCACACAAAATGTTCCACCTCCAAATAATTCAACGAATGCAAACTCAAGCTTCTTTAACTTTAGTCGCCCTGAAGCTACTATTGACAATTTGGTGCAAACTATAAATAATTTTACAACAAATATGACTAGCATGATGCAAGAAATGCTGAGAATGCAGAATACTCTGCATCAAGCATTACTTAACAAGCCATGAACACGTTAAAAATATGTTTCTGGAACGCAAACGGCATTCGCCAACATAAAAATGAACTTGAGCACTTCCTTAAAAAAATATTGATATAATGTTCGTTTCTGAGACTCATTTGACTTCAAGAAGTATATTCAAAATTAATAGCTACACCTTATATGATTCAAAGGAACCAAGAGAAAGAGCTTGCGGTGGATCAGCAAATTAATAAAGTCAAGACTCAAGCATTAAATTCTTGACAACATTTGTGAAGAACATCTACAAGCAACGAATATTTGCGTCGAAAATTTTTGCAGAAATTTTGTGATATCATCAATTTACTCCCTTCCCAGATTTTCAATTACTGAGGATTAATACGAGGATTTCTACGAATCTCTTGGCCCTTGTTTCGTAGCAGCTGGCGACTATAATGCACAACATACCTTCTGGGGTTCTCATCTTATCAGACGCAGAGGTCGAGCGTTGTTCAACACAATTTAAAAAATGGGCTTGGAAGTCATTTCGAGTGGGGAGCCCACTTACTGGCCTACTGACATACACAAAATTCCGGATGTAATAGATATCGGCGTCATGAAAAATATTTCTAGGGAATTAATTCATCCCAGTAAAAAAAGAGACTCCAAAAAAGGCATGAAAATGTAGAGTTTGCGATCTGGAAGTAGTGAAAATTTCGATCCGATCTAATGATTTTTACATAGGGTTGTCATTGCAAGAAGTTCCCTTTTTCGATGAGTGGTCACTGAATTGGAGGCGATATTAAGAAAAATTCCTTTTTTTGTGTTCTATGATAATATTTTCATCTAGGAAATATTTTAAATAGTTGCCTTTTTTAACAATTCGTTTCTTTTTATACGAATTTAAGCTCGAAATAAAATTTAAGCAAATAACTTTTAAATTTTAGACTAAAAATAGTTCATAAATTTCTTTCAAAAAATAAATTTTTTTTAAATTCTGGTGAGTATTTTCTAACACTATGGAGGAGTTACAAGGTTTTGTGTGACTAAAATAAGCTTCTACATGGTTTTTTGCTCACTCTCGGCAAATTAAAAATATCGATTTTTGGAAGCAATGAAAATGTACTTTCGCTAGAATGACTTCCATTTTTTTTTTCACTGGGATGTTGAAGCTTCCCTAGATCTTTCGTCCGATCACTCTCCCACGATCGTAACAATCTGTAGCCCACTGAGAAGTGCTTTACATCACTCATATGTGAAGATGATCAGTCGTGTTAATTGGCTGCGATTCAAAAATATCTTAGAAGTCATTGCACGGAAAACATTGCGCTAAGAACACCTGAAGATATTGAAGCTAACATAGCCAACCTTAACAAAATGATTACACAGCCTGCTGAACATGCTACTACCTCCCATCCGCAGATAAGATTTAAGATTTATTCTACGGATATTGAACGCCTCATATGTGAAAAAAGAAGAGCCAGAAGGGAATGTCAACAGCATAGATTAACTCAACTCAAATTCAGATTTAAAGAGTGCACTAAACGACTTCAAGATTTGCTTGCATCTGAAGAAACTGCATCTTTTAAAAATTATCTGGAAGGTCTTGATGTCACACCACCTTCTAATTACTCTTTGTGGCGCGCTGCAACAAAGCTTAAAACTCCCGTTGAGTTTAAACCACCTCTGCGCACATATACCGGAGGTTGGGCAAGAAGCGATACTGAAAAAGGTAACATATTTGCTGATCATTTACCCCAAACACATGTATTGGTGCTGTTGATTTGGCGAGAGTAGTTGCTTTACCCCCATACCCATAAAGTTTAAGACGCGTGATGTTCAAAAACTAATTGCTGAGCTTAATCCGAAGAAAGCTCGAGGTATTGATGGAATCAGTAACAAGATGCTGATGAACTTGTCTCATATTGCAATAAGAATCCTGCTATTTATTTTTAATACCATTTCACGAATGCAGTATTTTCCACATAGCTGGAAATTTGCCAAGATAAAATTGATTCAGAAGCCGTGCAAATATCTTACCAAGCCTGAGTCATATAGGCCTATAAGCTTACTATCAACAACCTCAAAGCTTTTCAAAAAGCTGCTCGTGACTAAATTGTCCCCAATTTTAACTGATATTGGGTGCATCCCAGACCATCAATTTGGCTTTAGAAGTCAGCATAGCACTATTGAGCAAACGCATAGATTGGTTCAAGATATAAAAAGGACATTTGAAGAAAAGAAGTATTGTTCTGCCCTTTTTATTGATATTTCTCAGGTATTTGATAAAGTATGGTACGAAGGTCTATTTTTAAAATTTAAGACATATCTGCCAATAAACATACAAAAACTTTTGGAAAGTTATATTATTGGTAGGAAGTTCATTGTTGTCGAAGGAGAATTCATGAGTGTGCCCGAATCGATATCTTCCGGTGTGCCTCGAGGTAGTATTCTGGGTCCAGTCTAGTATTTAATATATACTTGTAATATGCCTGTGAGCAATAATATCCACACGTCTACATTAACCGAAAGCGCTTATGAGGCATCCCGCAATCTCCAGGAACATATTACTCAGCTGGAAACATGGTTGAACTTATGGAGAATCAAAGTAAATAAACAAAAGTGTGTTTATATAACGTTTACCCTAAGCAAAGATACTTGTTCCCCCATTCTAATCAACAATCAAAATATCCCTCAACATTCACAAGTAAAATGCCTTGGTATACACCTTGATCGATGGCTTACATGGAAACGTTATATTGACTTTAAGCTAACTCAAATGAAACTTAAGTTAACTCAAATACATTAGTTGATTGGCATAAATTCAACACTCAGCCTAGACTGCAAACTTTTACTCTACAAGTCTCTTTTGAAGCCTATATGGTGCTATGGAATTCAGTTATGGGGCACTGCTTCAGCTTCAAATGTTGAGAAAATCTAACGAAGACAAAATAAAATTTTAAGGTTAATAAAATCTGCTCCATGGTACAATAAAAATTCAAATTTACATCGTGATTTAAATATGCCACTAGTGACTGAAGAAATTGCAAGATACGCAGGCAAATACTTAACTAAACTCGAGTCACATCCTAATCCCCTTGCTCGTAACATCTTGAATTTTACTGGACACATCGGCCTAAAAAAGAGGGCCACAAGGGCTCTTATACTCAACACTCCAGATGGGACTGCTGGAAAATACTTTTTTCTCCTTGATTTTCACTACTTTGTATTATTTATAACTATCACTAAGTTTATGTCCGACACTGGTCGGGCCTAATAATTACATTTTAGATTTAAGATTTGAATAGATACTTATTGTTAGTTAATTTTTGAAGATATAATAAATAAAAACATGTATTAGAAAAACAACCTTTTCTCAAATTTTTACACTTTTCGTTTGCTTACTTTTCATTTGTTTACATTTTGAATTATTTGTTTTTATCTTACTAACCTTTACTACGACAAACTCAGTCGAGAACTGTCACTTTACTCTCTCAATTTGTGTTCTCATTTACTGTAATTTGGGTAAACGAACGTAATTTAGTAAATGCAGTAAAGTTCAATAAAAATTTTTAAAAACTGAGTTCGCGAACGCATTTATTAACATTGGGTACGTTCTTAAAAGCATTTATAGTGCACGTCTGCAGCATCACGAACATCTAATGTTCAAAAATGCATAACTTGTCAGCACTGTTTAGCGTCAAGCGTTTTTTAATGCATGTAAGCGGCATACATGGCGCAAATTTCTGCAAATACCGCAGTAAATTATTCTAAGATGCAATAAGCTGAGTATATTCACGTATTTCGATATTAAAATTACACGTTTAGAATTTTAACAAAAAAGAAGATTGATTTATTTGAAAATTACTTTGAAACAAATAACCTTGGTAGTTTTTATTGCTTCAAAGAAGTTTTTTTCATTTTAAAAGTCTTTACGGTCAATTATGCTTTTACAAGAAATGACCGCTTCGATTTTCTTTCCAATCTTTTTCTTACTATAATTTAAAAAAAAAATTCACTTTTCTTATCAAGATTTTCTTAAATAAAATTACTCGCTGACTTAAAAATTGTTTGCAGTTCGTTCAAAAATTTCAACCATGCACAAATGTTGAGCAGTTGCAAAGCATGTGCAACATCTGATCACGCATACGCAGTAAAATAAGGCAGAATTGCTGCATAGATGCATACATTTGCGGAATTTACGAACGTACCCATTTCTGCAGTATATTTTCACATTTACCGTTTCGTTTTAATCAATATGCCAAAATTAAGAGAAAAAATGGCAAATCAGGCTACACTACATACATACCAGGGTAAGAAAAAATTCTGCTCGCAAATGCTATTTAATTCTTTTCGTTCGTTTTAAACATTGTTTTCGGAATTTTAAAAATAAAATTCGGAAAAGAATTCGAATTTAAATTCTTGTTTTTTTTTCGTTCTCCTCGCAAACGAATTAAATAAACAAAAACCAAGAATTTAAAATAGAATTCTTTTCCGAATGCAAAAGAATAATTCTTATAACATTTAAGTTAGGCAGCAAATTGAGTTCTTTTTGACATATTATCGCCTAGCCCAAACCACTATTGCTACAGAGCTCAAATTCGGTGTATAGATTCCTCTTCCGATGTGTAAATCCACTAAAAAGGAATTTTTGGATATCTAAACGCGAAAAGGGGTAAAAAAGGTAAAATTAGTATCTTTATATCTCGGAAACTACATTAGATAGACTAAAAATTCTAACAGCATACGAATGCTGCTAAAAAATAAGCCGCCATGTATTTGGTACTTTTCTAATATAAAGTTGTGTTCAAAAATATAGGAGGGCGAATCTACAAAAAAAGTTTAAGTTTGTAAGAAAAAGTTGTAGTTTCGTTTAGTTTTTTTTTTTACATCAGATTTACTAACTTATTTATAAGTTTATGTTAAGAAGATTCAAAAGGTAATTTATGATCAACAAATAGAAAAAAATTAATTAACAAAATTGGTCAAAAATACACTGTTTAAAATAATAGGAGTATTAGTGTGCGGCGAAAATTTTTTCATAAAAAGTGAAGTAAAGTTTCCAGTTATGTAAAAACAAGCTCGTTATTTTCAATATTTTGTTGAATAATCTCCATTTTAACTAATTGTCGCACATCTTCGAGGCATGGAGCCAATAAGGTCCTGACATCCCTTTAACAGGAGTTTCTTCCATGCGTATTGGACTATGCTCCATAAATCGTTGCGGTTTTTTCTTAAACATATTTTTTGATATCTTCCCAGAGATGGTTAATATGGTTGACCTCTAGAGACTGATCAGGCCACGACATATCGTCCACCTTATCGTCTGAAAACCATTCCTTTGCTAATTTACTGGTGTGTTTGGGTCATTATACATTGGAATACACATTTCAGTGGCATATTCCATTCTGAATATGTAAGCATCACTTCGTTCATTATTTTTACATAAACATTTTTATCCATTATTCCTTTTGTCTGATGTATTGGACCAACTACACTGTATGACAAAGATCCCCATATCATTAGTTATGTGGCACCATGCTGAAATGATTTTTTATGATTTTTTTGTGTACTGTAAATTGCATTCTGTGTTAGGTGGACGTCGGACATACTGTGACAGACAGTCCAACCAAAAAAAAACAATTTTGCTTTCGTTTTTCAATAACATATTTGTCAATTTTTCTTATTGCCATTTGACATGCTCTTTAGGGAACTTGAAGCGTGCGGCTGCTTGCTTTTCTGTTAAAAAAAAGAAACCTTCCTTGGTCTTCTTGCAATTATTTGGTTCTGGAATAAGCGTCTGCGAATAGTTACGATACTAACATCAATGTTAAGATCTCGTAGTATATTTTTTGACGACGCCGCACAGTGGCTGAAAATCGTTTTTCATTGGCCAAAAGTCTAATTTTTTTTTGTCTAATTTTTTTTTGTCATTTTTAAAATTTTTACGCCTTTTTGTAGCTAATATATCCAGATTAAGGTAGCCAAAAACTTAGGTAAAACTATTGATAATTGTGGGCGTGGCATGCTGTCAAACTCAACCGTTTTTTTAATTTCAGAAAAAGGTGTTTTTCTTTTGTTTTTTATCAAAAATAAATGGTTACTACTCGCAAGCTATCATCGATAACGGCCTGCGGTCTTTTTTATAATGTTGGTAGGACTATAGTCTTTAGTTGTTGTATGTGGTCACAGCTCTAGCGTTTAATATTACGGGCGTTATGAAATATTTATGAAACTACTATATTTTTCTCAAATTTAAATTTTAGTGGAATAGAACTTCTAGGGAACAAAAGGGAACAAGAAACGTATACCACCAGGAGAAAGGTGAAAGTGTCCTCTTTAACGCTATATATACTTTTGCACCCGTGACGACCCGTGGGTAGAACACTTTTTTCATTTTAATGAAATTACTCTAAAAAAAAATTCAAATTAATTTAAACAGCCCTATAAGTACTCGTATACAATAGTGTCTTAAATTTTCACTTTTTTGCCTAAAAGTTTGTTTTTTTTTACTTTAGACTACGTAAAACGAAAAAATTAAATATAATACCTGCGAAAGGGTTTAATGGCTTTGTTTTGATCAGCAAAAAATAAGTCATAAAATTATCACAATAGGTTCTACAGTAAACATATGATCTCTTTCTGAATTTACCTGTTATCAAATGTTAGGGCCAACCAAAGTCATAAACATTTTTATAACAATAATGGCGACATTAAACCACTAAAGATAAAAAACAACCCCATATTGGCGAGATACTAATCAGTTTTACCTGATATTAAGGTCTGAATAACATGTGCAGTTTTGTTCAATTTAAGCACTACCTGCTATGAAATTGAAGATCAATGTGTGAATAACATGTATCTAAAAATGTATAAAACTACGGATTCCATAAGGGATTACTCAGTAATAAGTTAATCCTTTAATTGTACGGATAAAATATAACAAATAAAAATATTCAGATAAATATGGAGAGCTTCAGTTATAAAGAACTGGCCGAAGAGTATTTTAGAAACAAAAACCAGGAAGATGTTCTTAGTTACGTTAAAATAAAATTAAACTTAAATTCGTGTAGCACCGAAATGCAAGAGCAATTATCTAATTTCGTCAAAGCACTAAAAAAACGCTACAAAGAAGTTAGCTACAGTAAACAAAACTTTTATATAAAAAGTGCAAACTGGTTAGAAGGCCAACTTACTGTCGCTGCAGAAACAGCAAAGCAAGATAAGGCTGGAAGACCACGCAAATCATTAATGGGCAACTGCAGTGATAGATCTAAGAGGCGGAAACTTAAAGATTTTAACGATGCAATTGGTTGTACAAATATAAAAGAATCTTTCCTACATCAATTACGATCACAGAACCAATTATCAAAAGTGGATATCATTGAAAAAGTTGTTAAAGCTAGTCCAGTGAGAACAAAACGGATTCTTAAAAGTATACCAACTCCGAGTGATGCAATACAGTACACAAATGAGGAGGCATTAGCATTATTTCTGGATTTGAAATTAACAAAACAGCAATATATTAAGCTCAGACTGCGTGCGATTGAAAAAGGGTCAAATATGTATCCAGCATATCATTACATAACCGCTGCTAAAATAGACTGTTTGCCATCAAAGGACACTATTACAATCACACCAATTTCGGCAGAGGTACAACTACAATCTCTACTTGATCACACAGCCGAACGCTTGCTACAATCAGTAACAGGAAATGAGTTAAAGAAATATGGAAACACAAAGTTAATTCTTTTTTGTAAATGGGTATGTGATGGTTCCTCGGGACAAAAACAATACAAACAAGCTGTATGTGAAAATATTTCGGACTCAGATATGTTCATGGTATCATTTGTACCATTGCGATTGAAAAAGATTTTGGAAGATTCAGAGCCTTCGACTAGTACAACGCAAACAATGGATATTTGGAAAAATGAGACACCATCTTCTACGAAATACTGCAGGCCAATTAAATTTGAATTCAAAAAAGAAACTCATGATGCCATTAACAAAGAAGTTAGTGATATCAAGGCCCAAATTGCAACACTACAGCCATTACAATTACAGTTAGATGGGCAGCAAACTGAAGTAAGCTACCAATTAGTGCTGACAATGATAGATGGAAAAGTAGGTCAGGCTTTGACTAACACGAAGGCTGCATCCAGCTGCATTATATGCCAAGCAACATCAACCCAATTAAACCAAGTCCCGACAAAATCATTAGATAATACCGATGCATATGAATTTGGATTATCACCACTACATGCAAGAATACGACTTATGGAACACATACTAAAAATCAGTTATGATTTGGATTTCGGGTCTTCAGGATCAATAAGAAACAACGAAACCAACAAAGAGTTAAGAAGTTCAAAAAAGAAACATGTGCTAGATGAATATCGCAAATTAGGATTGATTATAGATCAGCCAAAACAAGGGTCAGGCAATACAAATGATGGCAATACCGCAAGAAGATTCTTTTCAGATCCAGAAACAGCATCTGAAATAACAGGAGTGGATTTAAACCTTATTTTCAGGTTTAAAATAATCCTAGAAGTACTTGCGTGCAATGAAGAAATTGACTCTAGAAAATTTGGAGATTATGCTAAGGAAACTGCAAAAATATATACAACCAACTACCCATGGAGAAATATGTCTGCAACAGTTCATAAAATCCTTTATCATGGAGAAGATATCATTAAATATCATTTGGTACCACTTGGAGATCTATCAGAGGAGGCTCAGGAAAAAAGAAACAAGGATTACAGATTTTATAGAGAGCACAATACTAGAAAAATTTCACGAAATTCAACAAATGAAGATCTATTTAATATATTATTGGCAACGTCAGATCCGTTCATCTCCAGTATTCGAAATCAATGGAAAGTGGAACATCGGGATTTAGATGAAGAAGCCAAAAAACTACTAAAGAACAGAAATAGCACAGAACAAAATATGGAATATTTACAATCAATATTTGAGTCAAATGAATAATAATCATAATTGCCTTTCATTGTTATTTAAGGTACGAAAAGCATACTATTAGTAAAAAATAATAATAAACAGAACCTACCATTGTTACAAATGCTATTAAAATTTATTGCAGTTTTTATTTTTAATATGTTTTTTAAAATGATCAAATTTGACAGCAAAAAATAATAAATTTTTCTGTAGTAATAGCAATATTTTTAGATAATATTATTAAAGTTTTTTTTTAAGTGTAACTATTCTTTGAGTGTAAACAAAATTGCAAATTAGACAGCAAAACATTTTGAATTTTTCTGTAATAATAGCAAAATCGTTGATTTTACTATTTTTTTTTAGTGTAAATTTTTTTTTGAGTGTAACATTAAATAAATTCCATTATTACAAAACATATTTATAATTATTACTAATTTCCATATATTAAATTTTTTAATAAATAAAAAAATAATAAACCCATATTTCACTCTAAAAGTTAAAAAAATTCAAAAGTCCAACTTTGAGCTAGAATTCCTTAAAAAGTCCTCAATCAATTTTAATGTAATTAAAACTGAGTCAAACTGAACTAAATATCTATCCACTAAAATTACTTCAATATTTTGATCAGTTCAAAAGTTACAGAATTTTGGCCAATGAAAAACGATTTTCAGCCACTGTGCGCCGGAGGATTGTTTTTCCTGTACCTTACTATAAGTCTGTCGTCCACACTAGACGTGTTGCCTTTCCGGTCGCGAGTTTCTGCTTGAATTTCATAAGATAAGGCATTTTCTATCATTTCATCTGAGCACTCAAGGATTTCTTTAATTTCTCTCTATGTTTTTGCTTTCTTTCGAAAATCATTAATCAATGCTCTTTAATCTTCAGAATCATGTTTTCATCGTCCGTATTGATGTATAATGATGTAAAATTATAGTTTAAAAATACAAAACATGATATTCCGTAGCATTTTCCAACTTATTTTTCACTTTTTTTAAATTAAAAGGAAATATCAATTTTTATTTGAATGAAATCTCACACACTCCTATTTTTTTGATCAACTCATCTACGTGGAATATACAAAAATTAATTAACTATATTATTCACAAAAGATATTTCGTACAATTCTTTTATGAATTTTGCTTCTTTTGATTCCATTAAAAAGCACCTTTTTCTAAAAAGTACTTTTCCCAAGAAGCCCCTTTTTCTAAAAAGTACTTTTCCCAAAAAAGCACCGCTTTCTAAAAGTACTTTTCCCAAAAAGCATCTTTTTCTAAAAAGTACTTTTAACAAAAAGCACCTTTTTTTTAAAAAGTACTTTTCCCCAAAAGTACCTTTTGTAAAGTGATTTTTTACTCTATCTACTGTAGTTTCTGAGATATAAAGATATAAATTTTACCCTTTTTTACCCCTTTTTATCCATTTAGCACTTTTTGGGCAGCTTCTAGTGACCGGCAAGAAGTCATAGTAAATTATTTTTACATGTATGTATACGTGTGCATTATCATTAACATAAAAGTAAGTGTCAAATCCATGCAAGATTCTGTTCAGAAGAAAGAAACGCACCGAAAAGCTTTCTGCTACGTTGAATAATTAAGAAGATATGTCGAGTGCAAAAGGTACCAAAATTCTGTTTTTACCCCATTTTAATAGCTGAAAGTACTTATATTAGAAAAGTACAAATACATGTCGGCAGCTGTCGTATGCTTTTAGAATTTTTAGTCTATCTAATGTAGTTTCCGAGATATAAAGATACTAATTTTATCCTCTTTAATTCCTTTTTCCCCCCTTTTCGCGTTTGAATTTCCAAAAATGCCTTTTGAGTGGATATATACATCGGAAGGGAAACCCTACACACCAAATTTCTGTGCTCTAGCTATAGTCGTTACTAATAAAATCTCCTTTAAAAAATTTTAAGTCTTTAGTTTGAATTATTTGTATTTTTAATTTAATCGCGAGTTCTATTTTCTTTTCGTTTGCGAATTTTATTTTTAAGTTTGCGAGAGAAATTTTATTTTGGCATTCTTGGTTTTTATTTTATTTATAAAATTTGCGAATTAAAAAGAATAATTCTTTACAATATGGAAAATAATATTCGTTCGAATTAAATTTGTTTGCGAAATAATTTAATTCGAGCACTCTTCCTACCCTTATACATACATGAGCAGAGTAAAAATATCAATTCTATGTTCTATCAAATTTGCCGTGTGCTGAAAAGCTTACATAAGCTTTTCAACAAATAACATATCTGACAGCATACCTAGCAGATTTGTTGCAAAGTAAAAATATGATGTCTACACGATATGCTAAAATTTTGAACAAACGTTTGATGGCATCTTTAACAAATGCCCTTCATATGTAGTTAAGCATACGTATATTGAAAATATTTTGTGTCTACACGATATGTTGGCACTGGTAACAAAATTTTCATCAACATATCGTCTAGACTTAGCTTTATATAAAATCAATTGAAATAATTCTTATGACAAAATTATAGGCGGCAAAACAAGGCAGATATTGTAGCTGGTTTGTGTCTTGAGGAGGATGGTGACTACTATCGCTGCGTGCCTTACGAAAGGCTCAGTTTGGAAATGTCATTTTATTGGCAGTGCCTCACGGAATATTTGCAAAATGATATGGCTGAAGAATTAGATCAAATCGTACCAGAGCTGAGCATTTTCTGTGCATACGTCGAGTCATATTGCCAAACCCGTAAAAGCGATATGGATAAATTTGAAGCGATGGAGTTTCAATATGTTCTCCTCTCGCTTATGGAAATTTTGCACACATATGATTTGGGCGATGAAATCGGTCGAATTAATTTGCAGAAACTTTTACAACATCTTCTGAAAAACTGCTTGTTAGATGAAAAAGTAATTGAAGTTATCGTAAAATGTTCAGAAAATTTAATCACAGATCAAAATACTAGACATCAGGTGAGAGTAATAATTCTTTTATTACCATGAAGTGATTCTGTTTAACTTATATCTTTACAGTTCTTTTTAGATATAATACATGACATATGTGGATTAAATGCAAAGCAACAAGACTTGATACATGATCGAAATCTTATTAGTGAGTTGCTGGCCAATTCGACTGATGCTGACCTAAATTTGAAACTGTCGTCACTTAAAGTAAAAATATTGGATTTGGAAGAGCAAGAAATGAATTATGTCCAAATAAAAGACTATGTAAGGGCACAACAAATAATCGAAGAGAAGAATACTGCCACTGAAGAATTTACAAATTTGTTGAGACCATTGTTACAAATGCGTAATAACGATTTCGGCAATTCTGCGCGACCACAATTTACAAAAGTAGTGAGACACGAATGCATATTAAAAAGTTTACAAATTACTTACTACATGGTGGTATCTGAACGTGTTAAGGAATTAGGACATAACATATGTCGACTGTATAATGTAAGTAGTAAATAAATAAAGAACATGAATTAAATCTCTGCCTGAAAAAATGTGTTAAAAAAATGATCTTTACAGGATTTTATTTTTCGCAATATGGCCTCAAATCAAATTGCCATTCGCGATTGGGCTTTGAAATGTGGGGCAGTTTTTAGCATGTTATACGAACCTTTAGCAAAAGATGTATTTGACGAACTTTATGCACAGTTCTTCAAAAATCATAATATACGTATATGGGAAACAGCTATAATGTGTATATTCGAACTACTTGACCGTTATGGAGTAGACAACTTTGCTATTCCAGAAGAACAAAACAAAGCTAAGAAAACTGGACGACAACTTTATAACACTCTCGAGTTTATAGATGCAGATGACGATACCCGACAATCTACAACATTGGGACAAGGCGTGGGCGTCATTTATATGATGTCACATTTTCTCGATACTTGTGATGACATGTGTATTGTTCGTGCCATTATAAATGGTTTCTGCCGCTTAGTTTTACATGGTAATATAGAAAATCGTGATATCATTGAGAAATTATTGCTACGATATTTTAATCCAGCTACTGGTAAGTGCTTTAACTGTTAACATTTCTTATAGATTTAAGATTGGTAGTTCTTGCATATGTATGTATAACAAATCTTGAACTATATATAAAAGATTAGCTTAGACTGCACAAAAAAAATTATATGTATCAACCACATACATATGTACATATCGATTACTTAAAATTTCTTAATTTTTTTCAAAACCACGTTTTTAACGTTTTCTGGAAGATAACGTATAATTGCTTCCTCCTTGCATATATTAGTATGTTGCAGTTAAAAATCAAGGACTTATGGCCACTTAAAAAATTGTTCCTGCATGTAAATGCTTTAGTTTTTCTTCAGTTTTTTGCTGCTCTTAAAAAATATATAAAATTTGGGTTCCGCCTTTTTTATATTAAGCCATCGATATACATATGTACACTGTGGCTCATCAGGATAGAACCAAATAGTTATTTAGCAAAATTTGTTTATACCATTGATCGCAAATAACGATTATTTTCCGAATTTAAACAAAAAAAATCAGACTAATAGAGAAGTCCTACGTGCACAAGGAATATACCATGGTAATCCATGTTACATGGACTACCTACAGATTCAATGATTTTTATTTATTTGATTTTTATTTATTTCTCACAAAATAAGAGTTATTTTGTGACTTTTATTTATTCCTTTCAAAATAACAGGTATTTCTTGATTTTTTTTATTCCTTACAAAATGAGAGTTTTTTTGTGACTTATTTATCCTTCACAAAATAACAGTTACTTACGGATTTTTATTTTTTTCCTCAAAAAAATATTAATTTTTAAAATGAATAAACTATAAAAAAGTAAATTTAATTTAACATATAAGAATAAGAATGCATTTTAACGGCACTTTCTCCCATTTGTTTGCAATCAAGTGAGAAATTCCTCATTAATTTTTAACTTGTTTCTGTATTATTAATATTAAAGTCTAAGCTTATCTGAAGGTGAAAATGTAATCTTCTACGTCGACAGCCAGGCAGCGCTAAAAGCTTTGAAGGGCCACAATTCAAAACGGAACTTGTTAGTGACTGTAGAAGAGGCCTCAACTTGCTTATGGATAAGTAGGTGTCAGACTATGTTGGGTTCCTGGCCACAGCAGAGTTGAGGGAAATGAAATTGCCGATGAGCTGGCAGGAATAGGGTCGGCGTGCTGAGTTACCTCTCTGACAACTGAATGTCAGTAACTCAGTCTTTTTTTGCGCTGTTAGTAAAAATCAACAAAAATTCTTACTGTTGTTTGATTGTTTTGTATAGCAATCAAATAACTCACAAAAGCATGTTAACCAGATGAAGTCTTAAGTTAATAAAACATGGCGTATTAATTAGTAGTTTTTCTCGTATTAAAACAATTTAAAAAATAAAATGGGGCTAGCTATTTTATTTTTTTAATATTATATTGTCAGAAGGGGTTTTAAGAAGTATTCATAACAATTACACTGATTCTTTGCTTTAGTGAATCATATGAATGAATAGAGATTGCAAGCAGTGGCATACATTTAATAACAACAGTCTCATTGACATGAATCATGCAATAGCATCATTCATTAATTTAATGTTAAGTGCTAGCTCAATATTCATTTTAGAAAATGCAAAATTATTATGATAGTCGTGTTGACAAGTCACTGCTCAGTCAGAGCAAGAACCAGCATTTGGGAGACTGGCACTCCAGATTTTTGTAGGATGTGCGGGGATGAAGAGGAACCAGAAATTATTGAACATATTATCTGTCATTGCCTTAAGCTGCAACGTCATAGGCTTAGATGGCTGAGCAGACGTTCCCATGAAAGCATTACTGATGTCGAGAAGTGTAAACTAGAGGACATCAGGGGTAGAGTTTGCACAGCGATAATAATCGTAATCGTAATCGCGATTAATCGCACCTTTTAATCGTAATCTTAATCGCACCCATTAATCGCTCGATTATGATTTAAAATGTTTCCCTCTTAAGCAAAGAATTTATGCTAAATGTTCAAATTCAACCCATAAAAAATTTAAATTAATATTTTTAATACAAAGTACATGTACGTATACTCTTATGTTTGTCTTTCATTGTCGCTTTAACAAATCATCAGTAGACTTCAACCATACTTTTGAAAAGTTTCAAACCTCTTATCTTCGTGGTAAATTTAAAACACGGCAACAACAAAATGCATAAATTTTTAATTAACTATGCCTACACCATCTACTATACTAAAAACTGTAGTAAATGTTGTAGTTGAATATAATTACCAGAGTTTGTACAACAGAAGAACAAGCTACATACAAATCCTCTCAGAGAGTCTCTTTGAATTGAACAATAAACGTTTTTTACAATAAAGCCAGGGTGACCGATGATATTTTTCAAAAAGTGGCACCAAATAGGGGATTTATCAAAAAAAAGGAGCAAAATGAAAAAAAAGAAAACTACGCTAAACTTTTTATTTTTAATGTATTTTTGTATAATTCACTCTAAAAAAGGGGACAAAATGTGGCAAAGGCGTCGAAAAAGTGGCAAGGCAGTTGAAAAAGTGGCAATTTTCCACTTTAGTCGGTCAAACGGTCACGCTGAATACAGCATGATACAATAATTATTGTATCATGCAATACAGAAGAAAAATTCGCTCACGCTTGGACGTTTAAAATCGTGGTATATTTAAAAGGGTTTTAAATTTAAGACGAACAGTGAATTCCGCCATTATAAGGCAAAATGATTATTTAAATCCAAATTAATCACTTATTAAATTTATTATTTTATTTTACTATATTCGCCCAATTTTATTTCAAAAACAGTCTTCGACTATCTCTCAGGGCGATCAGTTGTGCTTTCTCTATCTTTTCATATTCACACATATTAAATAAATAACGGTATTTAACACTCATTCTTTTTTATACTAACGCGTATAAATTTTTTGTTAAATTTACTTCACAAAAACCTTAACAGCTGCGTTAAAAAAATAAAATAAATAAATAAAAATAATAAAGAATAATGCCTCCGGGCCCAGATCCTCCGGACAGGCTCTCCAATAATAGGTTCCACCTATTAGGAGATTATATTGAAAAAGCCTCTAAAAGACAAAAACCAAATGAATATCCCGATTTACCAATACCAAAACTAGATATAAACGCCAACCCAAAATATGTAATCATTTCATCAACAGATTCTAAGAAAACGCTCTCCGACATTAGTCCATTCGTACTCCAAAAAAGCATTGAATCTATAAGTACTAAAATAAACTCGATTTCTCAATTACGTGACGGCAGTCTCCTCATACTGGCTCGTAACACACGTGTTGCAGACAGATTCATCAAAACAAAATCATTGGGTTCATGTCATGTTTCCTGCAAACTTCACTCTTCTTTAAACTCAGTAAAAGGTGTGATATATGCTCCATGCCTCAAAAAAGTCCCCGAAGAAGAACTAGTCAATGAAATGAAAAATCAAGGAGTTATTGAAGTTTACAAATTCGCCAAATTAAACGAAGATGGAAAAACACGATCACCAACTGGCAAAATGGTACTAACATTTAACCTCTACCGCCTCCCCCTGTTATTGACGTTGCATGGTACAAGTGCCAAGTAGACTACTACCTCCCTAATCCCATGCTGTGCAAAAACTGCCAAAAACTTGGACACACAACAAAACGATGCAACGGTAGTCCCACTTGTCCACATGCAGCTTGCCACCACACGGAAAAGAAAATTGTTCTCGCACTTTGCACTAACTTCTCTGGTAACCACGCGTCTACAGACAAGGAATACCCACGATACATGCAAATGAAGGAAATACTCAAAATCAAAACCAAAAATTACTGCAGCATAGGTGAAGCTCGTCGTCAATACCAAGCCATCCATCCACCACCAGTTAACCATAGATCAAACACATATGCATCAATAACCTCAGAGCCCACAATAAAACATAAAGAAGCCTTTAACCAACAAAACAAAAAAAGAAATACAACAAAATATTCCAACAAACTCAACTAAAAAAGCTGATATTCAATCAGTTACATAAAAATTCAGCACAAAAAGAACAACGCCAAACACCAATATGCCATCAACATCAAAAACCACTGAAACGGTAATAAATACACCAACAAAAACATTTGGCACAACATCAACTAAAAAAAACCAACGAATACCAAACAAAAGACACAGACAAAAATACCTCTTTTAAAACGCTAACATCCAAAATTAACTCTCCAATTTAACGCACCAATTAATCAACACCAATTCATACTACATACCAATGGAATCTCTTGATGAGATTTCAATGGAAGGTACACCACCGTAGATGCCCACAATGACTTAACTACTGTCAAATTCTGTTTAACTCAAATAATAACACGCTAAAAATTCATATGCCTGTTTGGTGATGTCGGGGGATTCTTCCTGTCGCGCAGTTCGTCCGGAACGTGTGCAAATTCTAACAAATGTAGTGCACGTCTCGGATACGACTGTACTAGTGGGTGGTACGCTTCTGACATCTTAAAACAGGTACTTATTTTCTCCATTATGGGCTTTGATATAATCCAATGGAATATAAAAGGCTTTCTCAACAATTATAGTGAGCTACAATTAATTTTGAGGGAATTTGACCCTAGTCTTATTTCGCTACAAGAAACCCACTGCGCTTTTAATTTCACCCCTTTACTTCTAAAAAATTATAATGGATATTTCCTTAACTCTGCATACAACGTCACCGCAAAACAAGGCATTGGGGTACTAGTAAAATCCACCATCCCACACAAACAACTACACATCAACACAAGGTACCAAGCGATTGCCATCGAAATCACCCTCAACATAAAATTTCTTGTATTATGAATCTATATACCACCCAATGAAGTTATTGATGAAAATGAATTGTCTACAATTTTTTCCTCCTTCCGTAGTCCTGTAATAGTCAACGGCGATTTCAACTGCTTTAACACAATCTGGGGATCGAAAACTAATAACAACAGAGGCCTCGCTCTAGAGAAAGCAATCGACAAATCAAATTTATGTATTTTAAATGACGGTAACCCCACGCACACGTCTTTTTCTCCAGGGATGGCCACCACACGATGATGCCATACATGAGAATTGGACGTACTATTGCAGTATAGATCCAATGAAAAATTTTTGGGGTGAGACCCCAATTCTTCCCAATGGATTTTTTGCATAGATATAGTGAAATTGTTGCTTTTTTCTCTCTAGAGTATTCGCCTTGAAACTCAGATTTGAATCAAGAATAACACCAAGATATTTTCCAGTGTTGGACACTTATCTCCGTATTATTAAGTGTTATAGGTCGGAAATCAGGTATCTTATACTTCCTGGAGAAAAGGACTAGCTCCGTTTTATTAGGATTAACGGCAAGCCCTCGTTTCTCCGCCCATTTTGTTAAATGTGAAAGATCATCCTTAAAGTTGTGAGGAGTTTTCCTCTTACAGCCACATCATCAGCATAAGCCAAGATTCTGCACCACCGCGATTCTAGAGATAGCAGCACAGGATTCAGAGCTAGATTCCACAATAGTGGCGAAAGAACTCCTCTCTGTGGTGTACCCCTATTTACAAAGCGGCCCTGCCTAGAAGCTCCTAGAGCCGCAGTTATCCTACGGTGAGTTAGTAGATTTTGAACCCACTTAAACAATCCCGCGCCAATCCCCAGATTGGACAATGCATCAATTATCGCATCTGGAGATATATTATTAAAAGCCCCCTCAATATCCACGAAGGCCACAAAGGTGTATTCACCTACAGAAAGAGATTTCTCTATCGTGCCAACCAGCTCATGTAGAGCCGATTCTGTTGACTTGACTTTGATATGCATGTTGATGCGGGGAAAGTAGTTTACCATTGATGGTTTTGCGGATATAATGATCAACCATCCTTTCTAATGCTTTCAGAAGAAAGGATGATAGACTTATAGGTCTGAAGTTCTTCGGTGTGGTGTGAGAGCTTTTACCAGTCTTCGGTATAAAGACCACTCTCGCTTCCCTACGAGATTGGATACTTTCCATATCTCAGCTGGTATGATACCGTCAGATCCTGGTGACTTGTAAGGCTTGAAACTTCTCAGAGCCCAATTTAATGTCTGCATATTGACGATGTCAGATATATTTTCCGCAGGTATGGGGTAAGGATAAGATGTCTGAATCTCAGACACTGAGTTACCCGGAAAGTGAGTGTCCAGCAGGGTTCTTAACGACTCCTCGCTGGATGTAGTCCACGTCCCATTGGGATTCTTTAAATACCCCAGGGTACAGGGAGTAGCGGACAAAATTTTTCTCATGCGAGAAGCTTCTGAAATATTTTCAATATTTTCACAAAACTTGTTCCATGTTGTATTTTTAGCAATTCTTATCTGCTTTTTATACTCTTTTAATTTACCCTTATAATCTATCCAGTCCAGTTCATTTCTGGATGATTTAGCCTTATTGAAGGGTTCTTGGATTAGGACTATGTCAACTTCGCATGTTGTCAAACGAAGCTGAAGAGCCGCTGAGGCTGCTTTAGAGTGGTGGAGATTTATCTGCAGCAGGTTCAACATCCGCTATGAAATCCATCTCCACGACCGTTTTATCGGACGCGTCGTCAGTCTCAAGAAGAAGGTCACTGTCTTCGCCGTAATCAGCGTCGAACAGGCCTGAGGCGCCTCCGAGAATTTCAGGGTCGGATGTAATATAGCCATCCTTTTCCGAAGATTCTCGCAAGCTGGCCTTCTCCTCTTCAGATTCTTCCTCTACAGCGTTTCCACACACTGTCTTGGATTTATCCGTCACTGGAGACTGATCTCCTTTGTACACCTTCAGCGTAACCTGTCCAAAGGCGTACGATAAGATGTTATTGGACTTGGCCAAGTGAGGAAGGGTTTCATAGCCCCCGATAACGTCGTCTACATGCTGAGGTGCCCAGGTATCAGCAAGGCTCCGTTCTAATACAGCCTTTTGACCCTGACTGCAAAAATCCGATGGGCACGGGTCGCATTACACCCCGGTTTAGGGTTGGATAACCTTTGGTACACGGACCTTTAGAGTCAGTTGTCTTCACCCAGTACCATAGGGGACCATTGAAGGTCAGCTATGGTACTGGGTTGAAGATATAGACCACGGTCTGGGGAGTTACTCTCTATTGCGATGCGAAAGCAACTACGACGCGAAAGCTAAATGCGATGATATGCCAATTTGGTACTCTCTATTACTTTCGCAAGTTCTTTTGCAAAATTCTTTGATAAAGTCGCAACATTGACTTTGCAAAAGAAAATATGGCAAGGAATGATAGTAATAAAGTGCCAAAATATGTAAAAAAAACGTCTTTTCGAAAAAGAAAAGTTAAGAAAAAGTGATGTGTAACAGATTTTAATTAAAAGTAAAATAGGGAGTAGTCTGTAGCGTTATGGTTTGATGAGGAAAACAACTGTGTAAGACAAGTCTTAAGAGATATGTAGGTACGATATACTCTATTCAAAATTTCCGTTTGAATAAGGATTTCTTCATGTTCTAAACGCTATTCAACACGAGCTAAAAGTTTTAAGGAGATCCACAGCAATTCCAACTATTATAAAACAAGCCCTCGTATTAAAATTACTTTGCCAATGCAGATATCTACATCAAATTGGCCAGGGTCATACTTAGAAATATCGCAGCAGTCAACGTCACATTGCTTAAAATATATCTGCGTGGCATTGAGAAAATATTATGTTCCAAGCATATCAAGTTATTAAAAAATTTAATATATTTTTTTTTGCTTTTACAAAAAAATAACAGTTTCAATACCAAAAATAAATATTTTTCAACGTACTCACATGTTTTTCACCCTTTGCGTTTGCAATTTAGCTATCGCAAGATATTTTCGATTATCAAACGATTTTGATAGACACTTTCGCATTACGGAGTGCGGTGATACCAGGCTTGCCAATGAAAAAAATAGATACGATAAACAAATGCGCAAACGCATTAGAGAGTACCAATCGTTCCTTTTCCTTTCGCATCGCAATAGAGAGTAACCCCCCTGTAGTTAAGCCACCACCACCCGATGGGTGGTCAAAATTTTTATCTCACTACTTTTAATAGCCGAAATTTTGGAAAGGAACTTGGCCTTTTTTCACATTTATGTTTTTGTGAGGTTATTATTACTGGTCCAAATAAAGAAAAACACAAACTTACAATCTGAAGAAAATTGTGACCATCTCATAAAATAATAAAAAAGTAAACTAGAAAATATAAGAAGAAGTTGTGTAAACATACAAAAAATTATTCAAGTAAAAAAAACTGCTACCGATATTGCTAAAGAAGGGAGTGCAAAGAAAAGCCGGATAAGTGCCGAAGAACCTATACAGTTGGTCCAGATTGGGGGAGATGGTTGCCGTCCGAGTGGAATCCGTGAGAAGACAAAAAAACAGAGATAATGAAATTTAATAAAGCTAAGTAGAAAAAATAGAAAAGAATACTAACCTTTTTTTTGTAATTCTTTTATAATTACTAATATATGTATAGATGTACTCAAGTTATGTATTCATTTGTACCCAGCAAAATATAAAATGAGTACTTCCTTAGAAAGCACTTCTTAATTACTTCTGTCAACGTCAAAATAGTTAGTCGTTGTTGAACAGTCAAATCGAGAATACATAAAACACATACTTTTTGTTCTGTATCCATGTACTTTATATTTTTCAACTTTTTTTCATTAACAAATAAAATAAATGAATTACATATAAATTTGGACAAACAAAACATGAACATGTTAAAAATATGTTTCTGGAACGCAAACGGCATTCGCCAGCATATAAATGAACTTGAGCACTTCCTCATGGAAAAAAATATTGATATAATGTTGGTCTCTGAAACTTATTTGACTTCAAAGAGCTTATTTAAAATAAATGGTTACACTCTATGTGATTCAAAGGACCCGAGGGGAGAGCATGCGGTGGGTCAGCAATTCTAATTTAGTCGAGACTCAAACACTATGTCCATGATAACATTTGTGACGAACATCTACAAGCAACAAATATTTGTGTCGAAAATTTTGTTACAAATTTTGTGATATCATCAATTTACTCCCCTCCCAGATTCAGAATTACTGAGGATCAATTCGAGGAATTGTACAAATCTCTTGGCCCTCGTTTTGTAGCAGCTGTGGACCACAATGCAAAAAACAAAAACATACGTTCTGAGGTTCGCGTCTTATTACGCCTAGAGGTCGGGCATTGTTCAACAAAATTTCAAAAATGGGCTTGGACGTCATTTCAAGTGGGCAGCCCACTTACTGGCCTACGGACATAAAAAAAATTCCGGATGTTATAGATTTTGGAGTCATGAAAAATGTCGCTAGGGAATTAATTCATGTTGAAGCTTCTGTAGATATCTCCTCCGATCACTCTCCCACGATTGTTACAATTTGTAGCCCACTAAGAAGTGACTTTCCTGTCCCATATGTAAAAATGATCAACCGTGTTAATTGGCTGGGGTTCAAAAAATACCTCAGTAGCCATTGTACGGAAAATATTAACCAAAGAACACCAGGTGATATTGAATCTAACATTGAAAATCTTAACGAAAATATTAAACAGGCTGCTGAACATGCCACTACCTCCCATCCGCAGTCTGGGTTTAATAGAATTTATTCTACAGACATTGAACGCCTTTTAGGTGAAAAAAGGACAGCTAGAAGGGAATGGCAACAGCACAGATCACCCCAAAATAAAATTAGATTTAAAGAGTGCACTAGACGACTCCAAGAGCTGCTGGCATATGAAAAAACTGTATGTCTTAGAAATTATCTGGAAAATCTTGATGCCACACCTGCATCTAATTACTCCTTGTGACGAGCTGCTAGAAAGCTTAAAACACCCGTTGAATATAGACCACCTCTGCGCACTTCTACCGGAGGTTGGGCCAGAAGCGATACTGAAAAATGTAACATATTTGTTGAGCATTTAAAATCCGTATTTGCCCCAAACACATGTACTGGTATTGTTGATTTACCGAGTGTAGTAGTTACTCTAGCCCCTCGACCCATAAAATTTAAGACGCGTGATGTCCGGAAACTAATTGTATTGATGGAATTAGTAACATTATGCTGATAAATGTGCCTCATATTGCAATTAGAATCCTGTTATTTATTTTTAACGCCATTTTATGACTAGAGTATTATCCATAAAGCTGGAAGCTTGCGAAGGTCAAAATGATTCCAAAGCCGGGCAAAGACCTTACCAAGGCTGAGTCATACAGGCCAATAAGTCTGCTATCAACAATGTCAATACTTTTCGAAAAACTGCTCATGAAAAAATTGGCCCCTTTTCTAAGAGGTAGTGAATGCATCCCAGACCATCAATTTGGTTTTAGAAGTCAGCATAGCACCATTGAACAAACTCATAGATTGGTGCAATTTATAAGAAGAATTTTTGAAGAAAAAAAAGTATTGTTCTGCCGTGTTTATGGACGTTTCTCCGGCATTTGATAAAGTGTGGCATGAAGGCCTTATTTTAAAATTAAAATCATATATAGCAATAAATTTTCTGAATCTATTAGAAAGCTACATAACTACCCGAAAGTTTACTGTTGTGGAAGGAGAATTCATGAGTCTGCCCGATTCTATATCATCCGGTGTGCCACAGGGGAGCATACTGGGGCCAGTTTTGTATTTGATTTATACTTGTGATATGCCTTTGAGCAGCAATATCCATACATCTACGTTTGCCGATGATACAGCCTGCATAAGTATGCACGAAAACCCTCACGAGGCTTCCCGATATCTTCAAGAACATATTACACAATTGGAAATCTGGTTTAACTTATGGAGAATTAAAGTCAATGAACAAAAGTGTGTCCATATAACGTTTACCCTAAGAAGAGATACTTGTTCCCCCATTCGAATCAACAATCAAAATATTCCTCAACATTCTCAAGTGAAATACCTTGATATACACCTTGATCAAAATCTGACATGGAAACATCATATTGACTTTAAGCTAACTCAGGTGAAATTTAAGTTATCTCAAATACATTGGTTGATTCGCAGAAAGTTAACACTCAGCCTGGACAGCAAACTTTTAATATACAAGTCGCTTTTGAAGCCAATATGGTGTTACGGTATCCAGTTATGAGGCACTGCTTCAGCTTCCAATTTAGAGAGAATTCATCGAAGACAAAACAAAATGTTAAGAATCTGCTCCAATGTACATTAAGAATTCAAATTTGCATCGTGATTTAAAAATGCCACTAGTGACTGAAGAATTTAAAATAATTAACAAAACTCGAGTCACATCCTAATCCGCTTGCTCGTAATATTTTGAACTTTACTGGACACATCCACCTAAAAAAGAGGGAGCCAAAGGTTCTTTTACTCAACACTATAGATGGGATTGCTTGAAAATACATTTCTTTTTCCTTTTTGATTATCACTACTTGTGTATTATTGATAACTATCACTAAGCTTATAGCCGACAGTGGTCGGGCTTAATAAATATATTTTAGCTTTAAGATTTGATTACTTATTGTTAGTTCATATTTGAAGATACAATAAATAAATATATGTATTAAAAAAAACATTCCTATCTCACTATATTTGATGTCTGAAATTTTAGATGGGAACTTTGCCTTTTTTCACATTTATGTTTTTGTGAGGATATGTCTCCTTTTTGCAAAAGTTTTTTGAATGAAACTTTTAAACTTAAAATTTCTGGTTCGATTTACCGCTATTCATGATGAATGTGCCAGTCGAAAATGTCTTGAAAATGCACTATTGTGTCATTACAAAATCCCTAAGAATGCACGAAGTTTTTTAAGAATCTTTTGGTTAGAAATATGTCAAATATAACTCAAATTTTGGTGGGCTTGGCCCCGCCTACTTTTCTAAATATATTCACATTTTAAAGTTTGCTTACCTGAAGTACATGAAGCAAAAGGATATATATTTTATTTAAGTTTATAGGCCCACTGTTGAAAACGCAAAATCATATCCTTGAGTATGTGTAATGCGCATGTAGCTTGTAACCGGATAAAACCTCCCTCTCTTTAAAATTTACCATTGGCTCATTTATCTACAACTACATGGGTGTAAAAATTCAACTCTCTAGCGTGAATTAAAGATCTTAATTTTATGAGCGCTACCCCGCTCACTATTTTAAACTCAAGGTTTTATTATTTATTTTTTTAGTAGACGGCTGATACGAAATACGTAAATAATATATTTATTTAAATAAGGGGGTTATTATGTAATCCGAATCGAACGGAAATGTGTTCGAATTGTAATTTTAATATTATACAAATTCGAACAGTTTCCTTTTCGAATCGAATTACATAATAACTTCACTGCTAAACCACTTTTTAATTTAACGCACTCGTGCAACGTTTATGCAAGGTTTCAATAAAATGTTTTGCTTTGAAAGCTGCATATATAGTTTTTTAATTCCGAGTAATATTACCGTGACCCCGCCCACCCTGACGAAAATTTTTGACATTACAGATTTTTCTAGCTGGTTTCTCATATAGACCTACTTGTGTATTAAATTTCAGCTCATTATCAATAAATTTGATTTTTAATATTTATGGGCCTAGTACCGCACATTTTCGGCTTTTCAGATTTTTCTAGTTGCTCTCTTACCTAGACCTATTTGTGTATCAAATTTTAGGTCACCACCTCAAATTTTTTTAAAAAGTTTAAAATTTTCTTGAAACTTTTTCAAGTAACTCATGATACAACAATATAAAGGTAAAACCACATTTGACTTTTAAAATTAATTATGACTTTTACCAAAATTATTTGAATACTGTTTTTTTGTAAACAGAGAGGAAAACGTTGCCACATACATATAATGGTAACTTTTATTTAGGAATGATTTTTGAAATGTGTAATTTGAGTTTAGAAATTATAGTTTAATCCATATTTATTAAATTTTTTATTCATTGGACATGAAGATAACGAAATCTGTGTGTAATATGATCTACAAAAGTTAGCAAATGTTGGATAAATTATTTATTTCACCACATAATAAAAAACCCTGATGGCTAGGGATACAACATCATTCTTAAAAACATAGATGTTAGGCAACGAGTTTTTGTTAAAGCAGCATGAGAGCAAAGTCTAATAAAATTACCGAAAACTGTTAGGAAGCAGAATACTTGAAAAATCTCGCTTCCATGGCGAACATTTGAAATTTACGAGAGAAGTTGCAAAATCGAAAAAAATCCTTAAAATTGATTTATTAGAGACTGATAAAAAAAATTAGCTCGGAAATAACGTGAAAAAATCGGAAGTTCCCGAAAATTTTCTAAATGCATTGAAGAAATAACTTACACTGCAAAGAATAACAAAATCACAGAAATCAGATAAATCGCCAAAAACAAATTTTTAAAATTGCAAAAATTGCAATGCCTAGTAAAAGTTTTTGTATAATTTTGAATGAAAATATTTACAACGGACTTAAAAATTCAAACAGTTGGTCATCGTTCACCGACCTAAGAAGTAAACCATCGCTAGTTAGCTACGCAAGGAAACTTTCGTCCAACGTACTGATTGTGTGTATTTGCATATACACAAATATGTTTCTTATTTCCTACGAAGAATATTCGCCGTTGGTCCCAGTTGTGTTTACATATAGCAGCTACGTCCAAACACACATGCTCCGACATTTGCATTTGCGGTAAAAAGCTTTGAGAGCTCTTGAATTGTTTCTTGTTTCTTTGCAAAGTAAGAGCACGCATTATTGCCGTCGAGATCATAAGGGCTGATGTGATTTCTTCTGCTCCTGGCGGTGTGAAAGCACAAAAGCTCTTTTTTAAAAGTTTGCACATTGTGCATATGACTTGGACGTAGCCAGAACACAAAGTCCCGCCTTGATTCGGGAGAGGTGCAGATGCTGTTCAATTAGGAATTTTCTTGCAGCTGTTAATTTTCATGCTGTTCTATTTTTGCTGCTGCCCTTGTTGGTGTTTCTTATGAAATAATTTTAATATTTTTAATTAAATAAACAATAAAGTCAAACAATTAATCAAAAACTCGGATTTCATAAACTAATAAGGTTACATTCATTTTGATAGTAAAAAATAATTGGGACAAACGTCAGAAGGTTAATATGGCGACGAAAAGAGAGAACGGTTTTACCTTTATATTATTGTATCATGAAGTAACTGGTTAAAACTTTTTTAATATTTAAGCTAGATTAATGATTCATGCCTTGTTTTAAAAGTAATATAATGGTGCTTTAAAGGCTATAAAAATAAAAAAAAGTTATTATATTGCAATTCATGATGCTGTAACTAAGGCCGGGTTTACATCTGTGTGCCAAATGCCACACAAGCGTAAAAAAGGCGTAACCAACTAATTACTAATGTAAAACTGTTTGATTCAGACATGTATTTATTAAGTTATGGGCAAATGACACACAAGAAATGCCAGACGTAAACTCAGCCTAAGAAAATTGTATTTTTATAATTAATTAATTAATTAAAAAATTCATATACATATATTAATGCTTAACTCCTCCGCTATGTCACAAGCAAATCTATATAAGCCCAAACATAAATAACAATTCCGTGCGAGTTTTTTCAATTTTCCCTTTTCTCCAATCATGAATTTGTTTTTTCCTTTTTTTTACCAAATGCGGGAAGAAATAACTCCCCGGGAAAAAAGTAGTTACTACGAACGCCGTTGAACTTGCTCTTTTCACTAAAAATCTTTCTCTTGCAAAACAGAAGGGAGTTTACATGAAAACATAGTTAATACACAATTAAAACACAATATATATACATAAACTTGTAGTTTATAGTTCTTTTATGTGGAAAAACATAAATAATGCCCAAATAAATCATTTATAAACTTATTTTTACATATTTTTTTTAAGTTGGTGAATTTTAATAATTTTCTTTACTCTCTTACTAAAAAAAGAGAGAAACAAAATGTCAATAAACAAGCAAAACAAAGAGCTTCGTAATTCGGTGATGCCACGTATTACTATTTTTTGTTACCAAAGAATTTATGATTGGAGGAATGTTTTCTCGTGAAAATTATTTTCCGTGAGAAATAAATTCCGTGGGAGTATTCATGATTGGGCTGTATATTAGAGTGATTCGAAGAAAAATAATTGTGGCAGTCACCCCTTGGATTAAAGATAATGCAAAAACAATACCAAAAATATTTTTTTTATTTTTTTTGCCACGCCTACAAATTCCGCACTTTTAGTATTTTGTTCACTGTGTCGCCATTTTTAGTTTGATCATAACATTTTGTAAACCGGTGTTTATGGCTCTGGAAGGGCTACATTTAATAGTTTTTTAATACCACGTCACATTGTAGTCATGACTTAAAAACTCGGTTCGTACCCACCCTAATGTTAAAAATATTATTTTGATGAAACTTATGCGTTGAAGCTATTTATTTCTATTCATAAACCAAAAAGTTATAGGAGTAACAACTCACAAATAACTTTTAAAACTACTTGTGTGCAACGAGCTCAACTTTTATTTTTATAATATGTCATTAAATATTAAAAATATGAAATAAGCTCTCGTTTTGTCGGTAATTTAGTTTTTTAAATGTTACACGCTTTGAAATGCATTTTTATAGTATATAAATATGTATATATGTATTTAAGTTAGTTTTTTTGGGGTTCCGTACACGAAAGGTGAAAAAAGGAACTAAAAAACCCGAAAATTATAAAATCGCCAAACCGAAAAAAATTGCCTAAACCTGAAAAAAATCGCCAAAAATTAAAAAAAAATCGCCAAATCGAAAAAAATCTACAAAATTAAAAAAAAATTTAGCACTAAAATAAATCGCCAAATTCGAAAAAATCGTTTAAATTAAAAAAATCGCCAATATGACCAAAATAATTGTTTATGTGAAAAAAAATCGCCAAAATAAAAAATCGCCAAATTTAAACAAAATCTCTAAAACGAAAAAAAATTGCCAAAATTTAAAATAAACGCCAAAAACCGAAAAAAATCCTCAAAACGAAAAAAAGTGCAAAAACAAAAAAAATCGCCAAAATTAAAAAAACTTCAAAAACCAAAAAAAAAATCGCCAAAACGTGAAAAAAAAGTGCCAAAACTCAGAAAGCACCAATAAATTCAAAAAACCCCCAAACTAAAAAAACGCTTAAAACCGAAAAAACCCAAAAACGAAAAAAATGCTAAAACTATAGTTTATATTGTTCGTATTGAATTACATATCTCGTGCCCGTACGGAACCCTTCGTGCGCGGGTCAAAGTCGCACTTCACTGAATTTATTTATATGTAGCTATGATATCTATGCGAGACTACGGGAGCTGCAAACTTTGCTTCGTAACAAAAATAATCGAAATTTTTACCGTTAGAAATTTCTGTTTGTTTTGATTTGTTGTTTTTTGTGTCTAATATTCGTATTCGTATAAAATTTCGAAGCATTTACTTCATTTCAAATGTCAAATATGACAAAACTAAATTTTTACCAAAAGTGTGTTACCATATCTTAAAACACTAACGGCCCTATGCATAAGCAAAAATTGGCATGAAGTTAGCATAAGTGGCAAAATTTAACATGGTCTTTAATAGTTTTGCCATGAAACTTCACATTAAAAATCATGCTAGGACTTAGAGGTGGATTAAGATTATGTAATGCGAACATTTTTAATGTCAAATTGTATGGAGGTACTCGTTACCACTTAATTCAATTTCGTCACTTTTGCTAACTTTATGCCAATTTTTGCTTATACATATGGCCGTAAGTATTTTTTTACTCCTATAACTTTTTTGTTTATGAATAGAAATAAATAGCTTCAACGCAAAAGTTTCCTCAAAATAACACGGCTTTATTTTCGTTCAAAAATGTTTAGCATTGGGGTGGGTACGAAGAACCGAGTTGTTAAAAGACATGACTAGAATGTGATAGAAATGTAGCCCTTCTAGAGCCATAAGCACCGGCATACAAAATGTTATGATCGGACTAAAAATGGCGACACAGTGAACAAAATACTAAAAATGCGGCATTTGTAGGCGTGACACAATTTTTTTTGTGTGGAAGGCGAACCACTCACATAAAGGATTCCGAGTTGCCAATGAAACTTTTAAGGAAAGTAGAAAAATTGATAACTTGTACATGTATGTACATTACAGAACATATTATTATTAACCTATAAAAACCCCTGCTCTATAAAAAAAATAAAAACTACAATAACAGGCTGATGTGACAAAAATACATATCAAATATTATCAAATATTAAGGATTTTCTATACCATGGAGTTTCCCGACACGACGCATCATAATAAAGATTTTCTACCTTGCAAATAACTAATAAGCAGATTTTCTGCTAAATGCTCTTAATCAATTCAAAATTTTAACCTGTCACATTCAAAAAATGCAAAAATAAATCCCAATATTCTCTAAAGGGCAATAACTCGAGAGAAATAAGGGTCGGATCCAATTTTTCTACTTGATTTTTTTCTTATATTTTAAATTTCATGTAAGCTATTTAATTTTTTTGTCGAGATTTTTCAAAGTTTCCTATGGAAAGTTCAGAGCCCCATAATTCTGAAAATATGCGTCGCTGCCAACTTTTTTGTTCAATATTTTTTACTTGTTTTTCAATTTTCTATCACATAGACTGCTTTTTATTTTGTTTGGAGCTGCGTCACTAAACTGCATTTAAGCCAAAAAAAAACTCTTCTTTGTTATCAATACTAATAATATAAGTACAATTTATAAATAAATATTTCTTTTCTATGCAGATCCGGAAATAAATCAAATCCTGGGAATTTTTCTGGAAAATCTAATTCAACATAGAAAACAAAATCTTTTGCAACCTTGCTTAATGACGACAGTTAACTCTGTTCTTTCTGCACCTTACGACAGCTCGCTGCATGATATCCGTCCGGAAACTATAACCCGTTTTATAATAGATGCCACCCGCCCAGATGCCATCTCCGGAATTAATTGTGAGAACTCTCACAATAAATTAGCTTTGGTATTTCTAAATGAAATGATAAATAACTCAAGTAATAAAGAACTTTGTAAACTTTTGGCAAAAGAACTAATAACATTAGAAGTGAATGTAATCCAACAGCAGGAGTTTAAAAAGGAATTGGTTCAATTGTGTGATAAGCTAATATTGGTAAGTATATTGTATTATATTTATTTAATTATTTAGACATGTTATTCTTAACAGACTACTGATAAGTGATTTAGTTAGCATAATACACACTTAAAATTATTCAGCCCAATTTTTAATAGCAATTCCCCGCGAGTTTTCCCCCTCTCCCATTCATCTTATTATGAATTAAAATTTCCCAGGGAAAAAACTGCCCGAGAAAAAAAGTAGGTATTCTAAACTTAAGGGTGAGGGAGAATTTTGTGAGAGTTTTTCCCCAAACATTTTGAAGGGAACTAATGCAAAAGTTTAAAAATCAAAGTAATAAATTATATAAAACAATGGTATATGCATTTATTTAGAACAAAAATTTTAAATAAACACCGGAATGGTATATTTCTCTCTTGTTTTAAGTATTTTTATCCAAGCCCTGCGCACATAAACTTCAAAAACATGAACTACTTCTGACTAGAAAATAAATACTAAAATACTAAAATTGTACGCCTCCTTTCACATAGTTCACATAGCAGGTAAACGGAAGATTTGTTTTCCTCTTATATCAAAATCCGATAAGAAGAACTATAATTTACAAATTCCTTTATACATACAGTCATTGGAAATTTAATTCATTCCCATCTGCACCTGGGCATTTTTAGCTCCACTTTCTCAGTATTAAGTTATTCCGAATGATTGTATATGGTTACGGTGTTTTATTATTTAAGCAAAAAAGATATTTATATTAACACACAATGAAAACACAAAATTTTTATTAAATTTCTATTGCTGAACTCTTGATTTTACTATCTCCCGTATATGCTTATTCCCCTGCTATTTATAATAGGAAGATTATTCCCCGGAAACAAATGATAGGGAAGAGAAAAAATTCACCGGGGATCTTATATATTTATAAATACGGCACACATTTTTTTGTCGTACACTTTCAAGTATCTTATAATCCACGAACATGAAATATACATGGATTAAAAGGTATTTTTGTGTAGGTATGCACAATATATATTTTACTTAAATTATTGGCATAAAAATGTTAAAAAACGTTTAAAATTTGCATGAAAACAACCACATTCTGTTTGATTTTTATTTTGAATACACTTATCGACACATATTAACATAAGTTCAAGTGGTCTAATTTAGACCACCGGGCGTTCCTAGTATTCATAATTGGGCTGAATATCTACACCACTGTTGCCAATATGGTGAGAATTCCTTTTCTATTGTAATTATGTTTTTACGTTTATATAAAATTTTTATAATTAACTGGCAATTGATAGCAAATGTGGAATATTAGAATTCATAATTAATTATTTATAGCTCCAACAGATTTTTAACCAATCTGTTCTTTCTGTGTATAAAAAAATCTATTACACCACAATTTTCCTGAAAAATTAACAATTCCCCAGGCAGAAATTGTGACTGCCCAAAAATATGTACCACCACAACACTGTAAATACAAAATTACGACTCTTCCAAAATTTTTGTACCACCTCAGTACTGTAAACACAAAAATATCACTTAAGGCTGTTTCAGACTACAATACAAGTATTAATAATTTTGACGAAAATACATCCCTGGTCTTATATTTGTTTTAAAAAATTTCAAAAAAACAATAACACTCAACATGTCAGAGCTGCATTTTCCACAAAAGTATTAATACTTGTATTACAGTCTGAAGCTACCTTCAACGTTTACAAATACCGCGTTCTTAGTAATGCTATACCACTACAACACTGTATATACAAAAATTCGACATTAGTTTCCCAATACCCCGTAAACAATAATTATATACTGCTACAACACCATAAATACAAAAATTTGGATTTAATTCTCTAACTACCCCTTTAACAATAATCGTATACTGCTACAACGCCGTAAATACACAAATTTTACTTAAGTTTAGAAATTTGAATTGTGATGACCTTATAAATTTGTATTCAGAGTATTGTGACAACATTGAAAACAAGAGTCGGAGGACGGTCAGTTATGTTATGAGTTCATACATACATTAAAATGTTAGTAAACGAATATTGTACTGATGTTAGTTGTATTTTACGAGAAGGCGGCTAAAAGTAATTTTTTTACGGTGACTGATTGTAAAATGTTAAATTTCATTCAAAAGTAGACACTAGTGTACATCTTTTCTTTCAACTTTATCACAGTGAACAGGGTGACTCAAAAAAACATTTTGAGAATTTTTCTAAAATGAGAAATTTCTTAGTAAGCTTTGGATTTTCAAACATCTATAACTTTTTGGTTTTATCAGATATTTAATCGAAATAAATTTTGTATATTTGCCTCATTTGTTACCTATCAGTACTAGAAAAATAAGGTATTTATAGTTTTTAGAAATAAATTTTTTTGTGTTTTTTAAAGAGGTACAAAGGTCCTATACTCTCCCACTTAATAGAGCATAACTTACACAGGTCAAAAGGGAACAAAAAGAAGTTAACATATTTTTGTAGCCGAAACTCTCCTCTAAACCCCTATACCCCATAGTATAACCGGTACGATCCGACCGTGAGCACCAGAACAATTTTTCTGACAAGATCATTCTTTTTTTTTTTTGCAAAATTTGAGTAAAATAGTTAAAAAATGTTTTTTCTCTAATGCTAATTTTTGAAGTATTTTTTTTTATTAAACCGCTATTGTTAAATCAAAATCAAAAAAATATCTTGCCCACTTAAAATAAAGTAAATTTATATAATTAAGGTCACAAATATACTTTGCTTTTTTAATTGATTAATCATGTTTACAAAGGCATGTAACAGCACTCTTCAGCTAAGCTACGGCCACACTTGTCAAACATTTGCCCAAAAAAGCGTATCCAACAAACACTAATGAAAAAAGTTTTAATCCAGACACTTGTTTATCAAATTAAACAGTTTCGAACACAACTAATATACAATGTCATAGAATCTAACATTATTGTCTATTCTTTAACTTGACAATCTTTTGTCTGATTAAAAAAATTTTCATTAGCATTTAGGGGTTACGCTTTTTTGGGCAAATGTTTGACAAGTTTGGCCGCAGCTTTAGAAGTACAAAATTAGAAATGATACCGCAATTAGCCAAATTTGTTTTGGTAATTTTATCATTATTAAATTGAAATTAATTAATTTTTTTTGTTTCTTTACGAGTAAGGGTATTTAAAGTGAAGTATTCATAATTGTTATTCATAACAACTTGAACCATGACTAAATGCACTTATATAGATCTCACTGATATTTTCTTCCAGCAAAATGATGTATACGATGTGGAATTGCATATACTAAACAATCATGTGTAATTTATCCTGTTTGCGCACTACTTTTTAATAATTTTTTTTACAGTTTTCAACACTTGCATTTGAGAAAATAAATGTATTTATCTACGTCCTTTCCTATCACATAAGAATATACATTGTGATATTTTGCATTACAAATATGGTACAACTATAGTTGTGCCATCCAGCATAAAGAAGAATAAGGTAGAATCACATACTTATAAAATTCTTATGTCTTTCCCCGGTATTTGTTACAAGCTATCTGCTTCAGGAAGAATATTTAGCAATTTTAATAAAGATTTAAGAAATAAGCTGTCATCTGATACATAGTACATAGAAATGGTGGACCAAATTTTGAACTTACTCAAAATATTATTAGCAAAAAGTGGAACCTTTAAATACCTGGAAAAATCCAAAATATTTGATCTCAAAATAGATGTGATGTGTTTCACTTTGCTTATTTCTAAGCTCTAAATACTACATAAAATACTATGAATTATTTGTTTTGTTTTTCACACTTATTTTTATGAAATAAAAAAAAACGACGCATCTTTAATTAAAAAATAACTATAAATCGCTATTTTTTAAACAAAAAAATTGCTTGTATTATTAAATTCTAAACAAAATACGTTATTTTGTGTGTAATTTTGGCATGATCGATGTGTAATTTAACATTTCGTTGGTGGAAACACTGATTTTGGTTTTGATTCTACCAATAGGAGATCTGTCTGAAAAACCGCAAGAAAAAAGAAACAAAGACTACAAATTCTTTCGCGAGCACAACACACGAAATATTTGCAGATGTTGCACCAACGAAGCCTTGATTACTACAGGGTGGCCCAGAAAGACCGAAGTGGTGTAAATTCCTTATAACTTTTTATTTAAGACATATTTTTTTAATTTTTTGTTTTTTAAATACAGTAAATTTATAGGGAATATTTTTAGATTAGTTGTTAAAAATGATATCCCGCAAGTGGAGGCCATTTTCTGCTTCGCACAAATGATCTCTTTTCAACACATTTTCCATGACCTTTCGCAAAACTTCCGGTGTTATGTTGTTAATTTCGTCTGGAATATTGGTTTTTAATTCCTCAATAGTCCTAGGCTTATTAACATAAACTTTCTCTTTTAAATAACTCCAAAGAAAGCAGTCTGGAGCGGTTAAATCCGGGGAACGCGGAGGCCAATTAAAATTGCTTCTACGCGAATTTATTCTTTCCCCAAAGATGTCGCGTAAAATAGCCATTGTGGCCCTCGGAGTGTGCGCTGTGGCTCCATCCTGTTGGAACCATATTTGCGGATGGTATTCCACGGCTGGCCTTACAAAATTTTCCAACATGGCCCGATATCGATCACCATTGATGGAAATGGCGACATCTCTTTCATTTTCCAAAAAATATGGACCAATGATCCTTTCTGAAGAAACACCGCACCAAACAGTACACTTAACTGGGTGTAATTGTCGTTGATGAAGTACTCTCGGGTTTTCCTTAGCCCATATCCTAAAGTTTTGCTTGTTAACAAACCCATTTAATTGGAAATGGGCTTCGTCACTCATAAATAAGTTATGAATAATGGAAATGGAAAGAGCACATTTGTGCGAAGCAGAAAATGGCCACCACTTGCGGGATACAATTTTTAATAACTAATCTAAAAATATTCCCTATAAATTTACTGTATTTAAAAAACAAAAAATTAAAAAAATATGTCTTAAATAAAAAGTTATAAGGAATTCACACCACTTCGGTCTTTCTGGGCCACCCTGTATATTATAATGCACACCAGATGCCTATGTATATGTACAATATTCGAAAAAAAAAATTAAAATTAGCTCTATTGAATTAGCGTAGAAGCTTAACTACTTCTAGAAGATGAAAGTAAATGGCTATTTAGAAGAAATATTTACTAAAATTTATTATTATTATTATTACTATTTATTTATTTAATCATATTTTTGAAAATCACAAAGAAAAAATAAGCTTAGTAGCCTTTGAAACTGATACAAAACCCAGCAAATAATTTATATTCAGGTGAACTCATTTTATTTTTCTACATCCTTATACAATTAGAAATCCATCGGATATCAATAAAAGTATTTGCAAGGCTAAATGAAAAATAAAATTAATTGAACTTTAATGACAATATGTCAAATAAATAAATTTCAATATTTATTTACAGCCGTATTAATAAAACTTTTAAACAGCATTTCATATATCAATAAAAGTATTTGCAAGGCTAAATGAAAAATAAAACATTAATTGAACTTTAATGACAATATGTCAAATAAATAAATTTCAATATTTATTTACAGCCGTATTAATAAAACTTTTAAACAGCATTTTATAAGTTGTTTTAGCAATATTCGCTAAAATTGTATTCATAACAGATTTTTAGCTTAAAAACCTGTTTTTTAAACCTTGCGTAAATCAGGGATGGGCATATTGCACTAGATTTTTAGTGCAATAAAAATTAAACAATGTGCTATTAAAAATTCACTACCACTAACATTTAGTGGTAGTGCAATTTGATGTTTCACTACCACTAACCATAATATTAGGCCCTGTTCTCTAAACCGAATCCGAGTAAATTGCTCGTTTTCAAAAAATTTATAATGGTCCTGCAGACGTGTTTAAAATCATAAACGATAATTTTTTTTAGATTTGATATTTGGGGAAAAATAATGAAATAAAAATAAAAAATAATAAATAAAAAAAATTATAAAAATCTAAAAAAATATTTCTATTCTCGAGTTAGTTTTCCGAAATCGTGCGGTCTCAAATCGATCGGTTTACAGAACAGGGCTCACTAAGTGCATAATGGTAGTGAAATTGTTAGTGCACTAAACATTTATTGCATTATGCCCATCTCTGACATAAATCAGCAAATTTTAAAATTGACTGCCCCCTCCCCCATGTTTAAACCAATTTGTTGTTGTTGTATTTTTGCTTCGTGTTTGTTTACATTTTTAGTGTGTGTACTTATTTACATAGATATGTACATGTGAATGTTATTTAGAAGAAGAAAATGAAATTGTATTTTTAAAGAAACTCATGCCGAAATTTTAAATGGAATCCAAATAAATATTTACCAGAGAAGGAGCGATCAGCTTTCCATTTCCATTTGTTATTTTCTCAATGTGTAAACATAACATAATAAATTCAGTGAAGTGCGACTTTGACCCGCGCACGAAGGGTTCCGTACGGACACGAGATATGTAATTCAATACGAACTTTAGCCAATATAAACTATAGTTTTGGAATTTTTTTCGTTTTTGGGTTTTTTCGGTTTTAAGCTTTTTTTAGTTTTGGGGTTTTTTGAATATTTGGCTCTTTTTTCTCGTTTTGGCGATTTTTTTTTTATTTTGGCGATTTTTTTATTTTGGCTTTTTTTTTAATTTTGGCAATTTTTTTATTGTGGCGATTTTTTTAATTTTTGGCGTTTTTTCATAAAGGTGATGTTTTTTGTTTGTTTTAGTGATTTGTTTAGTTTTGGCACTTTTTTTAATCGTTTTGAGGATTTTTTTCGGTTTTTGGCGTTTTTTTAATTTTGTCGATTTTTTTTCGTTTTGGCGATTTTTTTTTCATTTTGGCGATTTTTTTCACATAAACAATAATTTTGGTTTTGGCGCATTTTTCGCGTTTTGGCAATTTTTTTTCAGTTTATGGAGCTTTTTTATTTTGGCGATTTTTTCATTTGGGCAATTTTTTCGAATTTGGCGATTTATTTTAGTGCTAGATTTTTTTTAATTTTGTCAATTTTTTTCGATTGGCGATTTTTTTAAATTTTTTGGCGATTTTTTTTAATTTTTTGGCGATTTTTTTTCAGATTTTGGCGGGTTTTTTCGGTTTGGTATTTTGTAATTTTCGGATTTTTTAGTTTTACCGTTTTTGAAAATTTCAAAAAAATTTCTTACGATTTTCAAGATATAGCAATTTGTCAAAGTGATGGACCATCCTTTAATTTAAATTTTTTTAAATTTTAATGTTATTTGTTGTAGTCTATACAAAAATACACTAATTTTACAAATTTCAAGTATCAATATACATATGTACATACAATTTATGTATATTACATGGGATTTAAAAATTTTTCGTCGCTCGTTTTGGAGCACCCTTTAATTTTTAATTCTCATGTATTTGTTGTTGTAGCGGCCAAGGTTCTATATAATCTGTTCAAATTTCAGGTTCGTAGCTCTTACGGTTCCTGAGAAAATACCGTGTGACGGACAGACGGACAGCCTAGCGAAAACAATAGGGTTCCATTTTTCACCTTTGGTGTATAGAACTCTAAAAATAATAATTATAGTGATGTATAAAAAGTCACAACAAGTAAAATAAAACTCGTTATTCTAGTGCTTCTTAATCTGCAATAAAAAAATCATATAAAAAGCACTTATAACAAAGATTTCCTGTAAACTATTTTTATTTTTTTAATTACGTATTAGTTGGATCAAATTTTTTATTTTATAAAAACAATATTTTTCTAAAAATGGGCCAAAAAACTAATACAGATACGAGTACTTTGTTAATTAATAATCGTTGTTGAGCAGAATACCAATATTTAAAAAACCTTGGGGGGCTATTCTGGAAAACGCGTCGAAGAAGTGAAACTTTACATTAAAACAAAAACAAATTTTCAAAAATTGTTTTTGTTTGCCACGCATTTCTTAAATGAAATAAACGTGAGAATTTCAACGCGTTTCTCTTTCTTTTAAAACGGTTAATTTTGTATGAGAAACAAAAACAAATATTTTACATTTACACATTTTTGTTGTCCGTGTAACTTTCACAAAGTCAACGCGTATTTCAGAATAGACACCTTTATTTAGCCTCAAAATGTTTTTAACTAATATGGTTTTTAAACCTCAATCTGTTGTTTTTTATGAATACGGCTGTTAATCTTTGAGAAGTTAACTCCAAGATTAAATTTCAATTAAAGAGCACATGCTACATAGGCCGTCAGCTCAAAATTCTTTAAATAATAGTAATTTTCCAAAGCACTAGAGGTATCGTTATTTTATCGTTTTAAAATTTTATGTATGTACATTAATTGATTTTATGTTTACAAATTAATAATAACTAGATATAAGATTAAGATTCAAAGAAAATTTATCTAAACGTCATAAAAAATTCATTAAAACACAGCCAACCACATACTTGCATATGTATGTATGTACATATGCATAATTAAATAATACATGAAATTAAATACACAAACGAAATCCCTTCAACTTAGCTAATTCAATTTATTGAATTCTCTTCCTTTAAGTATTATGGCTTTCATACAGTAACAAATAAGAAAAAAAAAATAGATCAAGAGAAATACTTCAAACACACACAATCTCATGTTTTGTTTCTTGTTTACTTGTAAGCTAATAAATGCGTGTGTAATATGTGTGCATGTAGTAGTAGCAACTTTAAACGCTTATAGCTCCCAAAATACTAAACCGATTTGAATAAAATATAGATTCTGCACATCTGCAGCAAAAACCCTTTAAATGCGTGTGTAATATGTGTACATGTAGTAGTAGCAAAATTAAACGCTTATAGCTCCCAAAATACTAAATCGATTTCAATATAGATATAGATATAAATAATATAAATCTTTTTAAAATCGGTGCAGTAGTACTAGCGTAAAAGGGATTACAAAAAACATGTTTGCCTATTAATTATATAGATAATATACGTCTTTTTTATTAAAACCTCTTTATCTAAGGAAAATTTGAAACAATGTCTGCATTTTGTAACTTCGCTTCTTAATAAACTCATTTATTTAAATTTTTAATAAGTACACTAAAAAAAAAAGAAATTAAGAAAATTAAGAAATTTTTTTTCCTAAATTCAAGTAAAAAAAATTTTCTAATTTTAAGTAATTTTTTCTAAGTTTAAGTAAATTTTTACAAAAATCTAGTAAAAATTACTTAATATGAGTAAAAAATAAAAAGTTCATATACTCAAAAATACTTCATAGAAATACACAATAAATTTCTCAAATTTCAGGAAATGTTTACTGACTTAAAGGAAATATTTACTAAAAGTAAGAAAATGGTTATAAACTGAAGGAAATTTTATATTAAAAACTAGTCAATTTCGTCTTAAATCAAAAAATAAACTTTAGGAAATGAATTACTCCTGATTAGTTCATGAAATTTGACTTACTTAAAAGATATAAAAAGGTATACTAAATTTTATGGAAATATTTCCCAGTTTTAAGTATTTTTTCTTTGAATTATGGAATTTATTATTGATTTGCATTTAGCAAAAAATGTAAGTAAATTTTTCATATTTTCGAGGAATATTTGAACTTGAAATTTATTTTTTTTATAATAAAATAAAATTTTAAAACTCAATAATTTCAATGCTTATTCAGGCTGCCTTGTTGGCAATTGGTTAGAGTGCTTGCTTATCAATCAGAAGGTTGCCGGTTCAATACTTGTCAACTCTCAAGGAATTTTATATGTATGTATGGTGAATGGTGAATTATAATTAAGAATATAATATGAAGATATAATAAATAACATACCATGGGGTATAGAATTTAATTAAAAATAAAAATAAGTACCAGAATTAAAGACAAAAAAAATGGGAAAATTTACTAAATTTTAAGATTTAAGACGAAAAATTTTTTTTGCAAAGCTCCGAATTTTATTGGAAAATTTTACTTAATTTTAGGAAAATTTTACTAAAATATGAAAATATAATTACTATAAACTAGTTCATTAATGAACTAGAAATTTAGTAAATATTTTACTGGTTTCAAGTAAAAAACAGCTTTGGCGCCATACGACAACTTTTTTTTATTCAAATTTAGAAAATTTTCCTAACTTTTAGTTAATTTTTTTTTGAGTGTATAAGTTGTAAATGTGACACAAAATAATTTATTATTTTTTATTATTTATTTTATTTAATAAAAAATAATTTATTTCAAAAGATTCAATACAGTGACATATGTACATACCTATTCAGGAATGATATCTCGTGAGCGTCAGAATTCGTGCATGATTCTTAAAAAAAGCTCACGCACGATTACGCACGAGTAATTTTTTTTAAGTCACGCTCAAACACTCACGTGTGATTAATTATAAATTTGATCACGATCAATTTTAAGAAATTTTACATGGAAAACATTTAAATTACAAAAACAAAACACATGTGAAATTTGTATACGCTGAGCGTTGGTTTTACAAAATTAGGCCCTAAATGTGGGATGTTATACAATATTTTGTTGCAGCAATTATTAAGTTTATTGGTGAGTGAGGTGAGAAGATTGGGGAGGGGTACACAGTTTCATGTGCTCTGCAATTCTATTTTGCTCTGAAGTTCGTACTTGTTAATTTGTAATTATTAGTTGTATTTGACGTTTTTTATAATTTTCTTTCTTCTTGTATGAAAAATACTAAATATAACAAAAAGCAAATAGACCAAGGCAGAAAAAGACAATCGCTACGACGTTGCTTCGATTGTCTGCGGGTACAACTAACATCAAACAACATTCGTTTACTCATAACATTAAAATGATAACGCCGAATTACCGTCCTCCAAATCTTGTTTTCAATGTTGTCACAGTACTCTAAATACAAAATTTCCAAACTTAAGTAAAATTTTTGTATACGGTGTTGTAGCAGTATAGGATTATTGTATACGGTGTATTGGGAAACTAACATCGAATTTTTGTATATACAGTGTTGTAGTGGTATAGGATAACTAAGAACGCTATGTTTGTAAACTTAATCATATTTTTGTGTTTGCAGTACTGTGCTGGTACACAAATTTAGGAAGAGTAGTAATTTTGTATTTAGTGTTGTGAATGGTACATACATATGTTTTGGGCAAAGTCACAATTTCTGCCTGGGGAATTGTTAATTTTTCAGGACAATTTGTGGTGTAATATATCGACGGCATTTATTCAAAATGGTTTATCTGCAGATTTTGTAAAAATGAGTTTTTGATGCCAAACTATTCCCTGTAATGCAATTTTCCTATGGTATGAATATCTGATCAAAATATTGATTTATTTGCGACTTATTAAAATTTTTTGTTTGGTTTATCTACATACACACTTTTTTTTAAAGCAAAGTGGTTTATCTACAATGTATTTGTGAGATTTTCATACCAGTCGTATATATCGGTTATTTACTTCCATAGTGTCATAACTCAAAAAATGTTTTTTTTTAGGTAATAATGCAGAATAATGCGTCATTTCGTATTTAATCTTGTATAAAAATTTCATGTAAATAGCTTGTACTGAATGAAATAAGTTTTCAAAAATTTTCTGTCTACACACAGTTTAACGTAAAAAAAAGTTCGATAATTGGGATGTGATTTTATTAGTCTAGCCCTCAAATTTGAGTTGTGATTATTTGAAATACAAATCGGTTGTGCTAAAAAACTTATGGCGCTCATTAAATAAAAAATGGAGATTTTAAAGAAGGATTAAGGACATGATAGAAATTATGATTCCTTACGTGCAGTTGCTATTAACTATTCATCGTCAAATGGGGGGATCGTAATATTATAACGGGTTCGTCATTTTACGTTTTTTTTTTTTATTTCCTAATAATAGGAATTAGTTATTTACCGTACGTTCAGACGATGAGCAATTAAAATCTAACGAAATCGTTCGCTAAAAAAGAAAACAATCTAGTGTTACCACATCAATGAAACGCAAAGTTAACAAATTAAAGCGAATGAAAGTGAAAAAATACCCAGGATAAAGGGTTTGCCAAAACCCGTGGAAATTAAAAAAAATGCAGTTTTCGATTTTTAACTATGATATTTTTAAACAAGATAATAATGTTAAAGTAAAACTTAAAAACCGACGCTTTTTTGTCGGTTTCTGTTTTAGTTTTTATGGGTCAGAAACTGTGGATTCGGTTAAAACCGAACGGCAATCCTTACCAGGACCACAATTACTTCATCACGAATATCTTCCAATATCCACCAGTAACTGGAAACATCTACAGGAATTGAAATCTGTACTACCTACACTCTAAACCAGTTTTGTTGAAAATTAGGTCGATAATAAATAGTAGGCAACACTTTACAGACTACTTTCGACCTAAAATTACACAACTATATTTTTAAACCTTTTGTTGATAACTCAATGAATTTGTATTCGATCAACACATTAAAAATATGGGCTAATAAAAAAACACACATCCTTGCAATGGTGTTAAATTTGCAAAATTTTAATAAAAAGTTGTCAAGATTTTTGGAAATATCTGTAAACTGCAAAAAAATACGTTTTATGTGAATATATCGAAGACGAAAATAGGCGTAGCTGTATAATTACATACATGAATAGTACACCAACATATTCAGTTAATACAGCTACCAGCACTGATGCCAATTTATTTTAATCTAGCTGTTGTTTAGCTATTTTTAAAAAACATCAAATTTTTTGTGACTTTCCATAAAAAACTTAAACTCACAACAAAGGAATATTTATTGTTTTCGCATTAATATCAATAAATCACGGTTCAAATTTGCCATTTCTGTTGTATCAGTCTAAAAGCGCTTATATGAAAGAGATGGCTAAATTGGATTTTCTACTCCGTTCTTATAATCGTTTCAATGTTGTTGTAAGTTGTCGGGTCTAGTTGGTGGTTTACGATATCATTCATACAAGGGTAATTTTTGTTTACATGAGTGAAAATAAAAAATAAATTAAAGTTTAAATGAAAGTTTAAATAACAAAAATTAAAAATTTTTCAAACCCCCAAATATATATATAGAGAAGACGCCATATCTTCTAAACGGCTGGACCGATTTTCTTAAAACATGGCTAAGAACCATCTCAAGTCACCTTGCAAACAGAAAAAACTGAATCAAAATCGGTCCAGCCGTTTGGTTTGTACTAGTGATGACCAGGGAAACCAAAAATATGCAATTGCATGTTTTTTCTTGTCTGATATATCAATTCCGAATTAAGGTATTTATCCATTTCAGAACTTTTAATGAATTTTGGCATCGATTTGTTAGTGCATATTTTTGCATATTTTACCCTTTAAAGCATGTTATTGCATACTTCAGTCTAACGCGCATATTTTGAGCATTTTTCGAATTTTTAGAGCATATTTGGCGTTTTTAGAGCATATTTGAGTACATTTAAAATAATTTTTATTTTAATATTTAAAAAAAAGTTTTTGGTAAAAATTTCGACTTTTTTCCGTCAAAATTTTATTTTGTAGTGAAAGAAGCAGTAGTATGGGGAAGCAATATTTTTCTACCATTATGAAGTTAGACTTTAAAAAAGGCCATTGTTCATGTTCTGGCTTCCGAATCGATTTCACACGTTTTATTGTGAGTTCTGATGTTAAATCACATGATACACGTGTTTAAGTTGAAATTTAGAATGTTATATAATATATATATTATAATTATGTGTTCTAACATCCAAATTTAGAACGAAAAAAAATTTTTTAATTAATTAAAGTCATAGTTCTCGTTGTACATTCATAGTGAACAGTCAATTTAGCGGAGTTTTTATTTCATACTAAACAAAAAAAAATTGTACGAAAAAATATTCGGAATACATATTGTTATTGTTAGCTTTATTTGCATTGCTAATATTTTTTACATAGGCATAATTAACAAAAACAAAAAAAAAAAGTGCCCTTGAGGAATACTCTATATGAGTACCTCAAAAACAAATAACTGTGAAGTGAGTTCTAATGGCAGAAATGCCTATTTTACTGTGAGTTCTGAAGCTCTTAATGAAAATAATAAAAATAAAAAATCTAATGATAGACTTACTGAGAGCTCTGAAGCTCTTAATGATAATAAATTAAATAAGATATCTGATAGTAGACTTTTTTTAACGGCGAGACCACTTTTTCGTCAGCGATCAACTTCGCTTTGTCCAATGCCAACTAGTGATTCGTTAACATTACCGTTGCCTAATACTTCTACATTTAACTCAGCGATATCATCCGCCTCGGGCTCGTGGTCATCACTTAACCAAGTTTTTACTGAAGTTAAGAGCAGCCCAAAACCCAAGGTCCAAGTGGGAATGGACAGATATATTACAGTGGTAAAGCGCGGGCGAAGCCCAAAGTCTTCGAAAATTTCATCTGCTCCAAAAATGTCTAGGGATAACAGCGCATCCTCTATTAACCGCCAAAATCGTTTTCAAATATTACAAGTTGACAACAACGAACCCGATGTATCTACGAACAAAACATTCAAGCCGCCACCTATCTATTTGAGAGAAAAAAATTCAAACGCTATTATAAAAAATTTAATTTCAGTCATTGGTGAGAATAAATTTCACATCGTTCCAATAAAACGTGGTAACATTGATGAAACCAAAATTCAAATCTACGAAGAAAAAGATTTTCGCAAACTGATTACTGAATTTGAAAAAAGTAAGAAAAGTTTCTACACATATCAGCTTAAAAGTGCTAAAGGCCTGCAGATCGTATTGAAGGGCATCGATTCCTATGTTGCTCCCGAAGAAATAAAACATGCACTCGTCCTCCAGGGATTTAGGGTAAAAAATGTATCTAACATAATAAATAGGGAGAAGATTCCTCAACCTCTATTTCGCGTCGAACTTGAGCCAAACGATATAAAATTGAAAAAAAGCGAGTCTCATCCAATTTATAATTTGAAATATCTCTTATATCGAAAAATAACAGTTGAAGAACCACACAAGCGTTCTGGACCCGTACAGTGCCATAATTGTCAAGAATATGGTCACACAAAAACTTACTGCAAGTTACCTTCAGTTTGTGTTATCTGCGGTGAATTGCACGGTACTGCTGGTTGTACTAAACCTAAAGATCTAGCAGAAAAAAAATTTAGTAATTGTGGAGGTAATCACACCGCTAACTACAGAGGATGTCCTGTCTATTCTTTCGTTAAACAGACTATGGGGCAAAAACCTAAATTAGCTCTACTACAAACAGCAAACGCTTACTCCGCCACTTTTGCTCAAATGAGCCAACCTGTCACTTCACGTGTATCGTATGCCGATGCAGCTAAGACTAGTTATATTCCCACTCAAAATATTCCGCCTCAAAATAATTCAACGAATGCAAACTCAAACTTTAATTTTAGTCGCCTTGAAGCTACTATTGAGAATCTAGTGCTGACTATAAATAATTTTACAACAAATATGACTAGCATGATGCAAGAAATGCTACGAATGCAGTCTACACTGCTTCAAGCATTAGTTAATAAGCCATGAACACGTTAAAGATAAGTTTCTGGAACGCAAACGGCATTCGCCAACATAAAAATGAACTTGAGCACTTCCTCACGGAAAAAAATATTGATATAATGTTGGTTTCTGAGACTCATTTGACTTCAAGAAGCCTATTCAAAATTAATGGCTACATTTTATATGATTCAAAGGACCCAAGAGGAAGAGCTTGCGGGGGATCAGCAATTTTAATAAAGTCAAGACTCAAGCATTATATTCTTGACAACATTTGTGAAGAACATCTACAAGCAACGAATATTTGTATCGAAAATTTTTGCACAAATTTTGTCATATCATCAACTTACTCCCCTCCTAGATTCGCAATTACTGAGGATCAATACGAGGATTTCTACAAATCTCTTGGCCCTTGGTTCGTAGCAGCTGGAGACTATAATGCAAAACATACTTTCTGGGGTTCGCGTCTTATCACACCTAGAGAACGAGCGTTGTTCAACACAATTTCAAAAATGGGCTTGGACGTCATTTCGAGTGGGGAGCCCACTTACTGGCCTACTGACATACATAAAATTCCGGATATTATAGATTTTGGCGTCATGAAAAATATTTCTAGGGAATTAATTCACGTCGAAGCTTCCCTAGATCTATCGTCCGATCACTCTCCCACGATCGTTACAATCTGTAGCCCACTGAGAAGTGCTCTACCTCACCCATATGTGAAAATGGTCAGTCGTGTTAATTGGCTGCGATTCAAGAAATATCTTAGTAGTCATTGTACTGAAAACATTAAGCTAAGAACTCATGACGATATTGAATCTAATATTGCTAATCTTAACAAAAATATTAAGCAGGCAGCTGAACATGCCACTTCCTCCCATCCGCAGACTGGGTTTAACAGAATATATTCTACAGATATTGAACTTCTCGTATGTGCAAAAAGAAGAGCTAGAAGAGAATGGCAACAGCACAGATCACCCCAAAATAAAATTAGATTAAAAGAATGCACTAAAAGACTCCAAGAACTGCTTGCATATGAAAAAACTGCATCTCTTAAAAACTATCTGGAAAATCTCGATGTCACACCAGCATCTAATTCTTCTTTGTGGCGCGCTGCGAAAAGAATTAAAACACCCGTTGAGTTTAAACCACCTCTGCGCACTTCTACCGGAGTTTGGGCCAGGAGTGATATTGAAAAAGGTAACTTGTTTGCAAAGCATTTAAAATCCGTATTTACCCCAAACACATGTACTGGTGTTGTTGATTTCCCGAGTGTAGTTGCGCTACCCCCTCGACCCATAAAATTTAAAATGTGTGATGTACAAAATCTAATTGCTGAACTCAACCCGAAGAAAGCACCGGGTATTGATGGAATTAGTAACCAAATGCTAATAAAATTGCCTCGTATTGTAATTAGAATCATGTTATTCATTTTTAATGCCATTTTACGACTGGAGTATTATCCCCACAGCTGGAAGCTTGCCAAAGTTAAAATGATTCCAAAGCCGGGCAAAGATCTTACCAAGGCAGAATCATACAGGCCAATAAGTCTGCTATCAACAATGTCAAAACTTTTCGAAAAACTGCTCATGTCAAAATTGTCCCCAATTCTAATTGGTAGTGGGTGTATCCCAGACCATCAGTTTGGTTTTAGAAGTCAGCATAGCACTATTGAACAAACGCATAGATTGGTTCAATGTATAAGAAGAACATTTGAAGAAAAGAAGTACTGTTCTGCACTCTTTATTGACGTTTCGCAGGCATTTGATAAAGTGTGGCATGGAGGCCTAATTTTAAAATTAAAATCATATCTACCAATAAATTTGGTGAATTTATTAGAAAGTTACATTACTTCCCGGAAGTTCACGGTTGTGGAAGGAGAATTCATGAGTGTTCCCTGAATCTATATCATCCGGTGTGCCACAGGGGAGCATACTGGGGCCAGTTTTGTATTTGATTTATACTTGTGATATGCCTTTGAGCAGCAATATCCATACATCTACGTTTGCCGATGATACAGCCTGCCTAAGTATGCACGAAAATCCTCATGAGGCTTCCCGATATCTACAAGAACATATAAGACAACTGGAACTATGGTTAAAATTATGGAGAATTAAGGTAAACGAGCAAAAGTGTGTTCAGGTAACATTTACCCTGCGAAGAGATACTTGTTCCCCAATTCGAATCAACAATCAAGTTGTTCCTCAGCATTCACATGTAAAATACCTTGGTATACACCTTGATCGACGACTTACATGGAAACACCATATTGACTCAAAGCTAGTACAAATGAAACTTAAACTAACTCAGATATATTGGCTGATTGGTAGAAACTCAACACTCAGCCTAGACTGCAAACTTTTATTATACAAGTCGCTCTTGAAGCCAATATGGTGCTACGGAATTCAGTTATGGGGCACTGCTTCAGCTTCTAACGTCGAGAGAATCCAACTAAGGCAAAATAAAATTTTACGTTTGATTACATCGGCTCCATGGTACATAAAAAACTCAAATATACATCGTGATTTCAATATGCCACTAGTGATTGAAGAAATAGCAAAATACGCAGGCAAATATTTAACAAGACTCGAGTCACATCCTAATCCGCTTGCTCGTAACATCTTGAATTTTACTGGCCACATTCGTTGGAAAAAGAAGGACACAAGGGCTCTTTTACTCAACACTCCAGATGGGATTGCTTGAAAATATTTTTTTTTCTCTTTTTTTTTATTATCACTACTTATGTATTATTTATAACTATCACTAAGTTTATGTCCGACAGTGGTCGGGCCTAATACTTATATTTTAGATTTAAGATTTGAATACTTATTGTTAGTTCATAATTGAAGATACAATAAATAAATAAATGTATTAAAAAAAAAAAAAATTAATTAAAGAAAAACGAAACAAGAAAATTAAAAAAATTTAAATCTTAAATATCCAATTTTTTTTCTGATAAATTTTAATGCTGGAACAAATACTATTGATTTGTATATTCCAAATTTCAACTTAAACAGGTGTAACACGTGTTTTAACATCCTCACTGTATGTTAATTTCAAGAAAAACTTGGTTTGGTAATTGTGACGAACGCTGTTCCGATTACTTCAGTTAAGGTTGAAAAAGAAAATTTCCAATGTATAAAAGCTTATTTAGATGTGACCGGCGGCGATTTTTATTAAAAAAGCTAAGTAAAGAGTTTTTGTTTATTGCAATAACAATTATAAATAAAAAACTTGTCTTAAATAGACAGCCAAGAATTTTTACGTCTATGAACTGGCAGTTATCCTTCAAAATACAGTTCCAAAGTTTTAAATCTGATATCGTGATCGCTTTTGAAGTAAAAGTTAAATTTTTGTTGTTAATTAATTTATTTATTGTTTATTGTTTCCTTCTTCTGTTTATTTTATTTTTGTCTTGTTTTATATGTAAATTTTATTGAATTGCTGAATTAAAATTAGTTTTTCATTTCCAAATAATCCAATTTATGTTATTTTTAAGAGCATATTTTTTGAGTTTTTAGTGCATATTTCGAAGTTTTTAGTGCATATTGAATGCGCATAAAACACTTTTTTGGAGCATATTTCTGGTTTCCCTGGTGATGACGAATGTATTTGTATTCGTTAAATTCTGGCGGAAGCGAATACGAATGTATTCGTATGCGCCAAATTCAGACGAATACGAATACGAATATTTTTCCAAAGAAATTAAATAAATAAATGCAAAAATCCTAAACAAAATTTAAATAAATGACTAAAAATTTTAGTTTGTACAAATAAATTTGTTCTTTGTATCATTTTCAAATATTATTCAATGACGATCGTTAAAATTTTGGGTACTTTTTATTAACTTTAAAGTACGCCAACAAGAGTGAGATGTCCTTTTTCATAACAATGTTTTTATATTTCATATTGCATATAATATTCGTATTCGAACTGCTAGAAACCGTAAAATTAGATAATTACGATATATTAGTTTCATTCGGCGTGGTATCGTTGTTTACCAACATTCCGATCCATCTAGCTTTTAAAAACATACTTAACAAATAGAAAAATCTAAGTAAAATTGCAACTTCTTCAATTTTGCCTAACGGACAATAATTACTTCAGTTTTGACAACAAGCAGCGTTGCCGTTTTGCGACTAAAGTCGCATTTTGCCCCTGTTTCGACTGCCTTGCCACTTTTCGTGTCCCTTAGCATCATTTGCATTATTTTGTGCCCCTTTTTGATCAACGTTGATCAGATGAGAATGATGAATGAATGGTTTAAGAGCTTCAGAACGCACAGTAAGTCTGTCATCAGATTTTTTATTTTAGTTGTTTTCATTGAGATCTTCAGAACTCACAGTATAATAATCATTTCTGCCGTTGTATCTCACTTCACAATTATTTGTTTTGTTTGTTTAGAGTATTTCTCAATGGCGTTTTGTTTGTGTTTTTTTTTTGTTTGCGGGTTTTTTGTTTATGTTATTTCTACTATGTAAAAAATATTAGCAAAGCAAATTAAGCTTATTTATTAAGGTCAGTAAGTATGTAAGAGAGAGAAAAGCTTCATTATTTTACAACTCTGCTTTTTGCACGTTTTTTTTATACATATATATTTTTTATTTCTAATAATGTAGTGTTTGCAGCGCATCTGGTGTTAAATTAATTTTTTGAAATGTGGTTAGTAGCCATTTTATCGGTTATTTTAAGTCGCCGATGATTCTGCTACACAACGAAGTAGGGTGCTCTGATGTTGCATTAGTATTAGTATCTGCTGAAGTCGGTATAGTTCAGTGACCAGTGCATACTATGTCTTCATCACTTGAAATTTCGTACAATAAACGACGCAAAGGGACACTAATGAACATTACAAAAATGCGTGGTGTTGTTATTTAATGACTGTTGGATACAGGAATTGAACCTAGTTCCTTCGGTATTGTAGTCAACGTGCTAACTTCTTCAGCCACCCTATATATAATAAAAAAAGTGGTCATTACGGCATTTGGTATTGATCGAAATTCCATTAGAAAATAAAAGTCAATTTCGTTCAATATCGAATGCGGTAATTTGACCCATTTCTTAAGACTTATAAAAAATTAAAGAATGCATAAATAATTTTATTTTTATTTTTTTGGACATGGTTCATATTGCTTATTTGCTTAAAAGCCAGCATGATTCGAAAAAATTTACTTAACCATTTAAAGTTTTAATAAACATTTCAAAATTCGATTCTGAAGAGGATAATATATTCTTGCTATTTTTTATTCTTTTGAAATTCTACATTTGTGTTTATTAATAAGTTCTTCACTTGGAATCCATTCTTCGAAATTGTTATTTTATTGGTTATTTATATACATATATGCTTTATGTATTTTTTTTTTGTAACTTTTATTCTATAAAGATGAAGAAATAAGGTGTAACTCACCGACGTTGAACTGCTGAATCTGGATGTATTTTTGCGTTTAATTTGGCCAATTTGCCATTTACTTAAACGAGTAGTTGCCACTTATCATTCCTGCGATTTCAAATCTATCGGTTTACAGAACAGGACCGAATATTATTTCCTTTGTCATAAAGTATTTCACCTTTTTAAATTATGTACTTTTATCACATTTGGTTTTTACAATTTTTGCCGAAAATACAGTTAGAATTACCAAGTATGTATGAGTGCATGTAGTTTTATATTTACTAGATATACCAACGCACAGAAAAAATTATTGTTGAATTTTTTTCAATTAAGTGTTTGCTTAGAAAAAATTTTATTTTTTATTAATACTTTAATTGAATATGTGTTTGTTTTAATTGAATTTACTGCTTTATCAAAAAAGTGTTATCAACAGAGCTTAACTCGGAATACTATGAAATGGTTAACAATTATAACATATAAATTGTAAGTAAATAATGAAACTTTTGTTGTTATGTATGAAAATCGAGCTGTTTTTTATAGTATGCCACATTGTTTCGAAAAAATATTTTCAATTAAAATAGCCAATTAATCTTTTAATTGGTTTTGATATTTCATATGGGAGAAAAAAACTACTCAGCTTAAATTTTTATTTTTTTGATTCATAGTAATTTTGACATGCGTGGAATAAAAATAAAATATAAAATAAAAAAACAGAAATTCATTTTCTTCTCTTTTCTTGAGAAAAAAAAGAATACATATAATAAAAAGAAATACAAGCTGATAGACCAAATATGGATGGTAATGTTCCTACATTGGCGGTATTTGGGGTTCGGCGCAAATGGTCTTGCGTAAGTATGTATGTATATGTTGTGGAAAATGTCGTATCCTTTTTTTAAAATCCAATCACAAAATACACACAAAAGTGAAAGAATACCTGCGATATTCTACATTTACACTTACGGAACACTATCAAACGCCAAATACGGCCATTGGACGTACTTTCGTGCACCATTCGAAGTTGAAAAACCATGAGTTAGGTTTATGGTACAATATACCAACTTTTCCATTTTTGGAAATTATTTATACATACATAGCATAATTTTTTATATTTTTTATACTATTAAATTTTTTCTATATTTCAATTACTATTTTAATTGAATCTTTAAAAAATTTTAATTATTTTTTTAACTGAATCGTCAAAAATATATCGATTAATTTTTTAATTGAATCTTTAAAAATAGTTCAATTAAATTTTAATTGAATCTTTAAAACATCAATTAAATTTTTAGTTAATGTAATATTTTTTTAATTGAAAAATCAATAAAAAAATTTCAATTAAAATCGATGAGTTAATACTACAATTTCCGTGATTGGTTGAAAACTAATTAATTTTTTAACTGAAACTTTGTATTTTTTAATTGAATCTTCTTTTTGCTTTTTTCTGTGCGGACGACACAATCGCCCGTATTCTAGAATCTAAATGTAAATAATTTTATTGAGATTCAAAGGAAATTTATATAAACGTCATAAAAAATGTATTAAAACACAGCCACCCACATATTTACATACATGTGCATTATTAAATAATACATAAAATTAAACACAGAAACGAAATCCCTTTAACTAAGCTAATTCAATTTATTGAACTCTCTTCCTTTAAATATTAGGGCAGAATTACCCGACTGGAAATGTAGAACTGTAAATGTAAATGTGTCAGCTGATCGAAACTGTTGCATGAAAACCTATGCAAATGCTTACCTGACTGAAATGTCACGTAAATGTAACGTCTGAACCTGCATAAAATAGAATTTCATGACGAGGTTACGTGACATTTGTAGACAGTGATGGGACGTGTGTATATTGAATGGGAGTGTGGCACAATAGCCCTATAGTGGTACTTTTGTTTCTTTTGATAATTTAAGTTGCTAAATTGTTATACGTACATGGCATATTTAATATATTTAGATTTCTAACAGTTTTTTTCTTTATAAAATGTAAATAGATATTGCCAATCGTATGCGTTTGTTTTTGGTTAATATACATATATATACATATACTTATTTTTATATACGAATGTATAAAATATACATATGTGCGTATAAACATACACACAAGCATACAAAAAACTATTTTTTTTTAATAATAATAGCAATAAAAATAATAATATGTACTTATGATCATAACAATTATAATGATAATAAAAATTTAAATATTTTTGTAATTATTATACGTTGTAATGCATGTATGTATTTATAAAGCTAAAATTGTAATTTAACTAAAAAGCAAAGTCATTAATTACATTGTTTGTGAGTATAAAATAATGATTTGATACCATTCACACAATCAAAAATAATGTGAAGATATTGAACTCCCATCAATGTTTCGAACAACTGTTTTGCATTTTCTTTGATTTTATTTATACTGATAAACACCCAGCAAACAAATTGTAAGTAAAAAAAATATTGTAAGTAGGTACGAACATTAATAAGAAAAGGATAAAACGAGAAAGTGAAGATATAATAAGTTTTTTATGTGATTAAGGAGCTACTGCAAGCATAGACATTCTTGGAAATTAAGGAGCCAAGTACTTCGTCTTTCCGAAGAAGGTGCTCAAAATCTGTTCTGGTAATGTACAACGAAAAATATTACGGTTAGAGACTTGAGCGTTATAGCTGCTATTCAAATTATTCTAATTGAGTTCATTTAAATAAAATTATAATAGTTTTTAAAAATGCGCCTAGGAGGCATTTTCGTTCTAAAAGGTGACTTATTTCAAAAACTCACAATTAGTTTTTTTCTAACAGGCTAAAACTTGCAATCAAAAGAAAGCATATTAGAATAGTTTCAGCGAAATTATAAAAAAATCTTTGATTAATGAAAACATTAGTATAGTATATGTATTTATATTATTTACTTATAAGCTCTAATGCATGTATGTATGTTCACATAAGTACATATAAATTTCAATCAAAATGTATTCCACGAATTTAAATATTATTGTTACGTTACATTCTTATTTAGCAACTCTGAATGTTTTATCCTTTGGTTTTTATATTTATGATCAGGCAACACTGGCTGTATTCATACGGGCTTGTGCCTTGTCATTTCTGTTCTATGAGTCAGTTAATAAAGACAATCAAAAGAATTAAAACGTGTTTAGCTTTAACTCGGTATTTTCATCCTAACAAATTCAGAAGTGGGATACGGTCTTTTGTAAAGAAAAACGAGGGTTAGAAAAAAGTGTGTGTCGCTAAGTCACCCGAAAAGTTTCGTGTCGTAGATTTAAAGAAAAGCGTGCGTCGCAGATTTTGGTAAAAGGAAACGTGTCTTGGAAAAAATAATTTATTATAATGGAGTCAACGGTGGTGGATCTAAAGAAAAAACTACAAATTCGAGGATTGCGAACAACAGGCAATAAGGCAGAGCTGGTAGCCAGATTGCAAGAGTTCGAGGCAGCAAATCCAGATTACATTGAAAGAGAGTCAACATCAGAGGAAACTTTGTATGGGTTCGACGAAGGCGCTACTTCCAATAATAATAACTCTGAAGTAGCTGAATTACGAAAGAATATAAGTTACCTTGTGGAAGCGGTAGCAACAATGGCGACCAAAATTGCGGCTATGGAGAGGGAAAATGACAGGGCAGAGGTAGTAAGGCAGGAAGTCATACAGCAAGGTAACACGTGTACACAAAATTCATTATTGACGTCGTGTGCTCCAACATACATTGGTCATGGAAATGCTCAAATGAATATTACAACAACAACCAAACCGCCGGTAACAAGCGTTATGTCAAATTTAGCAAACTCGAATGCAGTGCTGGAGGGCAACAGCGCAGTATTCAGAGAATATGTGCCCATCACAACCATGCACGATCGTGATCGGCATTACCCGTTTGATTCAAACGCGGCGTCAGCTCATACATATGTACAGACATCAGCATGTGGTGGCAGCGCAAGTGTTTTCTCTTGTCGGGGGGAAAACCAGTATAATTTAAATGCGAATGCAAGAGAATGTGAGTATGATAGAAGAAGAGCTGTAAAGATAGAACACAGCATAAATTAAATAATGCGAATGATGCCAGAGTTCGACTCTTGTACTAAAAACATCTCATCTGTCAAATTTATTGAACGAATTGAACAGCTTGTACAAGGTTACGGGTGGAGTGAGTCTGTTGTTCTTTTCGCAGTACAGAGCAACTTAAAAGGTGTCGCTAAAATGTGGATTGATTCGCAGAAAGTTTTCCATCGTTGGGCAGATTTTGTTGTCGCATTTATGGCAGATTTCCCTTGCGTAATAAACTCAGCTGATGTCCATATAGAAATGATGAACACGAATAGGAATAGAAGTGAGTCAATCGTGGAGTATTATTATAGAATGCTAGCCATCGGGCGTCGTGGAAATCTGGACGATAGTGCTATTATTAAATATATTATAAACGGGTTGAACAATGACGAGTTAAAAAAAACATTAACGGCAATGAATGTAAAATCATGCACAGTATTATTTGCAACTCTAACAAACATTATTGACGAAACTAAAATGAGAAATAATTATCGTAGTGAACAACCCCGAAAAGTTTTCCAAACGAATGTATTTAATGAAAAATCGTATACGTCCGAGGATAATGAAAGAATCAAAAGTGTTCCAATGTGTTTTAACTGCCGCGAACGCAGCCATATCGCGAGAAACTGTACTAAAAAATCAAAGAAATTATATTGTAAAAAGTGTAACACAAGCGGCCACGAAGCAGATAGGTGCACTTCGCGATCTGTCAATTTAATCGATAACCATAATGTCTAAATGAAAAGCGGAGAAATTGAAACTGGAAAAGATAAAGAAATATTTAAATTTAAGAAGTTTATTAGTCGACATATTGTCATAATTATATTTTAATTTGAAATTTATTTGCTTGTGGTTTAGCTTGGTCTATATACGTATTTCATTGGCGCTTAAACCAAATCATCAGTAGACTTCAACCACAAATTTTGAACAGTCACAAACCTCTTACTTTATGCACAGACTTTCAAAAACTATATGAGAATTCATAGAATAATAATATTTTTGAAAATCACAAAGACAAAATAAGTTTAGTAGGCTTTGACTCATACAAAACCCAGCAAATAATTTATATTCGATACGAATCTATTTTATTTTTCTACACCTTCATACAATTAGAAATCCATTGGATAACAATAAAAGTAATTACAAGGCAAAATGAAAAATAAAATCTAAAATTTAACATTTAAGAAGTTTATTATTCGACATATTGTCATAATTATATTTTAATTTGAAATTTATTTGCTTGTGGTTTAGCTTGGTCTATATACGTATTTCATTGGCGCTTAAACCAAATCATCAGTAGACTTCAACCACAAATTTTGAACAGTCACAAACCTCTTACTTTATGCACATACTTTCAAAAACTATATGAGAATTCATAGAATAATAATATTTTTGAAAATCACAAAGACAAAATAAGTTTAGTAGGCTTTGACTCATACAAAACCCAGCAAATAATTTATATTCGATACGAATCTATTTTATTTTTCTACAATTAGAAATCCATTGGATAACAATAAAAGTAATTACAAGGCAAAATGAAAAATAAAATCTAAAATTTAACATTTAAGAAGTTTATTATTCGACATATTGTCATAATTATATTTTAATTTGAAATTTATTTGCTTGTGGTTTAGGTTGGTCTATATACGTATTTCATTGGCGCTTAAACTAAACTTATTTTGTCTTTGTGATTTTCAAAAATATTATTCTATGAATTCTCATATAGTTTTTGAAAGTCTGTGCATAAAGTAAGAGGTTTGTGACTGTTCAAAATTTGTGGTTGAAGTCTACTGATGATTTGGTTTAAGCGCCAATGAAATACGTATATAGACCAAGCTAAACCACAAGCAAATAAATTTCAAATTAGAAATATTTAAAGAAATCGAAATTGAAAAAAATAAGTATAATGCTTTTATTGACTCCGGAAGTGGTAAATCGCTGATGGCTAAACGGGTAACATCAAAATGTGAGGGACCGGTCGAAAAATGTAATGAAAAACTATACGGGTTCGTTGGTGGAGAATACGTGTGCCGCGAGAAATTTAAAACTATATTAAAAATTGATGATTTGAATGTAAAAGCGGAATTTTTGTTAGTTGACGATGAAACAATGCAGTATGATATAGTAATCGGAAGAGACATTTTATCTAAAAATAGGGTTATCATGGAAAAGGGTCAATGTCACGTAATTGCTCCGAAAGGTGAGAAACTAGAAGTAAATGAATCCCTAAATGAGAACGAAAAGTGCAAGTTGCAAAATTTGCTTGGAAAATACTCGCAGTGTTTCGCGGAGAACTTAAGTGAGATCGGCAAATGTAATGTGACTGAAATGAAAATAAAAGTTAATTCCGATAAACCAGTAGCACGTAAACCGTATAATATTCCCATTCCAAAACAAAAAACGGTCGAAAAGATAACAAATGAACTATTAGAGGTGAATATAATTCGTCCTACCGTATCGTTGTACGCATCACCAATAGTACTTGTAGCTAAACAAAATGGTGAAGACCGCCTATGTGTCTACCGCGACTACCGCGAATTGAATTCGATCACAGAGAAGCAACCTTGGCTTATGCCAACAGTGGAAGGTGTTTTGCAATCGCTATCATGTAAGAAATATTTCACTGTTCTGGATATGATGTTCGGGTATTATCAAATCCCAATTAGCGAAGAGTCAAAACAGTACACAGCGTTCGTTACACATAATGGGCATTTCGAGTACAACAAAATGCCATTCGGGCTAAAAAATGCCCCATGTACTTTTCAAAAAATGATGTCCGTTATCCTGGAACCAATTAAGGATCAAGTCGTAAGCTATGTTGATGAAGTAATCGTGGCATCGGATTCCGTCGATGAAAATTTGCAAAGGCTGGAAAAATTTATGAAAATAATTAAGCAACATGGTCATTTTTAAAGAACTGTGTCACCTTCTTAAAATGGTCTGAAAATGGTCTGAGGCCGGGAAAAATTAAAACGATGGCAGTAAAGAATTTTCCTGTCCCACAAAATGCGATGGAAATAAGACGTTTTATTGGCCTAACAGTTTGAAGTCTTCAAAACCACCAATACCGCGAGTCTCAATGTGGTTCCTGAAACTGATGGAGTATGACTATTCCGTAACACATCGTGAGGGTAGTAAAATGTCGCACGTTGACGCACTTAGTAGAGCGCCAATAAAAGCTGAGAGTAACTTTATTACCCAGGATGTTAGTGAGAAAATTATGATGATCAAACCATCCACCGATGACTGGGTGTACATCATGCAACGTGAGGACGAAGCTCTGAAGGAAATATTTGATTTAATGACAGGCCATACAAAATCGAATAAACAAAAGCAGTATAAAAATGAGTACATAATAAAAGAAAATCGTTTGTTCCGGAAAGTGATGGTAATGCGGCCATGTTAGTGGTGCCCAAGGGGTTGAGATGGCGCATAGTTAAACTGTGTCATGACGACGTAGGTCATCCAGCTTTGGAAAACACTCTGAAGAGGGTACTAAAACATTTCTGGTTCCCACGAACAAGAAACTTCGTGAAGAACTACATCAAATCATGCATCGAATGCTGCTATTGCAAGGAGCCAAGTCGAAAAGAGTGTGAACTATATGGCATGGATATACCTAAAATCCCATTCGAAGTAATGCACATGGATCATCTCGGACCATTTGTAAAGACTTGCCGAGGTAATGAACATCTGTTAGTAATCGTCGACGCGTTGACTCGATATGTTATTTTACTGCCCGTGAAGAAAACTAAAACAACACCAGTCATAAATGCTTTAGATCAGCTATCGACGTATTTTGGATTGCCAAAAATATTGGTCACAGACCGCGGGACGGCATTCACGTCATCAAGTTTCGAGACTTATTGTGAGGGAAGCAAAATACAGCACATAAAAGTATCAGTGAGAACCCCAAGAGCAAATGGGTTGGCGGAAAGAGTCAATAGGTCCATACTGTCGTATCTGAATTGCGAAACCTGCAGTGGACGCTGAACACGAGTATAAATAGCACTACTAAATATGCTCCAATTAATTTGGTCTTCGATTTTCCTATCCGAGATGTGAACGGAAATAAAATTCTAGCAGCAGTCCAAGATGCCAGAGACGATGTCGAAACAACTACTAGTGACAAACGAAAAGAGGCCATTCGAAACATTGAAATAGCCAGAACAACGTGGAAGAAGAGATTCGACTCCAAACACAAAAAACCTCACAAGTACGATGAAGGTGATCTAGTCCTATTCGAAAGCGCTATTCCCAGTACCGGCGAATCCAGAAAACTTGAAGTAAAGTACAAGGGTCCGTACGTGGTAGCAAAGGTTCTAAGGTTCGATCGATATGTAGTAGAGGACGTCAAGGGGGCACAACGAAATCAAAGAAGATTCTCTACAATTGCCTGTAGCGATAAGATGAAGCCTTGGTGTGCTCTATACCCGGATATAGACGATTATTATGCTGATGAAACAGACTAGAATCTAGGAAGGAAGACCTCGAGGACGAGTTGTAATCAGGAAGGGCCGAACTGTTACGTTACATTCTTATTTAGCAACTCTGAATGTTTTATCCTTTGGTTTTTATATTTATGATCAGGCAACACTGGCTGTATTCATGCGGGCTTGTGCCTTGTCATTTCTGTTCTATGAGTCAGTTAATAAAGACAATCAAAAGAATTAAAACGTGTTTAGCTTTAACTTGGTATTTTTATCCTAACATTATACATACCTACATATGTACATATGTATGTATATGAATTTTCACGTTTGACTTCAAATAACTCGAAATTTTAAATAAAAAATTCGTGTTTGCTGGGCACAAAGTAATTAGCATGTATGTATGTATGTGTGCACATAGAAGATTTTTTGTTTTGGTCGAAAACACATGACACGTTTTTAGGCATTCTATAATCGCACAAACGTTTACATTTACATCACATTTAATGCGAGTTTACTCGCGCAACGGTAACGCTGTGTAATTCTTAATTAAAGATCCATTTGCGCAGATGCTAGTATATTTGTATATACATGTACATATATGTACAGTATGTCAAGTAATTGTTTTTACATAGTTAAAATCGTTGCAAATTTTGACTTTTATCGTAAATATTTTTCTCCCTTTTTGCATTATGAAATTTTTTTGTAGTTGACTTCATTTTATATACATTTAAGTGCACATATAGTCGTAAGTTATAAGCAAAATTAAGAATGAGAGCATAAAAATTACATGAAAACCAAAAAATCTCAAAAATTTCTTTGTCAAGAAAATGTTTTTACATCCTTGTATTATATAGTAAGCAAATGGGAAAGATTTTAAGGTGTACAAAAATGAATATTGTTTTTGGCCGCCATTGGCATCAAATAGGCCTGTAAGACGACTTCTCATAAAACAAATTTTTTTTCCATATAAACCGCTGAATTTCTCACTTTCCCCTCGTATTACTGTTCTTAACTCCATTTAGTTCTTGAAATATAATTTGGAAACACTATTTTCCAGTTAAACCCATAAATTTTGAATAGGATATAGATCTGGACCTTGAGATGGAGTATCCACAACTTTACCGCAATTGAAAAGACACCATGTTCATGTATGGTAAAGACTCTGGTACTCTAACTAGAGAAAATTTTTAAATTTTTGTTTAATTATTTAATAAAAGCCAATAGTACTGTTGTCAACAATTTAATTAAGGATTAGATTTAATGAGAGACGAGTTAAATTATTTTACACCTACATTCTGAAACATTTTCTTCTACCAAAAAAATGCAGTTCAAAAACGAAAGCTAATTCAGAAATGAAATTTTTGCAGAATCTTCGTCGATGAGCTCTGCCACTATGAGTCAGCTGATGACCTGCCAACAGAAGAAACCATCGATAATTATTCATTAACCGAAACATTTAGAAGTGTTATGAATTTGAAAAATAAAATAAGTCTGGACTTTAGTGGCATAATGAATAATTTTATATTCTTTAAGAAATCCAGGAAAAGGACTGAGATTACTTACGATTTCCTCAACATCTACGATAAGTACAAGGACTCAAGTCAAGTCAGGTTTTACCAAAACTAGAGAGGAGAATCGCTTAAATCCTAAACCCTTAATCAAAACTATTTTTCTGAAAGATTGTGTTGGAAGAACTCTTTAAACTATTGAATTAACTAATATAATAACAAACATGTTAATTTTTAATGAATACGTATTTATGATGTTTTCCCGTGATTTAGTTTTAATTTATTGTGTTTTTTTTTCACTAATAAATACAAATTAATTGGGGTATTCAGAAGGTACTCATAAATTAACACGTTTTAAAATTATAAACTGAAAAAATATGACTGCTGTGAGCAATACCTTACAATTAACAATTATAAATAGTGTACTTGTATTTTGGTTTTAGCACCTTTGTTCATTTCTTACTCTCTCTCTCTCAATTCCTTTGGTAAACTCTCACGCATTCTTAGATGTAGTTATGACAAACAATAAACATAGCATAGAAAGTCTTATTAGCTTATGTCCTTTTTGTTTCAGTCGCAACCACAATTATTTTGAACTGTGTTAAAATGTTAAGACATTATGACACATAACATTTAAGACACCCCTTTGAATACCCCAAATATATATTTATGAACTTTTATTTCTTGAAAACACTTGATTTATGGAAAGTTTTTATAAATCGGTTAACCGGTTAATGTAGTAATTAACCGATTATTAACTGTGTAATCAAAAACCTCGAATAATTAATCGAGCTATTAACCGATTAAAGCAAAACCCCGATTAAATGAATGCCCTAGTAATTACATACATTGAATGTACGTACTAGGGACGTAACGAATGTTCGGAGTCACTTTCGCATTCGCAAATTGTTCGCTTACTTTTGACATTTTCATTCGCTCAAATGTATGCAAATATTTCAAGCGAATACTTAAGGAAAAAAATTTATACTTCTTTTACGAAAATTGTTTACGACTAAAAAGGTAAATACATTTTATGTATACTTACAAGTAATGCCTTCTAATCAAAGCCTTAAAATTTTAGCGGAAAATTTATATAAATAAGTTCTCATACGTATCAAAACTAAACCAAAATCCAGAGGTGTTGGGAAATATTTTTCAGTTTTTGAAAAAGAATAGGCAGTGTTTGATTTGCTCGAAAATATTTTCTACTTAAGACTAGTCTGTTCAAACCTTAGAAAACTGTTGAGCACCATTTGTTACTTCGTACAACAAATTTTAAATGCAATCAATATTATCTAGTCCTTGTTTCTTGTAAATTCCACGCGAAACAATTGCCACTCATATTATTTCGCATCAAAACTTAAAATGTTGAGGATATATTTTATATCTGTTTCTCAAAATGAACAGAGTACTACTTCTGCAACATTTTTTCATGAAATCGTTCCAATTTTTCTTATCATGACAGCATTTAGGGCCATACTACGAATGGATTGACTTGCCTAATATTTTGTAAATTAATTTTTTACCCCCATATGCAAAAAAAAGTGTACTTGAAGTGTACGTTAAGACAAAATTTCCATACAAAAACCGGTTTAATGTATACTTGAAGCATACGTAAATTTTTTTTTGCATATGGGGGTTAGTTTTATCTATTCTTATTTTAATATAATTTTATATATCTTCCTGTTTTAAGAATTTGTATTTTAAATAAATTCACAAATATTTTTTTCAATTAAAGACCCAATTTAAATAAAATGCGGTATGTAGTACATCTATGTATATATTACAACTTCATATTCTCATATAGATTTATTTTCATGTTATTTTTTAACGTATTGTAATATTTGCATTCGCTTAAGTTTAAGCTTAAGTTTTTATTTAATATCATGGGACAGGTTGTAAAATTCATTATTTTTTATAACTTGCAGAATAAATTTGATCCAAAAACTGTTAAATACATTATTGAGTTCAAGGATATGCTTGATGGAGTTTTCAATCCAGCAGCAAAGAGAACAAATGATGATTTGGAATCTGATGATGAAGATGAACAAGAACAGGATGCAAATCATACTGAGACAAATGTGGAAACTGAATCAACAGATCCATTACCTGAAGATAATACAGGAACCCAAAATAGTCGCGCAGTATATAGAAAAGAGAGATCAGTAGTATCTGCCACAAGTACTAATTTGCAAAATGACACCAATAACACTACATTCAACGTATCTTCCACCATGCCCACAACATTTGGAAGTGGTAATATTACAAACCATCGATTTTTAAGAAAGTCCCTCAATCTTTCTCGTAACAATTCAATTGAAAGCAACGATGCTCAGAGTAACGACTATATAACTAGACCAAACAAAATAAGAATTGAAGCTCGAATAGATTCCGATAAAAAATCGAAAGATATGACGAAGTCTACAGAGTGTAATTCCAGGTCTAGACGGAGCTTACGTTACAGCAAACGGTGTAAAAATAATAACGAGGTTGAGAAATCATTGCCTAATCCGAAACTTCGGGAACCGGAAATAATTGAAAAAATTTTGACAAGTCCCGCCAAATACAAAACGCTGCCAAAACCTGGTAATGCATTTCTTGAAAATGAGAAAGGTATCGACAAAAGTTCCGCAAATAATTTTCAAATGCAGCACGAAAATCGTAGTGAGGATGAACATACATATAATAAAGCTGTGGATTCATCTGCTGAGAAGGTAATTAACGAAATGTAAACTTTGACTTTAACTAAACTATACACTCTTTCATGAAATTTATTGCCTGAGCTTTTTCTTTCGGTAGGAAGAAGTCAGAAACATTTATAGCCACAAAAATTTTCCTTTCGTAAATATGTAATTTGAGTAAATCAGCAAATCTTAAAACTAACTGCACCAATGTTTAAACCAATTTGATCAAGTTGTTATAATTTTGCTTCGTGTTTATTTACATTTTTAACTTTGCCTAATAAAGGGTGTCCCAAAAGGAACGCTAGGCTTAAATTTTAAATAAAACGCGGATATAAAAAAAAGATCTTGAAACTTTATTATATCGTAAAGTAGGCAGAATGAGGTTATGTGTGAAACAACATATCGGGCAGATGGTCGCCGCGGGTTGCTGGCACGCACGCGATCTTTTAATGAAAATTTCAATGACCGATTTATGACATGTGGCGACATCTTGTTGAAACCACATGCCCTCCACATTCATTCGTTTACTTGTAGCAATTCTAGTGGATTTGGAGACACCAATTTGCTGAGCTCGGTGTCGAATTGAGGTGAATGGAGTTTGAGCGACATCATCACGTACAGCTGCGACATTTTCGGTCGATCGACTTGGTCGAAAGCGCGTTGTTGTCTTTACATCACTAACAGATGCAGCTTTGCCAAATTTATCCATTAATCTCTTTACAGTTGACTCTTTTGGAGCATTATTGTGACCCCAAATTTATCGCAATTTGCGAACTGCAGCAGCAAAACTTTCACCATTTTGGTAAAACAATGTAGCGCTCCATTTTTACTAACCTCGTACCTTCTACTAGCAAACAATAAAAATTGTTAAATCTTGCGTTCTTGTTGGAACACCTTTATATTTTGCTTTTATTTATTAAGCTTCAGAATACAAAGATTTTATGGAAATAATTAATTAATTTTATTTTTTATTCCGATATTTCGTTGCCACAATGGGTAACTTCTGCAGGGAATATACATACATATGTTTGTATAATAATTGGCAATGAAAAATATTTTTACAAAAAGGCGGCAAATGAAAAAACTTAAAAATTATAATATGAAGTTTGTTATGCATTGAAAAAAATTTATTTTAACTCAAAAAACACATAAAAAACTTATTTTAAATGTTGATGCATTTTACAGTTTTGAAAAATGTTTTACATTCCGTTATCTATTAACTAAATGTCTATAACATTGGGCAACATTTAGTGTATCTGGTTTGTAGTTTATTCGTTGTGTTGATGAAACTTTTATAATATGTAACATTTCTAACATAAATCTACGTCTGTAATTATTTTCTTTATCCAAAACCAATTTATTATTAAAATCTGGATAATGATTATTATCGTTGCAATGTAATGTTAATGCTGTTTTTGGTGTGGGAGTAATGTGTCTGTATTTTTGATCAGACTTATGTCCAGAAATCCTAGTTTTTAATTTATTTTTTGTAGTACATACATATACCTTATTACAATTTTTTTTACATGGTATTTAATACAATAAATTTTACATTTCTGATTTGTCTGTTTTATCTTTTGTTTTGCTAAATAATCTATTTAATGTGTTATACATTTTATGTGCTATTATATATTTTTTACTATCATAAATATTACCATTTTGAATTCTTTCAGACAAAAGAGGAACATAAGTTAGTGATTTATAGATCTTTGGTTCAGTAACTATTCTTCTGTTCAAATTATTGCAGTTTTAATATTGCCTTATTAATCCACATATCAAAGAAATATACTAATTGTAATCAAGTAAAATCTCGTTTATTTTTTCTATGTTAATCCTATGAAATTCAATATCACTAATTTTCAGAACTCTGAATTAGATTCTTTGCTGTAGTGATTATTTATTATCCTTTTTGGGTGTTTAGAGTAATAATTGATAATCCTCCCAGATGAAGTAGGTTTCTGATACCAGTATACATAATCTATTTTCCTTTCTGATTACTAGTGTGTCTAAATAAGGAATTCTAGAATTACATTCCTTTTCAATTGTAAATTGTATATCATCATGAAATGAGTTTAGTGTGGTCAGCATATTGTCAATTAATTGATCTGAGATTATACAGAACAAATATAATAATAATAATAATAATCTCTTTATTAGTATTATCAATACTTTTAATATTCATTACAATCAATAAGTAAATAAATTAGTTAATAACATTTTCTCTATTCAATTATGTATTAAATTTTACAAAATTAACAATTGCTCAATTCACAACCTATTGTAAGTGTAGTAGGTCGTCAAGCTGTACAATAGTTGTAAAATGTTGTAGGTGATTTCCATAGAAAAGTTTGCTACGACACCTACAACATTTTTTCATATGTTTGACGAATGTCGTAGAATGACATCAGGAATGCATAAGCTTATAAAAGTGCTAATGTTTTTTAATTAAATTTACCTGAATTTTTCTTTATTAAATTAATAAAAATTAGTGCAATTATATATGCAAATAAATAAAAAAAATTCGCGAAATGACGAAAATTGGCAAAAAGCTACTAACAGCGGGATGATAACAAAATCTAATAAAGTTTTAAAACTTTCAAAATTGTTATGACGCTAAAAACTATGCAAAAAGCCGCTTTTATTGCGAACTTTGCACAAAATCGCGAAAATCGCCATAATATAGGTTAAAAATCGCTAAAACTGTAAGGAATGCAAAAAAATCGACAAGAATAGCGAAAATTTCGTAAATTTACAAAAACTTATTAACAGCGGGATGATATTTTTTTAAATCGGCAAAAATGTCAAGAATCTGAAGACATGTAAAAAATTGATTTTATCGCGATCTTTGCAAAAAGTTTCAAGAAGTTGCAAAATTTTAAACAAGCCATAATATTGATTAAAAATTTCCAAAAATTTAAGGAATGCTAAAATATCAATAAAAATCGCGAAAATTCGCAAAAAGTTACTAACAGTCTAAAAATTTTTTAAAAATCGGCAAAACTGTTACGTTTCTGAAAGCATGCAAAAGTCGCTATTATCGCTAACATTGCAAAAAATTGCGAGACTTTGCAAAATTTTAAACAAGCCAATAATATTGATTAAAAATAGCCAAAAATTTAAGGAATGCAAAAAATCAATAAAAAATTGCGAAAATTAGCAAAAAGCTACTAACAGCGGGATGATAACAAAGTCTAATTTTTTTTAAAAATCGGCAGAAATGTTAGGAAACTGAAAGCATGCAAAAAGTTGCTTTTAGCGCGAAGTGTGCAAAAATTCGCGAGAAGTTACAAAATCGTAAGCAAGCTGGAATAAGAGTGATTGTCTTCTTCAGAATCGCCTGAAATTTTTTGATTTTTTTAATCACCCGAATTCACTATTAACATTTCTGCAGTATATTTTTCGCATAATGCCGAAGTTTTTTATTTTTTTTTTATTTTATTAAAATCAAACTATTTTTTTTTTCTCTTCTTTTTAAATGTTTGACATTTTTAAAATGTAATGTAGATTGTATTAGCTACAACAGGCCGTTCACAACTGCCATAGTTGTAGCTAATACAATCTACATTAGGTTGTGGATTGGGTAAATGTGTTTTCTAAATGTGTTAAAATTATTTTCAAATTTTACATTATTTGGCAGGGAGTTGTAAAGCTGTAAACCTTTGTAAAAAAGCGATCGCTGCATCGATGTTTTTGCTACTCTTTCAATTCTAAAGTGATCCATATTCCTTAGATGGTACGGTTGAGCTTCTCTCACATACTTATATTATTTGTTCAGTTAAGTATTCTGGTGCTTCTCCGGTTCTGATTTTTTGAATGAAACTGATAGTGTTAAGTTTTAGGGTCTTAACAACTTAACAACGCTTTGTATTCTAAAAAAATTATTATATCAAATTTCTAAAGTTTGTTAAGACTACTTTAAGTTGATATTTCCAAAATGTGTATTTTGTACCTCAATTTTTTTCTTAATATAGCACATATTGATTCATGTTAGACCTGAAAATGAAGCTAGAAGTGTTAGCTCTTTGCTTAGAATTACTATTTCTTTCGTGTACTGGATGGAAATCATCATCAAATTATCCCACTGATTCAAAATATGTACATGGTAAAATCCATAAAAAAAGTATTAAAATAAATACAATTGTACAAAAATGTTTTAGTGATGTACATACAATCAAAACAAACCGAAAAAAGCTGGATATTAAAATACTCATTTCATTCGAATAAAAGGAATTGTGATAATTCATCTTTGTTCCTCATATTTTTTTCCTTTATCTGTTTTCCTAACATGTCAGAAGCTCATATTGTTTAAATTAGGTTGCTTAACTTCAAGAAAATAAAAATTTATTTAATAAAATAAAAAAATATTTGAATACCCGAATGAAATTGTATTAGATTTTGTACATCATAAGCTGTGAAGTGGTTGTTGAACACGGTGATGTTACCAGTATATATTAATATTAATTATTATTGTGTTTTGCATACAATTTCTTAACAAAGCAATGTTAGCCTTAAAGTGCTTGTCAACTTTAAGGATTCTAGCATGAGACGAATGGATGTATATCTGTTGCACTTTAATATAGTTCTCATTGCCAAAATAATTGTAGTTTCTGCAGCCGTTCAATTTGATTTTTTGTGCAGCATGTAAATAATATTGTAGAACCGTATTCGAAATGTGGTTTTATTATAGTATATATCTTTATTGCGGTTATAAGTGAAACTTGTTTTCTGATTCTTTAAAAAAAAAAATTTTTTGCCGATTTTTTTTCAAATATAGTCAATGTGATTTTTAAATTTTAAATCTTTATCAATAATGAAGCCTAAATATTTATTTGGTCAACCTTCTCTATAATTTGATTATTTATTTTAAAAATTTCATTACTGTTTGTGTTTATTTCCATAATTTTCGTTTTACTTTCGTTCAATTTAAGCTTATTCATTCATGTTTAGCCAAACGCTGACATTTTCCATATCATGTGTAAGATTGTGATAGCATTCGGTGTTAGATTCTCCTTCCGTGAAAATAAACTTGTCATCAGCGTATAATATTACTTCGCATTTCTTCAATATGTGTGGCATATCATTTATGTATATAATAAATAAAAGGGCATCCAGAATCGATTCTCGTGGAACTCCGAAATCATTATTACTTATATTAGATTTAATGCTGTTTACTTTTGTGATATGCTTCTTGTTTGTTAAATATGACTTAAACCATTGTAATTCTGTTCTTCTAATTCCGTATTTATGTAGTTTTTGCAAAAGTATGTTTCTTTCAATGGTTTCAAATTTATGCAGCGAATGCTTATCGACGAATTCGTCAACGCCCAGTGAAAAAAAATGGAAGTCATTCTAGTGGAACTACATTTTCATTGCTTCCAAAAAATCGATATTTTTGATTTGCCGAGAGTGAGCAAAAACCATGTAGAAGCTTACTTTAGTCATACAAAACCTTGTAACTCCTCCATAGTGTTGGAAAATACTCACCAGAATTTAAAAGAATTTTTTTTTAAAGAAATTTATGAACTAGTTTTAGTCTAAAATTTAAAAGTTATTTGATTAAATTTACATGAAAACACTGTTTCGGCCTTAAATTCGTATAAAAAGAAACGGATTGTTGAAATAGGTAACTATTTACCATTTTTCCTAGACGAAAATATTATCATAGAACACAAAAAAGGGAATTTTTCTTAATATCGCTTCCAATTCAGTGACCAGGCATCGAAAAAAAGGACTTCTTGCAATGACAACCCCATGTAAAAATCATTAGATCGAATCGAAATTTTCACTACTTCCGCATCGCAAACTCTACATTTTCATGACTTTTTTGGAGATTTTTTTTACTGGGCGTGGACGAAATTCGTCGTTCGTCCCAATTGTGTTCCTAGCAATAATCTTACACATGCACATGCTCTTTAATTTAGTAGTCGAATTTTTTTTGCAAGTTTTTTTTTTAGATTTTTTGAGCACAAGGAAGGAAATTAAAGTTCAAATTGAATAAATTTATATATGCCCACTTATTTGTGTTGATAGGAGTAGTTGTAGATATGCATGCTTATATGTAAGCCAGTGAACTGCACCATACCACAATTGTGGACAAGATAATCACACACGTGGATATGCTCTTTCATTTAGAATGAATTTGTGAACGCATCTACGAATTTCTTCCTGGTTTTTTGCTTGGTTATTTGAGAACACGGAACGAAATTAAAGTTCAAATTGAATAAATTTTTATAGCAAAAAATAAAAAAAATTGCAAGTTAAGAAATATTTCGTGATAAAAAATGCTTTTGGAAATATGCAATGCATTTTTTGTTATGAAACATTTAAAAATAATAGGGAAGATAGTTACAAAACATCCTTCTTGGTAGTCGGGTAAAAATGCATTTTAATAGTTTTCACACAGATGTGAATAAATTTAACTTGCAACTTATACACTACATTCTTGAATGGACCATCAGATTTTTTACTTTTTACTTAACTTTTTATTAAATTTCTTATTTACAAAAAATATTCAAATAATGAATAATCACAGCATATATATTAAATTACAAAACTTTTCTTCAAATGCTCAAATTTAACTTCATTTTACTATAATTTTTCTCGCCGATATAAAAATATTTTATTTTGCGGGTTACTCATTTAATAGTGTTTTCACACTGACATGATTTTAATAAAAGTTGGTTTTAACGTTAAAACCAAATGTTAAAACCTCGTTTTACCATACAAATTGTTGTTGTTAAAACCAATTTAAAACCATTTTTGATTTGGTTTTAAGTTGGTTTTATGAAATGCAACCTTGTTTTCGCTGTGCTAAATTCAGTGATACCAAGTTAAAATGACTGGAAGCAGCTGGTAATGCTTATGCCAATAATTAAAAATAGATGTCGCTTGAAAGATTTTCTACTTAAAACTGGATGCAGTAGCAACAATAATAAAAAAATTATGGAAATCAAAAAGTTTTTTGGAAAGAAAACAACGAAAATATTTTCATTGAAGTGAAAATAGGCGATATGACACACCAACCCGCAGATAAAAAAGTTTTATTTTGTGATGTATATTTGCATTTTTATATACAATAACTTGATTTACAAGCATTTCTTCACTTTGTATTACTACTTCCATAATTTAAAAATATTTCTTTCAAAATTTATTTAAAATATATAAAATAATTTCCATTTTACAACGCATTGTTAAATTTCCGGGGCTTTCATAGAAGCAAAAACCGTTGTACAGTTTGTCAAATAATTGTTATAAAAAGCAGAAAAAAATACAACAACAAAGAAGCATTTATTTTATTTTTGAACAAAGTTATTAGATAGTCTGTGAGTTAAAACCTGAATTTAATAAACTTGCAGTGTGAATTCAAAATCAGCTCTTAATGGTTTTAACGTTAAAACCAAGTTTTAAGTTTCAGTGAGAAAGCACTATAAAAATACTTGTTGATGTGTACCTGTTATAATACCATTCTGTGAGCATGAGTAGTCACAGGATGCTCATGTAAATACATTGTTACGTTTTCAACCTTTAAAAACGCTTTTATGTTGACTCGAAGATTTGCGAATGATCGCATCGTTAAGAATGACACTTTATTTACTAGCAACCCTTATCTAATAAAACAATAACTTTAATACGCTCACAATTTAAATTACTTAAATGATTCAAAACTGGTTGCCACGACGTCTACTCAGCTTTTGTATATACCAAGGTTGGAAACCGAAACAAATAACGGTATCGGTATTCATACTGGTACAACTATTTTTTAAATTTCGGTATCGGTAACAGTATCGGTATTTTTTTTATTTCGGTATCTGTATTGCCAGTACATACCGTTACCGAGTTTATATAACCGGTATACCGATATAACTGCTAAATTTATTAATTCAGACAGTGGACAGAATTCAGACAAAATAATAAAAATAAATATATACAGTGTATGTATTATTTATATTACACACGAAGTACATGTAGAATTGTATGCACTTAGTAAAATTCGAAAATTCGTATTCGAATTCTCGAATATTCGTCCGTTTTTAGATATATTCGTAGTCGCCAAATTCAGACGAAACGAATATTTCAATATTTCAGTTCAAATTTTTTGTACTTTTTTTTGGAATTGCCGGGAACTCAAAAGCAAATTCTATTTGTTATTACTTTCTACCTAAGAAAGACTTTTCAGCCGAAAATATTTATTGGCAAATGTTATGTTTAATGTTAGTAATTATATCCCTTATTCATAATAAGTTTCATTTTCTAAATCTAACAACGTTTGCCTTCTCCATTAGCAGAACAGTGGATAAAGGTTGGTAAAAATGTCAATTTTTTTACACTTTTTCTCGAATATTTCCTAAACTGTAAGCGAAAACCCATGAATGTTGCATACTTTTTTTTAGGTTTGGGATAGCAAAAAATCCACTTTCAAAAATCTTTTTTATCTGATCAAAAACATGAGCATTGGCATCGATTTTAATTTTTCATCAACTAAAAGTATACCCATTTTGGTGCTTTGTAACTCCGCCCCTTTTAAGGATATATAGCCTAAATTCCAGACTTGAGCTCTGTGACACCTCCTCAAATGCTGTATAAAGTAGTAGTTTAAAAACTGCAGAATTATTTCAAATTTAAAAAAAATCCCCACTATGTATCGGGTACTTTAGGCCCCACCAGAAGGCAGCGTCGGATCGAGCTAAAAAATTAAGACCGCATTTATGGCAGCAAACCTCATATTTTAGACAGCTCACATATGTAGTATATCAATTAAAGAAAAAATCTTTAATGTGCATACATAAAAAAGCACTCTTCAAAACTTTAAATCTCCGCATTACCTTGTGTTTCTGGAACAACCAATATACTAACTTTCGCGATTTCATATAAATAAGTTATTTATTTAAAAAGTTATTATTTAAAATAACTGTCTTTGTAAGGGCTTTGCTCTTTTGACCAATTTAGAACATTTATATGTCTAGAGATACTTTTTCGTTCCTAAAGGCATTAAGCAGCTCATGAAGTTCGTCAGTATTTCGCACTGGTGATGATTATGATATGATTGCACTTTCCGGTTGGTTAAAAAAAACAGTGCTGCATAAGAATGTGTGAAGGCGAAAAAAACGTGTTTATGTAAGAAAGTTAATTGAAATATATTTTTGAAATTTTATTTTTGGTTGAAATCGGTATACCGGTACATACCGGTATAGACCTGAACGGTATTCCTGATACCGGTACTTTCTAACCGAAATGTGTTTCGGTATCGATACTGGTATCTAATTATAGCGGTATTTGAATCGGTATCGGTATTTTTACGATACCGTTTGCCAACCTTGGTATATACACGTCCCTCAAAACTGGCTGCGCTGCACAGTGCTTTGTTTCCATATAACGATGGGACAAAAATAGAAGGAGTTGACCTAGGCTTCTCAAATTTAGTACAGCATTTACATTATTAGCTACCTGAATTTTAAATGATGTGTAACTAAATAAAGGAAAGCAACTTGTATATCTTGTCGTAAAAGTTAAGTGTTTTTATTTATCGGGGTTTTCTGCCCTTCTAATATAAAGGGTGTCCCAACAAGAACGCAAGATTTAAATTTGGCGCCATTTGAAGTGTCATTGTTTGACATTTGAACAATTTATATTGTTTGCTAGTAGAAGGTACGAGGTTAGTAAAAATGGAGCGCTATACGAATTAACAACGCATTCTCATTGTGAAATTGTTTTACCAAAACGTTGAAAGTTTTGCGGCTACAGCTCCAAAAAAATCAACTGTAAAGAGATTAATGGATAAATTTGACAAAACTGGATCTGTTAGGCATGTAAAGACAACAACGCGCCTTCGACCAGGTCGATCGACCGAAAATGACGCAGCTGTACGTGATGATGTCGATGAGGCAGGTCAAGCGCAAACAGTCAATGGTGTTCGGTATCGTGACATGATAACCAGTTTTTTCGTGCCTAGAATTGAAGAAATCAATTTGGAGGGATTGTGGTTTCAACACCACGGCGTCACATGTCATACAGCTAGAGAAACAATTCAATTGGACGCTGCATTAATGAAATACCGCAGCATTTATGCAAAACAATAATTGAAAATGAGAAAATTTTTAGATATTTTAATTGAACTGTAGTGAATTTTAATCAGAAATAATTTAAAGTTAGGCTCAAGTTCAGTAATTTCAATTCTTATTGAATGAAATATTTTTATTAATTAATGTGAGTTTCTAAAGAAGAGAAGAAAAATTAAACTTAGACTTTAAGCTGGGGGAAATACCGATACTTTTCTGTGCAGCCACGCACTTCATCAGCACCCTAGTCTATCTACTTGGGTAGAGATTCTTATTAACATCAGCTATTTAACTTAAATGTACAATGAAACGGAATATGAGAAACGATTGTTGTGTATACAATTGATTTACCTTTGGTAAACACATTTATAAGTATCACTATTAATTTTCTGTTCTTTCCAATTTTTCATTTTTTTATTTAGGTTAGCACGAAATTATTTTACTCTACCTCAGTATGTTTAACTATTCTTACTTATCTTTTTACGATCATCACATTAATTATTTTTACTTATTCGATGTACCATCGGTACATGCATGTAAGTATTTTTGTAGTGGTCTATGTTACTTGTTATTGCATTCTACAGTTTTATTTTGGTTATTCCAGCGTTCTGAAACTGTGATAACCAAGTGAACAGTGATTGCCAAGTGAACATATTTTTGTCACGTGCCCATGATGTATTAAGTGAGAAAATTTTTAGATATTTTAATTGAACTGTAGTGAATTTTAATCAGAAATAATTTATAGTTAGGCTCAAGTTCAGTAATTTCAATTCTTATTGTACATTTAAGTTAAATAGCTGATGTTAATAAGAATCTCTACCCAAGTAGATAGACTAGGGTGCTGATGAAGTGCGTGGCTGCACAGAAAAGTATCGGTATTTCCCCCAGCTTAAAGTCTAAGTTTAATTTTTCTTCTCTTATTTAGAAACTCACATTAATTAATAAAAATATTTCATTCAATAAGAATTGAAATTACTGAACTTGAGCCTAACTATAAATTATTTCTGAATAATTGAAAATTTCATTAAAAGATCGCGTGTGTGCCAGCAAAGCCGCGGTGGCCATCTGCCCGATGTGTTGTTTCACACATAACCTCATTTTGTATACTCTACAATATAATAAAGTTTCAAGATATTTTTTTTAAATATCTGTTTTATTTAAAATTTAAATCTTGCGTTCTTGTTGAGACAACCTTTATAAGTTTGTCTGTAAAATATGAGATCGGTTGCTTCTTTTATTAAGATGATGAGAAAAAGTGTCAAAAATATTGCTTGTCAAAATTAAGGTGTGGCCTCGGAATTGCCAAACATTTTAAAAATACATTTTCACTAAATAGGGGTTTCGCCACGGGTAACATCCTGCAACATCACCTCCCCCTTTAAGTATGTTGCTTAAAAAACAAATTGCACAAATCTTTTCGGAAAGTTGATCGTTCTTCCTGAACGGGCTCCCACAACGTATACTGTAGCTCGTTTCCGTATTTCTCGCATCGTAAAATTTCCCGCATGAAACGAGGGAATCGTAACAAAAACAGTGTAAATTGAAAAACACAATGGCTTTTCTCGCATAAGTGTTTCTGTATATTTACTTTGCGAGAACTATCTTTCATTTGTATAAATATCTAGTAATTATTGGAGGGATGTGAGAAAAAGTGTTTCTGTAACAATATTTTGTGAAAAGTTTCTCACAAGAACTGTCAAAACAACTCGAATTTTAAATTTATACAAAAGCATATGAATTTTTGAATTTGTGTGTGAAAATATGAAAAATAAACTAGTTGAAAAGATATGCAATGAATTGTACTAAAATTATTATTAACGAGTCGATATGATTATGTTTATTTAGAATATTTTTTCTGTAATTTTCTTATGCAGACATTTGATAGAAAAAACTTATTTCAAGCATTTTGCATTCACTTTATATTCATGCTCATTATTTATTTTCTTTTTCCTGTAAATTATTTAATTTTTTGTTGTTGAAATAATGTTTTTGAGACATTATGTTTTCATTTGACACTTTATTACAGGAAATATTCCAGTAAAAACAGAATCAATGTTGTCTGTTCTCGCATTCAAATACAGAAACACTTTTTTCTCGCATATCGAGAAACGATGGAATTTTGTGTTTCACATTTCATGTGAGAAATTTTACGATGCGAGAAATAGAGAAACGAGCTACTGGTTCTTGAGCTTATGTACTATTACTCTTTTTGTTGAACTTCACCAGGTATCGCATTATTGTTTGTTTTGGCTATTTGCCTGAGTGGTGGTGCTTGACTCTCCGGTAAATTTTGATGTTGTTCGTAATAGGTAATAGTTAACCTCGTTTATATGCAAATCTTATTTGCAAATAAAACTATTTGCAAATACTGAACTCACCGTTTATACTTATATAGAATACATTACACACACATTGTTAAATTTGTATTACATTTCTTACAAAACAAAAATAATTGGCAACATTTTACACATTATTTGCAAAAAGTTGCTTAATTCGCAAATAGTTTTCGTGAGTTATTAACTTACAATAAAAAAGTTATACGGCAACGCTTTCGACTTATATTTGCAAATAAGAAGTGCATATAATATATAAATGCTGCGTAAACGCGATCGATTGTAACTTTTAAAATGTTCTCGCCAATTACCATGGCTAAGCTCTCCGTAAAGTATGTAAAAGTATAGCATTTGATTGCACATTTTAGAGTGCGATGCATCTGCTCAACAAGGCCATTGGCTTGTGGGTGAGAAGCGGTAGTAGTATGTTTCGAACCAGTCAATTGAGTTTCGATTCAAATTGACGGTCCTGGTCAGTTGTTATGGCATTGGTATTCCATAATGTGCTACCCAGCCGCTCATAAATGTCCGTGCTATTGTTTCCGCTGTGCTGTCTTTAATCGGTATCGCGGTTGGCCAACGACTAAATCGGTCTAAACAGGTTAATCAATATCTGAAATCATCTGATGGTGGCAAATGGCCTATTATATCAACATTGTTCAAAACGCTTATCCGGAACCTTAAACTCTGCTAACATGCTTTTGTTGTGCCTAGTTACTTTCTTTTTCTGGCATTCCAGGCAGGAATTTACCATTTTAGGTATTTCAGGCTGCATATATATACATACTGCATACAAATCGCTCACTAATTAATTTGCTTGTTGCGCGCTTTCCTGGGTGAGACACATTGTGGATTGACCTGAAAACTTGTGGTCTAAATTTTGGAGTAACATAGGGACGAACTTTCGATGTTGAGACGTCGCACACTGCCACATTTAAAGAGATGGCGGCCAAAAGTCTTCATAAAAATTTTTTTTGTGTCGCCGATTTAATTTTTGTTATATAAAAGTAAACACAGGAATCTCGAAATGCAGAAATTTAAGTTTTTATTTTGATTATTTCTCTTCGAATAGGGTGATCAAAAACGCCCTTTTTTTAAGAGAAGCTGAAATTCAGAATATTTTAGAAAATTTTTGAACTTCAAGTGGGCATAACTTTTTTGGTTTTATATAGTTTTGGAAAAAATACACACAATATCATTTCTTAACTTATAAAATAAATTAAAAAAATCGTGCCTTACTTTGGTCGAGTCCCAGATTTAGGGATTGCAATAAAGGTCTAAAATATACCCAAATCTCGATGTTCAGTGGAACGAAACTTTTTTTCTGCGAAAAACTTCGTAAAATGACTTATAACGTGTTATAATACGTACTTTGAGCTGTATAATTTTTTAAATTTATATTTGCGTCGCTAGGAATTACAATGATTTTACTGCTTGCATGTCGGATATTTTACGTATGGAGTGCGGTATATCTACATGGCTTTGTGTGTGTATTGTGTGTATGTTTTTCTTTTTTTTCGAAGAAGTTTTATTAATGAAAAGGTTTATTATAATTCATTAAATGCATTTTTGTAATTTATGCCATTAAAAAATGTATAGTTACATATAAGCGGGGGTAGGTACATGAGTTGTTGTTGTTGGACTGATATATTCGACCTTTTGTTATAACTTTATTGTGTACCCAGGTAGCTGCTGCTCATATAAAGGTTGAAATACCATAGAAACATCAGGTTTTCTTGAAGCAGGTCTCTTTAATTCTCTTTTAAACCTGCCCGGTTGTTTAGACACAGACAGTTTGTGTTCAAGTTTTTAATGAGTTTTCAATATGAGAATGAAATAACAAAAGAGAATTGAAGTAACTTGTCGGTACAAGCCTGTCTGTACTCCTCTTCTTTCTTCTTTTCTCTCGTTGAAACACATACCTGCTTCAAGAAAACTTGATGTTTATAAAAACTGACAAAATTAATAAAGACGGTCAGTATTGTCAAAACGATGGCTAAGTTTAGTTACAACGATCTTGCTAAAAATTATTTTGAACAAAAAAAACAAAAACGATGTTATATTACACATTTTAAAAAACCCTAATTTTAAGTTGTGCGCCCATTAAAAAAAAAATAATTTTTTAACGCGATTAAATAAACGGTATAATGAATGTAATAGAAATAAGAAAAAAATGTTTAATTGCAACAATCAATGGCTTACAAGGGAACTTGTATATGAAAGCCAACCAAAACCAGTAAATGTGGGCCCGAAGCCGAAAGCTGCAAAGCATGAGTGAGGAATTTTCTCAAGAAATAAAAAGATACGTTTTTCCATCAACTAGGACCAACAAAAATAAAACTAAAAAATTTATATAATAGAAAATGTAATGAAAGCGAGCGCCAAGCGTGTAAAATGGATTTTTAAGAGCGTTCCAACACCAACCGATGATAAAAAATTTACATTCTTAAGAAGCATTTTCAATATTTCTGAACTTAAAGCTAACAAAATATCAGTATATGGAATTGCCAAAGCGGGCAGTTGGAACACATTCTTCCATTTATCCAGAATATAGAGATTTGGTTTTAATTAAAAAAGATTGCTTACCACCACAAAATTCTATAAACATTACAGAAAGTTCAGCAGAGGTGGTATTGCAAGACATATAAAATCATACTGCGGAAAGATTGTTGAATACATTGGACGCAGATAATATTAAAAAGCTTGGTGACTTTAGCCTAACATTAATTTCTAAATGGGGATGCAATGAATCTTCTGGACAAAAGCGATATAAGCAGTATAATGCAGAAAAAGTATCAGATTCTGACTTATTTATGATAACTTTTGTTCCGTTAAGACTGAAAACAAATAACATTAATTTTGAGCTATCTACTAGCAAAGAAACCAATATTGACATATGGAAAAACGAAATATCCCCTCAACAAATACCCACCCTCCTAGGTAAAATTTTTGGGTTTTTAGATTTTTCTAGTATATTTCTAATCTATAACTACTCGTTTACAAAATTTCAGGTCACTAGCGCAAATTTAAATTTTTATGGGCGTAGCCCCGCCCCTTCCCCTGCGGTTAAAATTTTCGGGTTTTGAGATTTTTATAGTTCATTGCTCACCTATGTCTACTCTTGTAGCTATAGCGGAAGTGCTTCATCAATTTGATGAGGGTGTCAGTGGTCAGTGAGTATACTGAACATACACGCACACTCATATGAATTTCACATAGTTTCATATATATCATAATTTTTTTTCTTCAAATAACAGCAGAAATTTTTAAGAACAATTGATTTTTTTATAACAAAATAATAAAAAAATATATACAAATAATTTTTCATTCAATTGTCAATTGTGTTTTTTCAACACAAGAATAGGGTTACCATTTTTTCAAGTTGAATTTATAATTTTCTATGAAAAAAGATAAATGAAAACAATTGTTGGACATGTTGGCAACATAATGTTTTGCCACAGGGTGGAATATATAGGCGAATTAACGTAAGCTGCACGACAAAGTCGAGTCGCGTTATACAAACGCTTTTCATTACGTAGTCGTCCATGAAATGGCTCGTCGTGAGTCGCCCTTGTCGCGTTCTACAAACAGTCTATAAATGTCATCGTTTATTTTATATATTGCAGACATTTCGTTGTTTGAAAATTTGAAGTTTAGAATTGAAAATTTGAATGATTGAGAAAATTTTTAGATATTTTAATTGAACTGTAGTGAATTTTAATCAGAAATAATTCATAGTTAGGCTCAAGTTCAGTAATTTCAATTCTTATTGAATGAAATATTTTTTAGAAACTCACATTAATTAATAAAAAATATTTCATTCAATAAGAATTGAAATTACTGAACTTGAGCCTAACTATGAATTATTTCTGATTAAAATTCACTACAGTTCAATTAAAATATCTAAAAATTTTCTCACTTAATACATCATGGGCACGTGACAAAAATATGTTCACTTGGCAATCACTGTTCACTTGGCCATCACAGTTTCAGAATGCTGGAAATCCAAGTAAAAACTGTAGAATGCAACAACAAGTAACATAGACCACTACAATAATACTTACATGCATGTACCGATGGTACATCGAATAAGTAAAAATAATTAATGTGATGATCGTAAAAAGATAAGTAAGAATAGTTAAACATACTGAGGTAGAGTAAAATAATTTCGTGCTAACCTAAATAGAAAAATGAAAAATTGGAAAAAACAGAAAATTAATAGTGATACTTATAAATGTGTTTACCAAAGGTAAATCAATTGTATACACAACAATCGTTTCTCATATTCCGTTCATTGTACATTTAAGTTAAATAGCTGATATTAATAAGAATCTCTACCCAAGTAGATAGACTAGGGTGCTGATGAAGTGCGTGGCTGCACAGAAAAGTATCGGTATTTCCCCCAGCTTAAAGTCTAAGTTTAATTTTTCTTCTCTTCTTTAGAAACTCACATTAATTAATAAAAAATATTTCATTCAATAAGAATTGAAATTACTGAATTTGAATGATTTTCGAAAATAAACAGTATGACATTCAGTTAGAATGGGCTAAATAATAATCGCTTACACTGTTATTTTGTTAAAAAAATAACTTGTTTTTTTTTGTTAATTTCAGAATGCCCCGCTAAAAATATGTATGGAGCATATATGATATCCCATATATGGTTCAGATCCGCAACATCATGGTTTACGAATGTGGCCATATATGATAATATATATTCATAAATTTTCATACGTGTATGTGTAAATATTCTCTATACGGCAGCTACGTCCAAACACACTGATATTTGAATTTTAGATAACCAGCTTTAAAAGGTCTTAAATTTGTTCTTGTTTCTTTGCAAAGTAAGAGCAAGCATTGTATTCTGTTGTGTTGTTATTGTGGATGTTGTACTCTCGTCGGTGTGAAAGCACAAAAAGCCCTATAAAAGTTTGTTGTTGCTATACGGCATGCAAAGTTCATACTCTCTGTATTCAAAAAAGCGCACTGAAATACGGATTTTGTATTTAACGAAACATTTGTTTTATGTTGGCCACCCAGCTAAAAAAATATGTATGGAGCATATATGATATCCCATATATGGTTCGGATCCGAAAAATGAGGGTATATGGGCATATATGATTATATATATTCATACATTTTCATGCATGTATGTATAAATTTCCTCCACAGTATGCAAAATTCATACTCATACACTCTTGATTCAAAAATTAAAAGCGTACTGCTGTGATATAAATTAAATTACTAAAATTAATTTTTTTTAGACTTGAGAGAGATGTTGTATTTAAAGAAACATTTGTTTGGACAAATAATTCAAAACGAACTAAAAGTCATTTCATTCATCATAAGGTGAATCAATTATTTAAAAAACAGACATTTAGCTTAAGAAATCAGATTAAAAATTTTTCTTTTTTAAACGTTGAGGGTACGCATATAAACTTTGCATACCGTATGTATTTTCTAATGGATTTCCAATTCAGCAGTGATAGAATTCCAAGCTTTTTTGATTGCATAAACGATCTTATGTGAGATATCATGTATGCATACATTCTTATATGGCTCCATATATAAAATCTTATATTTATATATGGATCCACATATGAAGAGATTTATAATTAAATTTTCATATATGAGTTCATATATTATAATACATTTCATATATTAGTCCATATATTAGTTCATATATAATAGTTTTGCCATGTATAATTCCATATATTTCCATACATGAAATCATACATATTCATATATAGTTATATACATTCATATATTAAAAATATATGGAACATGTATATTTTTTTTAGCTGGGTAGTCACTTATAGCTACAGAAAGTAAATTATATGTTATATAATATAAAAAAATAAAAAAAATTATAAATTAATTAAATGAACAAGTCTCAGTGTCAGTGACTCCCCAGCCACACAAAATTAGTAAGAAGAAATTGAATTTTAAATAATAGTAGAAAAAGATCCAAAAAATTGCCGCCGATGTGTTAAATGTCATACAATCATATTATATTCTGGAGGAAAACCAGTTCAAAAGCATCTCTTTATAGATAAAAATAGAATATGAGACTCTTATTTTAAATGACCGTTCAAAAATAGAGAGGAATATACGAGGAATTTCAATCTGAACATTACGTGTAGAGTTATAGAAGGAAAAATCATTTGTAAGAAGTGTAGGCTGTCCCATTTTAATAACTTTGTAAAAATAAATAAGTAAACGCAGGTCAAGATAGTCAAGAAAATTACAGCCAAGCAATACAGACACAAGTGTTGTAACACGATCATGCTCACGGACTCTAACTTGAAAAACATATCTAACAATTCTTTTAACAACTCTCTCAAGAACATCAATATTGCCTCTTAATGAACCAGAGTATAACTCGAGACAATAATTAACCTTAGTCATCAGCAATGCATGGGCCAATCGATATCTAATATGTTTAGGTGTGTATGATTTTAATGCATACAATCTTCTTAAGGTCATAGAAACTTGGCGTGATATTGAATTTATGTGCTTGTCAAAGTTTAGTTTAGAATCAACAACTATACCAAGGCATTTGAGAGAGTCTGCATAGCTAATAGGCTGATTTCCAATAAAAAGTCTGGGATAAATTATATGTTGAGAGTTTAAGTGAAAGTACATGGCTTTAGTTTTTGATGAGTTAATATCAAGATAATTCAGACGCATCCAGTTTAGTATGGAGTCCAAATTATTATTAACATATGTTTCAAAATTAGTAGAAATAGCAGAATTCATATTGTAGACAAGAAGAATATCATCCGCAAAAACATACGATTTACAAAAATATGACTCCATAAGAGGAATGCAATCATTTAAGTAAGCAAGGAAAAGCAAAGGTCCTAATACTGACCCCTGCGGTACTCCAGAGGTAACCTGTCCTACACTAGAACTATATCCACCAATAGACAAAAACTGGGAACGCTCACATAAGTACGAATAAATCAATTTACATGCAGATTTGGAAAAGTAGAAATTATTATGTAGTTTAGTGATTAGAATATTATGATTTACTCGATCAAAGGCTTTAGTCAAGTCAAGAGATATAATAGATTTTTCGTGTCTGTTAAGCTGTTTTCTAATAGTATCAGTAAGAGAGATCAATAATGAATTAGTATTGTGATTCCGTCTGTAGGCATATTGATTAGGATGAATTAGTGAAAAACGTTCACAATGAGACAATATTTGTGTTTTCATAATGTATTCAACAATTTTAGACATAGCAGGTAGAATGCTTAAGGGCCTCAAATTATTAAGATCATAGTTATTCTTCTTAGCAACTGGAACTATACGCCCTAATTTCCATGCAAGCGGATATTTAGCAACTGTGAAAATATTATTAATTAGATATCGTAGAAAGTTTGAAATTAGCGGAAATATTATTTTAAAAAATTTAATTGGGACCAAATCATATCCTAATGCGTTTGATTTGATAGAATTTATTGCAACAATAATGTCATATTCAGTGACAGTATTGAAGTAAAAAGAATTGACTGTTCAGTTAAGTGATCAAAATTATATTTACCCAGACTATTTGGACATAGATTGTTTAAAAACCCAGTAGCAATAAATTCAACATCTGCTTTATCAATCTCAGGACGTTCACGACCAATGCATCCAACTCTACGTAAATTATTCCATATCTGCGAGTTAATGGTTCCATTAAATAGTGTATTACCAAAATTTCTTCTAGCTTTACGTATAATAGATTTTGTTTTATTTCTAAGCTTGCAAAATATTTTCCAATTTGTTTCACTAGAATTTCTGAGGTAAACTCCATATGCAATATCACGCATTGTCCTAGCTCCAACTATTTCATTGGAGTTAATCCAATTAATATCAATAATTTTAGGCTTAGGTCTAAAGGTGGGAACCAAATCATGTAGTTCATTTACTAAATCATTCAATGTAGATAGTTGCAAGTCAGGGTCATTTGTAGCATAAATTGGAGATATATCAAACCTATGGACATGTTGTGTAAATTCTTCATAATTTATTTTATTATAATCTTTGACTAAATACTCATTCCTTTGTATTAGAGTGGAGAACCTAAGTGAAATAAAAATTAGACTATGATGTGAAGAGAAAAAGGGAAACATAAATTGTCCCTTATAATCAATAATGGTCGGTTGACTAAGCATAAAGTAGTCAATTAAGGATGTAGAGCTGTTTCGTAGACATAAATGAGTGGGTAAGCAGTTATGAATATATGTAAGTCCACATCTCATACTTAGATCACGTACTCTAGCAGATAAAGTAGGATTGAAGAGATTACAATTAAAATCTCCCATTATTACAATATTTATATGCTAGTCAAATAAATCAGAATGAACCTCTTCAAAAACATTTAAATTTCCTGTTGGTGGATAAACCACCCCAACTACAACTGAATAATCATGTCCAAAAATTTGTATGAACATCGATTCACATATCTTAAAACGATCACTGCGAAATACAGTTCTGTAGCGTAGTTTATTGGAAATATACATACAAACACCTCCTGCACGATCCTCAATAGGTCGGTCATTTCTAACAAGGTTGTAACCAGGAACAGCCAAAGATTCAGAGGTTACATCAGATTTGAACCAAGTTTCAGATGTTCCAATTATATCAAGGCAAGAATGCATAAAAATGCTTTTAAATTCTTCAAATTTAGTATTATTGGACGATGGACACAAACTTTGAGCATTTACATGCGCTATGTTTAAATTCTGAGAATATTCTGCAAGGCTAATCTTTAAACTATCAACATCATTGGCAATAGGACCAAGATTATAATTAAGGGACATCAAATTGTGAGCAATGGGGATCCAAATAACTAAGAAGTAATATGTTTTTAAATTTCAGTCTCAAAAAACAATTCATGATTTATATTAGCAAAAGGCTAAAATATTTACAGCTTAGTTAAAAATTTACAGGAAATAAATGCTATTTACGATTGTTAAATTTAAAGTTTGTTTAACAAAAAAATTTTGTATGGCAAAATCAGTTTAAATGCATGCTTTAACTTTAACAATAGCTTTGCATAAGGGCAATAGACTGGCTGAACATATAAAAGTATTTACATATATACAATATAGTGAGTAATATAAGTTGTACCAGAAATAAAGAATAATATAAAAATATTAATATTCATAAACAACCAGTTAATTTCCAGCAATATCACCATGTAGCTTAGGGGTTTTTTCACTATCCATAGGAAATTCCAAGATGTTGAAATGATTGTAAAATTCCATGGCGAAAAAAATTTTAGTACTATCATCATTGAAGGTTATTTTAACTTTAGTATTATCAGCATTTATCAATCGAAAATTTTTAATTTGTTTCTGCTTACGTAGTTTACGGCAGTTGTAACTCAGCTTTTCTGCTCTAGATGAAAGATGATCATTAAGAAAGATTCTTTTTTGTATGTCTGTTACAATTGCATCACACAGTTTTAACGATTTAGTTTTAAAATAATTTTTCATAAGGTCTCTTTTAATGACAGAATTGAATTTTATTAGCACAGAGTTTCCATTATTAATGATAAAACAAATGTTGATATCATCATCATTAATATTCACATCCAAGTATTTAAAAATGGTTTGAGCAACTTTTAGCACATCAGACTGATATTTAGGTAGGCCATTTATAACCAAGTCACAGCGATTTATACGTTTTTGAAGAACATCATTTTGATTCACAATTAATTCAATCATATTATGCTGTAATTTATATTGCTTTTCAACTGTATCAAATTTCACCATTGCAGAATTTTCAAGGTTGGATATCTTTTGATTGCACTTGTTTACATCAGATTTCAATTCAGTCAGCTTGGAATTTAGTTCATGCTTAACCTCAATTAAAATACTGTCAAACTTTTCTTGGACACTTAGCAGTCCGTTTCTTAACTCATCACGTAGTGCAACATCATTGTTTCTTACCATTACACTATCTTTGCAGGGACAGTTTAAATAAGCAAGTAACCCCTTACTATTTATAATTGCATCTAGTAGTTCAATAGGGACTCCAACACAGCTAGCATGATACCACCGTTGACACATGTTGCAGCATAAACTACCTTGAGATTTTGTAATGTTTTTTCCACACGATGGTAGGGCACATACATATTTATCAGTGGGTGCCATATTAATGTGTTTAATTATTACCACTGGTTGATACAATCTTTTAAATAAAGCCAAAGCACCACAATATTGCAGACAAGTTTGCAATATAAATGAATTTGAGGTTATGTACAATGTGAAAAAACGCGCTTTGTAAGTATTCCAAGTAAAAATTATTATTTAATGCAGTATACTATTTTATAATTAGTTATGCACAATTTAGACAATAGTCACTTTTTATTTAACTATTTATAGCATTTATTTATTATTTTATTTGTGTTTAGTAAATAATTTAACCAACAGCAATTTCTTTTTTAGCTATTCATGACGGCGTTGCCAGAATTTTTATAACAAAATTTTTATAATAAAAGAATTGCTATATTTTTGTTAATTTTAACTTGAGTTCAATTTCAATATGCGTATCGGGATCGGCGATATTTCTTTTTGAGTATCGGTATCAGATCAGAAAAACGGCGTTGCATCCCTAGCTTTAAGCACACATTGTTGGGGTGTTTGGAAGATCAAATGACTCAAAATGATGTCCATTACGAAAGATATGTTATTTTTCTTTTCTTAATTTTTGTCCCTTCTACAACGTTACATTTTCAATCGATAATATTTGCCCATTTAAAAAATGTGTACTCTTAGCATATATGGTATTCCATATATATTTCGAATCCGAAAAATAAGGATATATGGACACGTGGCATATCTGTCGATACCAATTATCAACACCGGTTACCAACTCCTACGCCATTAATAAGCAACCATCTTGTTTGATATTTTCTACCATTTATTCCTTTCTTTTTCTACTCCTCGACTCGACAACACTGACTCGCTAGCTAGCACCTTAACTTCTAAACTTTACCTATTTTTGTATCATTAAAATATTGTTAATAATAATAAATTTAAACAAATTGTATTTAATTAAAATAAAACTTTGAATTGAATAAAAATAAAACTTTATTCATTGTTTCATAATTGGCAACAAAGTACAACTTGCCAAAATTGGTGACCGCGACGTTGGAAAATTGTTTAATAGAATCCGCCATTTTGTGTACGGCTCAACCTTGCAGAATTTTTGTGCAAAGCGAACTGCAACGTGTTTTCACAGAAATTGAAAAATGCCCAACGAAGACCAACAGAATGAAAGCGCCAACGACAGCGGATTTCCAACTGCAGCAACAGGTAATATTTCAGTAGTGTATGCCAGGTTGCCGGTGCCTCAAATGTCGAGCTGCAGTATCAGAGCGTGGTTCACGACAATGAATTTTTTGTTCACGGCATCTGGTATAACGACCGACAGGCAGAAGATGGCAACGGTGTTAGCAGCATTAGACCCAAACGTTGTCTCACAACTATCAGACGCAATCGCAACGTTCCCACAGACAGACAGGTATGAAAACAGCAAAGCTAGAATAATCGAGCGTTTTGCCAACAGCGAGCCAGGACGCCTAAACCGACTATTGTCGGAACTACTGCTCGGTGACAAAAAACCGTCTGAACTGTACTTTGAAATGAAGCGTGTGGCCGGCAATACATTGGGTAACGCAGCGCTCTAAAGCCTCTGGAAAAAAAGTTTGCCAGAACTCGAGCAGCCAGTCAAAGCAGCCTAGTCAGGTACACCCCACGAATTTACGAAAATTGCTGACTCGATAATCGACGCCTTAACAACCCACCAAATCAATCGCGTGCAAGCAAATCATTCGGGTAAAATTAGCGAACTTCGTGCGGCTATTGTTGAGTTAGGCAATAAATTTGAAAATTTGTCCACACGCTCACGCTCACGTTCTCGCGTCCCAGCAAATCGACGCCGACGTTCCTGAAAAATGTCTATATGTCTAAATGTCTATAAATTGCACATACAATAGATATTCGTATTCGCAAATATCATTTTAAATATTCGTATTCGACGATATCGTTTTAAATATTCGAATTCACGAATATAAAAAATTTACATTTTATGTATGTACGTAAAACATATGATCAATGAGATACATTTATAAATGAGAAAAACATACCTATTTTTGTACGAAATTAGTAATTTTTTCTATTACGTAGCATTTTCAAACACCGTAACAAATCTTAAAACTCTAACCCCTTTGAACGCCCTAAGATGTCTGTTCACTATGAAGGTACAACGAGAACGAACGAGAACGAGAAATATAATAATTATATAAAGTGACAATATTTTAGTGAATCTAAGTTTAACCCTCCGACGGTTGAGTCATCCGTTGCCCTTATACGAAGTACACACAGGGACATATTTTTATTTGTATGGAATTTTATATGAAAACGATTTTTTTTAAATTTTTTTTGTTTTGATTTATTATTATTTACTAATTATACATGTATAATGAATGTTAAAAAATTTTTTTTTGTATATATTATAAATTTTTTATGAGTTTTATATGAAAAAAGCATAAAAAAAACTATTGTTGTGTAGATTGTCCCTCGTCCAACATATTTTCTGTGGGTGTAGCATCGATGCATAAGTGTTGAGTGCTTTGCACAAACTGGAATGGCAATAGGCCCTTGTTTTCCGCTGCCGTCCATACTCAGAACGGCATAGGCGACATGCCGGTATGTTCGTTCTAGACGAAAACTACGGTGCAGCTCCTTCCGCCGGCCTTGATAATATCTAAAAAGAACAACATTAGAATTCTTTTTTCTTACCTTTACATCAAATGCTTCTATTGCGTTCCGTATCCTTGGATATGCGGTTGTTCAGCTCTCGTTCCTCTATGTTTGGTACTGCCAACTGTTTTGTCAGCATCAGTAGGAATGACTGTGAATGAATGTCGTCTGTCACTTCTTTTTATTGGCTTCATCTCGTTGAATGAAATAAATGCAGGTAATGCAGCAATGTCCACCATATTATGAAACATGGCCAATGGCCAGCGGTTTGTTGAGCGCTTGCATGTATATGTGCCAAGTATATGGTCCATTGTATCAACGCCCGATTTGTTGGCGTTGTAATACAAAATAGCAAACGGCTTCTTCTTTTCAGTTTGCACGTCCACATCGCAAGTACAATGTTGTGTCGACAGCAAAATTACCGCTTTGTTCTTCTTGGGCACATATGAACATAGTGCTATATCGCCTTCGTTGAAGCCGAACAATGTGCTGTTGATAAGGCGCGTATGATTTTTTTGGAATTCCCGAGGCATACATGTCTTATTCGAGCGCACTGTTCCAACATATGCGGTTTTCTTCCTGATCAAAGTACGCGCCAGATCCAAATTTGTGTAAAAATTTTCGGCATAAATTGTGCGGCGGAATGTATTGTGTGAAGCGGGTGCGGCTTCTGTATGGGAATAACTGCTCATTAACGGTCACTGCATCATGCGGAGTGTAAGCTGCTGCCAAGTTAGACTGCAACATTTGCCAAAATATCAGTAGTCGGTACTGTCGCGTATTTCCATTGTCGAATCTAAGGCATTGTTTTATTAACCTCATAGGATCTAATGATAATGCAGCTTTATATATTCGATTTAGCGTTTCAGCGTTCACTTCCCTGCCTTTCCGATTTGATTCGCGTATTATGATGTACGCCATGTCCTCGGTGATGAGCGAGCGGAATATGGTAAAGGGATCATATGTGGCTCCTACTGGTCCCGGATTCCTCCATGTGTATTCGACCACGTTATAAGCACGAGTACGGGAAGTCGGTGGTGCATTTTTAGTCCATTTGGTGCCATCTTTGGAAATGAAGTAATTGTCACTTGTTTGCTGAGCATCAGTTTCTTCCTCTTCATCATCATCGTCATCACTAATTTCTTGATTGATGTCTATACGTGGTTCAGTTTCCGCATCCGAATCATCAACATGACAATTTGCTTGATATGTGAAATCGTCATCATCCGCACCTTCAATACCAAATGCAGGAATAGCACTCCATCGTCATCACTCATCTCCGCACTCATGAAGTCTGCAAATCTATCATCCACTGCACGTCTTTCATCCTCACACATGTAATGTAGCATCGTCTGAACGCACCTTTTGTCCTCTTTTATTTTCTTTTGCTTTTTAAAAGAAAAAACAAACGGAACAAAACGATCAATTTTCATTGATCGTACTGACACACTAACTTTTATTAATAAACTAACAAATACTTTGTAGCTTGAATATTTGGCAATTGCAATAAACTGCTGAATTAGTGAAAAGGGTTTTTGATGAATTAAATGTATGATTATGTAGGTTACTAGTTGTGTAAGAATATTTTTGTAAAATAGTATTTAAGGCAGTATAAGTCAAAAATAAAGATAGAATTATTTCATGCCTTAAATCGGCACATTGTTTTATTAAAATAAAGGATTCTGCATATAAACCTGCGAATCCTGGCCAGCGGCGCCTTAGCGCCGGCCATATAATATAACCAAATAAATCAAAATATAAAATCAGTATATGGCGATCCTGCCAAACCAAGATCCTGCCAAACCAAGATCCTGCAAAATAAATTAATCCTGCAAAATAAATTAATATCCTGCAAAATAAATTAATATCCTGCAAAATTTAATCCTGCAAAATTTAATTATCCTGCCAAACCAGGCATTTGAAAAATTTTAAATGGAAGAATATACACCAGATGGGAAATCCGATGTAGAAATCCCGAAGTACGTAGCAGCAAAAATCACCGAACAGGGACCGAAAAAATTAACAATAAATGAATACAAAGCCAGATTGCTCAAAAGAAAAATATAAAATCAGTATATGGAAAAGAAAAAGCGTTAATACAGATACCCAAAGTCGTGATAAAACGTAGGAAGAGAGGGGGTAGACTAGTGTGGCTACGAAGAAATTTGGCTACATTACAGCAAACAATAAATGCAAACCCACCACCACATTAGACAATAGCAACAGATATTTGGGTGCAAATAGAAAAAATAGAGAAAGAGTTATCTACATACTATGAAAATCAAAATAAAAATAAATGAAAAAAAAAACAAATTTTTAACATTTAGATGGTAGGCCCAATTTGGGGATATAACAATAAAGACATGGGAAAGCCCCAGAGTAAAGTAGAAATTCAGGAAAACATTGTTAATAACGGCAACGCCGAAAACAGCAAACAAGTAATCCCTGAATATATAATAACTTTAGTTATAGTAATTATAATATTGTTTATAGCATTTAAAATAAATAAGTATTTCAAAAAGTATGTACTTAAATATAATCAAAATAGAAATAATACAGATACGGTTACAATATAATATTTCAATCTAATACTTTAAAGCACTGTAAATTTTTGTATAATGATAGTAAAAATAAATGGATTGGCAAGCAATAATTACAAAGGTCAGACTAATTAAAGAAGATTTTGATCGTTCGCATAAATGCATAAATATACAGTCCTATTAGAGAGGAAACTTTAGAATTACATATTCAAAATTTATTGAAAAGGTTAGAGGAAGTACGAATTATTTTTAACGTAAATTATCAGAGATTAACTTCAGCACAAAAGTAGAAAAGTAGACTTTATAAATTAGCAATAAAGAAAAACTTAGAAATAGAATTACCTGATGCAATACACGAAGAGGTAACATATAATTATACGAAGAAACAGGACATACTGCTAACAGATTCTAAAATGGCAGCGTTTAATCTGGAAACTGAACCGAAAACACTTCCACTATTCGATGGCAACTATATGGAATTAGATAGCTTTTTAATAACAGCGGAAATAATTAATAAAAATTTGTCAACAGAGGGCAAAACTGATTTTTTACAATATGTATATCACGCTAAATTGTCATCAAACGTTAGAACAGCATTGAGAAGTTATTCAAAACCAGAAAATTTTGAAACACTAAAAAGACTATTACAAGACAGATACAAAAGTAGGGAGACAATTCCAGAATTACAAGGCAAATTGAACACACTTTTTCAAAGGACAATGTCGGTAAGTTTGTTTAGGGATAAAATTACTGCAATTATAGACAAATTGAATAAACTAGGAATAGACGAATTAGGGAATAATGCAACGGAACCAGAAAAGAATGTCATAATGCGATTAAACAATAAATTGGCTTTGGATACATTTAAAAAGGGTCTAAATGAAAATTTCAAGACAACAATATACGCAGCCAGACCAAATAATTTGCAAAGTGCTACAGAACTTGCTCTGGAATTGGAAAACGAATGCAAGTTAGCAAACAATTCGGTAATGCATGTCCACAGAGAAAAGCCACGATATCAACAGCAAAATACATATAGAACCTATAACAACAATAACAGATTGAACACTAACTACAACAAAAAAAGCAGAATGTGCAGGAAAAATAACAATATTAACAATAGAAGCTATGGTGAAAATGGGAATACTTACTCTAAAACCAACAACAATAATTTTCAAAAAACTAACAATAACAAACCAAACATAAATTTCAACACAAACAATAGGTTTAACAATCGCAGTAACATATCTAACACACAAAGAAGATGGAACAATAACAACAACAACCGTAATAGAAATCATAATATAAATTATGTAAGTGAGCAGGGAAAGGGACCAATCCCGGGGACCGTATAGACAGGATCCCCGATGGGAATATAATATTAACTAGACAAGTTTATTGCATAGCTTCAAATCTCAAAAATTACGTAAAATTAAGAATTACAAACGCCGTAAACGATGTAACATTTCTAATCGACACTGGTGCAGATGTTTCATTATGCAAAAGGAATATTTTAATTAACCATGTGGAAGATACAGATGATTATTGCAATTTGACAGGAATTTCAACAGATATGATTAAATCATTGTGCTCAACTAATTTAGAAATAGATATAAACAAAATTATTTTGAATCATAAAGTACAAGTAGTAGAAGATAACTTTCCGATAAGCACTAATGGTATTCTGGGAAGAGATTTCCTAACGACACATAGATGCAATATAGATTATGACACATATATGTTAACTTTCGTAAAAGATAATGAAATCATCAATATTCCAATTTATGACGACACTGTAAGAATAAATACAGTAACTATTCCTCACAGAAGTGGAATCGTTGTTCCTATAAAGATAGACATAGAACAAGACGCGTTGGTTTTAAACAGGGAAATCACTAAAGGTGTGTACGTCGCAAATACGATAATACCTAAAACTGGCAATAAGCACATAAAAATACTAAATGTCACAGATAAAGATGTGAAAATTCAGAATATAAAAATAAAAACAGTACCACTACAAAATTATAATAGTTACAAATTGCATACACAGAACAGTAATCACGAATATACATCAAAAAGATTTGAAGAGTTATTAAAATTATTGGAGCTTGATCATTCGGAAGACGAGAACATGGCAAACTTAAAGGAAATATTGAAGAAATATCAACATGTATTCCACATTGAAGATGAGAAACTAACGACAAATAACTTTTATAAACAGAAAATAGAACTGCACGATAGCAGTCCAGTATACATAAAAAACTATCGTTTACCACAGGCTCAGACAACTGAAATAAATTCGCAAGTTCAGAAACTTTTGAAAGATAAAATTATAGAACCATCAATAAGTCCTTACAATGCACCATTGTTACTAGTACAAAAAAAAGGGCAGACAGATTTAAAAAAATGGAGATTGGTTGTTGACTACAGAAAGCTTAATGACAAAATTGTCAATGACAAATTTCCATTGACACGGTTAGATGATATTTTGGATAAATTGGGTAGAGCCAAATATTTTTCAACATTGGATATGACAAGCTCTTTTCATCAAATTGAGCTTGATCAACAATCACGTCCATACACAGCATTTTCAACACCAAATGGACATTATCAATACACAAGATTACCATTTGGACTAAAAATATCATCAAATAGTTTTCAACGTATGCTTACAATAGCACTAGCCGGACTAGAGTCAGAGGCATTTTTGTATGTTGATGATATAATAATCTTTGGATGCAGCTTGAACCACCACAATACTAATCTTGTAAAAGTTCTTAACAGGTTGGATAAATACAATTTAAAACTTAACCCTAGTAAATGCCAATTTCTACGATCAGAAGTATATTTAGGACACTTGATAACACCACAAGGCATAAAACCTGATCCAGAAAATTTGAGTACCTAAAAATGCAGACGAGGTAAGAAGGTTTGTAGCGTTCTGTAATTATTACAGACGTTTTGTCGAAAATTTTGCTGAAATAACAAGTAGTTTGAATGCACTTTTGAAGAAAAACAGAAAATTTGTTTGGACAGAAAAATGCCAAGACGCAATATCCTGATTTCAATGAAAAATTCATTTTGACTACGGACGCATAATAACTGATAACTAGAAGTATGAACAAGAAAGTGATATAACAAGAAAAAGATAAAGGAGATATAAGAAATAATGAGGAAAATATGAAAAATAAAAGTATAACAAATAATGAGGAAAATATGAAAAATAAAGAAGATAACATATATGGATCCAAACAAGATGGTGTTACAGATCTTAATGAGTTTGGCCAACTCAAAATTTGGGACTGTACATCCATTAATGATATAAAGCTAGCTAGAAAATTAAAATTTATATTTGAAAAACTAAGAAAAGAAATAAAAATTGAAAATGATTCTGTTCTAAATGAAACGCGCGTCAGATGTAGCCAAAATCCCGATTATCTAGATAATGTGATGGAGAAATTACTTTCTGTTTTAGGCAGAACGGAATATGATAAGTTCGCACTAGAAAAGAGCGACGAAATATTTAAAAGGATATCCATTGAAAAACTTAAAGAAAAAATAAATAAATGTAAAGAAAGTGACGTCACAATAATGTTATATAGTAATCCTCAAATAATAAAAGATAACAACAAAAAATATGAATTAATTAAATTGTATCACAACACACCATGCGGAGGACATTTTGGAATAAGGAAAACATTAATAAAATTAAAACAAAGATACATATGGAAAAATATGTACAAAATGGTAAAAGAATACGTTTCGAAATGTGATTTGTGTCAGAGAGGCATACAAAAGAACCGTTATGTCTCACAGACACGCCAAATAACAGTTTTGAAACTATAGTAATTGCCACAGTCGGACCAGTAAGACCGTCCGAAAATAACAGATATATACTAACAATGCAATGCGAATTGACTAAATATGTAATAGCAGCACCGATGGAGAATAAAGAAGCAAAATCAATAGCTAAATGTGTAATCGAAAATTTGATATTAAAATATGGTATTTTCAAGGTTTTAAAGTCAGACAGAGGTACTGAATTTGTAAACGAACTAATGAAGGAAATTTGTACGTTATTAAAAATAGAACAAAAATTTTCAACACTATGACGCGTGTACTATGACGTACCACAATTTCAGCAATGTCTAAATTTTCGCTGCCATTGTATTGTACTCTTTATAAAATTCAAAATAAAATTTCGCACTCGATGTTCACTGTTAACTGTCTCAACTTTCACTGATTTGGCTTACGAAACTAGAGCCGCTTTTATACCCTTTTCTACGTTGAGAGTAAGAGTAGGTAAGAGTATGCGTAAAAAGTAAGGGTAAATTCAAACAACTCAAAAGGGACGGTAACAAAAATTCAAAAGGGACGGAAAGTTTATTATGTTTCAAGGAACGGCAAAATAAAATAATCCAAAAAGTAACTAAAATTCAAGAAACACCTTTGTGATGTGTTCAAACAATAAAACAAACCAAAAGACAGTGCATTTATTAACGATTTCTTGAAATTTCAGTAAAAGGTCCCAGCGGACCTTTTCACACGTTCCCGTACTAAACACATTTAAATCTCAATAGAAACTAAACTATTGGTCGGATCGCTTTGAACTTTTTTTAAGCGATTTTAGATAAAATTTTCTTGGGATATATAAAAAATGGCGGCGGGGGGGGGGGTCGGGTATACTTCCCATGGACCATCAAGGAGTAATTTCAGTTTGAAAATTACAAAGGTCCCCAGGGACCTTCTCACCCGCCGGAGGGATAAATTCTATTTTCAAAAGTTCACCAATTGTTGTCATTTCGGACGCTGTTTTGTACCACATATATTAAAAAATCCATAGTGGTATCAGTTTAAATAATAGTTCAATCGAAATGTTAAGCCATAATAGACTCAAATCGGATGCAAACCAAAAATCTTATTTTTCGTGGTTTATTATTTATTACTCAGGCTATTTAGCTCAGATTTTACCTTTAATTTAGATGCAAATAAAACAATTTATTCCATCTGTGTTTTCAACATTTCATAGACTTTTTCCGAAGTCTTCAGGAGATAAATATATGCACATAAAACACATATGTACCGTTATATGGACAATTAAATTTTTCTCAGTGCATATCCTACCTAATAACCTAAAAAAATTTCAAAATATGTATGTTTTCAAAGTATGACCATCAATATGAAAGTTTTTTGAAGGTCTAAGACTTAAAAATCATATCACTGATGGCTTTTTATAGGAATAATTTTATGTGTGTACTACTTTTTATATTTTGTTAGAGAAAATAAAAAATATATCAAAATGAAAAATAAACACACACAGCCGTTTGGTTTAGGTGTTTACATACTCGTAATTGACGAAAATTTGGAAATTATTGCAAACTAAATATTTTATAAAAATAATGATTTCTGTAAGAAAATTCCGAATTGAATACTAATGTGTGTCTTTCCAAGCAAAGAGAAGTTTCTAATAATTTTTTTAATATATCAGTTATTCTGCGGACGCTGGCAAAATGATGTCAAGGGGGCCAATTCCCCCCCCCCCCAAAAAAAAAAGGCTAAAATCTAACAAAGTTGTTAACGAAAAGTTAATGAATAACATAATAGTTAATGCAAACAATAATTATAAGAAATAAAATAAGCTTTTCGAATCGTTAAAACTTACTGAATTTCACTGCTGATGACCGTTATTGAAAACTTAAATTAAACTGAAAAACATGACTAAAACTAATTAATATATTAATTTGCTTAACACTAAATTTCAAAAAAAGTTGTTGCACTTTATTGCACAATACTTCAATTGATTCTTGGTTCAGCACGTTGTTACTCAAATATAAAATATGCACATCAAGGAAAGTTTATAATCAGTGGTCTAATTTAAGCATATCACAGCTTCTTTACTCTCAAAATTAAATAAAATGTTAATAATTTCTTTTCACAGCAGGAAATTTTACACTACCAAATGTATAATTTTTTCTGAAGTGTTGTATTTGATATCAGGCAGTTTAGCTTATTAAATTAGCCTTGATTTATATCATATGATTTATATATTAAAACATATTTGTTTTCTTAGCTCAGTGTATCGGAAGTAATACCTGAATCACCGATACATGTTTCTCGGATTGCCTTTCTGGGAACAACTACACGTTTAAGGTCAAGTTCCTCTATGCTGTTAATGCGTAATCATGCTTTTCGTAAAGTTTCTCAACACAGTGACAAAGTGAGTACGACACCATCTTCTACCTCCTCTACAAAATGAACAAGGCTTCAATTATTAGATTTTAGATTTGTATTATTACATTAAATCATAACTGACAATCCAAATAGCATCCGTTCTAAAATATTTTTTTAATAACGTAGATTTTATTTATTCAAAAAATACATTTTGAAGTAAAAAAAAAATTATAATTTTAATCGTCACAAATTTATTAATTTGAAGCTATGTTGTTTAATAAAAAAAAATACATTTGTGGCGCAAATTGAATATTACGTTAAGAAGAGAAAAGATATAAACTAAACTTTTTATTAATTAATTAAAAAACTTGGAATTAAAATTGTGTGCTTTATCTTATTTAGACAACGGAAACATCGTCAACACCTTTACGAAACGGACGCAAGCGTGTTTTGCGGACTTCTCCACAAATTAGTTCTTCTGCTGCTTCTACAGCCATGTATTCGCCTATTAGAAAGCAGCCCTGCATTGAAATAGGTAATTAAGACAAACATGAATTTAAAATACATTTAAATTTTTTACAAGTTGTGTTACGCATATTCAGTACTTCCTGTTTAATTGGTTAGACCCATATAATTTTTGGTACTTTCATATATTATGGTTAGAACAAAATTTTATTACCCGCGGATATCAAAAGCATATCAAAAATATTTTGAGAGTAAAACGGTATTTTTATCATTTTTACATTATTTATTTTTTGTTCGTATTGTTACAGTCATTAAACCAATTTTAACTAAAAACTTATTATTAAACCCCTTTTCATACATAAAAAAATTTAATACGTGCTAAATAACTGTAGCAGCACAATACAAGCTTTTTGCAAGAACAATAAAAATCACTACTAAAAACAAAAAATCTCGGGATTTCCAGAACGTCCAAAAATCACTTGTCAGATTTCGAAACGAAAATTTTTCTCCCATCTTATAGGTGAGAAATTTAAGCAGTTTTAGAGCTCAATGAGTCCAAATGACGCACAAGGGGGGAAAATTCAAACCGATGCCAAGCTGATGTTTTTGATCTAATAAAAGATCTTTTAAAAGTTGTACGCAATTTAAATTAAATATTTAAAAAAAAAGTAGATTTTCTGCCGTTTTTTGTTGCAGAAAAGTGGGTTTGATATTATGCAAAAATTTTGCAAGAATAGCAACCCGATATTTTTATTTAATCAAAATCTAATACTATAAAAAACATTACAAATAAATATTTTGATCAAAATTTTCGTTATTAAAGGTGTCAGATGGTATTCTGTAAAAAAAAACTTAATGAAAGAAAAATAAGAAGAGAAGATTATGTTAAACCAGCTGATTTCCTATGAAACGTGTGAAATAGGAACAGAAAAAAAGCAATTTGGAAAAAAATAGCAAACATTTTAATTTAGTTTAAAACTCAGTGATTTAACAATTAAAACAATTAATAATTAAATGTTGTGAACATTTTTATTAAATAAACTCTTGCAAATTTAACTACAGAGAGTTTAAAAAATTAGATAAGCAAGAGGTATTTGTGGCCAAACTTATCCAGTGTGAAGAATCCTGTCGAGCCGGAGGTGATATTTTAATTTTTTACACATAACTGTAACAGAAAAATAAACTTTTTCCCCATATGCAAAAAACTGAAGTGTGCTTGAAGTGTACGTTAAGGCAAAATTTCCATAAAAACACCGATTTAACGTACACTTGAAGCATTCGTTTATTTTTTTTGCATATGGGGGTATATATTTAAATTTAATTAAATCCGCAGACAATATAGTTTTTCGTTGCCATTAAATAGATATGTCAACTTTTTATACTGTTCTACCTGTAATAAATTAAGTAAAACTCGCAATTTAGTACAGAAAAACAAAACAAATTGTATAGCTCATTAATTAAACCTTCTTTTGTATTTAATACTTACATTATTTTTTTAATTAATCACTTTTAGAAGCTAAACAAACAAAAATTGAAAACGCTCCGCCTGCACAATTGAATAAAGATGCTTGTTTTGTAAAGATTTTTGTTTGCGGTTTTTACAATTATTATGTTTGCATATTGTGATTCTCAATATAGTATTAAGAGTCTTACTATAAACATACGCAGTTTGTTAGCTCAATTCAAAAATCTTTTTGGTTGAAGTCTACTGACGAAACGAAATGCATATAGACAATTGCTTAATCATAACAACAAGCAAAATTTTGAAATTAAATAAAGACATTAATTCAAATAATAATAATAAACGTTGTCTGTAGAATTTTGTATCATATTTCGATTTTGTCTCAAGTCCATTAGATCCAAGTGAGCTGGACCTCTAGATTTTTCATTTCTTCACCAACAGCCTGCAAACCTAAGTCTACTTATGCTGTTGTCGCTTTTAAGCAAAAAATATGAATGCCGTTAAAGTCAAATAGAGCAAATTTACACAAAAAATTTATGGTGTAAAAATAGTGCAAAGAATTTTAAATAGTACAGATTTTGCACTATTAAGGCCCAACTATAATATGAATAAGCTGGCTTAAGCTAATTCCAGAATTGAACGATAAGTGTGTCAAATACTTAAGCAAATCAGATGTGACTTTTAGGTGGCCACAATGTACTTACATGCACATAATTATTCTTTAGCCACAGTTGCACATATAGGTATTGTTCAAATTTTTTTAGTAATTTTGTTTCTTCTTATAACTACTAAATGAATGCAATTCAATCAAATTAACTTGTTGGAATATCCTAATCCATTAAAAATTCACATATAATTATATCCAACACCTTATTACTTGTTTTATTTGTTATGCCTACTAAAAAGTACAACAATGAACATACATAAATAAACTCACATGTATGTGTGTATATGTTTATTGTAAAACAAAGAATGAAAATAAAAGTGTTGCTTTCTTTTTGAGTTTAAAATAAGAAACAATAAAAAAATATTTAAAATCAATGAATATTTTCTGCTGCTGTTTGCTTGAGTTTAAAAAAAATGCAAAAACAGTGTTTTCCGTACGGAATGTGCGTTCAGTTTGGCACTTAACTTAAGCAAATGACATTTCACGAAACTTGACGAAAAGTTCCATAAGTACATTATAGTTTGCCACATACGTTTTATATGTAACCGCACAGTTACTTAAGTTCGCTTATTCCTATTATAGTTGGGCCTTTACATAGAAAGTGGAAACGTTGATGTGTACTCAATTGTTACCACAATCAGGGTTACCACTTTAATTTTAGGCTATTCATATGTGCCGGTTGTGTAGTCGCATTTTACTAGACAACAAAGGATTCTTTTTAAATTAGTTTAAATTCAAAGTTTTCTACTTTTTGGAGCTTGAATAATCATATCTGAAAGTTATTATACACTATTTAAAATGCATCCAATGGGCATTAATCTCTTTTTGAACACAAGAAATTGACTCGAGTTATAGTTTTACAGATATATAAAAAATATATCATGGCAGCCCTGCTATAAGAAGAGCAAAAGATCCCTGCAGGAAATGTCAATAGTAAAATTATACTGATTATCTATTGACGATGTCACCAGTACTACTGAAAAATTATACCCCATTTAATGCTATCTACTATTGACATTTAAGGCTGAGTTTACATCTGGCATTTCTTGTGTGTCATTTACCCAAAAAAAAGGTAACCAACTATTTACTAATGAAAAACTGTTTGATTCAGACATTTATTTATTGATTTAAACAGTTTGCAATCATGTTGGATTCTATAAAATTGTCTATTAATTATGTATGAAACTATTAAAATTAATAAATACATATCTGAATGAAACAATTTTTCATTACTAATTAGTTGGTTATGCTTTTTTTACGCTTGTGTGGCACATGGCACACATATGTAAACCCGGCCTAACACAGGCTTGTCCTACAAAATCTACTACTAGACTGCGTCAATACTGACTACGTAGTTCTATGGTCCCAATATGGCGAAAATGTCGATATCAGCACACTGTGGTAAATCTCTGTAGTAAAACTGTACTGATGAATTTAAATTGTATGTTTCGCTGAATTAGTAAAGTCAAACACTTAAGTATTGATCTGAAAGTGTGACAAATGCTTAACTTATGGCATGAAATTTTCCACAGTCAAAAAAATTTTCCATAATTAGTACTCACTAAAAATTCTTTAATTTATAAATTTTTTTATTTATACAATATGAATATGAATTGATCAATACATTTATAGGTATTAACCTTTTAATTTGATTTCTTAAACTAATTTTTATAAACACTTAAATTTTCCATGACGCCACTTTTTTTTCAACAAACCAATAAAACACTAAGAAGAAGCATACTTGTGTACTTTGTACGCATCAAAAACAATATTAATATGTAGACGCTCCGTTGACAATGTCACCAAAATAGTCGACAAAAGTGGTGACTTGGGGACACAACCCCGCGTTTCCTTCAGGGATATTACGCTCAAAAACGAAGTACCAACACAAACATGAGTTTGAATGTATATGTGTGGGGATCAGCGTGACCGTTTGAGCGACTAAAGTGGCAAATTGCCACTTTTTCGACTGCCTTGCCACTTTTTTGAGTGCTTTTGCAACTTTTTGTCTCCCTTTTTTTAGGGTGAATTATATAAAAACACATTAAAAATAAGAAGTTTAGTGTAGTTTTCTCGTTTTTTTTTAAATTTTGCCCCTTTTTTTTTGATAAATCCCCTTTTTGGTGCTACTTTTTAAAAAATGTCATCGGTCACCCTGGTGGGGATCGCTGATGTAAAAATATTAAATAGACAAGAAAGAGAACAAACGTTTCACAATTGAGAGCCTATGCATACAAGACAAAATACATAGAACAATGAATACGAAAGAGAATAAAGACAATATAAAACTCCTATACTCACTCGCAATAACATAGTTAGTTGTGTTGTGCTGTTTGGTTTTTAGGGTTCCGTACACCAAATGTGAAAAAAGGAACCCTATTGTTTTCGCTACGCTGTCCGTCTGTCCGTCACACGGTATTTTCTCAGGAACTATAAGAGCTACGGACCTGAAATTTGGACAGAGTATGTAGAACCTTGGCCGCTACAACAACAAATACATGAGAATTAAAAATTAAAGGGTGTTCCAAAACGAGCAACGAAAAATGTTAAAGTCTCATGTAATATACATACAATTGTATATATGTACATATGTATATTGACACTTGAAATTTGTAAAATTAGTGTATTTCTACATAGACTACAACAATTAACACAAAAATTTAAAAATAAAATTAATTAAAGGGTGGTCCATCAGTTAATGCAATTTTGACAACTTGCTATATCTTGGAAACCGTAAGAGGTAAACTTTTGAAATTTGCAAAAACGGTAAAACTAAAAAATCCGAAAATTATTAAATCGCCAAACCAAAAAAAAATCGCCAAAAATTTAAAAAAATTGCCAAAAATTAAAAAAAAAATCGCCAAAATTAAAAAAAATTCTAACACTTAAATAAATTGCGAAATTCGAAAAAATCGAACAAAAGCAAAAAATCGTCAAAATGAAAAAATTGCCAAAACCGGAAAAAAATAGCCAAACCGCGAAAAAGGCGCCAAAACCAAAATAATTAATTGCATAAAAAAAACTCCAAAATTAAAAAAAATCGCCAAAATAAAAAAAATCGTCAAAATTTAAAATAAACGCCAAAAAACGAAAAAAATCCTCAAAACGTGGAAAAAAAGTGCCAAAACTCAGAAAGCGCCAATAAATTCAAAAACCCCCAAACTAAAAAAAGCGCTTAAAACCGAAAAACCCAAAAACGAAAAAAAATGCCAAAACTATAGTTTATATTGTTCGTATTGAATTACATATCTCGTGCCCGTACGGAACCCTTCGTGCGCGGTTCAAAGTCGCACTTCACTGAATTTTTTTTTTATTTTAGTTATTTTTTATTAACCCCCGACTAAAAAAGGGGTGTTATAAGTTTGTAGTGTGTGTCTGTATATCTGTGTGTCTGTCCGTGTCCACGTACCGGCCAAACGGCCGTGTTTAAAAGGTGACTTGATCGAGAGGGTTCTTAGCTGTGTCTGAAGAAAATCGGTCCAGCCGTTTAAAAAATATCACATTGTTTCTAGATATATTTGGAGGTTTTTAAAATTTTTAATTTTTATTATTTATTTATTGATTATTAAAATTCCGTGTCGTGAAGTCCAATAAAATAGATTTAAAACTGATGATGAAAGTTTTTACTGTGATAATTATTTATAATCCTAAATTAATTTACATACATATTTTTGTGCTAGATTATTTTCAACAACAACAATAATAATAAAGAAAAGAAGATTTTTGAAACAAGCAAACAAAACGTTGGGTGAAAAAAATTAAATAATTTTCGTTTTCTTTAAATTTGGAAACAAATAATTGACCACATTAGCCCGTATGAAACCCCGATTGACAATCTAATTATAATACTTGGTCATAAATCAAAACTTAATAAAAAAAATATAAGTTAAAAAATTAAGTTAAGTTTTGTACAACTAAAATTTTTACCAAAATTTTTTAATAATATTTCCAGTGGTTCCCAAATTATAATGCATACAATGTATGAAAAAATACAAAATATCTTCAAAATTTCAAAATTCTTAAAACTGCCTTCATATAAATTGTTATATCTTTTTTAATATCTAGGGTAGCCGAATGATTTATGCCTTGTTTCAAAGGTATTATAATAGTGCTTCAAAGACTATAAAAATCAAAAAAGTCATCACAATTATAGATGTCGTTTTTTGCAATCCACTTTTCATGATGCTGTAACTAAAAAATGGTACTTTTAAAATTTTGAAAAAAATATATATGTATATTATTGTTTACCCCTTACACAAGATAAAATACGAAAAGCCGAACCTTTCTGGATTATTAACTCAAAAAAACCCATTTTATGAGTTATGCCACTATTGAAGTAAATGAGCGATATGTATGAATATGTAGCTCTGAAACTTGCAACGGGTGTTAAATGCAACAAATTTCAGGCACTCGTTTATAAATGTCCTGCGACGAATATTTTGGCCTTCGCCGATCTTCATTGTGGACTTACACGCAGTTCACACGTTAATTTTTCAATGATTTTTTTAAACACCATTTTTGGTGTTTGTAGGCGAACGGTATAGAAAAGAAAGTTGTGTAGAAAAAAATCACATTTTCCGTTCGAGTTTTTTTTCAAATTTTATTTACACATTTAAATTTTTGGTATGTGGATTTATTTTATTTTTTCATTCAATGCGACAAGAGCTTTTTTTAATACAAAACAGTTTTGTCACTAATATAGGAGTATAGGGAATATCGGACAAATATATTATTTTGGCAAAAATGTAGGTATTTTTGATTCTCATATTACATTTTTTGTACATAAATGTAAAAATAACTAAACTCAAAATATATCTTTGCTCAAAATTGGGTTTTGCCCGAAATTACACAGACGCCATGCTTGTCTTTGGATCAGATCTTCCCCCTATTCTTCTAATGACAAGCACCTTAGGAAATATAAAATGAGCAACTATTTAACTAAAATACAGATGTGTGTAAAATTTGTATAATAAGATAATTTCTGAAGAAATAATTTTGGAATCAATTGGTTTATAAAAAAAATCTTTGCATTGACATTTGTTTGGTAAACGTTTTGTAAGCCAAAATAATTTTTTTTCTGAATAAGGTCTTAACCCTTCGTTGCATGATTTAATTTCCTTGAGGATAAAAATTTTTTGGCACATTGAGTTGGTTGTGTATATGGTCTGGATGCTAAAAATTAAATTTTGTTTGATTCGGATGTTTACAGAAAAAGTTAGGAAACATATCATATATGCAATTTCATGCAGGAAAAATTGGCAACTGAAAATAATTTCTGTCCAGTATGTTGTTTGAAGATGGTTTAATTATAAATGATTAAAAATTTAAATTATTGAGCTTTAGAAACCGAAATTATTTTATTCACATATGTATGTATATACATAACTTTTATATACATTACTATATACATAACTTTTATATACATTACATATACATATGTATAAAATAGAAAAATAAGAACAATTATTCGGAATGAAATTTTTTGAAGCAATTTCTTGATTTGTTGAAACACAAACTAGTGTCGCATTTTTCACATTTTACATATGTATATCCACTACAACCCGGCAATTTGCATGTTAAACGATTGTCTAACCATGCTGGCCAATGATCTATGTGATCGAGTCGAACCTCGTTTTGCGGAATCGGCAAACTTCTTTGATGCTTCCTCTGTAATATTTAAAACGAATCAGTCATATACACAAAAACCATTATAATTAATACCTTTATAGCAAGATTTTTGGTTACTTCCGAAGGTCTTCCTCTCGACGTTGATATTTTCCCCATTTTACAAAGGGTTTCACCGACTTTTAAACGAAAGTCTGCCAAAGTTTCCTTGACAGCGTTACCTTTTTGCGCTTCAGCACGTTTGTATAAAAGCCAAGCGTTGACCAAGGAGGTATCTACCAAGTGGTAAAAGAGCCGCATATACCATTTCTTGGAACGAATTTTGATTTTATAACGTCCTATAAAAGAATCTAATAAATCCACCCCACCCATGAATTTGTTATACTCCAAAACTATATTTGGGCAAGCAATCGCAGTTTTTCCACCCAGCTTTTTGTCAAATCTCTCAACTGTTGACTGGGGATTTTTGCCGCAATAGTTTGACATTAGGTTAACAATTTTGTTGTCCCTCCAAGAAACAACAGATATATCGAAATTGTCAACCATGGCAACGTACTCAATGGATTCTCCACGTGATTTCTTCATAAGAACTTTATCGTCTACAAATTTAAAGTTTGGTATACGATTCCGACGTACAGTTCCAAGTGAATAAATTCCGCGGTTGGCTAAAGTCACCATTAACGGCATAGATGTATAAAAGTTGTCAAAGAAGACTCTGTAGCTGTTTTGGGAGGGAACATCTCGCAGTAGTCTTATGACAATATTTGCACTAGATCCTAAATCCGGTTCTTCTGGAAGTCTATATACGGCATTATTCTCTTGGCCTGTATATATTTCAAAATTATAGTTATATCCCGACACTCCAGCTAAAACATAAAATTTAAATCCCCACTTATGTGGTTTCATTGGGAGATACTGCTTTAGATATGATTTGCATTTTGTAGAACATAGTTGTTCATCTACTGAAAGACAGCTTTCATACGGAACCGACTTGAACTTTTCAACCAAATGGTTCACAACAGGCCTAATTTTGAAAAGGCGGTCAAAATTTGGGTCATCTTTTTGTTTAATATTGTCATTGTTATTAAAATGCAGCATTGACTTTATTTTTTCGAATTTATTTAGAGACATTGTCTCTTGTATAAGTTTGTTTCCGATAATAGGTGCCCAATATCGTCGATTGTTTGGGATTTGCACAACTGACATAACAATGCATATAGCGAGGAATTTTCGCAAAACTAGTTCATCTATTGGTTCGCGACATTCTGGATTTTTTTTGGCAAGCATATAAGTTTGATTGGTAAACAACTGACTTTATAAGATCTTCAGAGAAAAAATGTGCGAAATAGCTATATGGCCCGCTTAAATTTAGAAAATGATCTGGGAGACTTTCATTTCCCCTAAAGTTCGTGTCCAAGTCAATATCGAAATCTTTTTGTTTCCAAATTATTTTAGCATATCTCTCTTTAAAAGAGGCAATATCATCAATCGGCCGTTCCCCATTCATACACTCTTCTAAGCCAGTTTTTTCTCCTGCACCAAGTTCGACTTCTATATTTTGAGCTCTATTTGAGTTTACTTCAATATTTATATCTCCATCATCATCATCAAAATATTCATCTTCGCTTTCTTCCCAACCTTCTATTATTTTTTCGATTTCTTGATCCGTAAGCGCCCTGTCAGTAGTATACATATATACATATCTTAAATGCATGATAAAGCACATGTGCAATTATATGACATATACGCAATAATGGTTCATATCGGACAAAACGCATGAGTTTGCATATCTGATATAATACATCATAGCACATTATCAAATATTGTTTGTATAAAAAGTATGTAAAAACCAATGGAAAAGAAGCTAAATTTTCTCATGCAATACTTACATTTCATAAAACGTTAATAAAACTTTTCAATATTAATATAAAACAACAAACTTTTCTACGTCTTAAAAACACTGCTTCGGATTTTAGTTTTTATACCCTTTACCAAAAAATGGTAAAAGGGTATATATAGGTTTGTCATTCCGTTTGTAATTTCTACAATATTAATAAGCGACACATAAAGTATATATATTCTGGATCCTTATGCATAGGGAAGACGAACAAGCGATGTCCGTCTGTCCGTCTGTCCGTCTGTCTGTACGTGAAATCGGTTTTCCCAAGCTCCCAGAAGAGCTAGCGACTTCGTTCTTGGACTGGTGTGTCAGAAATTTTCCGAAAAATTTTGCTATTGAAATTCAGCAAAATCGAGCAGACGGTTTCAGAGCTGGAAAACTCAAACTCAATTTACCCATAGAAAATAACTACCGAAAACAAGTTTTTATTACTTTTTTATTAAATTAACTTATTTTATACTTCGGTATGAATAAAATTGGTATTTATAATTAAAAAAAAATTTTAAAAACTTAACAGATTAAAAAACGTTTCCAGGGTTGGAAAACTTTAACTTTTTTCCTAATAATTAAACATATTTCATGTTTTAGGAAGAAGGATATTTTCTCAGGAACGGTAAGAGCTATGGGTCTGAAATTTGGACAGAGTATGTAGAACTTTGGTCGCTACAACAAATATATAAAAGCTAAAAATTAAAGGGTGTTCCAAAATGAGTAACGAAAACTTTTAAAATCCCATGTAATATACATACAATTGTATGTATGTGTGTACATATGTATATTGACACTTGAAATTTGTAAAATTAGTGTATTTTTATATAGGCTACAACAATTAACACTAAAATTAAAAAAATTTAAATTAAAGGGTGGCCCATCAGTTAATGAAATTTTGACTATGTAATTTTGACAAATTGCTATATCTTGGAAACTGTAAGAGTTAAACTCTTGAAATTTTCAAAAACGGTCAAACTAAAAAATCCGAAAATTATAAAATCGCCAAAAATTTAAAAAAATCGCCAGAACAAAAAAAATCGCCAAAATGAAAAAAAAAACGCTAAAATTAAAAAAAAAGCCAAAAACCGAAAAAAATCGCCGAAACAAAAATAAATGATTATGTGAACAAAAATCGCCAAAAATTAAAAAAAAAATCGCCTAAATGAAAAAGAATCGCAAAAATCAAAAAAAAAATCGCCAAAACGAAAATAAATCGCTAAAATTAAAAAAAAAACGCCATAAACCGAAATAAAATCGCCAAATCAAAAAAAAATTTCCTATATGAAAAAAATCGCCAAAAATTAAAAAAAATAGCTTAAATAAAAAAAATCGCCAAAACGAAAAAAAATCGCCAAAATTAAAAAAACGCCAAAAACCGAAAAAAATCGCCAAAACGAGAAAAAAACTGTCAAAACTAAAAAAATTAAATATATAAAAAATAAAAAAATCGCCTAAATGAAAAAATCGTCAAAATCAAAAAAATCGCCAGCACGAAAAAAATCGCCAAAATTAAAAAAAAGCCAAAGACCGAAAAAAATCGCTAAAACCAAAAAAAAATTGCCTATATGAAACAAATCGCCAAAATTTAAAAAGCACCAAATTAAACATAATGCCAAAAAATTAAAAATTGCACTAGAAAAAAAGTATGAATTTTTTCACGAAATGAATATGCAGCTACATATCTCTGTGCTTATGTTTGTATCTCTATACTACATAAACGCACTTTGGTAAAGGGTATATAAGATTCGGCACAGCCGAATATAGCACTCTGACTTGTTTTAAGTAAATTTATCACACCACTTGACAAATCGCACACCAAACTGAATTTATTGACTATGAAGAGTCAGCCGAAAAACAAGTAACGGTAAAATAAAAAACAGTATAGTTGCCAGATGAACAAAAAGTTAACATTGCATATCTGCAATGCCATGCAACGAAGGGTTAAATATTTTTAAGTTATCTTTCTTTAAATTGAATTACTAAAATTTGTAAATTTTCGAAAAAAAAACTGATTTTTTAAAAATCTAATGGTAACACTGATAAAATTTTTTGGAAGAAAAAAAATCAAAACTAGAAACATGAAAAAATCATCGTATGAATGTAAAATTTTTTTTGGGAATCAATTTTTAAAGAGAATCTAAAATAAAACAACATTTTTAAATCCTCGTATGAATTGGGCCTTAAGGTGTTAGGGAGTTTTATTTTATTTTTTTCTCATAACCAAACTTTGTTTAAAGTTGATATAGTTTTCGTATAACTGATTGATTGATTGTGTTTAAATTTTCGAATTGTAATGCAATCTTATATACAGAGCTTATTGAGCAATTAGCCATTACATATCGGGAATAAAAAATAAGTACCATTAATAATTACATATTTTTAACATTAACTTGATTTAATTATAATTTTTAGCGGGACAAAGTTGAAATTACTTGCCGCATAATATGAATATATGTACATCGTTTGCAAAACGGTTTTGCAGAAAATCTGTTATTTTTACCCCCAGCCAAAAAATGGCTGTTATAAGTTTGTATTGTGTGTCTGTTCGTGTCCACGTACAGGCTAAACGGGTGGACTGATTTTGATTTTATTTGTTCTGTTTGAAAGGTGACTTGATCGAGAGGGTTCTTAGCTATATTTTAAGAAAATCGGTAAAGCCGTTTAGAAGGGATCACATATTTAATTTTTAAATATGTGATCCCTTTAAAACATTTTTAATTTTTTTATTTCAATAACTATTAGCACAAACGCAAATTACACTGTGTGAAAAATTTTAAAGAAATCGAAATACCTGGGACATGTTACTATTTTCCTGGTAGGTAATGTCGAGTATTACAACAATCTGTATTTGAAATTTTTCAAACACCTCCAAAATCTTGAGTTACGGGTTAAAACCCGGTTTTTCGTACCCGTAGGCACTTATCAACTTCTAAATAACTTAAATATCAACCGATTTTAAATTTATAAACTGATTTAGAAAGAAGAGACTACGAACTTTCGAATCATACATAAATTTTTTCAGTAAATTTCAGATATATGTCTCAATTTTCTCACCAAATATTATTTTTTCGGCTTTTTTCGACACTTCTACTTTGGACTCGTTCTTAGGCAGTTTTTTTGTACTGGAACCATAGTCTTTATAACTTTATTTTTAAAACATAATTGATAAGGAGTGCATAATTAGTAAAGTATACACGACAATGGTAAGACTGTTGTAAATTAGAGATGGTAAATTTGGGGTTTCATTACAAAACACCTTTCAGCAAATTGAAATATGATGAATCAAAACAATTCACATATTCGATTTGCAAAAAAGTTTCGTATATAAAGCAGAAATCTACATCAACTGATACCACACACAGTGGACCAAACACAGAAGAACGCTGATGATAAAGGTTTAGTGGCCTTCGAAAACGGCTAGCTGTTCCGTTCAACTATGTGTTGTCAGAATATTTAAAACTAACTTTGATGTTATTTTTTCATTAATAATTATCACATGTAATTTTGCTTAAAAAGCGATACGAACTTTAGTCCGTTCAAATCATAAATATAGAAACAAATGAAGCTCGAAAAATAATAATTAAAATTAACTAATATTAAAAATTTTGTTTTTAACCCATAAGTTTGACTTTACATACAAATTTTTTCTCGAATATTTTCTAAACTGTAAGCGAAACTGCATAACTAAAGCATACCTTTATTAGGTCTTGAATAGAGAAATACACTTGCAAGAAATCTTTTCAATCAGATCAAAAACAACTGATTGGCATTGGTTTAAATTTTTCATTAACCCACGGTTGACCACTTTGGGGCTTTGCGGATCCGCCCCCTTTAAAGATATAGGGTCTTATGCAAAAAAACTTAGCAAAGCTTTGCAAAGCAATGTTAAGTAAAGTTGTATTCTAAAAAAATCATTATATCAAATTTCTAAAGTATGTCCCCACGTTTGTTAAGACTACTTTAACTTGATATTTTCAAATTGTGTATTTTGTACCTCAAATATTTTTGTTAATATAACACATATTGATTCATGTTACATCTGAAAATGAAGCTAGAAGTGTTAGCTCTTAGCTTAGATTTAATATTTCTGTCATGTAATGGAAAACCTCATCAAATTATCCAACTGATTCAAAATACATCGTAAAATCCATAAAAAAAATATTAATATAAATACAATTGCACAAAAATGTTTTAGTGATGTACATACAATCAAAACAAATCGAAAAAAGCTGGGTATTCAAATACTCATTTCATTCGAATAAAGGAAATTGTGATAATACTTCTTTCTTCCCCATATTTTTTTACGTATACTTCATAGAAATGTTTATCTGTTTTACTACCATGTCCGAAGCTCATATTACTTAAATTGGGTTGCTTTACTTCAAGAAAATAAAAATTTATTTAATAAAATAAAAAAATATTTGAATACCCGAATGAAATTTTATTTTATTTTGTACATCATAAGCTATGAAGTGGTTGTTGAACACGGTGATGTTACCAGTATTTATTATTAAGTAACAAAATAATTAAAGTTGTGTTTTGCATACAATTTCTTAACAAAGCAATGTTAGCCTTAAAGTGCTTGGCAACTAATATAAACTTTAAAGCTGTAGTAAAATATTTTTTGCATAAGGGGGATATTGTCCAAATTCAAGCTCGGTTACACCTTAAAAGCTGTATGAAATTTCATAAAAATCGGACGGCTCGTTTAGAAACAGCAAATTATAAACTTTTTTCAAAATCCATCACTGTGTAACGCCTTGGACGTATTCACGAAAATTAAGCTCAATATATAATAAATATATGGTAAATTGACTGGAATTATTATTATATTAATACTAATGAGATTATCTATACTATTAAAACATTAAAAGGCTCTACACGAGCAGGTAACAAAATAATGGTGAAAAATGCACCAGTAGCTTTTAAAACACTTTTTGTGACCTATGTTGCAACATTTTGTCTATAAGTTTATATCCTCATGATTGGAAAATCGTCATCGTGTCTTCTGTTCAACACGTACTAAAATACTTGAAAATTGTTTGGCTAAACCATTGTACAATACACTCACAAAAAAATTGTGATATACAACATGCTTTTATTCCGAAGAATGGGGTTCATATCTTATGTTACCAACTGAAAGAGACTGCGATATAATCTGCACTGCGTTTTCCTCTCGGAGGATTTGGAAAAGTTTTTGACCGACTGGTTTCAACCTTTATTATCATTGAACTTAACGAATGGGACATACCTTGACAGATTCTCAGACTATTAAAATCGTTTTTAGAAAATCGAAGACTTAGCGAATTTGCTAGCCAATCTTGCAGGAGTTGATTACGTAGGCATTTACGTTTATAATAGTTTTGCCATTTCTTCTCAGTTGTAATAAACTGCTCTGGGCATTTGTCGGTCCTTAACCACAGGTATAGTTTTACATGGAATAACAATTTACGAATTCACTTTAAAAAGTAATGCCAGGAAGCTGAATACGAGAGTTCTCGTTGTACCTTCATAGTGAACTAACGTCATAGCGGAGTTTTTTTTTACATACATACTTAACAAAAAAAATCATATAAAAGAAAATATTCGTAATACATATTATTAACTTTGATAAATAAGCTTTAATTGCTTTGTTAATATTTTTTTGCATAGTCATAAATAACAAAAACAAAAAAAACCGTAATCAAAAAAAAAAAAAAAAACAAATAAACAAAAGTACCCTTGAGGAATACTCTATATGAGTACCTCAAAAACAAATAAATGTGAAGTGAGTTATAACGGCAGAAATGCCTATTTTACTGTGAGTTCTGATGCTCATAATGATAACAATAAAAATAAAAAACCTGATGACAGACTTACTGTGAGTTCGGAAGCTATTAATAAAAATAAAAAATCTGATAATACACTTTTTCTAACAACAAATCCACTTTTTCGACAGCGATCAACTTCGCTTTGTCCAATGCCTACTAGTGATTCTTTAACATTACAGTTGCCTAGTACTTCGTCAGTTAAGCCATTGAAATCATTCGCTTCGGGCTGTTCATCACCTAACCAAGTTATCACTACAGATAACAGTAGCTCAAAACCAAAGGTACAAGTCGGAATGGACAGATATATAACCGTGGTAAAGCGTGGGCGAAGCCCGAATTCTTCTAAAATTTCATCTGTTCCAAAGATGTCTAGGGATAACAGCGCATCATCCATGAATCGCCAAAATCGTTTTTCATTATTGCAAGACGATAACGAGAAGACCGCTTCATCATCTCAGAAGTCTTTTAAGCCACCACCAATATATGTGAGGGAAAAAAATTCTAACGCGCTTCTAAAAAAACTACTGTCGACCATTGGTGAAAATACTTTTCACGTAATTCCAATTAAAAGAGGTAATATTGATGAAACTAAAATCCAAATATACGATGAAAACAATTTTCGAAAAATTGTAAATGATTTTGAAAAAAAATAAAACAAACTTTTACACATACCAACTTAAGAGTGCTAAAGGCCTACAGATAGTACTAAAGGGCATAGATTCATATGTTGAGCCCGAAGAAGTAAAATGTGCACTTCTAGACCAAGGATTTAAGGTAAAAAATGTTACTAATATAATTAACAGAGAAAAGGTCGCCCAACCCCTATTTCGCATTGAACTGGAGCCGAATAACATACAATTGAAAAAAAATGAAACCCATCCAATTTATAGCGTAAAGTTTCTGTTACACCGAAAAATCAAAGTTGAAGAGCCACGTAAGCGTTCAGGTCCTGTACAGTGCCATAATTGCCAAGAATATGGCCATACAAAAACTTACTGCAATTTACCTACAGTTTGTGTTATCTGCGGTGAATTGCATGGTACTGCTAGCTGCACTAAGCCAAAAGAACAAGCAGAAAAAAAATGTAGTAATTGTGGAGGTAATCACACCGCTAACTATAGAGGATGCCCTGTATATTCTTTTGTTAAACAGACTATGAGTCAAAAACCTAAGTTAGCTCCAGCCCAACCATTAAACGCGTACTCCGCCTCTTTTGCTCAAGTAAGTCAACCAGTTACTTCACGTGTATCGTATGCCGATGCTGCTAAGGCTAGATCTAGTCCCTCACAAAATGTTTCACCGCAAAATAATTCAGCGAATGCAAACTCAGGCTTTAACTTTAGTCGCCTTGAAGCTACTATTGAGAATCTGGTGCTAACTATAAACAACTTTACAACAAATATGACTAGCATGATGCAAGAAATGCTGCGAATGCAGAATACACTATTTCAAGCATTAGTTAACAAACCATGAACATGTTAAAAATATGTTTCTGGAACGCAAACGGCATTCGCCAGCATAAAAATGAACTTGAGCACTTCCTCATGGAAAAAAATATTGATATAATGTTGGTCTCTGAGACTCATTTGACTTCAAGAAGCTTATTTAAAATAAATGGTTACACTCTATATGATTCAAAGGACCCAAGGGGGAGAGCATGCGGTGGGTCAGCAATTCTAATTAAGTCAAGACTCAAACACTATGTCCTTGATAACATTTGTGAAGAACATCTACAAGCAACAAATATTTGTGTCGAAAATTTTGTTACAAATTTCGTGATATCATCAATTTACTCCCCTCCCAGAATCGCAATTACTGAAGATCAATTCGAGGAATTCTACAAATCTCTTGGCCCTTGTTTTGTAGCAGCTGGGGACTACAATGCAAAACATACGTTCTGGGGTTCGCGTCTTATAACACCTAGAGGTCGGGCATTGTTCAACACAATTTCAAAAATGGGCTTGGACGTCATTTCAAGTGGGGAGCCCACTTACTGGCCCACGGACATACAAAAAATTCCGGATTTTATAGATTTTGGAGTCATGAAAAATATCGCTAGGGAATTAATTCATGTTGAAGCTTCTGTAGATCTCTCCTCCGATCACTCTCCCACGATTGTTACAATTTGTAGCCCACTAAGAAGTGACTTCCCTGTCCCATATGTAAAGATGATCAACCGTGTTAATTGGCTGGGGTTCAAAAAATACCTGAGTAGCCATTGTACGGAAAATATTAACCTAAGAACACCAGGTGATATTGAATCTAACATTGAAAATCTTAACCAAAATATTAAACAGGCTGCTGAACATGCCACTACTTCCCATCCGCAGACGGGGTTTAATAGAATTTATTCTACAGACATTGAATGTCTTTTACGTGAAAAAAGGACAGCTAGAAGGGAATGGCAACAGCACAGATCACCCCAAAGTAAAATTAGATTTAAAGAGTGCACTAGACGACTCCAAGAGCTGCTAGCATATGAAAAAACTGTATGTCTTAAAAATTATCTGGAAAATCTTGATGCCACACCTGCATCTAATTACTCCTTGTGGAAAGCTGCTAGAAAGCTTAAAACACCCTTTGAATATAGACCACCTCTGCGCACTTCTACCGGAGATTGGGCCAGAAGCGATACTGAAAAAGGTAACATATTTGTTGAGCATTTAAAATCCGTATTTACCCCAAAACACATGTACTGGTATTGTTGATTTACCGAGTGTAGTTGCGCTACCTAAACCTCGACCCATAAAATTTAAGATGCGTGATGTTCAGAAACTAATTGCTGAACTCAACCCAAAGAAAGCTCAAGGTATTGATGGAATAAGTAACAATATGCTGATAAACTTGCCCCATATTGCAATTAGAATCCTGTTATTTATTTTTAACGCCATTTTACGACTGGAGTATTATCAACAAAGCTGGAAGCTTGCGAAGGTCAAAATGATTCCAAAGCCGGGCAAAGACCTTACCAAGGCTGAGTCATACAGGCCAATAAGTTTGCTGTCAACTATGTCAAAACTCTTCGAAAAGCTGCTCATGACAAAATTGTCCCCAATTTTAACTGATAATGGGTGCATCCCAGACCATCAATTTGGTTTTAGAAGTCAGCATAGCACCATTGAACAAACTCATAGATTGGTGCAATTTATTAGAAGAACTTTTGAAGAAAAAATGTATTGTTCTGCCCTGTTTATTGACGTTTCTCAGGCCTTTGATAAAGTGTGGCATGAAGGCCTTATTTTAAAATTAAAATCATATTTACCAATAAATTTTCTGAATTTATTAGAAACCTACATAACTACCCGAAAGTTTACGATTGTGGAAGGAGAATTCATGAGTCTGCCCCAATCTATATCATCCGGTGTGCCACAGGGGAGCATACTGGGGCCAGTTTTGTATTTGATTTATACTTGTGATATGCCTGTGAGCAGCAATATCCATACATCTACGTTTGCCGATGATACAGCCTGCCTTAGTATTCACAAAAACCCGCACGAGGCTTCCCGATATCTTCAAGAACATATTACACAGTTGGAAATCTGGTTGAACTTATGGAGAATTAAAGTCAATGAACAAAAGTGTGTCCATACAACGTTTACCCTAAGAAGAGATACTTGTTCCCCCATTCGAATCAACAATCAAAATATTCCTCAATATTCCCAAGTGAAATACCTTGGTATACACCTTGATCGAAGACTTACATGGAAACATCATATTGATTTTAAGCTAACTCAGATGAAACTTAAGTTATCTCAAATTCATTGGTTGATTGGCAGAAATTCAACACTTAGTCTGGACTGCAAACTTTTAATATACAAGTCGCTTTTGAAGCCAATATGGTGTTACGGTATCCAGTTATGGGGCACTGCTTCAGCTTGCAATGTAGAGAGAATTCAACGAAGACAAAACAAAATTTTAAGGTTAATAACATCTGCTCCATGGTATATTAAGAATTCAAATTTGCATCGTGATTTAAGAATGCCACTAGTGACTGAAGAAATTGCAAGATACGCAGGCAAATACTTAACAAAACTCGAGTCACATCCTAATCCGCTTGCTCGTAATATTTTGAATTTTAATGGTCACATCCGCCTAAAAAAGAGGGACACAAGGGCTCTTATACTCAACACTCTAGATGGGAATGCTTGAAAATACATTTAATTTTCCTTTTTGATTATCACTACTTTGTATTATTTAAATTATCACTAAGTTTTGGCCGACACTGGTCGGGCTAAATAATTATATTTTAGCTTTAAGATTTGATCACTTATTGTTAGTTCATATTTGAAGATACAATAAATAAATATATGTATTAATAAAAAATAAAAAAAAAGGAAGCTGAATACATTTATCACCAATTTCTTCAATGCTTTCAGTTACTACTTCATAAAAGTTCTGTTTCTCTGGCTTTTAGATATATTTCAACGTCTGCATGTGGGCAGCATGAGACTTTCTAGGAACATATCAAATCGCAAACTAAGCTAAGTCCATTCTCAATTTGAAAATACGTTTCGGAATAAATCAAAAATCCCTGACAGGTATAAAGATCTCATTTGATGGATGATAGTCGCAAGGTATATAATAAAGCAATCACCTTTCTGTATTTAAGCGAATAATGATGCAAAAAGTCACAGTCTGCTTTACTTACTCTTTTTACTGATGGTTCTTGCTTAAATGAAATAACCGCTTATTCGGTAGTTAAACAAAATTCAACTTCCGGCTTTTAAATTCTACATAAAACACGTTTGGCAACTTTAATTTATTGCAGAACTTATTGCCGTCATTTCTTATTCGATTCAGAGATTCGATCATATATTCCCATCCTGACTATCAAATTATGGTGCTTTGGATCCCTTCTACTATGGGCATAAGTGAAGTTAGCATAAGTGACGAAATAGAATTAGGTGCTAACGAGTTCCTCCATACAATTTGATATAAAAAATACATTTGGTGCATTTAGTTTTAACCCCCTAAGTCCTATCGTGATTTTTAATGTGAATTTTCATGGCAAAACTCTTTATGATCCTGTTCAATTTACTTATGCTAACTTTATGCCAGTTTTTTCTTATACATAATAAAGACCTGAACAAGACCTCTTATAAGAACTTTTAAGACATGAGTAAGTATGGGCTTGAAAGCTTTGCATGTACGGCATTGTATTGGTTTTTTACGTTTGCATTTGTTGGTTTTATGCTCTTTTGCTCCTGTGTATGTACACATCGTTCGCTCTTTTTGCATTTTCATTTTGCATTTGTTCATACACGGACATGAGGGAAATTTCAAATGCCTTACTACAGCGAAATCTTGTAAATCAAACGCTAAACAACACTGTTGGCAGTACATTTGCTTAACTTATTGCTGGTATAGGAGTAAAGAAGAAAAAAGTTCGTGACTGAAAAATTTGTGGTGCTTGTGCTTTTTTCTACGCATTGGCGCGTACACAAGCGTCATGCATGTATATACATACATACCTTCATAATTTGTGTACATTGCTGCCAGAAAAATGGTGCCTCTTGTCCACAATTTAAAACGTCATGTCCCAAAAAGTCCCCATTTCAAAAGAAAAATCCAAATTTTTATCCCCAAAAATATTTTTTCAATTGATGTTTTCACCTTGATAGTATACCTTCCTAGCGAACAGTTGATTAGCGGAATTTTTCTTACATTACCAAACAAACAAAAAATTATACAAAAAAATATTCTTAGTACAAATTATTCGTAATAGGTACATACTGACTTTAATCCTCAAAAAAACATAAATGTGAAAAAAGGCCAAGTTCCTGTCCAAAATTTCGGCCATTAAAAGTAGTGAGATATAAATTTTTACCAAGTTCTTGTCTACCACAATACCTAACACACAAATATATTATGTTTTATATAAATTTGTAATCTGCTAACTTGAAAATATTTTTACCGATTTAATGAAATGAATAAATAACAATTTTTCTCTCTTTTAGAAAAGTAAAAATATTGCCAAGTTAGCAGATTATCTTGAAATTATATGACACCTTTACGATTACAAATTTATATAATACATAACATATTCGTGTGTTAGTTATTGTGGCAAACAAGAACTTGGTCAAAATTTATATCTCACTACTTTTGATGGCCGAAATTTTTGGACAGGAACTTGGCCTTTTTTCACATTTATGTTTTTGTGAGGATCTGACTACTTTTTGAGAAATGTTCTATAATAACACTTTTTAAACTTAAAATTGCTAGTATGTCTTATTTTTATTAATGATTACTGTGCCAGTTGAAAATGGCATAGTTGCATACAATAATGGGTTAGAGCGTGATGGGTGTTGGATTGTAGACCTTAAAAATGCACTATTGTGTTATTACAACGGGTCACTAGTGTCTACGCAAAAGAAACATGTAAAATTCAGCGTAAATTTTAGTGGACGTGGCGCCGTCTATTTTCTCAATATATTTACATATTAAAGTCTGCTTAGCCAAAATACATAAATCAAAAGCATATTCCCAATGCGCATGCAAAGTTTCAATAGGGTAGATGGTGCTTTAATTTTTGGATTTTCCGATTGAGTACATCAATTACTATTTGTTTACAAAATGTCAGCTCTTTATAGTAAAATAATATGTAAAATATTTATGAGCCTGGCCCCGACGATTTTTATGGCTTATGCAAAGTTTGCTATTAAAAAGTTATTGAAAAATATATGAGTAATAAATTAAAAACTGCTAAACCGAAGTATATGAAAGAAAAAGCTACGATTTATGGGTGAAGTCACGGCTACTTTTCAAAATAGGAAACTTTTATTTTGGATAAGTGTATGAAAAGTTTTAATAAAATTTATCTTAATTTTGAATTTGAAGTGCTTATTCCCACCACCTGATAGCAACTTCTGGGTTTTCCGATTTTTCTTAGTGATCTTTGATCTAAATTTATTTGTGTATCAAATTTAAGCTCGCTAGTGCGATTTGGAGTTTTAACGTCGTGGCCCCGTATACCGGGTAAAACTTTTTTGTTTTAAGATTTTCCCATTGGCTTACGCAGCTACACTTATTTGTGTATAAAATTCAGCTCTCTAGCGCGATTTATACCTTTAAATTTTATCAGCATTAGCTCTCCAACTATTTCTAACTCAAAATTTTGTTGTGAGCAGCGCTTATAATTCATGCTAATTTTCTTTTAAAATATGCTAGACCAAAGTATATTAAACACAATGCTAACATTTAATGGGAATGACCACGCCCACTTTTTAAGGTGATAGTTTAAAGTCTTGTGCACGTGCAACGCGTATGCAAGATTTCACTAAATTGGCTTCAATTAAAAGCTGTATATGTATTAAGTTTTTAGTTCAAAGTAATATTAGCGTGGCCCCACCCATTCTGATAACATTTTTAGGGTTTTCAGATTTTTCTGGTTGGTTTCTCACGTAGAACTACTTGTATATCAAATTTCAGGTCATAAGCGCAACTATTGATTTTTAATTTTTATGGGCTCAGCCCTGCTTCTCTAACTAAAATTTCCAGGTTTACAGATTTTTCTAGTTTGTTTCTCACCTAGACATACTTGTATATCAAATGTCATCTCCCTAGCGCAACTTTTAATTTTTATGGGCGTAACCCTGCCCACTTTTCCAAATTCAAATTTTTTTCGGCCAGTGCTGAGTATTCGTGTCTAGTTTCGTTGCAAACGGATAATAATAGCCACATAAATAGTATATCTAAATATGCTGAGCCGCATGCCATTAAAATGAGGTTTAAATTGTATGGGCGTGTTAACGCCCACTTTTTTAATAACAAATTTACAGCCGTGCATTACCAGCAGTATATGCGCCGAATTTCAATAAAATAGCTTCACCTGGTCAAAAATTTCCAAGTTTTCAGATATTTTTTATTTTATTTCTTACCTAGACCTAGCTCTATATCGAATTTCATCTCAAATTTTAATTTTTATGGGCGTAGCCCCGCCTTCCCGGTTAAAATTTTCGGGTTTTCAAATTAAAACCGAACCATCATCATATTTCACAGTACCGGTCATATTTTTTGGTTACCGTTCGCTTTGCGCCACGTCCATCAGAACCATTAATGTTTATTTTAGTGTCGTCTGAGAATATGATATTGTTCCAGAAAGTTTGTGTCAGCTTTTGTGCTCTTTAGCGAAGTTTATTCTCTTCTGCCACTTTACTTGGCTAATAAATGGCTTTTTTCTTATACTTTGGCCATTCTACTCGTATCTAGCGTTATGTAACACCCGACAGATTTCTTCTGGATTGCAAGGCTTTCCGACTTCCCTTTCAATATCTGATTGCAGCTCTCCAGCAGTTATCTTTGGGTTCACCTTAATTTTACGTAAAACAATCTGACCCAATTTTTATTGTGCTAAATTAATGCACAATAATAAAATTGGCACAATCAAATACGCTGCAGTTACATGATTGGCCGATTTTATAAAATTTTAATTGTCTTAAATTAACGCAAAACGATGAAGTGGCAATACTTGATGCACTCCAGTCACACGATTGCACGGCAATTCTGAGAAACAGATGTTGTGATAGTTTTTAGTTTGTTTTCTTTTAAGTGCATTGTTTTCTTTTAAAAAGAAAGAGTTTTCCTTTCTGTTTTATCTTGTTTGTGAAAATGGTTTATTCTTTAAAAAGAAATACAATCCCCTTTGCTTTGTATATTTTGTGTTCTTTTAATATCCAAAAAAGTGTAAAGAAAAAAGTAATGAGAAAAAAAACGAAATATATGGGTCAAAGATTGGCTCACAAGAGGGCCTATTTATGGCGCATATGAGAAGACTCTGAGGGAATTCAGTAGACAACCAGAATTGTTTATTTAAAAACTTTATTAGAATGGATGGGGAAACCTTTAAAGATTTGCTGGAACTGGTTTCACCATACATTCGCAAACAGGACACGAACATGCGCAATGCCATTCCAGCACGCGAACGATTAGCTACCACGCTAAAGTTTCTTTCTTCCGGATATAGCTATAAAAGCTCTCGGTATTTTTCCGAATCGCGCCAAACACCATATCACAATTTATACCAGTTGTGTGTGATGCAATTTATAAAACCTTAAAAGCTGCTTATTTAAAGGTATGACAATTCTAAAGTTATTTTGTCAAATAAAATAATTACAATTCCCTTTTTATTGTACAATTTTATATGTACATACATATGTATGTTTGTGGGTTCCATCAAAACTAGAAGAGTGGAATGGCATAGCTTTAAAATTTGAAAAGCTGTGGAATTTTCATAATTGCTTAGGACGGAAAACATGTTCATATAATATCACCACCAAATTCGGGAAGCACGTTTTATAATTATAAAGGCACACAGCATAGTTCTTATGGCTGTTGTAGATGCCCAATATAATTTTTTTTAGGTGGTCAATTTTCTTTAGGGGCTTCCAAAATTTTCGAAAATCATCTCAGTTTTTGGCCAACACATTGTTCAGACTTGGTGTTAGCTCTAAACTATACGACAATAATGTAGCCGTATATAGTTTGAGGGCGCACTGATTTTCGAAAATTTTGGAAGCCCATGAAAAAATTGGTCACCAAAATCTCCAAACTAAGTATAAGGTTTTACTACCCTTTAGAAGTACTATCGAACCTATTGCCGCACCAGAGTTGCATTTGATTGCGGCAGATGAGCAAAAAATTGTTTTCGAGTGTCGTATGGGGCAATAAATTGTGAAATCACACGATTGGCATATAAAATAAATCAATAATTGGTGCATTGCGGCAATCGTCTGATCATACCTTTAGGCTTATACCATTAATGACGTTACTCACCTGAGGCCACCTAATAAATGCGCCTTGGTTATACTAATTAAAAAAGTAACGGGATCGCAAATAGCAAGTAAAATTTTTTGTTTTTGCAATTTACGTATATAAAATATACGAAAAACTTAAAAATCAAAAAATATAAAAAGATAGTAAAAAACAGATGATGATGCAAAACATTAACTGCCCTATGTATAAGCAAAAATTGGCATGAAGTTAGCATAAGTGACAAAATTGAACATGATCTTAGAGTTTTGCGATGACATAAAAAATCGTGCTACGACTTAGAGGTGGGTTAAAATTAGGTAATGCTACCGTTTTTAATGTCAAATTGTATGGATTTTAGATTTAAGATTTGAATACTTAATGTTACTTCATAATTGAAGATACAATAAATAAAAAAATGTAAAAAAAAAAATTGTATGGAGGAACTCGTTGCCACCTAATTCAATTTCGCCACTTATGCTAATGTCATGCCAGTTTTTGCGTATACATAAGGCCGTAAGTGTATACTTATTAAAGTGATACACTGTATGTAAAGTCATATCAAAAATATATGGACTACACATATATATTTAACTGCGTCTACCTTTAAATGTATGTCATTGTGTGGTTATGTGAATTTCTAAAGCATATTTTTATTTTTATAGCTTGAATTACTTTCTATTTACGTATTTATATATTTTATTCAGATACCGCAGATACTTCAAGAAGAATGCCAACTTGTCCACGGAGCGCTTATAAACTTGGATTAGAAAAAAGTACACAACATAGCATAACACGTAAAATATCATCGGCAGCATTAAAAAAGGGTTGCAAGGACTTAGATCAAATGGAGATAAGTACAACTTCTGCAGCTCAATCCGTTAACACTCCTGCATCAAACAAAGAAAATGATCTGCTAAAAAGAAACTCCATATCGAATAATAAAAAATCTACTAATGTTGGCCAGAATTATTCAAAAAAATCACCATCAAAAACTGAACAGCATCAAATTAAAAGTGTTTCTACAAGAAACTCTGCTAAAAAGGAACTGATGTCAAAAATAATTATGACAAGAAAAAGGCTTTCTCAAGAAAATCTTAGCCTACAATCACCATATTTAAAGCGTGCTGTAAAACTATCGAGTATAAAAAGTCGCATCCCTGTTAAATCGAAAAAGATTGATGTACCATTAGAAAAGAAAACGTCACCAAAAAATCAGAATTCGGCATCAATTAAAATAGCTTCGGTCAAGTCGTCACGTCTGAATAGAGTTTCTCATACATCATCCTTAAAACCAACAAGTTCTTCACCATTAATATCGGCGAGTTCTGGCAGACTTACTCGTCGGCGTAATATATAAACTTTGTTCTGCTGAATTCTAATAGTTAATTATACAAAACTACATACATATATTTCCTTCTATTTATACATATATATCGCACTTGTTCAATATCTATTTACTATAAAAATTTCAACGTATTCCTGTTGCTCTTTCATCTCTAAAACCACATTTGATTTATTGTACTCATAACATTAAAATCATAGCGCCGAATGACCGTCCTCTGACTCTTGTTTTCTGAACTAATTGAAATATAAGGACACAATTGCACCACACTGCATTGGTAATAAAGTCATATAGACTTATTTCACAATTAATTGAGAAATAAAGCCGTTTTGGTTTATTACTTACGACTTTGTTGTGGTGAGCCGACGAAAATCGGTATGGTGAGCCGATAGTGGTATATCGGCTTAACACTGATCATAAGTACCAAAATTTGCAACATTGGCAGTTGATGCCACTTGTCCCAGGTCGCACAATGTGTAGTCTTGTTTATAGTTGCGTTCGAAATTGCATTCGAAGTTTCGAAAATATCAAAATGATTTTATGTTTATAGGTTGAATTGTAGTTTGCAGTGTCTGTGTAAAAGTATGCAGCATATAATATAAACGTGTTACGGAAACACTTTGAAATGTGTGTACCTACTATTAGTTAATTTCTTTATGTTTTTGTTTTCAATAAATGAAAAATTGTCATGAATTCTTATTGTGTATGCTTAGTTAGCAGATGGCTACATTTTGGTACAATTGAAGTTAATTTGGTACAATTTTACCATTTTCATGGTACAATTTAAGAATAGCAAATTTCCCAACACTGGTACTCAATACAAATTCGTAAGGTCGTCGCAATAGAAATTTCCCAACTTAAGTAAAATTTTTGCATTTACGGTGTTGAAGCGTCATCGAATCCTAGATTCTTGCATGAGTTCTAAGCACTCATTTGAATGATGAGCAGTTTTGCTAAATGTTATGAAATGCATGAAACGTTAAGTCATATTTTTGTGTTTGCAATACTGTGGTGGTACAAAAATTTTGGCAGTCATAATTTTGTATTTGCACTTTTGTGGTGGTACATATTTTTTAGGCAAAGTCACAATTTCTGCTTGGGTACGTTTATGTCACCGAAAAGGTATTATATTACATTGTATGTTGTAAAAATTGGACATAGAAATGTATCATACTTTTTCATAAAAAAATTATTATTTTGATTTAATCTTTATTCACGTTAAAAATGATCAAATTTAATAACCACAAACAGTATTTCATTTATGCTGAAAATTTTGACTTAATACCCTCTTGTTGATTGATTGAGATATGTACATACATATTGCACTTAATCAACAAGAGGATATTAACTAAAAATCTTTTTTTACCAGAGATGGCAAACTGTTTGCGGTTATATTAACAATTTGATTATTTTTAACTTCAATACAGCCTCTGTATTGAACACATGACACACAGATGTACACTCGTCCTAATACCTTTTTTATGAAAATATACCACACATTTCTATATCTATTTTTGTATTAACTAAAAATAATACCTTTTTGGTGATATAAAGGTAGTCACTACACTATCACAAAAGTGCTCTCAAATGTGGTTTTTGAGATGAAAGAATAATCGGAATACGCTGAAATTTTTACAGTAGATAGATATTGTTATTTGATTTTTTGCAAAAAGTGAAATTTTAAAAATGTTGAGTTAGGTCCGTTATATATATATATATGTATATATTAGAGTGGCCCACGTTGTATGAAAGTTGAAAAATGAGGATTCCCAAAACTTTTGATGGGTCTAAGCATGACCGTTCTTGAGCTGGACTGTTTTAGGTCTGTTTTTGAATTTTTTTATGCATATTTTGGTTTTTCTTCCAAGACAAAATTTAAAAAAAAATACACCATCTGAGAGATTTTTTCAAGCCGCGTTCAATGTAATTATCATTCGTACCATCAGCATAAAAACTACGATTTTTAAGCATTTTAAATAGCAGGTGCTACTGATATTAAAATAAATTGGACGCGGCTTGAAAAAATCTTTCAGATAAAAAATGGTGTCCTCCACAAGACCAATTATAAGACCTTTCAAGACATGAGATTTTTCAAATGCTTTACTACAGCGAAATATTGTAAAACAAACGCTAAACAACACTGTTGGCAAGACAAACAATAGAAACAAATGTATTTGCCAACAATGTTGCTTAGTGTTTTTTTGTAATATTTCGCTATAGTAAAGCATTTGAAAAATTTCTCATGTCTTGAAATGTCTTATAAATGGTCGTGTGCAGGACTTTAATTAAAAATTATACCTTTTTTGGACACAGTCCAGCTCACGAAGGGTCATCTTTAGACCCATCAAAAATTTTTGGAATGCGCATTAAAAACACCGAGCTTTATGCGTCGATTATGGATGGCACCAAACTTTGTTTGCGTTGTTAGTTGCCGAAATGGTATTACGGATGGCAACTGTCAACTAAAAGCTAGAAAATTCAGTTGACATATTGGCAGCGACAAACTTGTAGTTCCTGCAGTTTTAAAAGCAAAAAATTTTAATAATTAAAGAATAATTGCGATATTATTTTTATTTTTGAATTTCTTCTATGTATATTTAAAAAAAATGTGCTTTGCAGTTAAAAAGAGATTGTTAAAACTAATTTTGGGCAATAACATACTTATACTCACAGTAGAAGCGGCAATTCTAAAGAACCGTCTAATAGGGCAACCTTTTGTACTACCTTCTCTTCACGAAAAATTAATTCTACTTAAATAATAATTTTTATAATCCATAATGTGTAATAATTTAATAGTTTTCTTTTTAGCACTTGTATTTCTTATATTTTGAATTTTTGTTTACATTATTTTCAGTTGCCAATCTGTCGTAATCGTATTTTCGATAACTTTTTGGCAACTGGAGGAAGTTGCCATACATAATACTAATTTTCATTTCAGTTGTTTTGATATTTAACACAGCAACTGAAGTCAGGTTTCCACCCATAAACGGTTTGTTGTTAGACAATTTTTTCTCAAAATCGTCAAATTTTAAAAATAAAGTCGTTAAAATATTTACAATTTGAAAAAAAAAAATTCAAAAAATCGTCATAAAAGAATTATTCGTTTTTTTGAACAACTAATATATATTAGAAATAAAAGACAATTTTATATAACGAAAAGCAATTCATCGACTTTATTGTCAAAAATAAAAATTATAGGATGAAAATAAATAACAAAAATTCAGAATATATCATAGTGTGTAACAATTTCTAAATAGAACTAGTTTCAAAATAAAACTACACTATATATTTTAGAATTGTTTTTTTTATAAAATTCCTAATATCAATATTGTAACATTCCGAAGAGTTACACTTTAAATAATCTTTCGAAAACACAATGATTTCAAGGATTTCTCTTTCCAGTAAATTTAGATCTTAGTTTTAGTAAGATTAATATTGCTAAATATTCTTTCAACACAAGAATATACTCACAAATGAGTTTGGCGAAGTAAAAAAAAAATAAATAACAACCTCACATATGTAAGTTATGAAAAAAAAATTTATAGTTTGGTAAATTAATCCATTTAACTTTATTCCAAAATATGACAGTATTTCCACATAAGTCATTTTCTTGAAAGTTAAAAAATTGTTCTCTTATTTATTTTTCAATGCCTTAATACTTTTTTGGTTCTATTTTACACTATGCAAGTCTTATTTCTAAGCTGACTAGTTTGTTGGAGAGAAAGGCGAGGGGAAAAAACAAGTACTCAGCTTCATGTACTGTCAATACACTGTCACTATGCATAAAAAATATGAGTTGCAAAATAAGACTTGTATTGTGTGAACACCGATGAAATTTAAAATAACAAAAAGTGATAAGCTTATCAATAAGACTTGACTAGTGTGAACTGGAACTTAGGCACAAGATTTGGAAAAGCTTTTTAGTAAAGGAAGAATTTCAGAGTCGATAATTAAAATAATTCATGCTGTCATTAAATGAAAATGTTTGATAATTGTGTTATCGAAATCAAATATCTCTTCTGCAAGACCTTGTTGACATATTTATGTTACTAAATACTTCATTCAACAAAGAGACGGACGTAAAATCGTCATATCTAACAACACTGCATAAACGAGCCATTAAGTTTCTCAGTTAGTCGCTCTAATGTATATTAGACATACATACATTTGCATATATTCAAATATAATATATATATATATATATATATATATATATATATATATATATATATATAATGGGAAAACTTAACAAAGTTGCTATATTTCGCAAGCTAGAACGTTTAATTATTCAAGATTTCGCACTAATGGTAGTTATGCCGGAGGCATCATTTTCAAAAAATTTCATAAAAATCGGATGCGAAAATTTCCAAAATGTTACTTTTGTTATTTGGCTAGAAATTTTTTTACCCAACGAAAATCTTTAATTTTGATGCCTCTCAGTGGGAGCTGAGGTTTGATTTAAGACCCCTAGTTTCTTAGGGTAGTATTCTTAGAATTTTGTGTAGATTTAATTTTTGCTAGACGCCTGTTGCTCTTTTTTCTCACCCGAACAAATCGAACATTTTTTTTTACATATCAGAATTCCGTGTTATATTAAATTATTTGAGATCAAATATATTTGCAAAAAAAGGGTAGCTGCGTGGCTTAATGGTATTAACACATTATTCAAATAACGTCAACCAATGTCATTGCTTTTCATTATATGGTGCGAAATTTCCTAAAGGTAAGCGTGCCAGAATGGATACGATTTCTATTTGTATAAAACTGCCTAAATCTATGGTTTAAGTAAAATTATTAATAAATTGTATGACTCTATTATGGATAGCAACCGAACTTCAGTTGCCGAGTTAACTAGCAACGCAACTAAAACTAAAATTGGTATTATGTATGACAACTTCCTCCAGTTGCCAAAAAGTTATCGAAAATACGATTATGACAGATTGGCAACTCAAAATAATGTGAACAAAAATTCAAAATACATATAAGAAATACAAATGCTTAAAATAAAAGCATTAAGTAAAAGTGCTTAAAACAATATTTATCTTAAAAATTATTTGTTAAGTGGAATTAATTGCTGATGAAGAGAAGGAAATGCAAAATGTGGAGTCTATTAGACGGCCTAAAATAGGTTTTAACAATCTCTTTTTTAACTTTAAATCATGTTCTCTTTAAATATGCAAAGAAACAATATAGCACTAAATTTTTCACTTTTTACTATGCAGCAACTACAAATTTGTGGTTGCCAATATGACAACTGAAATTACCAGCTGTTAGTTGCCACTTCCCATCCGTAATACCATTTCTGCAACTAGCAACGCAACTACAGTTCAGTTGCTATCCATAATCGAGCCATTAGACTGATTTCGCGCTCTACTATTATATTAACAAGCTCGAATGAAAAATTGCATAATACTTCTCATACTTTAGGATCCTCATGTATAACAAAAAAATGGCATGAAGTTAGGATAAGTGACTAAATTGCTGTTTTGAACCAGTATTAAATCCTACCGTGATTTTTAATGTGAAGATTAATGGAAAAAATTCTTAAGATCATGTTCAATTTTCCCACTTATGCTAACTTCATGCAATTTTTCCGTTATACATAAGGTTGTATGTGTTTTGTTGCGTTTTGAAACATAATTTGTATATGTGGTTCACACTTTATACTTACATAGGAAAATATATATAAAGATTCGTTATAAAAAAGCGCTAAATAACACATACTTCATTTCTAAATCTTAATAAACAATGATATTCATTAAAAAAAATTTTATACATATGTTTAAATGCCATGCCCAAAATATTACACTGTGTGACAGTAAAATTTTTTTTAAGAAAGTCATCGTATATTGTAGACACGAGTACGTAACTCAAGTACTTAAGTCGAACGCATTCATTCGGTCGTTTTTGACACAAACCTATGATCAAACCCATGAAATTTAAATTGTTTGATTTAGAATTGGATCGAACGCATTCATTAGCTGTTTTTAGACACAAATCCATTTAAGTTACATGTGTGTGATCATTGGTTTGTAACAAAAACGACCTATTTAATTTCGGTCCAAGTCTAGTTTGATAATGGGTTTGTGTCAAAAACGTCCGACTGAAATAAAATTTGTACTATTTTTGTGGACAAACATATCTTTAAATAAATAATATTTGACCGACTTGGTTGCTTCAAACTTCGTTGGTTAAAATCATAGCTGTTAAGTAATGATTAGTAATCGTAATGATTGCTAATTTAATTACTTTTTTTTAAGGTGAAGTAATGATTAAATTACGATTATATTCAGTTCCGTACTTAGTAATCGTGATTACGATTATTAATGGAAAAGTAATTTGAACTACTTGAAATTACTACAAAATTATCAAAAAGAATCAAAAGTTTTAAAAAAATAATCCAATTATTCTATTATATTATATTACTCTTAATTCTATTTGATTGTTTGTAGAGCTGGCGAACAAAACTGCACATGTCCTCAGTACATGATTTTTTTTTTTATTTTTTTGTCGGTTTCTCCAAGTACAAATCTATGATGTCACGAAATATTTTCATTCAAAACCAATTCGATCCTACCTTAAAAAAAAGAAAACTAACTTTTCCTTGCTAGTCTCTATCTAAGTAGTTCAGTTATTTGCCTCTCCTGTAAAAAACAGTTAACGGGACTAGTCTGATTTTGTTCGCCAGCTCTAGATTTATTAAGTTTATTGCATTTAACTTATATTAAAATTCAAAATATTTAATAATTTTACAAATGAGAAAAATTTTTAGGAAAACTTGAAAAATATCTGTTGATACATTTTTATAGTTTTTCAAAAATTTTCGTGAATATGTTTCTTTTTTTCTTTTATGATTTTCAAAAATATTTTTTGTGAATTATCAAATAATTTCTTAAAATTCTGTGAATAAGATGAGAAGTTTGTGGCTGTTCAAATTGTGTGGTTTAAAGGCTACTGACGTTTTGTCGAAGCGACTATGAAATGCATACAGACAATGCTTAACCACCAGCAAAAAATTTTCTTTCTATTTTTTTCTCAGATTGATATTATTAATGTTATATAAACGAATATGTTAAGAATTTCTTAAACAAAAAATATCTAATTATATAAGTTTCTTTAGAACTTTCTCAAAATAAAGTAATCTTAATTCAGAATTTTTGAAAATAAAAATAATCAAAAGTAATCTTTGAAAGTAATCGGATTACTTTTTGATTAATTTTGATTCTTTTAGATTATTTTGTAGTAATTTCAAGTAATTCAGATTACTTTTCCATTTTAGTAATCGCAATCAATTATTTATCAGCAATTCTTTTGAATGCAATTATATAAACATTACAATTCTTTTTAAAATGTAATCTCATTTATTACGAAAATGGCTTTATTATTTTTCTAGCAATAGTTTCAGAGATGTTGTGCGTATATAAAAAAATACTTAAACAATCTCTTTTCACACGCCATTAAAACAAAGTTGTTTTTTACATCACATTTGTCAACTTACAAGTCATAAATGGAAGTATTACGTATAAGAAATGTTGTATGGACCCCTTCAAATTTGTTTGCTTAATTGTACTTATTATATCGTATATGTATTAGAAATTTGCAGCTTTTACGAAATAAAATAATTCAAGAAAAATTATATTTTTTAATGCAACATTACGAGTACATATTAGTATGTAATCACCAGGGACAAGGACTTCATCCACTTAAAAAAGGTATTTTAGGCGCCTAAAATATGACATTAAAAACGCTAAATATGCACTAAAAACCATTAAATATGCACATATTTAAAAAAAAATTATTAAAAAGAAAAGTTTTCAATTTACATACAACTAAATAACTTTAATGAAATTTAATTAATTTGACATATTGGGTAGAATGAATAAAAAAAAAATATTTTCATTCACTTAAAATTTTGTTTTAAAACCCCAACAGCCATATTCATAAAGGTTTTAAACAGCATTTAATATGTTGTTTAAGCATTATTCGCTAAAATTGTATTCATAATAGAATTTCAGCTTAAAACCCGTTTTTTAAACCTTGTGTAAATCAGCAAATTTTAAAATTGACTGCCCCCATTTTTAAACCAATTTTAAGATGACGTTCTTGTGATTTCGCTTCTTATTTGTTTACATTTTAGTTTTGCCTGCATGTATGTGTGTATGTTTGTACCCTGTCGGAGAATGTATAGTTGACTACAAAGATAGTTAACTTATAGTTAACTTTTCTTAGACTGAATAAAAGCTAACTGCAATGCCATCCAGAACAAACCCAAAATTAATTCTTAACCCGGCAATTCCCATACCCTCGCCAAAGATAGAAACAATTTGTTTTCATTCTAAATAGAAAAAGCACGTCTAGTTTACACTATAAAAAAGTTTAAAATAAAAAAAATATTGGTAGTTGTGTTTTTATAGCGGTGTCACCTATGGGTGACACTGGGCATAATTTATTAAATGTTGTGAATTTTACATTTGTGTTAACAGTAACTATATAAAGTTTTATTGGTTGTGGAATTTATACCAACATTTAATATGAAGGCCTATGTCGCATTTGACACACATTTTTCTAGTACGTTCATGACAAAAACCGCAGCGACGCTGTGAGCAATCCTGCTCAATATGGTCCTCTGAACACCCTCCCAATCTAATTTCATTTGAAACTCTCAACACAATGGGAACGCCGCAATTGTTGCTCTTAGTTGGCTGCGTTCCGTATTTTTGCAAATATGACAACACGATGGCCCTACGGAATTCACAATAAGTCCAGCTGTTACCGCATTTCCTTTTGATGAGCCAAGCGTTCTGGCAAGCAGCATCTAGTCCAAACGCAAAGAGAGGAAACCACCATTTTTTTCCACGTAAAGAGACTCTCATTGAATCCACATTCTCATCAAAGCGGTCTACACCTCCCATATACTTATTATACATTTTTACAAGTGCCGGGCAATCGACTTGAATTTTCGTTCTCTTTTTATTTATAACACCAATCCTATCTACTTTTGTAATCGGTGTCACTCCGTGGCAGTTGGAAGCAATGTTTACGATGCTATTGTCATGCCATTTTGCTACAATTATTTTTTCAGAAGTCTTGTAATCTATCTCTCCTCTTGGCTTCTTTCGCATTTCTTTAGCATTTGGAAGATTGCAATTTTCAAGGCGATTTTCTCTGACTGTTCCAGTTCCACCAATGTTATGCTCATGTAAATAATGTAGCAAAGGTAGACCAGTAAAGAAATTATCGAAGTACAGATTAAAAGGACCTAGTTCCTGAGGTAGTCTTGAGTAAAGCTCTAAAATAACTGCGGCACCTAGGCCAAACTCTGACTGCAATTTCAAGCTTGGACCACTTGCTCCTTGATATAATTCGCAGTTTACTAAATATCCTTGTGCCGTCGCTGCAGACCAAATTTTGTACCCGAATCGTAATGGTTTCCCATGAATATGTTGCTTTGTGCTATGTCTCCCATAATATGGAACAATAGTTTCATCAATTGAAATGTGCGATGAACCCGCCTTATCAAAATTGCTGGTAAAATTACCAACAAGCAACTCAAAGTATTTACGAACCTTGGCAAATTTATCATTTTCAGGCAATGCGTTACTATCACACACATGTAAATATTGCTGTATTTCAAAAAAGCGATTTCGTCTTATACTGCTGGATACCAAATCATTGTACGTGTCCGCTTTCTTTTCCCAAAACATTCTCATGTATTTTGGTGTCATATATCCAGTCAACAGTAGTACTGCAATATAAACTCTAATTTCATTTTCGGTTACATTCAATGTATGGTTCCTCTGTAGAGCATACAAATTGCTCATATCTGCTATGAGGCTTATCAAATCTTTGTTGTACAATAACTCAAAGCAATCAGTGACACTGATATCTTCCTGAAATGTACCTAAAATGTCTTGATCGCTGTCCCCTTTACCGCATGAAGAAAAAACTGAAGTATTTTTTGACCACTTCTTTACCGTAAGTTCTTTCTTTTTCTTCTTCGGAGCAGGTTCCCGGTTGGCAATGTGCTCTGATGCTTGTGGCGCGTCTTCATCCACTTCTTCATCGTTTCTGTTGGGTCTGGTTTGCACTTCAACCTCTGAGCGCAACATTCGGCTAGGAAGGTGAATGAAATTGGCATCATTTTCATCTCCACTGTCTTCATCAGTAACCTCGCCATCCTCAGGAGGAAACAATACTATGTCCCCAGGGTCATCTCCAGCTTCTAGTATTTGTACAATTTCGTCCAAGTTTAATCTTCCATAAAACACAAAAGCAATAGTCAAAATTTTGCAAAATATAAAATTTGAGGTATGCATACACATGTATGTACATGCACATGTATGTACTTGTATAATACCCAGTGTCACCTCAAGGTGACACTTGAAAAAAAGCCCATAATTTTAGGTACAATATAATAAATTTTCTAAAAATACTTGTTCATATTGTTAGCCTGAATATCTAGCTGTATTCATAAAAAAAAAATTATTGTGATACTTACCCTTTTGGCATTTTTTTAACAATTTATTTATACTAAGACACACCAGCATGTAGAAATCAAAAACACTGATTAAAGATTTTTAAAAATCCCCTAGTTAATAAAATGATAGCGTTGCCAAATTAAAATCAGATATACAACAGGGTGTTGTCTGTATATAAACAATATTTATATTTGTCAGTAACGTCTGTTTTCATGTTTAAATATACCCTTAATCTTTGTCACCTGTAGGTGACACTGGGAATTGCCGAGTTAAGTTGAGTACGTAGTCGAATTTGATGAGATCCAACAAATTTATTATCAGCTACTTTGAAACTCATATCAGTTTTATGTTACCATTTTGCTGTTGTTATTTTAGATGGTAGCTTAGCTGAGTGGTAGCGCGTTAAGTACACAAATTGTGATGATACATGTTCGAACCCCAGAGAATTTTTTTAATTTACTGACTACAAGTTGGTTTGAAAAAGTCAACTTTAAGTTAGCTGAAAGTAGTGCAGAGTGAGCCAATTGACTAGCGCCTAGGACATCGCAATGTTAAAGTAGTCAGTTGTTTACATTGCGAAGTAATCCCAGTGTAGTCAGTACTGCTTGCGAAATAGTTAGCTTAAATTTAGTTTAAAGTTAGCCAAATTTTCGACAGGGTATGAACTTATGTACATAGATACAGTATGGAGCAAAAGTGAACACTTAAAAGTCGCAATTAAGGATTTTAGTAAAATCACATATATGTATTTATAATTTTAAAAAATTAATGTAGTTCATTTAAGAGCTAAATAACAAGAAAATATTTATAAAAAAAAAAACAAAACAAAAATAGCAAGTTCAACAATAAATTTTATTCTAAATTGAATAGTGTTCAGTTTTGCACTCTTAACAATTATTCCATTTAATATGAGACAAAACGCCAATTAATATTTTTTGAAGCCTCCTTTACTTTTTAATACTGCCGCTATACGTTTTGGCATGCTTGCTAAATTTTGGCATGTTTCGAGAGGTATACTACTCCAAGTGTTCTTAACTCTCTCCCAAAGCTTCTTCACGCTGCTTGGGGATGTTTCAAGGTTCCCCAGTCGTCTTTTCACAATCGACCATAAATTTTCGATTGGATTGAGATCTGGGCTTTGAGGTGGCTACTTCAATATGCGAAACTTTTCTTCTTCCAGCCAATTTCGCACAAGTATTGATGTGTGGGTCGTTATCATGCTGGAAGGTGATATCCTCTACAGCAAAATCCATTTGACCCATTGCAACTGGTAAATTTTCATAAATAATATTAAGGTATACTTCCTTATTCATTATACCGTCCACCAAAACTAGTGGACCTACACCAAACTCTGAAAAACATCCCCAAATCATTATTGATCCCCCACCGTGTTTTACCGACTCAATCACCTGAGGTTTCTGGTTTTTCCCGTGTTTGACCAGAAATAATTAACGCCATCCGAGTTTAAGCGGTTTATTTTGCTTCAATCTGTCCAAAGAACATGTTTCCAATCATCAATAGTCCAGTGTTGGTGATGTCTGGCAAACGCTTGATGAGCTTTAATATTTTTAATTGATAACTTTGGCTTTTTAGGTTTTTTTGACGCGAAACAACCTACGTCTTTGAGCGCACGCCTCACAGTCCATATACTTGCTTCACACTGTATGGCTTTTCCAGCCTTTTTTGGCGTTTTAGCTCTCCGGGTTATCAAGGTTCGTGCTATATGTCTTGCATCACTTTTACTTATACTTCGTAGACGACCAGTTTTGCCATGTTGGATAGATACATTTTTATATTTTTTTTATTTTCATCACATAAGATATTGAAATCTTTAATTCTTTTGCAACTTTGCGTGTTGATTTACCCATTTGAATACGTTATTCCACTTCCGCAATAATTTTGTTGTTAGCCGGCTTCATATTGATAAAAACTATTAAAAACGAACCTCTCACTACGGTAGACGTAAACAAAAAGACATCATTTAACTATTTACACCAGCTCAGCCACAAACTGCGTAAAAAACTATAATGGTTCTTTGCTCAAATTAAAAAATTGTAATGAGTGCAAAAGTGAACACAATTGCTTTGTTCCAGTATTTTACAACCATGCTTTAAATGTGCGTTGTTGTTGATGATTATTATTTATCTCCGTGAAGATAACAAACTTTTGAACAAACTTTTCTGGTTTTCTCAGAGAGACCAAAAATAATCCTCTCTTATGAAGAGAAAAATGAGTATTTTCAGCTTTGCAGGCTGCAAAATGTAGTGCTACCAAGTTAAAAAATGTATTTCTGCACAAAATTTTTAATTTATATGGTAACGACATAAAATTGGTTGTTAATTTAGTACTAATTTTAATACCTTTTTTGCATTTCAACAAACTCTGTACCTTTTCAACAAACTTTTTACTGAGTTTTTGGCCTATAACTTCCAAACCGGGCCGCGTGCCAAAAAAAGACCTATACCGTCTGAAAGGGCGTGAAAAGGGCTATATTTCCTCATCATTCGATTTTTCCTGGATAGTTAGTGTTTCGAACAAAATTTTTCAACAACCTTTTTCGAAACAAAATTTTCCTAAACTTTTTGCCTATAACTTCCAAACCGGCCCGCGTGCCAAAAAAAGACCTATACCGTCTAAAAGGGCGTGAAAAGGGCTATATTTCCTCATCATTCGATTTTTCCTGGATAGTTAGTGTTTCGAACAAAATTTTTCAACAACCTTTTTCGAAACAAAATTTTCCTAAACTTTTTGCCTATAACTTCCAAACCGGGCCGCGTGCCAAAAAAAGACCTATACCGTCTGAAAGGGCGTGAAAAGGGCTATATTTCCTCATCATTCGATTTTTCCTGGATAGTTAGTGTTTCGAACAAAATTTTTCAACAACCTTTTCCGAAACAAAATTTTCCTAAACTTTTTGCCTATAACTTCCAAACCGGGCCGCGTGCCAAAAAAAGACCTATACCTGAAAAGGCGTGAAAGGGCGTGAAAAGGGCTATATTTCCTCATCATTCGATTTTTCCTGGATAGTTAGTGTTTCGAACAAAATTTTTAATAATGTACATAGTTTTCCACACAACCCAAGAGGTACCATGTAAATGTGCATTGCCAATTATTTTTTATGGCTGGCATCCCCAGTAGGCCTACATACCATAAAATAATTATAATATGTATAATATCTTTGTATTAAATGTAAATTATGTACTAACTAATTTTATATCATAGTTTTTCCAGCAATATCCATTTTACATTGCTAATATCTTTTGTGAAATAATTTTACAGATGTTCGTATTTTCTATCCAATGTTTTTGTTTGCATCTATCACAAATATAATAATGGCAGTCTTTACATATGGTTACTATGCTGATCTTTGTCGACTTTAAATGTCCACACTGCACACAAAATCTAGTTTTATCACCTTGGTATTTTATTAGTAAATTTTTTAATATTTTTCGAAAATCATCGGGGTTCTTTAAATGTATTAAAGGCTGGTTTTCCAGAATTTTACAAGCATACATTAAAACAAATATGCCACAGCTTGTTTTATCTTTTTGAACATCTCTTTCGAGTATTGGACAATAATTCCACAGAGCTTTTTCCTTCCCGAGCGCATTGAGAAAATTATTATATAGTCGTTTTCCTTCACCTTGACTTTTTACTGAATTTATGTACAAAAATTCATGAGTTTTAAGTTTAAGCACACATAAAGTATAATGGGAAGAATGTAATATAGGTACAAATATCATATCAGGATGATTATTTATTAACAGATTCATCTTTTCAAAATTGATGTTATCAATTTGGCAAGGCAAACAATAGCAATGATATAATCTACTCTCCTTTATAACAGCTAAAAGGCAAGCATCTAAAACAAAATTTGTTAATTGCTCGTTATTAATCAAAGAAGTCCAGTCTGAGGTTTCTAAGTTATCATAAAAGCCAAAACTAACATGATCTATCATATGATTTACTTCAGAAAACAGTGTATCAAACTTGAACAAAAAGAAATTGTCCTTAATAACGGACACTTCATTAGAATTTATCTTATTTTTAAGTATGTTTTTAACTTTTTTACTAGCTTTTGAGGCTAACATCAACTTGGGTCGTATTGCCCTTTTTTTAATGGAACTTATTTTGCCCCATTCCTCTTCGGGTGCACTCTTTATAATTAATTGTGTATAATCATGATCTCTTTCTATGACTTCAACACTGAAGGAGTGTTCATCATGTCGAAGCTTTGTATCATTAGGAGTTGAAGTTATGTAAGAATGTTCTTTTTTTATAATCTTACTAAGATCGTTTTCATTGTATTCATTCAAAGAAGTGATGGTATCTTCAATTTCTTTATCCATTGATCCAAACATTTTGTAATGGTATCGCAGTTCCTTAAGCGAACTAAGATAGTCGATTCTCATAAGCTTAACAAACACATCCGGTCTTACAGTTTTTTGTGGCAAAATTATATGTTTTTGCAGAAAGTAAGTAAATTCAACCGGAGCATTACTTATGTGTTCTCCAGATGGATCCACATGAATTCCCATAACATTGGTCCAAAGGACAACAAAGGGACAATATTTGTTTAATATAATCATGCACATTTCATCATTGCGATACTCATTCAATAAAGTGCCTTTATTGATATCTTTGATATCATTTTCTATTTCACTATAAATAGATAAAAACATCTTTCGAAAAGGGCTATTAATTGCTATTGATTCTAATGGATCTCTTTTTTCATTATCTGGAAAATTGTAGTCAGTACTTGCATTTTCTACATTACATTCTATTAAGCATTGACGTACGATTTCCAGACTATTTTCCAAATTATGGTTTTTATATGGTGTAAGCAATATTATAAATATATGTTTGAACCATCTTTGACATTCCTCAATGCTGCTTAAACTAAAAGCAGTTATTAATGCATTTTTTAATAAATGTCTTAAAATATGTTTTTTGCCTAGCTTCGCATTTAAATCTTTGCACATTATGTGTATATAATGGCATTTACACCATTGTAATACAACAAAATCAGGCTTTGCATTTGGTTTTTTTTTAATTCATTTAAGAATAATGCACAAGCATTAAGGTACTCCAATAAAGTCTGATTATTGAAACTTTTCAACACTGCACCAAATAATGCAGAGCTAACGTCAGTACAAACCCTTTTACACCAAGGCCATTTGAACTGATACTTTATTTTGCTATCTTTCAAAGACAATTTTAATTTATCTAAATAATCACATATTTCTTTCATAGTGTGTCCAGATAGAATTGCTTCCGCAACGGGTAAAATCTTTTTTAATTTAGAAATTCGTAGCACTAATTTATAAGTTAAAATTCGTTTTGCAGCACAAATCAAACTTTTTACACTTTCACCTGATGCATCTAAATGTAATGTAAAATTAGATTCTTCCAATATTTTCATATTGCTTGAGATTGTCTCAAAGGTATAATTTTCCCATGTACATACTGTAAAGGGAGAAGCAAGTCTATGTATATAATTTTTATAAGGGCCAACTTGCATTAGATACAAAGCATAAAAGGGATCTGGGTGATAATACCTATCTTGATTTCCCTCTGATTTACATTTTCTTAATGTTTCTAGCTTATGTATATTTTGCAAATTACCCTTCTCAGCAATATCATCTGCGGCATCCAAAATTTGCTGCTTTCTGTATAAATATGCTTTATTTCTTCTAAGGTGACTTTTTATTACTAGTCTTTTAACACCTCTCATTTGACCCACTTTTACATCATCTTTAGCATGATGTAAGTCTTTTGTTCTATGAACAATCACTTCTCCTTGAGGATTTATTTTAAACCGAAAAGTAGTACAATTATTAAATTTGCAATAGGCGTACAACAATGTATTTTTAATGCCACACTTAGCATTGTAGAAACACAAAATGCAAACATTGTTTTGTTTTGAATATTCTTCTCTTATCAAATCCTCGAGAATTTTTATTTTTGTAATCTTGTCAATATTAATATGTTTTTTTGTATTGATATCAACATGAAAGGAACAGTCTTTCAAATTAGCTTTAAATTTTCTATTAAGTTTTGTGTTGTCTGAACTATCACGTATAACTTCTCTATTACATTTTTCGTTTGGATTTGGAATTTTTCGGTATTTTAGAAAATCAGAAACATTTTGAGAGTCATCCGTTATCTCAAACGGACCTAGTGTATGATCTCGGTTTTTACTCTCAGATTCTAAAATTTTCGGAAAACTTTTCAAAATAATACTTTCACTACCATGTTTAGTATCAGTCGTTTCTTCAATTTCAGGGCTTTTTTATACCCTTTACCAAAAAATGGTAAAAGGGTATATATAGGTTTGTCATTCCGTTTGTAATTTCTACAATATTAATAAGCGACACATAAAGTATATATATTCTGGATCCTTATGCATAGGGAAGACGAACAAGCGATGTCCGTCTGTCCGTCTGTCTGTACGTGAAATCGGTTTTCCCAAGCTCCCAGAAGAGCTAGAGACTTCGTTCTTGGACTGGTGTGTCAGAAATTTTCCGAAAAATTTTGCTATTGAAATTCAGCAATATCGAGCAGACGGTTTCAGAGCTGGAAACCTCATACTCAATATTCCCATAGAAAATAACTACCGAAAACAAGTTTTCATTACTTTTTTATTAAATTAACTTATTTTATACTTCGGTATGAATAAAATTGGTATTTATAATTAAAAAAAAAATTTTAAAATTTAACAAAATAAAAAAAACGTTTCCAGGGTTGGAAAACTTTATTTTATTTCCTAATAATTAAACATATTTCATGTTTTAGGAAGAAGGCTATTTTCTCAGGAACGGTAAAAGCTACGGGTCTGAAATTTGGACAGTGTATGTAGAACTTTGGTCGCTACAACAACAAATATATAAAAGCTAAAAATTAAAGGGTGTTCCAAAATGAGTGACGAAAACTTTTAAAATCCCATGTAATATACATACAATTGTATTATGTATGTACATATGCATATTGAAATTTGTAAAATTAGTGTATTTTTATATATGCTGCAACAATTAACACTAAAATTAAAAAAAATTTAAATTAAAGGGTGGTCCATCAGTTAATGCAATTTTGACTATGTAATTTTAACAAATTGCTATATCTTGGAAACCGTAAGAGCTAAACTGTTGAAATTTTCAAAAACGGTAAAACTAAAAAATCCAAAAATTATAAAATCGCCAAAAATTTAAAAAAAAATCGCCAAAGCGAAAAAAAATCGCCAAAATAAAAATAAACGCTAAAATTAAATAAAAACGCCAAAAAACCGCAAAAATCGCCAAAACAAACAAAAAATGGTTATATGAACAAAAATCGCCAAAAATTAAAAAAAAAATCGCCTAAATGAAAAAAATCGCCACAATAAAAAAAATCGCCAAAACGAAAATAAATCGCTAAAATTAAAAAAAACGCCAAACAATAAAAAAAATCGCCAAAACAAAAAAAAATTGCCTATATGAAAAAAAATCGCCAAAAATTAAAAAAATCGCTTATATGAAAAAAAATCGTCAAAATCAAAAAAAAAACGCCATAACGAAAAAAAATCGCCAAAATTAAAAAAACCCCAAAAACCGAAAAAATCGCCAAAACGAGAAAGTGTCAAAATGAAAAAAAATTCACACCATGACAAAAATCCGCAAAAATCGCCAAAACAAAAAAAATGCTTATATAAACGAAAATCGCCAAAAATGAAAAAAAAAATCGCCTAAATGAAAAAAAATCGCCTAAATGAAAAAAAATCGCCAAAATTAAAAAAAAAACCTCAAAAACCGAAAAAATCACCAAAACAAAAAAAAATTGCCTATATCAAAAAAAATCGTCAAAAATTAAAAAAATCGCTTGTATGAAAAAAAAATCGGCAAAATCAAAAAAATCGCCAAAACGAAAATAAATCGCCAAAATTAAAAAAAAAAACGTCAAAAACCGAAAAAAATCGCCAAAACGAGAATAAATTGCCTATATGAAAAAAATCGCCAAAAATTAAAAAAAAATCGCCTAAATGAAAAAAAATCGCCAAAATAAAAAAAATCGCCAAAACGAAAATAAATCGCCAAAATTAAAAAAACGCCATGAACCGAAAAAAATCGCCAAAACAAAAAAAATTGCGTATATGAAAAAAATCACCAAAATTAAAAAAAAAACGCTAAACACTGAAAAAAATAGCCAAAACAAAAAAAAATTGCCTATATCGCCAAAACCAAAAAAAAATTTCCTATATGAAAAAAAAATCGGAAAAAGCACCAAATTAAACATAATGCCTAAAACCTGAAAATTGCACAAAAAGTATGAATTTTTTCACAAAATTAATATGTACCTACATACATATCTCTGTGCTTATGTATGTATCTCTATACTACATAAACGCACTTTGGTAAAGGGTATATAAGATTCGGCACAGCCGAATATAGCACTCTTACTTGTTCGATAATACCCTTATTTAAAATTTCTTTCAAGCACGTTTTAATTTCGTTAAAGTAACATTTATTCTTTGTGAAGTTTTTACTAATTTCATCTTTTATATCATAAACAAAAGATTTAAAGTCTTTCACTAAATTTTCATTTAATTTTTTATTTATTTCATTATTTTTCAAAATTGCGATGAATTCTGAGTTGCCATTTACAAATTTAGAATGTGTAGCTAAACTTCCCAATTCAGAAATATTTTTCTCTTCATTAAATTCTGTTTTCTTGGAATTAGTTGTGATTTCCAAGCATTCGTCAACATCAGACAATAGCGCTGATACAAGAACTTGTTCCATTGGAAAACTTTCAAATTTCTCAGAGATTTTTTTCACAATTTGTATTATTTTTTAATAAGCCTGTATTGCTTAAATTTAAAGTTTCCAATAAAAATTCTTTTTTTCAATTTTCAGAAATTTCAGAACTCATATACGTTATATTTCTTGTTTCCAATAAGATATTATTTTCTACTTTTTCGGGCACAGATAAGCCTTTATTTCTTAAATCTAAAGTTTCCAATAAAACTTTATTTGGAGGTATTTCTAAACCTGTATTTACATTTTGTGTTTTTAATACACGTTTTGCAGCACTTGAAATGCGTTTGCGAATTTTCGCACTATTTCTTATTTTGCCGTGTTTGCTTTTCTTCTCATTTAGAGTATTTATAGCACATTGAAATAAGGTTTCATTTGCTTTCGAATAGCTTTCAAATTTTCTAAATTTTCTAAACTTAATATAATATTTCTTAAATCTAACTTCTGCTTCCGGGTCCCTTTCATCTTAGCGTCCTAAAAATTGAGAGAAAATAAAATATAAGAGCAGTTCTGAAATAAAGAAAAAAATACCCAGCAAGAAAAGGTAATGAAATTATAAAGGGATTTAAGCGTATTCTCATAATTATCTCTATGAAGTAATTAAACGTCTTCGTTTAATTACCTTTCTCGAATAATTACTTCAAAAATCATTAAATTTTTGATGAGGTAGTTAACCGAGGCTTACTGTATTAAGTGTACACGCAAGAAAAAGTAACAATTCGTCGATTGGTTTCTGGTTTGCGGCACATTGTATACAAAATACATTACGTCTGCAGCAAACCAGAAACCAACCGACGAATTGGCACAAACATATGTTATACACGCAACTTATTGTTGTACTTCTCCCGCTGGGTAAAGCAAGTGCTTTTAAATAGTTACCTGGTCAATATGTAAAACTTCTTAAGTTGGTAGTGCTGCAGGGCTTCTGTTTCCAATTCGTCCTTTCCATATACACGTTTCTCTATATTAAAAACAATATTAGATATAGATAACAAACAATAAAATTAATCAAATTTCATTTGAACTTACCCTGGTGATGTATCAGCTGTGGATTTTTGTTTAAAGTGAGGCCAAGTTTTAATGTATTTAGATGGTTTAAAATGCTACCAGACTTTAGAGAAGCCATAAGCTTAGAAATAGGGCTGTCAGACTGTTTGTCGCCAAATTGTTAAAAATCATATCAAAATCGTCAAGTTATTTGTGAAAAGTCTTCGAAAGAATAATTAAGTTTACAAAAAGAAACAATAGTTTTTTTCTTTACAAAATTAAAAAAAGTTATAGGTACAATATTATAGTACAATATTATAGTTTTTAAATAATTAAAAAGCATAATAATAGTAGTTTAAGTTCATTTGACGATTTAACGCACTAACAATGACGATATTAGATCAATTTCATCTGGCAACCAGACTGAAAACATGTATGTTGTCTGGCAGCACGTTTTCCCAAACGAAAGAGAGCACAACAATTCCTGCACATTTTGCAGATTTGCTCTCTCAATTTTTCAATGGCTGAAAAAAAGTTTGTTGCAAGAGTTTGTTATCTTCTCGCGGGTTTATTATTTTTATATTCCACACAGTGACAATGAGTACAGTCATGACAGTTTCTAGCAAAATGTAAGATTTTTTTCATAAAAAATAACATGAAATCATAATTTTTAAGTGTTCACTTCTGCACTTTTAACAAAGATTCGCTGTAAACTCTTTTTATTTTTTTAATTTTACGAGCTGGAACACATTTTTTATTTTATAAAACAATATTTTTTCCAAAAAAGACAAAAAACAAATACAGATACGGGTACTTTGTTAATTAATAATCGTTGTTTAGCAGAACTAGGATGCAAGTGACAAAAAGATAATACACTATTGCCAAGATATTTTTAAAAAAGCGAGGTCATTGGTTTTTAGTTAAAACAGTGATTATTAATGCCAATATTTAAAAAACCTTATTTAGCCTTAAAATATTTTTTAACTAATATGGTTTTACAACCTCAATCAACTTTTTTTATTAATACGGCTATATGTGTATAATAAGTTTAAGAATAAAAAATTATATGTGTGTGTTTTTTGGTTTTTTTAAACAAATTTTTAAATAAAAAGCAAATACTTTTTTTATTCATACTACCCATTGTCAAATGAAATGCGTGTATAGACATGCTAAACCACCAGCAAATAAATTTCAATTATTTTATTTATAACTAAATAACGATATATAAATATTTTCTTTTTGCAAAAGTTACGTGTTCAAGCCTTTTATATTAAATTTTTACACAAGATTAAAAAGGATATATTCTGTATTATTAACACCAACCACGCCTTTTTCGAGATATGTTTCTATTGCAATAAAGGAGCGATACACAAATAGAAAAAGAAAAGTGTTGTTATTAATTTATTTTCATTTAAAAATATATTTTATATAATTTTTTTTATATTTTCGAATGTGAAGTTCAATCAATTTATTCTTAGAAAGCTTTTGTACATTGAAAAAGGTCTTGTGACGTTTGTGGATGTAATTTTCTCAAATTTAAATGATTATTTTTATATAATATTATACATTTATTTAACCTAACCATTACAATGTTACAGTTTTAAAAACAATATCAAGCTCCCGCAGAATTCACTACTACTTTCGGTTTTAACAGCCGAAACTTTTCTCTTGACATCATCAAATTGACAATTTCTATTAAATTTTGTAGGTTATGTGCTTGTACAATCGTTCTACAATTGAAGAGCTAACGAACAAAACTAGACACGTCCTCAGTTAATGGTTTTTTCAATTTTTTCGGGATCTCCAAGTACACGTATACATACATATATAGTCACAAAATATTTTCATTTTAAACCAGTTGGATCCTGTCTTAAAAAATAACTAAAACTGAGTTTTCTTTGCTAGTCTCTAAGTTTGCCTATCCCTTAAAAAACAGTTAACGGGACAAGTCTTATTTTGTTCGTCAGGTCGTGAGTTCCACAACAATGAAAGGAAATAAGTTTGCTCATCAGTTTTGCATTAATAATTTGTAAAAAAAAATTTATGATTTTTTGACAAAATATGATACAAAACTATAGATTTGTACCAAAATATGTGACAAAAATATGCATTTTCAGTAAAATATGCAAAAATATGCATTAACAAATCCATGAAATTTTTATGCAAATACATTGTTTCGTAAAGATATTTAGTTCTTGCCATTATCAGGGTTAAGGAAAAAACATGCATTTGCATGAAACCCCTGTCCCTGGTAATCACAATGTACCAAAAAATAGAGACGTGATGTAAAATTAGCGAAGTCATATAAAAAATAGGTTTTTTCCTTTATTAGAAATTTGCAGTTTTTACGAAATGAAAAAAATAAGGAAGAAATTAATTTTTAATGCAAAACTATTATTATGTAATCACAACATACCAAAACATAAAGACTAGTTTTAAAACCAGCGACGTCATATAAAAAATAGTTTTATTGGGTGGCGTTAGACAAGGGCGTAGCCAGGATCAAAGTAAGGGGGAGGGCAGTTTTTTTTATATTTTTTATTGTGGCTTCTTAATCATAATTGAGTTCGAGATTATAGTTTTCTATTAAAAATTTTACTTTAATAGAGAATACAGTCAAATCCCGATAATTCGTACCCCGATAAATCGTAATTCCCGATAATTCATAATAAACTGTCGGTCTCTTGAAAAAATCTGTCAATTCAAAAAATTTCCATACATTTTGGTCCCCTCGCTAATTCGTAACTTTTTTTAATAAAATCTTTACCTCTTATAAATTGTAATTGTTTGCTAACTTCCTTTTATAATTCGTAATAAAAACAACAGAAACACGGAAAGAATCATTTTTTGTTCACCGCTATTTTTTTGCGATGGTTTTTGCTTGTTTGTGTGTTTATTTTATTAAGATCAGTTTGTTAATGAATAACGCAGACAAATGTTTTTTTATCGTTTTAGTAAATAAATTTAAAAACCCCGTTAATTCGTAATCATTTTATTTTAACCCCGTTAAATCGAAACCCCGCTAAATCGAAAACCCATATAATACGTAAGAAATCGCCGGTCCCTTGCGATTACGAATTATCAGGATTTGACTGCACTATTATATTTACATACAAAAAATATATACCCCCTTATTGCGAATGGCGTCGTCGATGTCACATCAAGACGACAGTAAAAGTTTTCCCTTGTCTACTCTTTGTCAACAAGAATTGACTACTATTAACATGCTACATTAACTTACAAAGCTTTAGAGATTAGTAATAGATGGTCAATAAGAGCCGATAAATAGTAGACAAGTGACAATATGTACTGTCGTCTTGATGTGATGTCGACGACGCCATTCGCAATAAGGGGGATTATTTTTTGATATATTTCTCTTCAAATAGTCCAAGGCGAATTTATGTCAATTCGCCTTGAAATAGTCATTGCCTTACAGCGATACCTCCTGTGCTGCAATGTAATGTTTTCATGTCTTGTCTACAGGAAGGAATTCAAATAAATAAATACTTGTTAATAAAATAAAATAAATGTCTGTCATTGTTTATTTTCGTTTGGCAGGGGCTTAAACCCCTCGGTCGACAAGAAAAAAATTAACGCCGGTCGAAAATTACGATTGACGACGCTAGTGCCGCTTAGTGGCTTAATTTCTTTAGGCTGATTAGCGACATCAACAGGGCTTATTTTTCTATTCACAAAGAAATAAAGAGTAAATAGTTTATATTTAAATGCAAAACATCCACATACCTACTTACGTTAACATATTTTATACAAACTTATGTATGTATTTTCATATTTTTGTACTATTATGGGTATAAAATAAACATAACTTAACGGTAGAAGGTTTTATAAATATATGTTTGTAGTAGAGATGTCACGAATAATAATTTCCCAGAATTTTGACTTCATTTTGGAAGCCGAAGGGGTGGGGCAGCTGCCCCTGTCCCTACTTGGCTACGTCCATGGCGTTAGGAAAGAGGGAATAGAAATATAATAAAGTATTTTCGTAATTTATTTAAGGTTAAAAAAAAATTATAAAAAAAAGTTTGGGATTAAACTAAAAACACACGATTTTTAACAGTTTATGTGACTAATAATTAAGAAAGTATTTTTCAGTTTGGGAAACTATTCGTGAAATGTTACGCAAATAATACAAAAAATGGTGTAAATTATGCAAATGCTAAATATTACTATATCTTTAAAACTAGATCTGATAGGGGAAAAACTAATAACGCCATCGTAATCAGGACATATAAATGTATGAGGATTAGCTCTTTTTATTTTAACATCGCAAAAACTATCTTTTGTAGTGCTCTGTTATTGATATTTTGAAATACAAGTTGTCTATCAAATGGTTTCTGTCGATATCGTGGCCGTAAAAATTTTATAAATTCACTTCTTATTTTCTTTTCTAGCACTTTTGAAACTTCAAATTCAGTACAAAATAACTTAGATAAAAATGTTTTTGTCAAAAGAAACTGTATTTTAACAATATCTTGCGTTATTTCCAAAAATTAAAAAATTTTTTTCATTTGGATCCCTTTTCTAGTTATCTTAAAAAGTATCTGATTATTTTTTATTTTGTCACATAGTGTTGTTATTACTTTAAATTGTAAAATTCCCCGGAAATTTAAAATTTTTAAATTATATGGCTATACCTTGCTTTTTATTTTTCATTCATCCCTATTAAACATCGACGTCACGTCAATACAAAAGCAAAAAACTTGGGTGTTTACTCGCTTTCGAGAACTATTTTGTGCTATTAATAGTCTATATCTGTTCACTTACGTCTACCAAATAGCATGAGGATGTCAATAGCATTCGGTTGCTTTCGACAATGATATTTCTCGGTATTGTATTGACATGACGTCCATGTTGATAACTGGAATAAAGGTGATTTGCTTTCACATGTTACTATGCAATAAATATAAAAAAAATTACCTTAACTAGTATATTTTTTGTGTAGTTTGGTCCTTCATTACAATTTTGTAAAATCTTGTGGGTAAGTTTTTTTATATTTTTCTTTGTAACATAGATTTTTGAAGGGGCTATTTATTATTTTGGCAAAGCTTTATAATATATGATTTCATATTGAGACAGTTTTAAGTTATTTTAGCACGTTGTATAACCTTTAATAATAATAAAGAATTAAATGCAGCATATATTTACCGTTTTTGTTATTTCCTAATAAAGTTCCGCATCTTATACCCTATAAATTAATAAATATTTAAATATAGTGTTGCGTTAACAACCAAAGGTTTCCTTTGGAGCTCAGAGTGTGTGATTTTTTTTGTTTTGTTTTGATTTGTTTTTAGCCCAGGTAGAATCACCATGTGCTGATATGATTTGAAGTTAAGTCTTGGTAGAAGCACTAAGACTAGTCTAGCAATCAAGAAAGTTAATTTTTGTTTGCCATAATTTCTTTATTTTTGCAGTCTTATATACAATTTTATTTTCAAACGTCTACATTAAAATTACTAGCAATGTACATTTTCAGCACTTGTCATAAAGCCTGACTTTGCATTTTATCAATTATTGTAATACTACTCTTAAAGGTAAATGATTGAATTAATTGCGTGAGTATAAGAACATCTAAAGGTAAATGACTGAATGGAATATGAAACTTATTAATTTGTAAATAAAACTTGGTTAATGAACTTAGAGTACAACATAAGGAGAATTTACATTAAATATATTTTTATAATAAACCATTGGTTAACTGAACTTAAAATACTACATAAATAAAATTTTATGTTTGTTATAATAAAAAAAATAAAAATACATACAACTTCTAATAATAATAAAAATAAACAAAAGTAATATAATGAACTAATGTTTGTATTAACATTCTCCGCCGCGTTGAGCAGTCAGCGAAAACACGTAGTGTCAAACTTCTGAAATTGGATGACGTGGTGTTGGCCTTGGCGGTGCCAGTGTTAGGTTAATTGAGGTGATTTTGTTGCATTTGACTCGAAATTGCCAGGCAGTAAGTGTTAGGATTATGAGTAGCGATAGCAGTAGAGCAAAGAAGGCTATGGTTGGGTGATTAATTTGCTGGCTGATGTATATCAAGCTGATCCAATTTGGTATATAAGACGAGGTTTGGTTCTAATATTTTCTTAACTTCAGAGGGTTTTCCTATTGAGGTAATATTACCAAACGTTGCATATGAGTTGCGCAAAGTAGTGGCGCTAGTTTCGTGTCGAATGGTGAGAAATTTTCCTTTTATTATACAAGCTGGTTGGTTTCTGGTTGGCTGCAGACATAATGTATTTTGTATATACTGTGCCGCAACCAGAAACCAACCGACGATTTGTATTTGCAATGCTGGACATATGTATATGTCGGCTATGACTACAGTACATTTATTGAATTGAAGCACAGGTTATATCTGTGATACTGAGGAGAATTATGCCACCAACGAAAAGAAATGTTAGCAATCGTGTGGTCCTTTCAGAAATTACGTAGTTGCGAGGAACATAAATATTTATACCGACCATCAGCCTCGTGTCATTTTCGATTTCTGAAAACAATTCAAATCCGAAAATTAGACTATAGCGCACTTTTATTGAATAATTCTTTCCTAAATTTTTCTATAAGCCAGGAAAAGATAATATATTGGCCGAAGCAGTATCTCGGCCATGTTAACCACATAAAGGATTAATCCAAAGATAATGACTCAGTGGCAGTAACGATTCAACGCAAACAGATATGCAAATGGCTCTGGGAAATTTAGGGTCTTAGAAATTAAACAATTAAACTGTATATCATAACGGTATCGAACCCAGTTAATTGTTTAAGAAAGCAAATTCTTTTAGTCAAACCATCTAATATGTCATCTAAAACTATTTTTAAAAACAAACCAGGCATTTGTGACAGGCAATGTGGAAGACATTTTCAAATAAATAAGCGTTGTAAATTTTCTATAATTGGTGATATTGATATTTTAGGTTTGATTCAAAATAACGAAATTAATTTATTTTATTAATTTATTTCCATCAGTAAAATTTGTTTATACAGAAAAACTCGTGACGGACATTTATGACCAGGATGATCAAAGCGATATCACTGTAGCTGAACATAATATAGCTCAGTGTAATGTACGTGAAAATTTTAAACAAATACTGCAGCATTGTTATTTTCCAAACATCTGAGAGAAACATAGCTTATTGCTTCAAACTGTAGAATATACAATGGGCCAAAATATAATAAGCACCCAAAAAGGCACTTATCAGTCAGACACCTATTTCTGATTTTCACAACTGACAAAACTAACTTTATAACTTGTCTTGATAAAAATTTTAAACTTAATACCGACTTTTTTATTGACACGCTTTCGATTGTTCATATTAAAGCCCCTATTTTAACTATTTTAAATTTTTTTTACTGTAGCTCATACCATCCTTTGTGATAATGAAAAATCATTTAATTCGCATACTGTAGAATCTTCTTATCATCCAGTTTGGCGTTCAAATATATTGTACTCTGTTCCGCCAGCACAAAGCTTTAGAAACGGGCAAATGGAAAGACTACACAGCACAGTAGTGTAAAAATCTCGATTTTTAAAATCCGAGGGGCACTACACAGACACGAAAGAACTGATACTTTTTTTAATGCTTGTAATCATTTATTATGTCTTCAGATATGAACGAACAATAAGTATTAAAATCTTAAATCTAAAATATAGTATTAGGCCCGACCACTGTCGGACATAAACTTAGTGATAGTTAGAAATAATACATAAGTATTGATAATCAAAATAAAAAAAAAGAGAAAAAATATTTTTTCTGACCATTGTCAGACGTAACTTAGTGGTAGTTATTAATAATACATAAAGTGGGGAGCAGTGGTGAGTACATGTTTGTATCTTTTGCATTTGAAGGCGCATAAAAATAGTAATAATGAAGCGATTTAATTTTTGTTTTTTGAATTATATTTATTATTCAGTTGCTAACATAAATGCTTTTAAAACAAAACAAAAAACTACACACTCAAAGAAAAAATTAAATAAAATTATGATAACTATCATGTACTCACTTTTGCACCTTCAGGCAAAACTTAAAATATGTTGTATTTTTAGTACTTGATCCATATCCTTTTATTTTGAAATGCACAATTTATGCGTTTGGGTATACTTTGAACCAATTTTTGGATGATTTCATCTGGAATTTTCTGTTACTCCAGCTACACACATTGCCATAGTTCGATTCAGATAGATGGAGCCGTTTGATATTGTGCCAGCCGTATTTTCCCAATTGACCACAGATTCTCAATTGGATTGAGGTCGGTACTTTGTGGAGGCCACTGCATCAATTGAAAATTTTTCTCAGTCTGCAATTCCTTAACGATTTTCAAGGTGTCTTCGGGTCTCCATCCTCTTGAAACTCAACTTCTTTATCAGGAAGGGCGATTACGTCAAATGAATCGAGAACATGGGTCTGCAATATATTCAAATAGTCTTCTTATCTCATGATGCTATCAATTTTTTTGCAATGGACCAATATGCCACCATACAAAGCAATCCCGATATAGATCAAGTACTAAAAATACAACATATTTTAAGTGTTGCCTGAAGCTGCAAAAGTGAGTACATGAGAGTTATCTTAATTTCATTTAATTTTTTTTTTGAATGTGAAGTTTTTTGTTTTGTTTTAAAAGCATTTATGTTAGCAACTGAATAATAAATATAATTCAAAAAACAAAAATTAAATCGCTTCATTATTACTAATTTTATGCGCCTTCAAGTGCAAAAGATACAAGCATGTACTCACCACTGCTTCCCACTGTAAGTAGTGACAATCAAAAAAAGAAAAAAATATTTTCAAGCAATCACATCTGGAGTGTTGAGTATAAGAGCCCTTGTGTCTAGATTTTTTAGGTGGATGTGACCAGTAAAATTCAAGATGTTACGAGCAAGCGGATCAGGATATGGCTCGAGTTTTGTTAAATATTTGCCTGCGTATTTTGCAATTACTTCAATCACTAGTGGCATATTCCAATCGCGATGTATATTTGAATTTTTGATGTACCATGGAGCCGATGTTACCAAACGTAAAACTTTGTTTTGCCTTCGTTGAATTTTCTCGATATTAGAAGCTGAAGCAGTGCCCCATAGTTGAATTCCATAGCACCATATAGGTTTCAAAAGCAACTTGTATAGTAAAAGTTTGCTGTCTAGGCTGAGTGTTGACTTTCTACCAATCAGCCAATGTTTTTGAGATAACTTAAGTTGCATTTTTGTTAGCTTTGAGTAAATATGGTGTTTCCATGTAATTCGTCGATCAAGGTGTATACCAAGGCATTTTACGCGTGAATGTTGAGGAACAAGTTCATTGTTGATTCGATTTGGGGAACAAGTATTTCTTCGTAGGGTAAATGTTACCTCAACACACTTTTGCTCGTTTACCTTAATTCTCCATAATTTTAACCATAGTTCCAGTTGTGTAATATGTTCTTGTAGATATTGGGAAGCCTCGTGAGAGGTTTCGTGCATACTTAGGTAGGCTGTATCATCGGCAAACGTAGATGTGTGGATATTACTGCTCAAACGCATGTCACAAGTAGAAATACAAAACTGGCCCCAGTATGCTCCCCTATGGCACACCAGATGATATAGATTCGGGCACCTTCATGAATTCTTCCACAACCGTGAACTTCCGGGTAGTAATGTAACTTCAGAAAATTTATTGGCAGATATGATTTCAATTTTAAAATTAGGCCTTCATGCCACAATTTATCAAATGCCTGCGAAACGTCAATGCAGAATAGTACTTCTTTTCTGCAAATGTTCTTCTGATAAATTGAACCAATCTATGCGTTTGTTCAATGGTGCTATGCTGACTTCTAAAACCAAACTGATGGTCTGGGATGCACCCACTACCAATTAGAATTATGGACAATTTTGACATGAGTAGTTTTTCGAAAAGTTTTGACATTGTTGATAGCAGACTTATTGGCCTGTATGATTCTGCCTTGGTACGATCTTTGCCCGGCCTTGGAATCATTTTGATTTTGGCAAGCTTCCAGCCACGGTTGCCAGAAATGCAGATTTATCTGGATTTTGCAGATGTTTACTCTCCAAAAAGACGAAATCCAGATTTGAAAATTTTTGGCCTGAAAACGCAGATTTTTCAACTCCAATTATAGTGAATTTATTTTTTAAATTTTCCTATTAATGTTACTACTGGCCTTCAAAAATGGCTAGCTGTTCCGTTCAACTATGTATTGTTGTCAGAATATTTACAACTAACTTTGATGTTATTTGTTCATTAATAATTATCACATGTAATTTGGCTTACAAGGCGATACGAACTTTAGCCTATTATACATAGAAACAAATTAAGTTCGAAGAATAATAATTAAATTAACTAAAGTTAATACTTTTTGTTTCTTTTATGTGTGAACGACTCATAGTTTAGAGAGTTACAATTTTTTAATTTAGAAGACATCATTAAAGAAAAAGAAGTAACTTTGGCAAGCGTCTGGAATAGAATATCTGATATAAAACGAGCTTATTCTGATTATGATTTTGCAGCCCTAACATAAATTAAAATGTAATATCCTTACCACATTCATTTGCAAATGTAGAAAGAATTTTTAGTCAAGTGAACTTGAATAAAACAAAGCATCAAAGTCCTTTGGATATTTATGCAACAAATTAAATGACTCTTTGTATAATTTTTTATATATCCGATTTCTTTTCTGATTCATTTTACATTATTTGTACATAACTATAAAGAACTTGTATTTGTTTGTTGGTTATATGCATTTCGTTTCTTCAAAAGAAAGACGGGGTTTCCACACGCAAAGTTCACTTTGCAAAGTCTTGACTTTGCAGGACTGAAGAGAAAAGAGATCTTATTATATATTATTTTTTCTTCAACAAACTCAAGATTTTGCAAAGTAAACTTTATCGTCTGTAAAAGCCGCCAAAGTCATCAGTAGACTTCAACCAGTGTGGGACCTAATTGTAAAAAGGTAATGAGAAAATATTAGTGGATTCAAAATCAAAGCTGTTACCCTGTAAAGATTTTTGCTTGAATCTTTTAAGCTTATTGTGCCGTATCCACAAAAATAGTTTTGGTTTGCATAAGGTTTACAAAACAACCTTGTATGGAATTTTTTTTGTTAAGCCTGTTGTAACACAAAATAATTTTTATGAATATTACCTATGTATTATGTTTGTGTAAGCAATTCTTAAAAACATATTGATAGTCGTTCTATAAACATATGAAGTTTTTAACTTTATTTCAAAAATTTTTTGGTTAAAGTCTGCTGAGAATTTCTTAAGCCGAAACGAAATGCTTATTTTCATAAAAAAATAAAATGTGATTGAAAGTTATGTTAAAAAAATTTAAATAGTCTCCTTCCACAACAGTGAACTTACGGGAAATATTGTGGGTTTCCAAAAAATTTAAAATTTTTATTTGTAGGTAGCTCTTCAATTTTAAAATAGGCCTTCTTGTCACACTTTATCAAATGCTTGAAAAACGTCAATAAACAGCGCAGAACAATACTTTTTTCTTCAAAAGTTCTTATAAATTGAAAAAATCTATGAGATTGTTTAATGGTGCTATGCTGATTTCTAAGACCAAATTGATGGCCCGGTATACACCCACTACTAATTAGAACTGGGGACAATTTTGTCTTAAGCAGTTTTTCGAAAAGCTTTGACATTGTTGATAGTAGACTTATTGGCCTATATGACCCAGCCTTGGTAAGATCTTTGCCTGGCTTTGGAATCATTTTGTCTTTGGCAAGCTTGCAGCTATGTGGATAATACTCCAGTCGTTAAATGGCATTAAAAATTATTCTAATTGCAATACGAGGCAGATTCATCAGCATCTGGTTACTAATTCTATCAGTGCCCGGAGATTTCTTCGGGTTGAGCTCGGCAATTAAGTTTTGTAAATCACGCGTCTTAAACTTTATGGATTGAGGGGAAAGAGCGACTACACTCGACAAATCAGCAACACCAGCACATGTGTTTGGCGTAAATACTGATTTAAAGTCCTCAGCAAAAATGTTACCTTCTTCAGTATCACTTCTTGCCCAACCTCCGGTAGAAGTGCGCAGAGGTGGGGTATACTCAACGGGTGTTTTAAGCTTTCTGGCAGTGCGCCACAAAGAGTAATTAGATACTAGTGTGACATCAAAATTTTCCGGATAATGTTTAAATCCTACAGTACATGGCATGCGCGAGTTAATCTTCCTATCTTAAGGAAGGAATAAAAAAAATATATTTTTATTTTAGCACTTAATGTGCTCTTCTTTATTTTAATATATTCTTAAAACTAACTTACAATATTTTTCTTAACCTCTATTTATATTAATAATTATGTTTAATATTTCTTTATCTGTTGTGTATTTTCTTATAGCTAGGTATCAACACGAAAATATGTTTTTCGTTTTATTCTTTGTTCTATCTCAAAATATGTTTTTCTTTATTTAGGTTACAAGTACCTTTTTTATCAGTAAAAACATGTTCTGAGTTTTCTTTATCTATTAGTTATTAGAAAAGGGAAAATATGTTTATTAACGTTACTGTGATAACAATGGTCATAGTTCTACTTATGATATCCGTCTTATCTCTAGTTTTAGCATAGTTACATTTAATAATATTGTTCTTATCTATGTGTTGGTGTGACGTGTGTTAACTCTCCCCTGTGTTAAAAAGAAACGTCCTCGTTTCATACTCGAGTCTGAAGTCTGAGTAATTCTGCTTCATAATATCTGTTATGTAATTCTTGTTTCTTTTTTTCTTGTTGTGCCACGTAACACTTGCAAAGCTGTACTAGAGAGTAAATTATTGCTAATAGTATGGTGAATATTAAAATTATGTGTAGTATGGTTCTTAATGGATGTTCTTCCAACGGAATGAATAATGTGGATATTTGTTGAATATTTGTAAATTTATTTTTTGAGTTTGTATATAAGATCTCGAGTATACTTAATTCTTAGTTATGTCTTTTATGAATGATGTCATAAATTCTTTGTTTTTCGTTAAAGTATATCTTATCATCTATAGTTATATTTTGGTCAAACTGTACCAAATGTGGTCCGTTTATAGTTAGATTGTTTACTGTATGTTTATTGTCGATAAAAATGTTTCCGTTGCCTAAGTCTTCAATGTCCGGGTTATTCTCAAGTCTTGTTTTACACTGTGCTGGTTCATTGTTCAAAATAGTTAATGTACAATTATCTTTAGATTCAATTTTACATATATGGGAACCAATAATATTTTTACATTTAGTTACTCTTTGATAATTATTTTTGCATAAGGCAATCTTATCATCTAATAATAATTTTCCAAGTTTATTAGCTAAGGGGTAGATATTATACAGTTTACATTCCTCTTCAATAATAGGATATTTAAAAATTGTAATAATTGGTTAAATTCGCAGATATGTATATCTGAATATTCAAGTATATTGATTACAGGTTTTTTTAATTTCTCATTTTTTATGACAGATTCGATTTCTTGCATGTCTAATGTGCCTGAGTAAAAATTTTTATTTTTTGCAAAATTAATTGTATTAGTTAGTGTCATTAATTCGTTGTAAACTTCATTTAATATGAATTCTTCATTTATTTTTTTAATGTTTAAATTATTTAGTATTTTTTCAAATTGTGAGTTAATTACTTTTTGTTGGTTATTATTTTCTACAAGTTGGTTTAGTCTAGTTTTTATTTCAATTTCATCATCATGATCTGGAGTACCAGTGATGAATTTAAGGGCCGATCCCAAAAAGTTTAAGGATCTTTTACTTCTATTATCAGTTAATTGTGTTTTTAAATTTTCTATTTTTTTAATTAAAACTTGAAGTTCTACATTATCTTCTATATTGTACGCATCTTTCATTATATTTTCAAATGGTTCTAATATTTTTGTAAAATTCACAACATGATACAAGTATTCATAGTTATTGTGTAAATACACTTGGTTGTCTTCAATTAAGACTTCTTTTCTGTTTTAAATCAATTATATTATTAGCTATTATGAGTTGCATTATTGACAATATTATCACTATCCTTGTTGACATGATTACTTCTAATATTATCCTTATGTATGATTAACTTCCTAGATGTAGTAATCGTTTCACCGTTGTCTGTCTCAACCAAATGTTTAGCAAATTTAGCTACGTTCTTATTTCTTCTATGGGTCCTGGAATAAATGATGTCCCCTTTTTTATATTGAATAAATTTGCGGTCTTTGTTGTGGTAGGCTAAAGTCTTTGTTTGAACTTGTTTGATTAAATCGTATATATGAGGATACCCCTGCTGATTAAAAAACACGTCCTCGGGTTTTTCTTTAGTGACTGAATGTATAGTCTTGTTATATTGGCGGACCGCTTCGAATATTTTTTCGTCGGGAGCAGTAATTCCTTTTTTAGATAATAAATTTGCGAGTTCGATAATTGTACTATGTATACGCTCGACTTGACCGTTAGTTGTTGAATGAAATGGGGCTGTAACTACATGTTGTATTTGTAGTCTATCGTATATTTGTTTTGCTAGAATACCATTAAAACTTGCTTCGTTATCAGTGACGACAAATTTGGCGTTGGGGTAAGTGAGAGACAGAATTTCATCAATATTTTTATACATGTCTTTTTTTGTTGGGATGTGTCGTATATGACAGAATTTAGAGAACTTGTCTAGACTAGTTATAAACATTTGTCCGCTAAAGTAAAATATATCCATGTGTATATGCTCACCAGGTTTTGTAGGTATTGGTGCTTTGCCAATAGGAATTTTATTGGGTTTTCGGTCGTATTTGTGAGTTGGACATGATTCACATTTACTACTAATTTCGTGGCACTGTTTTTTTAAGTCAGGCCAAAAATAATCTCTTTCTAATTCTAAAATATTATTTTGTACGTTTCTATGAGCTCTCTCATGAATTTGCTTAACTAGTTGTTTCTGTCTTTCTTTGTCTAATATATCTTCAACTAAACTGTTCGCTTTTACAAATCTTACTGTAGGGAAGGTTTCTTTCAATGAATACCTAATACTAAACATTGTCTCTGAATCCACGAGTAATGCATTAATTACCTTTGGTTTCAGTATTAATTTCATGTTACTTATCAATTTTTCGTTGGTAGTGAATTTAATATGGTGGCGTCTGAAATTAAAAATATTTTTTGATTCCAGTGAATCTTCATTGGTGTCCAGGTTTATATAATATTTTTGCACCATATTCCTCAATAAAATTTTTCCATCGTTTCAACTTTGTATTTGGGTTTTTGTCAGATATAGAAAAAATAAGTGACTGGTGGTCTGTGTAAATTGTTAGATCTGCTATTCCGTATAAATAATTTCTTAACTTTTGTAGGGTCCAGACTATGGCCAAAAGTTCTTTCTCATTTGTTGAATAGTTTTGTTCAGTCACGTTTAGAGTTCTGAAAATAAATGCAATGGGTCTCTGTTTTTGTGATAGTACGGCGCCTATAGCAAAATTGCTTGCATCGGTAGTTAACTCGAAAAGTTCTTTGAAATCGGGTTGAAATAATTGTACTTGAGCTTCGAGCTCGTCCTTGATTTTATTCATTGCTTTTAGAGCAGGTTGATCTAATTTTATATTTACTTTTGCACTCTGATTTTTTGATATGTTTCCATTTTCTCCTCTCAAAAAGGTTGTTAAGGGTTTAACAATTGCAGCGAAATTTTTGACAAATTTCCTATAATAACTGGCTAAGCCTAAGAAGGATCTTAACTCTTTTAGTGTAGTTGGCTCAGGGTAACTTATAATTGTCTCTATTTTTGTAGGATCTACAGTAATTCCATTATGTTTAATAATGTGACCTAAATATTCTATTTCTTCTTTAAAGAAGTGAGACTTTTCACTTGAAATTTTCATATTTGCTTTGTGCAAAGCGTTAACTATTGTCTCGATATGTTCGATATGTTCCTCGGGTGTGGAAGAATATATTAGTACATCGTCAATATAGACGTATGCAAATTTACCTATGTATGGCCTCAAAATATCATCTACGCATCGTTGAAGTATTGATGGAGCATTCTTTAACCCGAATGGCATCCGAAGGAATTCATATTTAGCGCCGTTGATTGAGAAGGCTGTTTTTTCACGGTCTTCTTTTTTAATTCGAATTTGGTGAAAGCCTGATTCCAAATCTAACGTTGTGAAAATCTTTGCCTTACCTAAGTTTTGGATAGTCATATTCACAACTGGGATGGGATATCTATCTGTAATTGTTTGTGCGTTCAATTTTTGGAAATCTACGACCATTCGCCGTTTAGGTTTACCTTGGTCATCGGTACCTTTTTTTACTACGGTCCAGATGGGACTATTGTAGGGACTTCTACTAGGTTGTATAATTTCGTTACGTAATAGGTCTTGGATTTCTTTATTTATAAATTCATTATCAGAGTACGGATATGGATATTGTTTTGTCCATATAGGTTCATCCGACTTTGTTCGAATAGTTCCTTCAATAGTAGTGGTGTATGGTAGTTTTTCATTTGTGTATAAATTTTTATTCATAATTTCTTCTATTCTTTCCCTGTAATCTTCATTGTTCACTGTAAAATTTATCTTATGCATTTTTTCTCTACATTTATAATTGAGTCTATTATTAATTAAATCTATAGTTGCATCTATTTCTTTTAATCCTTGCATTCCTAATATCATATCTGAACCTGTCAGTGAATCTATTTCGAAGAATGTCAACTCATAATTTAGTAGGTTTATCAACTTTTTACTTTTAACGTATGAATACCCGTGTAATGTTCTTACTTTTACAGGAGTATCTAATTTTTTACTATAACCTATTTTACAGTTTATATCTATATAATTATTTGTTGCACCGCAGTCTATTAATATATTGATGGTCTTACCTGTTTCTCTATCGTGTCTTTGTAGATGAGGTAGGCCATCCTTTAATCTAAAAAAGCTACTTTCGTGTCTTCATCTTCATCGTATTCAGCTCTGGTTGAATTGGCTTCGTCTTCCTCTTTGGTGTTGTTTATTAGGATTAAAGTTGTTGTTGGAGTAGTTGAATTCTCTCTTGAAGGGTTGATTTTGCCTGAAGGGATTGTTGTACCTTTGGAATTGTGTTGATTGACGAACATTTCTATCACTTGTATCCACTTCCATTGGTTGTACTGGAGGTTGTCTTTGGATGTATGGTGGCTGTTGATTTGGGTTGTATTGTACATTTGGTCTATACTTCCGCTGTTCAAATTGTTGATGGCGTGGTTTCTGTTGATTATGTTGTTGACTCATTGGGTGTGGTCGATGACTTGGTGAATCAAACTGTAGATGTTTGTCATCATGGTATATAGTACTGGCTATAGCGTATGCTGTCTCTAAGTCTCTTGGATTTTGAGCGTAGAGAGTTCCAATCGTATATTTGGAATTCAAACCTGTTATAAATGCTCGAACAGCCTCTTGGTTTGCAAATAATTTCATTGTTTCATCTCCTTTTTCCATTTCAATTTTTGAAAGTATGAGATTAAGTGCTTCGTTCATTGCTGAATGATACTCAGCTAATTCTCTTCTCCCTTGAGTAATCTTTTTCATTTCTTCGAACAAAACGTACATTGGACGTTGGTCGGCATATGTATAATCAAGTCTATTTATTATTGAATAGAAATTGAATATGGTGTTGTGGTTGATTAATATATCTGCAGCCACACCTTGAATTTTTGCTCGTACGATTGCAAGCGCTGTATAGTATGTTGGTGTGTTCTCGAAGTTTTTAATGGTCTCCATATGTGTCCATGCGGATGATCTCCAGGCACGGTATTTCCTTTTGTCTCCATCAAATATTGGGAGAGTTTTAAACACTTCTAAATTTATTTGACTTTCGTTTGTTATTCCACTTGAGCATGGAGTCAATTGTACTGTCGGTTCTATGTTGAATGCCCTATTATTTTTTAATTCTGCGAGAGTTCTTTGCGTCTCAGTTTGAGCGGCTACCAGTGTAGCAATTTGAGCTTGTAGGGTTGCTAAATCTTGGATAGACATTTTAATTGTGTCTGTATCCGAGATTATTCTTCTTGCTAAATCAAAAATCTTTTGCCTTTTACTAGATTGGGTTTCCAGTTTTATTTTTATTTTGGATGAACTTGTGGACTTTTTTAGTAATGTCCTGCTCGTTCTTTTCAATTTAATAGAATCGTGAATATTTTTATATTCTACTATTTCTGTGTAGGATGTCGCGAACTTTGTTATTCTACTATATCCTTTTGTTTTATTTTAATACCGCTTTTTCAGGTTACGTGGCGCTTATTTTTTTGTGTAGCTGTTGAACTGTCCTTTCTATTATTGGATGTTCTTTTTTTGTACACTTTATAACTGGATTCACTATTAACTTTATATTTAGTATAGTTTTTTCCAATATGTACTCTTGGTTTGCCTGGGAATCCTTGCTTATTTTGCCAGGATCCCGGTTGAGCCCCCAGTTAATCTTCCTATCTTAAGGAAGGAGTAAGAAAAATATATTTTTATTTTAGCACTTAATGTGCTCTTCTTTATTTTAATATATTATTAAAACTAACTTACAATATTTTTCTTAACCTCTATTTATATTAATAATTATGTTTAATATTTCTTTATCTGTTGTGTATTTTCTTATAGCTAGGTATCAACACGAAAATATGTTTTTCGTTTTATTCTTTGTTCTATCTCAAAATATGTTTTTCTTTATTTAGGTTACAAGTACCTTTTTTATCAGTAAAAACATGTTCTGAGTTTTCTTTATCTATTAGTTATTAGAAAAGGGAAAATATGTTTATTAACGTTACTGTGGTAACAATGGTCATAGTTCTACTTATGATATCCGTCTTATCTCTAGTTTTAGCATAGTTACATTTAATAATATTGTTCTTATCTATGTGTTGGTGTGACGTGTGTTAACTCGCGTGTGGATATGACGTCACGAAAGTTTTCAGCATGTTGGTTGCATTTTTTTAATTAGTTTTAGTTCTACATCTCGTAAAATATTGATAGTATTTTTGTTGCAAAATTTTTATATGAAAAATTAAGCGGACTCGGACACATTTCCAGAGACACCACATGTGTAGGTATTGTACATGTATTGCTAGTACACGGCATGTAGCCAATGTGGCTTCATGGTGACGTCAAAATTACGTCAGAGTCACATGCTGATATGGATTTTAACATGCGTGACTTAGGAGATGCAGTTTTTTAGTTTAGTGCACTCTTTAGATCTAGTTTTATTTTCGGGTAATCTGTGCCGCTCCCTTCTAGCTCTTCTTTTTTCACGTACGAGACGTGCAATGTCTGTAGAATAAACTCTGTTAAGCCCAGTCTGCGGATGAAAGGTAGTGGCACGTCCAGCAGCCTGTTTAATATTTTCGTTAAAATTGGCAATGATAAATTCAATATCATCTGGTGTTCGTAGCCTAATATTTCCCATACAATGACTATTGAGATATTATTTGAAACCCAGCCAATAACTATCGTGTTTATCATCTTCACAGATGGGTTAGGTAAGTCACTTCTTAATGGGCTACAAATTGTAATGATCGTGGGAGAGTGATCGGACGAGAGATTTAGAGAAGCTTCAACTTGAAGTAAATCCCTAGAGATATTTTTTGTGACGTCAAAATCTAAAACATCCGGAATTTTTGGTATGTCAGTAGGCCACTAAGTGGGCTTCCCACTCACAATGACGTCCAAGCCCATTTTTGAAATTGTGTTGAATAATGCCTCTGGGTGTAATAAACGTGACCCCCAGCTGCTACAAAACAAGTTCCAAGAGATTTGTAGAAATCCCTATACTAACTCTCAGTTATTAAAAATCTGGGACGGGAGTAAATTGAATATATCACGAAATTTGTACAAAAACTTTCATCGTCAATATTTATTGCTTGCAGGTGTTTTTCACAAATATTGTCAAGAATATAGTGCTTGAGTCTTGACATCATTAGAAAAGCTCGGGTTATTTGTGTCATATAAGGTGTAGCCATAGATTTTAAAAAGGCTTCTCGAAGTCAAATGAGTGTCAGAGAATAACATTAAATCAATGTTCTTTTCCGTGAGGAAGTGCTCAATTTTGTTTTTATGTTAGCGAATACCGTTTGCGTTCCAGAAACATTTTTTTAACGTGTTCATGGCTTGTTAATTAATGCTTGAAGCAGTGTATTCTGCATTTGTAGTATTTTTGAGTCGAAATTCTCGAGTAGTCTCGAAATATCGCACATCATGTACGGTTCATTTTGATAATCCTTGCTGAGTGCTCTGGATTTTAGTCTTAAGGTTTGTTTTATAATTTTTTAATATTGTAATATTTTTTGCTAAATAAGGGGCATTAATAAATTATTATTTGAAATCCTGGTAGAACTGAGCTATACTGGAAAACTGTGTTATAATATCCATCTCTCACAAGGGTTTTCAGAAGAAAGGAAGTTAAACTAATAGGTCTTAAATCCTTCGCCTTTGTATGTGATGCCTTTATCTTTTTTGGTTATAAGGATCAGACGACATTTAGCCTATGCACTTGGAGTTTATGACCATGCAGTACAGGCCCTGTACATTACAAGTAACCAGTATTTTCAGTACATTAAAACTTATAAAAGTTTATTTGTATGTACTGAAAATACGTACCCTGCTGCTAACGCAGTGCTTGACGCTTTAATTTAGGTTAGCCTCTTGAATGGGTGTTAGCATTTTTCACTTTTTTTCACAGTAATGTCTATGGATATTTGTGCCTGGGCATCGGAGGGGTATGTTCGTTGAATATTACCACAGGGTTGGCATCCCGGAAAATGGGAGTCCATTAGGATCTCTAGAGATCCGCTACTATTCGTTGTTCAGTTTCCATCATTATCCTGGATGTAAATGGGTATCGTTGGTATTTTCGCTAGCAATTTACGCAGTCTACAAATTTCGGAGTGGGATTCTACTTTATTGCAGAAATCTCTCTTTTGCTTTTAACGTTCCTGAATTCGTTTTTGAATTTATTTAATGAGGCTTTATAAAGTGACCAATCCACCACTATGGTTCGCAATCTTGTCACTATGTGGTGGCTTAAGTGCTGCCTGAGTATCATGTCTCAGTCCAGGTTTTTGTGAATATATCGCCTGGCTTAGTGTAACGATTCATTTAGGCCTTCACGACTAAAGGTTAAGCACATCCCCCCTTCCAAGCCACTAACATATATCCTATCGTATCCTGTGTCTCCCCCACTTGTAAGTCTAGTCGCTAGCAACTCCCCATGGTGCCAGGACACGGGCCGGTTGTAATTTTTATTGCATAGTCTATGCACGTCGTCACTACGTGGATGGTCCAACCCTTACAGGTACACTCGTGGGAACCTATGGAAAATTCAATCAACAACAAAACCAACAAAAAACAGAAGGGAAGATATCTCTTCAGAGGACGACCTTATTGTCTCAAGTCAGGAGACAATAGTCGGCCTCTCGGATAGTGAGGGTAAAAGTCATAGTACCTCACTATCTGCACAATATGCCAAACCATACACACTAAAAACCCATATACCAGGACCCGCGTCCAAGAGCCAGTTAAAAGGAAAAGGAAAAAAGGAGCCAGAAAGACATCCTAAAATCACATAACTCGAAGGCCGTCTTCATTCTGGACAAGATTGCCAAGATTGCTGAAAACGGAGTAACTCACGAGCGTGACGATGCGGATAAGATGAAGTACCAGGCTGTGGTAGACGTACACGAACACCTAACGCCTAAAGATTCGGTCCCCAGCACATTCAAAGCTGCCAATACTAAGCGTAACCACTCTTAGGCTGAGGGAGAAAAGTCGCCGACCAGAAGAAAGGTCGCATCGAAGACCATTCAAACTCCGCTTACATTATCATCAACGAGAATGCGCTTTAATGAGGTAGTTAAGGACCAACTACTATTGCCTCTGGTGAACAAAAAGGAGGACAAAATTGCTCCTGTAATAACGGAATTTGGTACCACCGCATCCTAATTGGCGGAACTCATAATGGATTACGTAATCACCAATAAGGACATACCGGTACCTCGTTTCGACTCCGGTGAGATCTACCAGGGGTACAGGATAATTAAATGCTCAAAGGAATTCCTCAGCAATAGCATCGATTAACGAAGCTTGGGATGGGTTAAGTTTTAAACTCATCCCTGCAGCGGAAATCCCACTGAGACCGCGAGCAAGGTTTTGGTTACCAAAAATGGGCAAATATTTTTTTTAATACATGTTTTATTTATTGTATCTTCAAAAACGAACTAACAATAAGTATTCAAATTTTAAATCTAAAAATATAATTATTAGGCCCAACCAGTGTCGGACATAAGCTTAGTGATAGTTATAAGTAATACATAAGTAATGAAAATCAAGTGAAAAAAAGTATTTTCAAGCAGTCCCATCTGAAGTGTTGAGTATAAGAGCCCTTGTGTCTCTCTTTTTAAGGCGGATGTGTTCAGTAAAATTCAAGATGTTACGAGCAAGGGGATTAGGATGTAACTCGAGTTAAGTTAAGTATTTGCCTGCGTATTCGCAATTTCTTCAGTCACTAGTGGCATATTTAAATCATGATGTAAATTTTAATTTTTAATGTACTATGGAGAAGATGTTATTAACCTTAAAATTATGTTTTGTCTTCGTTGGATTTTCTCAACATTTGAAGCAGAATCAGTGCCCCATAACTGGATTCCGTACAACCATATTGGCTTCATAGTAAAAGTTTGCAGTGGTGGTGGGGATATTATTGCCCACAGTCATATCACAAGTATATATTAAATACAAGAGTGGACCCAGAATACTACCTTGAGGCACACCGGAAGATATTAATTGGGGCACACTAATGAAGTCTTCTTTGGCAAAAGTGAACTTCCTACCAATTATATAACTTTTCAAACGTTTTTGTATGTTTATTGGCAGATATGTCTTCAATTTTAAAAATAGACCTTCGTGCCATACTTTATCAAATGCCTGAGAAACATCATTTAAAAGGACAGAGCAATACTTCTATTCTTCAAATGTCCTCCTTATAGCTTGAACCAATTTATGCGTTTGCTCAATAGTAGTTTGCTGACTTCTAAAACCAAATTGATGGTCTGGGATGCACCCATTATCGGCTTAAATTCTGGACAATTTAGTCATGAGCAGCTTGTCAAAAAGTTTTAAATTTGTTGATAGTAAGCTTATAGGCCTATATGACTCAGCCTTGGTAAGATCTTTGCCCGGCTTCGGAATCATTTTTATCTTGGCAAGTTTTCAGTTATGTGGAAAATGCTGCATTCGTGAAATGGCATTAAAACTAAATAGCAGAATTCTTATTGCAATATGAGGCAAGTTCATCAGCATCTTGTTACTGTTTCCATCAATACCTGGAGCTTTTTTCGGATTAAGCTTAGTAATTAAATTTGGACATCACGCGTCTTAAACTTTATCGGTAAAGGGGTAGAGTAACTACACTCGGCAAATCAGCAACACCGGTACATGTGTTTGGTGTAAATACGGATTTGAAATAATCAGCAAATATGTTAGCTTTTTTCAGCATCGCTTTTTGCTCAACCTCCAGTAGATGTGCGTATATGTGGTTAAAACACAACGGGGGTTTTAAGCTAGCAGTGCGCCACAAAGGTAAATAGACGCAAGCAACTCTTGGAGTCGTTTAGTGCCCTTTTTAAATCTGAATTTATGTTGAGGTGATCTGTGCTGTTGCCATTTCCTTCTGGCTCTTCTTTTTTCACATACGAGATGTTCAATATCCGTATAATAAATTCTGTTAAACCCAGCCTGTGTAATCATTTTGTTAAGGTTGGCAATGTTAGCCAATATCTTCGGGTGTTCTTAGCGCAATGTTTTCCGTGCAATGAAATATATTTTTTGAATCGCAGCCCATTAACACGATTTATCATCTTGACATATAGAAGAGTTAAAGCACTTCTCAGTGGGTTACAAATTCTAACGATCATGGGAGAGTGATGGGACGAGAGATCTAGGGAAGCTTCAACGTGAAATATTTTTCATGAAGCCAAAATCTATAAAATCCGGAAATTTGTGCATTTCAGTAGGCCAGTAAGTGGGCTCCCTACTTGAAATGACGTCTTAGCCCATTTTTAAAATTGTGTTGAACAATGCTTGACCTTTGGGTGTAATAACCCAGAGGTCAATAATACTAACATTGCGAACCCCAGAAAGTATGGAGGAACACTTCCTCACGTTCATTTGTATGTTGGTGAATACCGTTTGCGTTCCAAAAATATGTTTCTAACGTGTTCAGGGTTTGTTAACTAATGCTTGAAGCAGTGTTTTCTGCATTCGCAGCATTTCTTGCATCATGCTAGGCATATTTGTTGTAAAGTTGTTTATAGTTAGCAGCAGACTCTCAATAGTAGCTTCAAGGCGACTAAAGTTAAAGCCTGAGTTTGCATTCGTTGAATTATTTGGCGGTGTAACATTTTGTGTGGGAATAGAACTAGGCTTAGCAGCATCGCCATACGATACACGTGAAGTAACTGGTTGGCTCACCTGAGCAAAAGTGGCGGAGTACGCGTTTAATGGTTTAGCTGGAGCTAATTTAGGTTTTTGCACCATAGCCTGCTTGACGAAAGAATATATAGGACAATCTCTGTAGTTAGCGGTGTAATTACTTCCACAATTACTGCATTTCCTATCACTTACATCTTTTGGCTTATTGCAACTAAGAGTGCCGTGTAATTCACCGCACACAACGCAAACAGAGGGTAAATTGTGTGTTTTTGTATGGCCATATTCTTGGCAATTATGGCACTGTACAGGACTTGAACGCTTATTTGGCTCTTCAACTGTGAGTTTTCAGTAGAAGAGGTATTTCAAATTATAAATTAGGTGCGTCTAATTTTTTTTAATTTTATATCATTCGGCTCAATATCAACGTGAAACAGAGGTTGGGGGATCTTCTCCCTATTAATTATATTGGATAAATTTTTTACCTTAAACCCCTGGAAGACGAGTGCATCTTTTATTTCCTCGGGAACAACATAAGAAGCTGGTATGTGTAGAAACTTGTTTTATTTTTTTCAAATCCAGAAACCATTTTGCAGAAATCTTTTTCGTCATAAGTTAAGATTTTCGTTTCAACAATATGAAATTTATTCTCACCAATGACCGAGATTAATTTTTTGATAGGATCGTTTGAATTTTTTTCTCTCAAATATATTGGTGGCGGCTTGGAGGTTTTGTTCGTGGGTACATTGGGTTTGTCGGATTCATCTTGCAATATTTGAAAATGGTTTTGACGATTTGTAGAGGATGCGCTGTTATCCCTCTATCTTCGGCGCAGATGCAATTTTAGTAGAATTTGGGCTTCGCACGCGCTTTGTTACAGTTATATATCATTTGGCCTTGTTACCAATTGTAACAGGGTTTTCGGGATCGGGTTTGTCATCATCTCGGTAGATGCAAAGTCTGATGCCCATAAATCCGTAGTACAGCAGACCTACCCTCTCCCGGAGTAGTGACAACGTTGCCTTGTTAAGGACCACGATTGTCATCCTACGAGGATCAACCGGTTCGAAGTCCTTTGCTAACTCCCAATCATTGGTTGGAAGGTCCGGGCTTCCTTTCTGGAAGATGTCCAGGATCTTTGCTGGGTCATGTGGTTCAGCTGAAATGAAAGCAATTGATCTCGGCCTGCGAGGTATTTTGCTGACCGGGAAAAATTCTGGTCTTGCACCGGGCCACACTTCGCCTAGGGATTGGATGATTTCCTTTAATTTGGACGCCGATAGCTCGTCCATGCAGGAGACCAGTTTCACATGTCCCGAAACTAGCCTGCGTCCATGAATTTTTATGAATGCCCTTGACTCATGTCACTGTCTTTCAGGTAAATGTCCAATAACTTTTGATAGATCGATCCCCACTTATCGTGATTGATTGCCCCGTCACTGTTACTATGGTCAAGAACAGCCCCTACCGGTGGGTTTCTTGCAACCCCCTGGGAGATTTGTTTATAATCTTAAAATCTACCTGCTTTTGACGCTTGCTGGATGGTTGTACCATCCAGCTGCAGGTATTTTTGCAGTTGCTACAAGGTTGGAGCCATAGTGTGCGGCCAGGTGAGCCTTTGCCCATGCCAGCGAGGATATTTCTTATTGCTCAACTGCTCGATATAGCGTCGAGCAGCTTGTAACTCAACGGTGGCTTCGCGCGTCAGGAAGCTTCGTTCACGCGAAATTTGTGCTTCCGTTCCAGATGCAGTAAGCAATGTCGGCTTTAAGCTGACTGGCACATCCTTCTCGAGCACTTTTAAATTTTTAGGTGCAATTGACAGCTGACATACCTTTCATTTGCTTTAGGGTCCAGTTGGCACTAGCGATGATTTCCCGGTTGAAACACCCAAAGCTATTTTGGCTCATTTCTCAGCTCTCAATTTCGCTAGCCTTTCCTGTCGGAATGGCAAGGCTTTTTACGTTGTTTTATTATTAGTTTTTTTCCCACGAGTATCGTCTAAGGACACTGCTACCATCCACCTTAATGTTCCAAGAGGTTTAGTTTTGGTCCAAGGGCTCCATTCATAGGAAGAATTACACCATAAGAAAGGAACCTCAACATGAGTTTCAAGCCTGATTCATGAGCTATAGGAGGACGTGCATGACAGAAAGCTTATACTCCTACAGGATAGCTAGGGGCCGAACTAGCGCTGTTATTCGGGTTTTTGTTTATTAGATTCCACAAATATATTCAGAATAAAAAATTGTTTGGGTTAACATTTTGTTCGGTTGATAATATCAGCAAAGTATTTCATTTTCTTTTCTTTTAGTTTTTTTTAGTTACAATAACCGAATTTTTTTAAATTGAATATTGTTTACAAGAATAGTTTTTTCATTTTAAAAGCTTATCTTCAGTCACGTTACTTTCTAATTTATATTTTATTCAGGTATCAAAGTTTAAAACGGTTATTACATAATCAATTATTATTACTAATAAAATATTGTGAGAATATTATCCCCACAAAAGCATAAATGTGCAAAAAGGCCAAGTTCCTGCCCAAAATTTCGCCCTTTAAAAGTAGTGAGATAAAAATTTTGACCAAGTTCTTGTTTGCCACAATATCTAACACACAAATATGTTATGTATTATATAAATTTGTAATCGTAAGGGTGTCATATAATTTCTAGATAATCTGCTAACTTGAAAATATTTTTACCGATTTAAAGAAATGAATAAATAAAACTTTTTCCCTCCTCTTTTATAAAAGTAATAAAAGTAAACCAAATTTTAGCTCTCTAGCAATAGCGAAAGTGCTTCATCAATTTGTAGAGTGTGTCAGTGGTCAGTGAGTATGTCTCAAAATATGCACTTTTGCACATCTATATCTCCGAAACCTTTCACTGCAAGACTTTCAAACTTCGCATACGAGGTTACATGAATTTATTCTAATTATGGTTTAAATATCATAATTTTACGATTGCGGGGAACAAAGTTATGAGGGGGGTAAAAACAGCTCGAATGGCTTCCTGTAAATATACACACTGCATGCATTGGCCAGAACTTGGCCTGGCGCACTACCGTGCGCTTAGATTTGTATTGTAACTATAGTTTTTTGTCTATAAATATGAAAAAATCGTACATTTGATTGATAATTGGTAACAAGTATGGAACATTGGAATACATAAATAAATAAACAGATTTTTTACCAATCTCTTTCTGAGCAACGAATATTCTCGAAGAAAACTTTTGTGCGAATTTCATGATATCATCAATTTACTCACCTTCCAGATTTTCAGTTACCGAAGATCAGTATGAAAAATTCTACAAATTGCCTGGACCTTGTTTCGTGGCAGCTGGTGAATACAATGCAAAACATACGTACGTAGAGGTCAAGCATTGTTTAATACAATTTAGAAAATGGCCTTGGAAGTTATTTCGATTGGGGAGCCCACTTACTGGCCTACTTACATACAAAAACTTCCGGATGTTGTAGATTTTGGCGCCACAAAAAATATCTCTAGGGATTTAATTTATGTTTTAGCTTCTCTAGAACTCCCGTCCCATTACTCTCCTTTGATCTTTACAATTAGCAGCTCATTAAAAAGTAACTTACCTCACTCATATGTGAATATTAAATGGCTGAGTTTCAAAAAATATCTAAGTAGTCATTCTACGGAAAATTTTCAGCTAAGAACATCTGATGATATTGAATTTTACATTACCAATCTTAACGAAAATATTAAACAGGCTGCTGAACATGCCACTCCCTCGTATCCGCAGACTGGGTTAAAAAGAATTTATTCTGTGGCAACAGCACAGATAACCCCAAAGTAAAATGAGATATAAAGAGAGCACTTAACGAGTCCAAGGGCTGCTTGGATATGAAGAAACTGCATCTCTTAAAAATTATCTGGAAAATTTTGATGTCACACCAGCATCTAATTACTCTTTGTGACGCGTTGCTAGATAGCTTAAAACACCCGTTGAGTGTAAATCACCTCTGCGCACTTCTAACGGAGGTTGGGCAAGAAGTGATACTAAAAAAGGTAACATATTTGCTGAGCACTTAAAATCCGTATTAACGCCAAACACGTGTACTGGTGTTACTGATTTGCAGAGTGTAGTCCGACTACCCTCAACCCATAAAGTTTAAGACTCGTGACTTACAAAAATTAATTACCAAACTTAACCCGAAGAAAGCTTCGGATATTAATGGAATTAGTAGCCATATGCTGATGAGGTTGCGTCGTATTTTTTTTTATTATCCACACAGCTGGATTCCATGATTCCAAAGCCGGGCAAAGATATTACCAAGTCATATAGGCCAATAAGTCTTCTATCAACAATGTCAAAGCTTTTCGAACAACTGCTTAAAACTAAATTGTCCCCAATTTTAATTAGAAGTGGGTGGATACCGGACAACCATGGCATAGCACCATTGAACTAACTCATAGATTGGTTCAATTTATAAGAAGAACTTTTGAAGAAAAAAAAAGTATTAAGTGTCAGCCAATGTAGTAATGGTAAAGTAAGAAAATAAAAAAAAGTTGATTATTGAGTTCTTGTTTTAACTTTGTGATTTCTTGTTGAGCTTCTCATTTATATAAATAAAAGTTTATAACGTAATAACTCTAGTTGTTCTGAGAAACTTTGGGTAAAGGTTCCCTGATGATCTGCATTAGCAACAGTGAAATGTGCACAGGATCCAGCTAAACACCTCAATAATCAATTTCAATTTATTTTTAATAAAAAATACTTTACTGAATAAGTAAAATAATAACTTGGGATTAGTTTGTCTGCTACGTATCAATCAAAGATTTTAAGAAAAAAATTGTTTAAAAAATATTGTAGTTATGATCTACGCATCGAATACAAATCACAAGTTGGCAAAAGTCATTGATGTCTGTGCTTACATCTTAACAACAAGAAACGAATTTGATATTTATTAATTTTTCTCTACAGACTACTAATTCTCTTAAGAGACAAATATAGAGATTGTAAAATCTTATTTTTGTAACGTAAGTTTTTGAAAAATTTTGTAAAGCATATTTTAGATAAATATTCCATCAGAAAATGGTCTTCCTTGCCTAACAATATCCATACTTATTAAATTTGTGAGACAAATATAGAGATTGTAAAATCTTATTTTTATAATTAAGTTTTTGAAAAATTTTGTAAAGCATATTTGAAATAAATATCCCATCAGAAAATGGCCTTCCTTGCCTAACAATATCCATACTTATTAAATTTGATACTTGTAATTGAATTGTTTTATTTTCAAACTTTAGTTTAGTATCGTTCACTGATAGCATCCATTCTTTTATATTTTCAAAATAATTTTTTTTAATACATGTATTTATTTATTGTATCTTCAAATATGAACTAACAATAAGTATTCAAATCTTAAATCTAAAATATAATTATTAGGACGGGCCACTGTCGGACATAAACTTGTTATAGTTATAAGTAATACATAAGTAGTGATAATCAAAAAAGAAAAAATAAAGTATTTTCAACAAATCCCATCTAGAGTGTTCAGTAATAGAGCCCTTGTGTCCCTCTTTTTTCACCGGATGTGTCCAGTAAAGTTCAAAATATTACGAGCAAGCGGATTAGAATGTGACTCGAGTTTTGTTAAATATTTGCCTGCGCGTTTTGCAATTTCTTCAATCACTAGTGGCATATTTAAATCACGATGTATATTAGAGTTTTTGATGTACCATGGAGCCGATGTTATTAACCGTAAATTTTTTTTTTGCTTTCGTTGGATTCTCTCTACATTGGAAGCTGAAGCAGTGCCCCATAACTGGATGCCGTAACACCATATTGGCTTCAAAAGCGACTTGTATATTAAGAGTTTACAGTCCAGGCTAAGTGTTGAATTTCTGCCAATCAACCAGCGTATTTGAGAAAACTTAAGTTTCATCTGAGTTAGCTTAAAGGAATGATGAGGAATATTTTGATTGTTCATTCGAATGGGGGAACAAGTATCTCTTTTTGGCATAAACGTTATATGGACACACTTTTGCTCATTTACCTTAATTCTCCATAAGTTCAACCACATTTCCAATTGTGTAATATGTTCTTGTTTATATCGGGAAGCCTCGTGAGGGTTTTCATGCATACTAAGGCAGGCTGTATCATCGCAAACGTAGATGTATGGATATTGCTGCTCAAAGGCATATCACTAGTATACATCAAATACAAAACTGGCCCCAGTATGCTCCCCTGTGGCACACCGGATGATATAGATTGGGGCACACTAATGAATTCTCCTTCCACAACCGTGAAATTTCGGGTAGTAATGTAACTTTCTAATAGATTCAGAAAATTTATTGGTAGATATGATTTCAATTTTAAAACGAGGCCTTCATGCCACACTTTATCAAATGCTTGGGAAACGTCTATAAACAGGGCAGATCAATACTTCTTTTTCTCAAATGTTTTTCTTATAAATTGAACCAATCTATGAGTTTGTTCAATGGTGCTATGATGACTTCTAAAACCAAATTGATGGTCTGGGGTGCACCCACTATCAGTTAAAATTGGGGACAATTTTGTCATGAGCAGCTTTTCGAAGAGTTTTGACATTGTTGATAGCAGACTTATTGGCCTGTATGACTCAGCCTTGGTAAGGTCTTTGCCCGGCTTTGGAATCATTTTGACCTTCGCAAGCTTCCAGCTTTGTGGATAATACTCCAGTCGTAATATGGCATTAAAAATAAACAGCAGGATTCTTATTGCAATATGCGGGCAGTTCATCAGCATCTTGTTACTAATTCCACCAATACCTGGAGCTTTCTTTGGCTTGAGTTTAGCAATAACTTTATATACATCATGCATATTAAGCTTTAAGGGTCGAGGGGTCTGAGCAACTACACTCGGCAAATCAGCAACACCAGTACATGTATTTGGGTTAAATACGGATTTTAAATGCTCATTAAATATTTTACAATTTTCCGTATCGCTTCTTGCCCAACCTCCGGTAGATGTGCGCAGAGGTGGCTTAAACTGAACGGGTGTTTTAAGCTTTCTAGCAGCGAGCCACAAAGAGTAATCAGATGTTGGTGTGACATCAAGACCTTCCAAATAATTTTTAAGAGATGGGTGATCTGTGCTGTTGCCTTTGCCTTCTAGTTCTTCTTTTTTTACACACGAGATGTTCAATATCCCTGGAATAAATTTTATTAAACCCAGACTGCGGATGGGAGATAGTGGCATGTTCAGCAGCATGTTCGTTAAGATTGGCAATGTTAGTTTCAATGTCATTGGGTGTTCTTAGCGTAATATTTTCCGGACAATGACTACCAATATATTTTTTGAATCGTAGTCAGTTAACACGATTGATAATCTTCATATATGGGTGAGGTAAGTCACTTCTTAGTGGGTTACAGATTGTTTCAACATTAATTAAATCCCTAGAAATATTTTTCATGACGCCAAAATCAATAACATCCGGAACTATTCGTACGTCAGTAGGCCAGTAAGTGGGCTCCCCACTCAAAATAACATCTAAGCCCATTTTTGAAATTGTATTAAACAAAGCTCGACCTCTAGGTGTTACAAGGCGCGAACCTCCGAACGAAATAAATGTTTTAATTTTTTATGAATTGAACAGGCCTTGTATCGTATCGTATCGCCTTGTAAACTAAATTACATGTGATAATTATCAATGAACAAATAACATCAAAGTTAGTTGTAAATATTCTGACAACACATATAGCCAATTCACAAATTCTTCTAAAGCCATAAGCGATAAGTTACTATTTAAAATTAAATAGCACAGTTGTGAACGGCCTGTTGTATTGCCATATAAAAATTGTCATAACTGTTAAATTGAAATGACAGAAAATTAACAAATAGGTTTATATCTATTTCTGACGTCGTTGAAAGGCGACTAGCTAACTGAATATTTTTTTAATTTGAAAATATTAAAAAACTACCATTGTGGTGTTATTAATTAAAATGAAAAAACGTTTATTTATTTATTTGTTTATTTATGTCGACCATCTTGGTCGACCACACTTTTTATATTAATTAAATAAAAACTTACAAATATAATGAAATTAAAACTAACTTAAACTTATCGTGAGAAAATGCTTGGTCGGCATAAATACACGCCGACCAGGTGCATTGTATGTGTAGGCATAAAATATTCAAATAAGCCAGTTGATCAAGTTACCTGCTGATGACAAATAACTGATGCAGCCAAACACATAAGTATGTGGACAAATATGAATTACTGGCACAGTCAAACACATAAGTATGCGGACAGATATATTCCATAGCCAAACACACTACACCTCCCTTTTTCAGAAAGAATGATCAATGCGAGGTAGTTGATCATTCTTTAGTTACAATGGATTTAAAAATGAAGGGGGCTTCTCACATACATACTTGTGAATTTCAAATAACAATAATTTTTTTTTTTTTTTATAAGGTAAATTTTTTTTTTTGTGTTGTACAATACATATTACAGATAGTATTTTTTTTTTGTCTATAAGCTTGTTTAAGTTATGTTCCTCTTAGACCAATTTGTGGTGTTTTTTTTTTTTTAAATAAAACTTTAAACTTTTTCTCTTTTAAATATGGGAACACAAATCGTTTGCTATTTTATGTATGCATTATGTATAAAATAATAAAAGTATGTTTTTTGGATTTTTTTTTTATTTTTTTTTTTTTTTTGACATTTTGCTTAGAATTTTTTAAGTTTAATTTAAAAATGAAATTGTTTGGACATACATACATATGAAGTTTATATGGTACATGTAGTAAATTTTTGGTTTTTTATGTTTTCTTTTATCATAGTGTTAGAAACTATCAGATTTATTTATAAAACTTATCAAGGTTTTATAAAGGGTTTTCATAAAAAAATTAACACAAAATGTTTCTTAAAAAGCCTTCATAAATATTAAAATAGTTTTAAAAATTATAAAAATTCTTAATTTTACCGCGCCATAAGCTCCAAAAGCAAAGTATAACCGACACATCTTTTGGAACGAAATCAGAGACAAAAGAAAATCAAAAATTAGAATAAAATGTGTCATTCCTCCCCTGTTCTTAGCAAGACCCTTTACCCCGTGAACTTCTTTACCATATTTTTATGAACAGTGAATGACTTCCCATGTTCATCTTGGAGTTCTACATTATTATTGTTGTCCATATTGGATATTTTATAGGGGCCCTTATATACTGAATCCAGCTTATGACCTGATTCATTGCGGATCAAAACGAGTTCCCCGAGGGTTAATTCTATTGGATCTGCCCACTGGGTGGAAAGTTGTTGTCTTTCCCACTTAGCATTTTCTATGATATTGGCAGCTCTTCGCTGCGCCACTTGAAGTCTGAATTTAACCTCTTTTCCATATGAATCAATGTTGTACAATGGTTCTACAATGTTTTCTTTTGTACAATCAAGAGTTGGTGGTATCTTTCCGTAAACCAACTCGAATGGACAATAACCATGAGCCGTAGATGGGGTGGTATTGTAACAATATACGAAGTATTTTAACCACAAATCCCAATCTGTTTTATCGGATGAGATGTATGTTCGCAGATATTCGTTAAATGTTCTGTGAGATCTCTCAACAGTACCCAAAGTCTGATGATGATACGGAGTAGAATTGAGTTTCTCTATCTTCATCATTGAGCATAATTCCGACATGACTTGATTCATATATTCTGTTCCCATGTCCGTTAGTATTGTATTCATTGGACCGTAAGTCAAAACAAATCCTTCCATAATTGCTTTGGCAACCATTCTGGCTGACTTATTCTGAATGGGTATTGCAACTAAATATTTAGTTAAATCACATATCATAGTGACAGCGTATTCGTTTAATGACTCGGACCGTGGTAGTGGTCCTACGGTGTCAATTATTACTCTGTCAAATGCCTTTAACGGTGTAGGAGTTATGATGAATGGCTCTTTACCGTTGACAACTGTTTTATTTTCTTGACATGCTTTGCACCGTTTTACATATTGGGCTATGTCTCTAGTCATGCCTTTCCAATGGTATCGAAGTCTAATCTTCTTTATCATACGTGTTATCCCCGGATGTCCTCCTGAAATAGGATCATCATGATATTTTTGCATGATTTGTAATTTATCTGTATCGGTGAAAATTGTTGTTAATTTAGGCGTGAGCACAATTGTTAATTTACTTTCTTGCAGTATTTCATTGCCTTTATTCTTAAAGGTTTCAACATTGGTTCCTAGGAATTTAAGCAGACTATCATCGAAGTGTAGTCGCATGGTTGTTAAACACATGTTATCAGCTATTTTTTCAAGCTTTAGAAAGAGGTGACCTAAGTCTACATTTCCATCAATAACCGTGTCTTTCAACAAAAATTCAGAAAGAATTTTCTTTCCTTTTCTAATTATAACTTTATTTTTGGTAAAATGCAATTGTGGCATTTTACTGTGCTCTTGAGCATTAATTGCCTCATAAACCTTTAGTTCAACCGATTTTGTATTAGCCGTTATACCATTGTCATTACAGTGCCTACCTGCTTTTGCCTGAAGTCTCGTAGTTACCTTCAGTATTGTATTAGCGTCAATATTTTTTATATCATTAATATTTATACGTGACAGCGCGTCCGCGGCGTAATTTTCTCTACCCCTAATATACTCCACCACAAAGTCATATTCTTCTAAGTCCAGCCTCATACGGGTTAATTTTGATGACGGGTTTTTTAATGAAAATAAATAAGTTAGGGGTCTGTGATCGCTTTTAATTACAAACTTTCTGCCGTAAACATATGGTCGGAAATATTGTACTGCCCAATGAATTGCAGTTAATTCCTGCTCTATTGTTGATTTATTGCTTTCACCTTTTGTGAAAGATCTGGATGCGTAAGCAATTGGTAGCTGAATACCCTGCTTTTCTTGGCTCAAAACGGCACCACAGGCATGTTTACTTGCGTCTGTGGTTATGCAGAATTCTTTAGAAAAATCCGGATATTGGAGAATTTTTGGACTCAGCAATTGATTTTTAAGATATTGGAATGCTTTTTCACATTGTTGAGTCCATTCAAATTGCACATTTTTTCTAGATAATCTGGTAATATGTCGCGATGATTCAGCAAAATTTGGTATAAATCTTCTGTAATAATTACAGAATGCTACGAAGCGTTTAGCTTCATCACCATTTGTAGGTGTTGGATAATTTTGTATAATTGAGTATTTGCTGTCGTCAGGTAAGATGCCTTTATCGGTGCATTTGTGACCTAAAAATGTTACTTCACGACAAAAAAATGTACATTTATCAGGATGGAGTTTGAGATTGTATTTTCTGCAAGTATTAAACACTTGTTTTAAGTTTTGTAGCATGTGTTCTGAAGAGCAACCTATTACTACTAAGTCATCCATGTATACAAAGGCTTGGGTTGGAGATAATCCAGAAAAAGCCAATGACATCATTCTTTGGAATGAATTCGGGGCAATTTTAATACCATATGGCAGTCTTTTAAAGCGAAAAGAGCCTTTCTGTGGAAAAAGATGTAATGTCTCTAGAGTCTTGTTCCAATTCTATTTGATGAAATCCCGACATTAAGTCCAGGCATGAAAAGAACTTGGCTCTTCCTAACTGATCAAGAATGTCATCTGTACGAGGCAATGGGAATTTATCAGCTATCAGTTTTTTATTTATTCCTCTATAATCTACGACCAATCTCCACCTTTTTTGTGTTGAGCCGGGTAATGGCTTTTTTGGTACTATTAGAATAGGGCTATTATATTGCGAGATGGATGGTTCTATTATATCATCATTTATTAATTTATCTAATTGGGCATTAACTTCCTCTTTGTGAGCATGAGGGATTCTATAATTTTTGATGTACACTGGTTGTGTATCATGAAGTCTAAGTTTCTGCTTGTAAAAATTGTTAGTACTTATTTTTTCAGTCTCCAGAGCAAAAATATCTATGTAGTCTAAGCATAATTTTCTTAAATCTTTATGAGCGTATTCGGGAAAGTTTTTTGTTAATTTTTCAAGTTTTTCCTTATTTAGCTTGGCATTAGTATCAGAACTGCAATTGACAATTTTATAGTTCGTTTCCCGAACTATTGTCATTCATGCAACGTATATTATTATTTCTATTCACGTTGCGGTTGTTACTGTTGTAACGGTTACTATTGTTGTTAAATTGATTCCTTACTCCGTTATTATAGAAGCTTCTAGGTGCATACCGGTCACTTGTGTTTCTGTTATTGGGATTCCTGTTACCATTATTCTGATTATGGGAATCAGGGGGCCTATTAGAGTTATTGGGTCTGTTACCAATATTTCTAGAGTAACGATTTCTACTATTAGATAAATTATTGTTGTAATTGTTTTGGAAAGTTAATATAGCATTAGGTTGTCCGTATGCGTCCGTACAACTGCTTATAAATTTTGTTTTAACTTCATCCATGTTTAGGAACGTTCCTGATTCCATGATCAGTTTTACTCGTTCGTTGGATGCATTTTTTATTATTGCTGAAACTGCTGCACGTGTTGTGTACTTGTTTGCAGTTTCATTTGGGAGGCCGTCAGATATGTAAGCGGTCTCCAATTTTTTTGCAAGTTCATCGATTTCCTTAACATAGGCATTGGCATTTTTGCCCGTTTGTTTTATATTCATTAACTTTGCATTGATGACGTCAACGGATTCACCCTTAACAGTCGATTTGAGTTTTACTATTATCGCTGAAATGGTCGATTCCGTTGTTACTATATTCCTAGTAGTGCCTTTTAGTTTTGTTTTAATAAGGCTTACCGCAATAGCCTCATGTGTACCCTTTATGCTTTCCACAAGTGTCAAAGCATCAATGAAGCTTTGTAGGTTTTCTGGACTTCCGTCGAAGTCAGGTAGCAGTTTGGATGCTGTATTTAGGAATTCTATATTTGTTTGTGACATGTTGGGAGAGGCTCTACTTGTACTTGGTAGATTTGAAGTTGGGTCTAAAACTAGTTCTGGTAGATATTTAAAATTTGTTTCCTCATGTAAAGAGTTAGGTACATTTAGTACGATACCTTTCTTTAAGGATATCGTTATTAATTTATCTCTTATGTCAGCGAAGAAAGCTTCAGCTGCTGCTTTATGAGCATGTGTTAATCTGTTATAATTAACATTAAGGAGTGCTCTAATTTGTTCGAATCTGCGCACGAGATTATTTATGTGCTTATTAATTGTTTCTGGTTTTATCTCCCTATTGAGATTGAGACACTTATATGATTTGATGAATTCTTCCTTTATTGCTCTGGCCTTATTCACTATTATTTCCCATTCCATGAGGTTTAAATTGAGATTTTATGGAATTTTAAGAAATGTATTCTTTAGGTCTATTTAAAATGGAAATTAAACAATTAGACTTGGTCTAAATTTCTGGCTAGTGATGCTGCGCGCGTATAATTTTTTTGTAATGATCTCTTATGAAGCTGGTATAGCGTTATAAGGATTTGCAGCGCCATTAAGGAAATGATAATTATCAGATACACGACCGGATATTCCAATTTTACCGTAATATCGTTGATGACGTTGGCATTAGGGTTTTCTATTTTTGATTCGCGGCCACCCATGATGCCTAAAATTATTTTAAGGTATGAAGTCAAAAAAAATCAAGGACGTGTTAGTTAAAAAAAAATGGTGCTTATGTCATGGATGCCGTGACCATTTTTTGATGGTCAATAGATTACCATGGCATAAACCAGATATCGCCAATTTATATCTGAATTAGGCTCTTAATTCTTGAATGTTATACCACTGGAGGGACACTTATGTATCTCAGTAGTAAGTTATTTGTTAGTATATCTTTATGTTATTTTTTTTTATATGTAAAATATATGAATAGTAAAGAAATTAAAAAATTAATATATGCATTAATATAATAAAAATGCATTGAAAAAATTGCAACTCTATTTTTAGAGTGCTTGTAGAGACATTTAAAAATATATGAATAAAGAAATATGTTTATAATAAAATATTGATATAATGTATTGATTAGTAATTATAAAATGTATTGAAAAAATTTAATTTAATTTTTTTTGTTTTTATATGCGATACTACTCTGTTAATGCAGCATTGGAGAGACATTTCTGTATAAATATAATAATAATCTTCATGTTAATAGTTTTATATTATTTACATAAAACATCCTTTCGTTGTTGTTTGGCTAAACAACACTAAAAGATTCACGATCATTTTAGGCAGCTATGTTATTTTTAAATGGTGCTGATGTTTTTTAGCATGCTGATGTAAATGCTGCTGCTGTTGCTGCAGTTTGTGTGGATTATACTGTGTATGTTGTTGGGTATTACTTACTGCCGCGTTGTAATTTGTCAGGTCGGTGTTGTCATAAGAAATTGCTGATGTTGATGATGGTGATGCTAAATCTTCATCAAATTTATATTTATTATTATCAGTTTTAGGTGCTTCTATCAGTATAGACTATTATGGTTAGTTTGATGATGATTATGGCGGTGACGGTGAATTATAATTTTGTCGGAGACTGAAGTCAACAGTTAAGAAAGGGACCGATATCAGAGAAATCTTGGGAATTGTTTCCATTTTTTTTTTTCTTTTTGCAGATATTTTTATTTTATTTCCTTAAAGCGTAAGTTATATAAGAAGATATGGCAAAAGTAATCCAAACGTTTTTTTTTTGAATAATTTCAGTTTCAATTTAGGTTTTTCAAACTTGTGATAGGTATTTAATGATTTTCAAATTTTACAAAAACTTTTTTATTTTCCAATTATTATAATTATTATTATTAGGTGTAATTTTTACTTATTTGCCAATTATTATTAGAAAAAAAAACAGCACTTCAACGATACATTGATTTGAATTGTTGTTTCACTGTAAACTTTAAACGTTTCATGATTGTTTTATAAGTTTTTGTTTTGCGGCAGGGGGACTAATTTTTTTAAAAACGTTAGAAAACTATATTTTATTCTTTTTTAATATTTTATAAAAAAAATACCCAATTTTAAACGTTTTATTTATTTCTTTTTTTTTTTTTATTATATTTTCATGAGGCACTTGATTTTTCTTTATTTATTTATCTTTTTTATTATTATGCATTTCGCAGCCTCAGAGGATATACAGAGATGTCGCGAGACGGAAGATAATTTGATAATCTTTTATATTTGCGCAACACTTCTTTGTTATGTATAAGAAATTTTAAATTGATTTGTACTTTTGCACTACAATGTTCTAAAGTATTTTGGCAGGATCGCCATGTTATTAATTAAAATGAAAAAACGTTTATTTATTTATTTGTTTATTTATGTCGACCATCTGGGTCGACCACACTTTTTATATTAATTAAATAAAAACTTACAAATATAATGAAATTAAAACTAACTTAAACTTATCGTGAGAAAATGCTTGGTCGGCATAAATACACGCCGACCAGGTGCATTGTATGTGTAGGCATAAAATATTCAAATAAGCCAGTTGATCAAGTTACCTGCTGATGACAAATAACTGATGCAGTCAAACACATAAGTATGTGGACAAATATGAATTACTGGCACAGTCAAACACATAAGTATGCGGACAGATATATTCCATAGCCAAACACACTACAGTGGTGATGTGGTTTTCCGATTTTGATTTTTTTTACTCGCAATGAAAGCGTGTTTTGCAAGTATTCTTATGCTTAATTCTTTGCGAATTTTAAACTGCGATTATACTGCTGTTAGCAAATTTCTGCGAATTTTAACCATTTTCGCCATTTTTACCGAATTATTGTCATTCGTTAGTTTTAGAGATGTTTAATAAAAATTATGGTTTGTTAAAGTTTTGCATTTTTTGCGAATTCCTGTTATTTTTGCAAGTGATATTTGCGCAGTGAATATATGCATAACTTAGTATCTATATGATACCCATAACAGGGCAGAGATTGTGACTAGAATTTTTAAGTCGTAAAATTTAATGGTGCTGCAAGAAATGAATTTATGCAAATAATTCTTGAAGGCAAGTTTGTCCAACTATGCCAAGTTCATCGGTCTTCCCAATTGTGTTTTTAACATAACTCTTGAGCGTAAAAAAATAATGCTTACATTAAAATAAATAGCAGACTGGAAAAACATAGGTAAAATTGTAATAAAAAATTTTTATCAGAAATAATTCATAATTAGGCTCAAGTTCAGTAATTTCAATTCTTATTGAATGAAATATTTTTATTAATTAATGTGAGTTTCCAAAGAAGAGAAGAAAAATTAAACTTAGACTTTAAGCTGGGGGAAATACCGATACTTTTCTGTGCAGCCACGCACTTCATCTGCACCCTAGTCTATCTACTTGGGTAGAGATTCTTATTAACATCAGCTATTTAACTTAAATTCACAATGAAACGGAATATGAAAACGAATAAGTAAAAATAATTAATGTGATGATCGTAAAAAGATAAGTAAGAATAGTATGACGCAATAGAACACTTTATGAGTTGGCTAATAGTTAAACGGAACAGCTAGCCGTTTTCGAAGGCTATTAAACCTTCATCATCAGCGTTCTTCAGTGTTTGGTCCACTGTGTGGTGTCGGTTTTTATTTTTATTTAAAAGGTTTTCCTTTTCTTACACTTAAAAAATAAGAACGCGAGTTACATACAAACCACCTCACCAATTATACCGGCCGGCAAACTGTGGGAAAACGTACATACAAGTTTTAAGTTACATTTTATTTCCGTTCCCACATTTTGCCAGACAGCAACGTCAGCATAAAAAACTGTCGTTGCTCACATTAAGTTAGAATTAAAAAATTATTGTTTTTTAGTCTTAAGATTCAATTCAAATAAAAAGCACTTAAAAGTGTAAAAACGGGTGTTTTTAATCAACACATTATTGGCGCAGTCGGAAACGGAATTAATTTCTAAAGAAATTAATAATAAAGAACAAATAATTAAATCTCTAACATAACTAATAATTAAATAAAAGTTAAAAGAAAAAAAAACAAAGTTTAAATAATAAAAAAAAAAGATATACAAAAAAAACCTAACTTTAATGAATAGAAAACAAAAATTCGACGAAAATCGCCATATAAACATGGAAGAAGAATTGCAGCAAAGAATTGTAGAACTTGAAATGGTTCTAAAACAGCAGGAGCTGAAAATACAATTACAACATCAACAATTAGAGCAACAACAGCAGATACAAAATCAGCATCAACAACAGCAATCGCAACATCAACAACAGCAGATACAAATGCAGCATCAACAACAGCAATCGCAAAATCAACAACAGCAGGTTCAGCAGAATCAAGTTCAAGGGTTTTATCTGAAACCAGAACACATAATAGCCGAATTTAGGAGAATAAGGCCGTTAGACAAAGATCATAATCTAAGGCAGTTTATAATGTCAGTCGAATCGACATTGGCTTTGGCAGGCGGAAATGATGACCTCATTGCTTATGGGTTGAGGATAGTGACGAACGAAAAACTGGAAGGAGATGCGGGCAAAATGGTTAGAGAGCTGACAGACGGAGCAACTTGGGAACAAATAAAAAATCAGCTTTTAAAAGGCTTGCAGCCGAGGAGAACTTATGGAGAGATTTTTAATTTTGCTAGAAATGCTAAAGTGAGTAACGTAAGTGAACTTTTCGATATATTTACTAAGGTTAAATATGAAATAAATGAATTATATGAATGAGATGTAAGAAGACCGTCAATATATAATCCTGATTGTGTAGACAGGGACTTGGTTGACTTGATGATTGAAAAAATAGATGGACCAATAAGGGCCCATATAGGTGAAGATGAAACTTTGACTAGTATAATGTCAAAATATACGAAACTTAAGCTTCTATATGATACTAGAGCAACAGCATTTGGTCATAGAACAGACTCGAAAAATAAAGATTTTGCAAAAATGAACAGGCAAACACCTAAGAAGATTTGGCAGGATTTCATGCCGCATAATAGCGAATTTCAAAAGAAAAACAATTTCAATTATAATTTAACAACGTCAAATACTAGCAGATTTCAAAATAAAAACAATAGCAATTATAATTTCCCCACGTCAAGTAATAATAGATTTCAAAATAAAAACAATTTCAATTATAATACTCAAATATCAAGTAATGGAGGATTCCAAAATAGGAACAACATCAATGATAGGTTACAGATGGGATCTAGTCATAATAGAAATTATCATAATACACAGCAGTCAGGTTTTTCAAACCAGAGGAAAAATGATCAGAACGGAAATTGTTATAACAGTGGACAAGAACGCCGAAGGAATTATTATGGCGAAGGACCGGAGCCAATGGAAATAGGTACCTTTCATCAGGAAAGTGAAGTAAATTTTCTGATACCGCCTCAAATACCAACTTGCCTATAGTAATAATATCAATAGGAAAACAGAGAATTAGAAGCCTTATAGATACGGGTTCTACAACTAGTGTAATAAAACGAAATAAATTAATTGAAAATTACCCGGAGCAGAAACTTGTTAAACCAATCAGATATCGAACCTTGAATGGATTTGGTGAAATATGTTCTCAATTGGTTACACCTTTTCCCAAGGAATTTTGTTGTTTGGGAACACTCAGTTGGAAGATTGATGATTTTCAAAATGATAGATACGATGCAATAATAGGCCAAAATTTTCTGGTACCCCTTAAGGCGATAATAAATAACCAACTTGAATATGTAGAAATCCTAGGTAATAAATTTTATTTCGAAAAAACGCACTACCCTTTTAATACTAATAATATATGTTCTCTCGAACCAATTCCACGAGAATCAATATTTGATAGGCTTAATTTTAGCCACTTGAATAGCGAGGAGGCAGAAAAAGTTGCAAATCTTTTGAATGATTTTAAAGACCTTTTTTATATCGAAGGTGATAAACTTTCGGCAACAAACGAAATAGAACACCAAATTATTACTGATACTGAAAAGCCCCTTTATGCAAAGATATACCGCTATCCCCAAATCCACGAAAATGAAATCAGAAGACAGGTAGATGAAATGCTAAAAGAAAATATTATCAGAGAGAGCAACTCTGCATATAACAGCCCCTTATGGATTGTTCCCAAGAAAACTGATAATTCGGGGACGAAAAAATGGCTTATAGTTGTAGACTACAGGAAGCTAAATGAGCATACAATTGAGGATAAATATCCGATACCAAATCTGAATAGCTTACTAGATAGGTTAGGTAGAGCTCAATATTTTTCGACTATAGACTTGGCGAAAGGTTTCCATCAGATACTTGTCAGGGAGGAGGATAGAAAGAAAACTGCGTTTTCTACTCCATTTGGGAATTTCGAGTTCGTCAGAATGCCTTTTGGTCTACGGAATGCACCTTCGACCTTTCAGAGATTGATGAACACTGTGCTAAGGAACCATATTAACAAAACCTGCGTCGTTTATATGGATGATATCCTTATATTCAGTACTTCGTTGACAGAACATGTTAGCAATATCAGGGACATATTTAAAACTTTAAGAAAGGCAAAATTAAAGATACAAATCGATAAATGCGAGTTCCTACGAAAGGAAACTCAGTTTTTGGGTCATGTCTTAACGACTAATGGAATCAAACCAGACCCGAGTAAAATTTCAATTATACAAAAGCTTAAGCTTCCAACTACCGAAAAACAAATAAAATCATTTTTAGGAATGACCGGTTTTTACCGAAAATTTATCCACAATTAATCTAAAATTGTTTACCCAATGACAAGATATCTAAGAAAAAACGAAAAAATAGAAACAAATGATCCCAGCTATATTACAGCCTTTGAAAAACTCAAAGAACTTATTACAAATTCACCCATATTAAGATACCCAAATTTCAATAAACGTTTCAAAATTGTTACAGATGCAAGTAACAACGCAATTGGAGCTGTCTTAACACAAGATGGTCACCCAGTAGCATATGCATCGCGAACGTTAAATAGACACGAAACCAACTATGCAACAATTGAGAAAGAATTGTTAGCAATAGTATGGGGTGTAAAATATTTTAGGCCTTATATCTATGGGAAAGAGTTTGATTTAGAAAGTGACCACCAGCCCTTAAAGTGGCTCATGAGCAAATATTCTGGGAGAGATATAAGCCCGAGGTTGCAAAGATATCTTATCGATTTAGGAGAATATCAATTTAAAATAGAGTATATTAAAGGAAAGTGCAATTACATTGCCGACTTCCTAAGTAGAATTGATGTCGATACAAATGAAATAAATACATTAAAGCCAATTCGAGAAGATTTTATACATAGTGGAGAAACAAATAATGAAACAGAATCTTTGGAAGTGCAAACGAGGCACTCACAGGAAGAAGACTTCGATGATGGTATAGGGATTTTGGATACTGTCGTCAATCGCTTTAAAGTTCAAATCATTGTTGTCGCTGAAAAAGAGACTAATATTAAAAGAGTTTTTGGCAATAAGCGAATTTTTATAGATAGAAATGACATTGAACAGGAAAATGTGTCCAATATTTTGAGGAGAGAAATTCCCAAAGGAAAAATCGGAGTATATTCTGAATTAAGCGACCATGAGTACTATAAAGTACAATCATGTTTGATAAGAGAATTCCCTGATAGAAACACATACAAAATAGTCAAATGTTCTTACTTTGCTAGAGACATAGAGGACGAGAATGAATTGAATAAAAATATAGCTCTCTTCCATAAATATGAAAGCGGACATTCAGGAATATTGGCTACTTATGAAAATATCAGGCACAAAATTTATAATCCAAATTTAAAATTGGCAATACATAAGGTAATAAATAATTGTCACATTTGTTCATCAGCAAAGTATGACAGAAATCCAATCAAAAAGAAGTTCCAAAGAACCGAAACACCTGCATCTGTAAATGAAATAGTACATGTAGATACATATGTAAATAGCAAGCAGTCGTTTATGATTTTCATTGATAAATTTTCAAAGCATGCTGTCTGTTTTCACATGCCAGATAGAAATAGTACAACTATAGTACAAAAACTTAGAGAATTTTTGGCAATAAAAGGTAAAACGAAAAAATTCATATTTGACAACGAATTCAATTCCAACAATGTTAAAAATTTTTTAGATGCAGAAGGAATTGACTTTCATATAACAAAACCTAATAATCAAAGATTAAATAGTACCATAACTGAGAAAATAAGAGCATTAAATCTCGAAGAACAATTACCAATAGAAACACAAATAATAAAAGCTATAAATTTTTATAACAATAGCTACCACAGTACGATAAAATGTACCCCTTTTGATGTGGTTAATAACAAAATAAATTTTGAAATAATAAAGGAAAGAATGGAGAAGTATAAGGACAAATTGAATGAAAAAAGAAATCTAAATAGGGAAAATTATGAGGAGAATAGAGAGGAAGGTTATATAAAAAATTACAGGGCTTTACGACACAAAGAACAGCCGAAATATAGGAAACATCTCTTAAGAAATGTTCACGAAACCAACATTAAAAGACCTCTTAAATTTTCAGACCCTGGTAACCGCCATGGTATTCCTTCTACTGGTGGTTCGGACTGAGGGATTTTTACAAATCAGCCAGCTACCGGAGAACAATGGCTATATTGATATAAAGATGGGTGAAGTGGAAATAGTTAATACTACTAACACAGTAGTACACATCGTAAATATTTTAGAAATAGTGGAAATTCTTAATGTCTTACAAGAAAATATTAAAACTGTAAATATAAGTAATAGGGAAATCCTTTTGCAAAAGATACAGAGTATACATGAAAAAATTTTAACAATAAAACCAAAACAAAAAAGGGAAAAGAGAGGTTTAATAAATATCATCGGCACAGCACAAAAATGGCTATACGGAACAATGGACGATGACGATAGGACAGAAATTATGGATCATATCTCCACAGTTGAAGAAAATAATAGGAATATCATTAGGACAGTAAACAATCAAATTATTATCAATGATTCGTTTAATAAATCACTTACTAGCTTAAAAAACTCTATAGATCAGGATAGAAATAGTATAAAATCTGCTTTTGAACAAATCAGAAAAAGTAATAACGAAATAATGAGACGTTACCTTTACTTAGACCAGTTGTCTAAATTAAATATGCTTGAAGACAATATAGAGAAAATACAGGATAATATCGCATCCGCCAAAAACAGTTTTATTCATCCTAGCATATTTACTAAAACAGAAATAGAAAACTTCAACATTGATTTTTATAAGTTAAAACTCCTTAAAATCGGAGTGATGACGTTCAAGGACAATTCTCTAATAATAGCCATACAGATCTCTGATAAATTCATTACTACACAATTGAGATTACTTACCGCTGTACCAAACACAAATTTTATGGAAATTGATGAAGTTAACGAAAATATTGTTGAAATAAATAACGTTATTTTACACTATAAGGAAAATGTAATCGTTAAACATCTCCAAAAAAGCAACCATTGTTCAATTAGAAATAACTGTAAGTACATATTTAATAATAAAACAGAAACAATAGAGTTGGATGAAGCAACTATTTTGTTGAAAAATGCTAGAAAAATTAAAATTAAGCAAACTTGTGACAATAGAAACTTAAGCTTATCAGGAAATTATTTAATAAATATAAACAATTGTAGCATTACAATCGATGATAAAATTTTTGAAAACAAACAACATATAATACATGAAAAATTCTTTTTTCCACCAACATCAATTATTAATGTAACAAACCCTAATTTTGAATTTCAAAATATTACTTTGCAACATGTAAAAAATGTAGAAGAAATTAAAGAATTGAAAGTTCATAGTAAAGTGTCATATGGACTGAACGTAACATTGATAATTGCTGTAACTATTGCACTTGTATTAATCTATTTTATAATAAAGAAGAAAAAGACGGGTGTAAATAAAACCCAAGTCGTAACGATATCTCAGAGTCCTTCTGACATTGAGAATATCATAAATAAGTATAGACCGAATAATTAATAATTTTTTTTTGTAAATGAACTCCAAGTTACAACGGTCAGTTATATTTAATCTTATAAATTTTCATAATAAAAGAAAAAATATACTTATATATAAAATACCATCATATATATACTAAGATATAAGAATTTCTTCCAGAAAAACAAAAAACACAAACAAATATAAAAATATATACATGTATAAGAAATCCAGGAGGATTTCAAACAAGGGGTGGAGGAGTTACATACAAACCACCCCACCAATTATACCGGCTGGCAAACTGTGGGAAAACGTACATACAAGTTTTAAGTTACATTTTATTTCCGTTCCCACATTTTGCCAGACAGCAACGTCAGCATAAAAAACTGTCGTTGCTCACATTAAGTTAGAATTAAAAAATTATTGTTTTTTAGTCTTAAGATTCAATTCAAATAAAAAGCACTTAAAAGTGTAAAAACGGGTGTTTTTAATCAACACATTATTCGCGTACCATTAATTCAATAATTTTCAATGTACTATAAAATTTATATTGAGGTATTTAAAAGTAAGTAAAATTAATACTGTAAATTAATATTTTTCCATATTGAAGTAATCAATTTCAACATTTTTGAAGTAAAAAATTTCAAATTTTTTTATTAATTTAATATGGTTTTTATGGATTTTAAGCTGTTTTTTCCTGCGTGTACCATTTAAATTATTGATAACACTATGAAAATCATCATAATGTAAAATCATCATAATGTCTTTTAATGACATGTTCCTTTTTTTCATCTTAAAGCTTTGATAAGCATTGTATGTTACCAAATGCATTATTTATAACAAAATATTTTTCGTATGAAACACGTATGTTTGCTGGACATATATTTCTGAAAAAAATATAAGAACTATGTAAGCATCCGCCTGATGTTCATTCGTCGCTCCTATTTTAATGCCGTATTACGACTAGAGCATTTTCCACACCACTGGAAGCTTTGCAAGGTCGAAATGATTCCAAAGCCTACCAAAGATCTTACCAAGGCTGAGTCATACAGGCCAATACGTCTACTACTATCAATAATGTCAAAACTTTTCAAAAACCTGCTCATGACAAAATTGTCCTCAATTCTAATTAGTAGTGGGTAAATCCTGGATCATCAATTTGGTTTTAGATGTCAGCATAGCACCATTGAACAAACGCATAGATTGGTCCAATTTATAAAAAGAACATAAAAGAAGTATTGTTTTGCCCTGTTAAATGATGTTTTTAGGCATTAGATAAAGTGTGGCATGAAGACCTAATTTTAAAAATGACATTATGTCTACCAAAAAAGCTATTGGAAAGTTACACTACTTCATAAAGGTACCAGAACCTACCTCATCCGGTGTGCAAAAGGGGAGTATAGTGGTCCCAGTATTGTATTTTATTTATACCTGTGATATGACTGTGAGCAGTAATATATGCTTTAGTATACATAGAAATCCTTACGAGGCATCCCGATATCTTTAGAAACATATTAATCGGCTAGAAATATGGTTAAATTTATGGAGAATTTAAGCAAATGAACAAAAGTGTTCATGTAACATTTACCTTACGAAATTGTTCCTTAACATTCACATGTGAAATATCTAGGCACACCGCAGTGCGCCAGGCCAAATTTTGGCCAATGCACGCAGTGTGTAGGTTTACAGGAAGCCATTCGTCGTGTTTTTACCCCCCTATAACTTTGATTCCCGCCGTTGTCTAAAATTTAATTTATTATTTATTATTTAATTTATGTTACTTCATATGCGAAGTTAGAAAGTTTTAGAACAAAAGGTTCCTGAGATATGGAGATATGTCAAAAAGTACATATTTTAAGACATACTCACTGGCCACTGACACACTTATCAAATTGATGAAGCACTTCCGCTGTAGCTGGAGAGAGCTGAAATTTGTTACACGAGTATATCTAGGTGAGCAATGAACTAAAAAATCTGAAAGCACAGAAATTTGAGCAAGTGGGTGAGGCTACGCCCATAAAAATTGAAATTAGTGCTAGTGAGCTGAAATTCGATACAGGATTAGGTCTAGGTTAACCATAAACTAAAAAAATCTGAAAACCCGAAAAATTTTGCCAGAAGGGCGGGGCTACGCCCATAAAAGTCAGAATTAAAAAACCAAATCCAAAGCGCTTAACTGAAGCGATTTTATTGAAATTTGGCATCTATATTAAGATAATGCAAGGCTATAAATTTTTCGTTAAAAATTAAAATTTAAGCCTTATATTTCATGTACTACGGCTCAGCCTATTTAGATATACAACTTATGTAGGTATTATTATCCGTTTGCAACGAAACTTGACACGAACTATAAGCACTGGTTGAAAAAAATTTAGTATGGAAAAATGGTCGGGGCCACGCCCATAAAATTTTTAAATTAAAAGTTGCGCTAAGGAGCTAAAATTGGATATTGAAATAGGTCTAGGTGAGAAACCAACTAAGAAGCCCTGAAAGCCCGGAAATTTAAGTCAGAGGGGCGGAGTTACGCCCCTCTGAAAAACTAAAAATTAAAGATTGGGCTAATGAGCTGAAATTTGATACACAAGTAGGTCTAGGTAATTAACCAACTATACAAATTTGAAAAAATTTTGCATATAGCTTTTTTTAGTGAAACATTGCATACAAGTTTTACTTATGCAAGACTTTAAACAGTCACCTTAAAAAGTGGGCGTGATCACTCCCACAAAATGTAAGCCTTATTTAAAGGTTTAATTCAGGCTAGAGAAGTTTTATACACAGGTAAGTGTAGATGAGTAAGCCAATGGAAAAATCTTAAAACCAAGAAGTTTTATCCGGTATGGGGGCCACGCCCTTAAAACTCAAATTTGCACTAGAGCGCAGATATTTGATACACAAATAAATCTAGACCAGAGGTCACTAAGAAAAATTTAAAAACTCGCAAGTTTCAATCAAGACGGGAACAAGCACTTTAAGCTTATACTTCAGATCAGCTAGTTGTCCCGTTCTAGTACGTGTTTGTCAGAATATTTACAATTAACTTTGGTGTTTTAAAACATAACAATAATCACATTAATAAATATCACATTATCACATGGCTTTATAAACTTTAGACTGATCAAATCATAAACTAAAATCAATTTTATTGAAATTTTTCATACACATTGCACTTATCCAAAGTAAAAATTTCCTGCTTTGAAAAGTGGTCTTGATTACACCCATAAATCTTATTTTTTTCTTTCATGTATTTCGGCTTAGCAGTTTAAGTTTATTACTTATGTATTTCTCATTAGATTTTTGCTACAAAACTCTACATGAACCATAAGTACTAGCAGATAAAAAGTGGTCAAGGATAGACCCATAAAGATTTTGCGTTAGATTATACTGTCGATCGCTGACATTTTTTAGACACGCCCAATAAAATTTATACTTTACTTTTGATCTTTCTTTTCAGAAGAGTCTTACCAAATTTCGTGCACACTGGTGACGTTGTAATGACACAATATTGTATTTTTAAGGTGTGTAATCCAACAACCATCACACTCTAACCCATGATACAATTATACTAGGTACAAGCAGAACCACAACAAATTACAACAATAAAAAACACATGCATTTTGTTGGTATAAACAGCACATAATTGTCGGAAGCAGAAAAATAACAATTACAGGAATATTAAATTACAATTGCAGAGGTGGCACGCCTATATGATTTTCTTCCATGGTACAATCATATTGTATCATTTTTGTTTAAGCTTCCAAAAATTGTGTTTCTTGTGGTCAACATGATTGCAGTTTAATATGAATTCAATTTGTAAAACTCACTGATATTTATTTCCTTCGTGTTAAGCCCATAACAGAATACCCAACATTAAGAACGTGCTCCAGATGAGAGCGAGTATGTATAGTGTTTTCATTAATGCCAGACTGTGAAGCCACACATCACATAGTTGTAATCGTGAAAGTCTCTTACATTGCGTAGCAGTAACATTCTTGGGTTATCTCTTGTCTACCAGTTGCTTAGGATTGCACATGGCTTTAAATGATGAACGAAAATAAGTGAGACCATTCAGTTGTGCTTTCATAGTATGAACCAAATACATTCAATGTGTTACTTTAAGTACCAAGAAAAGTGCTGGTAGCTTCCCAAGTTGCAAAAATTTACGTTTAATATATTATCATGAGCCATATGTTCGATAGTAGTTGGTCCAAATAAATTTTTTTCCCTAGGCTGTCTTGCACCACACTACGATTTTGATTCAACGTGGTGACAATCATGAAAAATTTGATTTTTAATAACAAAATCACAAAACCCCCAAATATATCTAGAAAAGATGTGATATCATCTTCTAATCTGCTGGACCGTTTTTCTTAAAACATAGCTAAGAAGAACCCTCCCGATCAAATCACCTTTCAAATCGAAAAAACGTATTCAAAATTTGTGCAGTCGTTTGGTATGTACGTGCAGTCCGACAGACACACTACAAATTATAACACCCCGTTTTTGGTCGAGGGTTAAAAATTGATCATGAAAAGAAAAATGTCTATGTCATTAATCCACTTTGATAACTTACCTTAAATTGTAACTCAAATAAGTAATGAAAAATTTCTGCTTCTGAACAATTGTTAAAATTTTGATCGAAGAATATTTATTTTTCTCTCAAAAGAATACAAAATAAAGAAAAGGTTTCATAAGGATGAATAAAAACAATCGTGAGTTCGGATATTAAAACACATGATACACGTTGTAAAGCTAAGATTTAGGAAATACAAATTAAAATGTATGTGTTCTAGTACCCGAATTTAGATGAAAACAATTTTGAAATGGACGATTTTTAATTTTTTTTGTTTAGTTTCGCTTTCACAAGACTGTTAAGGAGTAAAAATAATACGAATTTTTTTTGCCAAAATTGAAAACGAAAAAAAGCATTATCTATCATATTACCACCACCGCCACCACCACCTAAATAACCTGAATCGTTGCCCAAAGATGCCAGCAAATGATGTTCATTGCGTAGCTGCAGTTATCCATTCAACTTCAACGGCTCTTGTTGCTGTGTTCTTGATCGTATGACTGTCCAGTCCCCGAGTCCTTGGTAAAGTATGGTTCCAGAGCAGCAGGTAGTGTACAATTTGTATTAGCCATTTTATTATATTTCTTACGAGCCATATACAAGGCAGCCATTACACTCAAGGACATGGCTATTACTACCACAACGATCGTAGTTATTTTACTCATGCGGCTGGTGGAGCATGAAAAGATCGTTGACGTTGGCCATGGGGAATTGTATAACTCGTACAGTGTATCATTTAGATAATTTTGCAATTTTTCGTTACTTTGCAAAGACGTTGTTGTTGTTTTAGATATGCTGGCGCTACATTCCAAATCGTCATTTTCATTGTAAATATCTGCTATTTCGGTGGTTTCGCGGTTTTGTTAGTACGCAAAACTGCATTTATACAAGTTGGAAGTTTGTTGAAAGTACAAGCTGTTTCATCTTTTATAATGCTAGCAAAGAGATTTATATTAAATAATTAAAAATAATAATTCATAAATTTTCAAACCAATGTCAAATACATATGTACATGTATTTATTTATGTACTTACTTCCAACAGCTGTGGCAAAATGAACATCATTGCTAGTTTCCGAAATTTCCACTGTTTCCGGCAACACATACACCTTGTAGGCCGTAAAACTTGCCCACTTCACAGTATATTAAAACCGTCTAAAATGGAAGGACACACACGTTCAACACTCCATTGGACTTTGATTGCATTCGCCGTAGTTCAGGCTCCATTTTAATCAAGTCAGTATTAACAATGTCCATGGAGCAGTCGGCCCAAAGGAGACCAGTATTGAATTTGTAATAGCTTGCGCAAACAGCTAAGTTTAGAATTCTTTCTTCTGAGGAATTTTGAGCTTGTGTGGTAAAATTTAATTGTTCACTGGGCACTTGTTGAAAATACATTGATTCCTTGCGAAAATCGTGTAAAAAAATAAAATTAATCTGCTTAATTATTCCAGAAAAAAAATACTTACTTTACATTCATTGGGTAAAGCTTAAAAGTCCAGTTAAATTCTTGGGCCTTGACTACGTTAGAGTGTAGGTGCGGTTATTACCATGGTAAACATTATTTATAGGTTTTGGCGTGAATTCCTTGGGGGTTCGTTGTTTCGTTGGATAAATTATTAAACTACTGAAGTCAGCAGTTTCGCCTTTATGATTTCGACTACGTATTTCAAATTCATAATACAAATATTTTCGCCAAAAGAATTTGGCAAGATTTTTTTCTTGCTGAAAAGGTTTAGAGTCCCTGCGAATGCGTTAGATATGTGATTTTTGAAAACGTGAAAACGATATGTAATTTTTTTGCGATTCACTTTACAGATGTAAACCCGGCCACATAAGCGCAAAAAAAGCGTAACCAACTAATTACTAATGAAAAACCGTTTGATTCAGACATGTATTTATTAAGTTAAACAGTTTCATTTATCTATATAATTAATAGGCTAACATGTTTTTTGTAATACCTTTTACGCTGGTACTACTGCACCGATTTTAAAAAGATTTATACATACAGATGTGCAAAATCTATATTTCATTGAAATCGGTTTAGTATTTTGGGAGCTATAAGCGTTTAAATTTGCTACTACTACATGCACACATATTACACACGCATTTATTAACTTACAAGTAAAAAAGAAACAAAACATGAGATTGTGTGTGTTTGAAGTATTTCTCTTGATCTAAAATTTTTTTTCTCTTATTTGTTACTGTATGAAAGCCATAATACTTAAAGGAAGAGAGTTGAATTAGCTTACCCTGTCGGAAATTTGGCTAACTTTAAACTAACTTTAAGCTAACTATTTCACAAGTAGTACTGACTACACTTGGACTACTTCGCAATGTAATCAACTGACTACTTTAAGATTGCGATGTCCTAGGCGGTAGTCAATTAGCTCACTCTGCATTACTTTCAGCTAACTTAAAGTTGACTTTTTTAAACCAACTTGTAGTCAGTAAATTAAAAAATTTTTTCTGGGGTTCGAACATTTATCATCACAATTTGTGTATTCAACGCGCTACCACTCAGCTAAGCTACCATCTAAAATAACAACAGCAAAATGTTAACATAAAACTGATATGAGTTTCAAAGTAGCTGATAATAAATTCGTTGGATCTCATCAAATTCGACTACGTACTCAACTTAAGAATTAATTTTGGGTTTGTTCTGGATGACATTGCAGTTAACTTTTAGTCAGTCTAAGAAAAGTTAACAATAAGTTAACTTTGTGTAAATGTTTAAATGTAATTATCGACCTTTTTTATTTTCTATGATTTTGGTGTTATTTGGGTTTTTCCCCCAAAAATCAGGCTTTCAAGGTCATTTAAAATTATATTTTTAAATAAATAAAAGATTATCCATTAAAAATTTATTTTTCCATCCTACGTTTCGTTGGTATTTTTCCAACTTCTTCAGGGATGATTCTTTATTAAAATCTGGCAACCATATAAGTGTTAATAAAAGCAAAAAATAAGTTTATATTAAACAACAATAACAATATGTCTTATTCATTGCACTTACATTTAATCTTTAAAATAACCACATAATTAAAAATATCACAGTGTTTCGTGTAATCTGGACAAACACAAAACACAAACTTAAATATGTATATTAAAAATTGTTTAAACAAATTAAAAACCAAATTAATATATATCACAGCCGAATTTCTCTCACTATTGTCGTCGCTATACTAAAACTATGGCATAGCTAGCATTAATGTTGTCGATGTCATCTTTGGTGTTTATGGCTTTTTCCCCTTTTTGTTGGATTCTCAAACTCTCCAATGTATATCTTTTATTTACTTTTTTCTCTTTATCTAAAACTCTTACTTCATCAAATTGTGCTATATGTCCACTTTCTATACAATGTTGTGATAGTGCCGTTAATTTTTTACTTTTCCTAATATCTGCCTTATGTTCATCGATCCTAACTCCTAAACTTCTCTTAGTTGTACCGATGTATACTTTGCCGCACTCTTCATCTTCATTACCGCTGCATTTAATTTCATACACCACATTACTTTGGTCCTTCGTTTCTATTTTTGTTTTTGTTTGTGTAAATAAATGTTGAATTGTTTTGTTAGGTTTATGTGCAATTGTTACATTCTCTTCTTTTATTATCTCCTTAAGTTTGTTGTTTTCTGTAAGTTTAGGTATAAAAGCTACTCCGTAATATTTGGTGCTACCAGATGTTATTTCTTCAATGTTACCCCGCGTGTTCGTTCTGTTTGTTACCTTCGTAATTAAATTATTTATAATGTTGGTCGGAAAGTTATTCTTCTTAAGGATGTCTTTTATAATTAGAATATTCTTTGCCTTAAACTTTTCTTCGCTCACTTTCAAAACTCTATTAATTAAATTGCATGCTGTGTTAAGTTTTTGGTTCATTGGTTGTGTTGATGTGTAATTAATAACGCGACCAGAAGCAATGGATTTCGAGTACCAATCCGTAATTAATTTGTCTCTTTCCCGGTATATTTTCATATCAAGATATGAAATAGATTTATTTTCTTCTTTTTCTATGGTGAATTTTAGTTTTTTATGGTAGCTGTTAAATGTTTTGAGTATTGTTTCTTCATCTTTTTCCTTTATAATGGCGAACAAATCGTCTACATACTTAGTTATAAGTTTTATTTCTATATTTTCTTTTTTAAGATCCTTAATACTAGTGTCAAGAAGATTATCTAATACAATGTCCGCGATAGTTGGTGATAAGGGATTGCCCATAGGCATGCCATAGATTTGGTTGAATATTTTTTCTCCAAAAATGAAATAATTATTTTCATTAAGGCAGAACTTTAACAACTCCAGGAACCTTGTCCTCGGTATTTTTGTATACTGTTGTATGCTATTCCATTTTGTCATAATATTATTTATTGCTAGATGTATAGGTATGTTGGTGAATAACGATACCACGTCAAGGGATACTAGGATCTCGTCTTCGTCTAAAGAAATTTTTTCTATCTTGTCCTTAAGCTCTAATGAGTTTTTTATATTGAACTCCTTCATGACAATATTTTTTAGAATACTTCCGACATATTTTGATAGATTGTAGCATGGTACACCTACTGATGATGCAATTGGTCTCAGTGGTACATCAGGCTTATGTGTTTTAGGGAGGCCGTATAGTCGGGGAGCTGTTGCTGCATTAGATGTTAATCTTATCTTTTCTTGAATATTAATATATTCTTTTTTGTATAAGTTCATTACAATTCTGTTGTTTGCTCTCTGAAGCTTTTGTGTTGGGTCTATTCTAGTTGTTTTATATGTGCTTTTATCATCCAATAGTCTGCTCATTTTATTTTCATAATCCCTTCTATATATAACTACGGTTTTGTTCCCTTTATCTGATTTTGTAATCACTATTTCATTAATGTATTGCTTTAAAAAATTTTTCGTGTCTTCATAAATACTTAATATAAATTTTTCCTTTTGATTATTCCTGTATGTTCTTCTATGTGTTAATATTCTATTTGCAATCCTTGATCTCACTGTTTCTTTTCGTATGTCATCATTTAAGGTCTGTACCCATTGTTCTAAATCTGCTATAATATTGATTGTCGAAATATTTTTATTGTTGACCGGTAGTGCAAAATTTCGGTCCCATAGATAATAGCCATTTTACGTCCTCTGGAAATTTTATACTTGTCATATTGATGAACCATTCTGGGTTAAATCTCAAATTATATTTCTCTAGTTGTATTTTTCTTAGTCGTTCGATTTTGGGGCCATGTGAACTTCTCTCTTTTAATGTGATTATTTTATATCTTTGTTTCTGTTTAGTCATAAAATTGCAATATTCTTCGTTATTTAGTGATGATTTAAGTATGTGTTCTTCGTTACTTATTTCCCTGCGTATATCTTTAATGTTATAATTAGTCTCTTTTATTTCTAAATTGAGAATTTTCAACTGAAAGTTTCGCTCCGTTTTTTCCAGTTCTTGTGAAATTCCCGTTGATGTTATTAGATGTCTTGTATTCTTTGTTAAATTTTGCAAGTGTTTAGGTATAAGACCCTTTTTTCTGCATTCAAGTAGGAATTTCAGTCTTTCATTTTGTCTTGCTAGTCTTTTGATATTCCTGCAATATGTCTTCAATAGTAAGCAGAGTGCTGCATTATATTTTAATTTTATTTGTTCAAAAAAATTTGCCATGTTCTTAATATTTGCATGTTTTTATTCTGCGGGCCCTCCGAAATTAGATTTGTGTAAATGTTTAAATGTAATTATCGAACTTTTTTATTTTCTATGATTTTGGTGTTATTTGGGTTTTTCCCCCAAAAATCAGGCTTTCAAGGTCATTTAAAATTATATTTTTAAATAAATAAAAGATTATCCATTAAAAATTTATTTTTCCATCCTACGTTTCGTTGGTATTTTTCCAACTTCTTCAGGGATGATTCTTTATTAAAATCTGGCAACCATATAAGTGTTAATAAAAGCAAAAAATAAGTTTATATTAAACAACAATAACAATATGTCTTATTCATTGCACTTACATTTAATCTTTAAAATAACCACATAATTAAAAATATCACAGTGTTTCGTGTAAACTGGACAAACACAAAACACAAACTTAAATATGTATATTAAACATTTTTTAAACAAATTAAAAACCAAATTAATATATATCACAGCCGAATTTCTCTCACTATTGTCGTCGCTATACTAAAACTATGGCATAGCTAGCATTAATGTTGTCGATGTCATCTTTGGTGTTTATGGCTTTTTCCCCTTTTTGTTGGATTCTCAAACTCTCCAATGTATATCTTTTATTTACTTTTTTCTCTTTATCTAAAACTCTTACTTCATCAAATTGTGCTATATGTCCACTTTCTATACAATGTTGTGATAGTGCCGTTAATTTTTTACTTTTCCTAATATCTGCCTTATGTTCATCGATCCTAACTCCTAAACTTCTCTTAGTTGTACCGATGTATACTTTGCCGCACTCTTCATCTTCATTACCGCTGCATTTAATTTCATACACCACATTACTTTGGTCCTTCGTTTCTATTTTTGTTTTTGTTTGTGTAAATAAATGTTGAATTGTTTTGTTAGGTTTATGTGCAATTGTTACATTCTCTTCTTTTATTATCTCCTTAAGTTTGTTGTTTTCTGTAAGTTTAGGTATAAAAGCTACTCCGTAATATTTGGTGCTACCAGATGTTATTTCTTCAATGTTACCCCGCGTGTTCGTTCTGTTTGTTACCTTCGTAATTAAATTATTTATAATGTTGGTCGGAAAGTTATTCTTCTTAAGGATGTCTTTTATAATTAGAATATTCTTTGCCTTAAACTTTTCTTCGTTCACTTTCAAAACTCTATTAATTAAATTGCATGCTGTGTTAAGTTTTTGGTTCATTGGTTGTGTTGATGTGTAATTAATAACGCGACCAGAAGCAATGGATTTCGAGTACCAATCCGTAATTAATTTGTCTCTTTCCCGGTATATTTTCATATCAAGATATGAAATAGATTTATTTTCTTCTTTTTCTATGGTGAATTTTAGTTTTTTATGGTAGCTGTTAAATGTTTTGAGTATTGTTTCTTCATCTTTTTCCTTTATAATGGCGAACAAATCGTCTACATACTTAGTTATAAGTTTTATTTCTATATTTTCTTTTTTAAGATCCTTAATACTAGTGTCAAGAAGATTATCTAATACAATGTCCGCGATAGTTGGTGATAAGGGATTGCCCATAGGCATGCCATAGATTTGGTTGAATATTTTTTCTCCAAAAATGAAATAATTATTTTCATTAAGGCAGAACTTTAACAACTCCAGGAACCTTGTCCTCGGTATTTTTGTATACTGTTGTATGCTATTCCATTTTGTCATAATATTATTTATTGCTAGATGTATAGGTATGTTGGTGAATAACGATACCACGTCAAGGGATACTAGGATCTCGTCTTCGTCTAAAGAAATTTTTTCTATCTTGTCCTTAAGCTCTAATGAGTTTTTTATATTGAACTCCTTCATGACAATATTTTTTAGAATACTTCCGACATATTTTGATAGATTGTAGCATGGTACACCTACTGATGATGCAATTGGTCTCAGTGGTACATCAGGCTTATGTGTTTTAGGGAGGCCGTATAGTCGGGGAGCTGTTGCTGCATTAGATGTTAATCTTATCTTTTCTTGAATATTAATATATTCTTTTTTGTATAAGTTCATTACAATTCTGTTGTTTGCTCTCTGAAGCTTTTGTGTTGGGTCTATTCTAGTTGTTTTATATGTGCTTTTATCATCCAATAGTCTGCTCATTTTATTTTCATAATCCCTTCTATATATAACTACGGTTTTGTTCCCTTTATCTGATTTTGTAATCACTATTTCATTAATGTATTGCTTTAAAAAATTTTTCGTGTCTTCATAAATACTTAATATAAATTTTTCCTTTTGATTATTCCTGTATGTTCTTCTATGTGTTAATATTCTATTTGCAATCCTTGATCTCACTGTTTCTTTTCGTATGTCATCATTTAAGGTCTGTACCCATTGTTCTAAATCTGCTATAATATTGATTGTCGAAATATTTTTATTGTTGACCGGTAGTGCAAATTTCGGTCCCATAGATAATAGCCATTTTACGTCCTCTGGAAATTTTATACTTGTCATATTGATGAACCATTCTGGGTTAAATCTCAAATTATATTTCTCTAGTTGTATTTTTCTTAGTCGTTCGATTTTGGGGCCATGTGAACTTCTCTCTTTTAATGTGATTATTTTATATCTTTGTTTCTGTTTAGTCATAAAATTGCAATATTCTTCGTTATTTAGTGATGATTTAAGTATGTGTTCTTCGTTACTTATTTCCCTGCGTATATCTTTAATGTTATAATTAGTCTCTTTTATTTCTAAATTGAGAATTTTCAACTGAAAGTTTCGCTCCGTTTTTTCCAGTTCTTGTGAAATTCCCGTTGATGTTATTAGATGTCTTGTATTCTTTGTTAAATTTTGCAAGTGTTTAGGTATAAGACCCTTTTTTCTGCATTCAAGTAGGAATTTCAGTCTTTCATTTTGTCTTGCTAGTCTTTTGATATTCCTGCAATATGTCTTCAATAGTAAGCAGAGTGCTGCATTATATTTTAATTTTATTTGTTCAAAAAAATTTGCCATGTTCTTAATATTTGCATGTTTTTATTCGGCGGACCCTCCGAAATTAGATTTGTGTAATTGTTTAAATGTAATTATCGACCTTTTTTATTTTCTATGATTTTGGTGTTATTTGGGTTTTTCCCCCAAAAATCAGGCTTTCAAGGTCATTTAAAATTATATTTTTAAATAAATAAAAGATTATCCATTAAAAATTTATTTTTCCATCCTACGTTTCGTTGGTATTTTTCCAACTTCTTCAGGGATGATTCTTTATTAAAATCTGGCAACCATATAAGTGTTAATAAAAGCAAAAAATAAGTTTATATTAAACAACAATAACAATATATCTTATTAATTGCACTTACATTTAATCTTTAAAATAACCACATAATTAAAAATATCACAGTGTTTCGTGTAAACTGGACAAACACAAAACACAAACTTAAATATGTATATTAAAAATTTTTTAAACAAATTAAAAACCAAATTAATATATATCACAGCCGAATTTCTCTCACTATTGTCGTCGCTATACTAAAACTATGTCATAGCTAGCATTAATGTTGTCCATGTCATCTTTGGTGTTTATGGCTTTTTCCCCTTTTTGTTGGATTCTCAAACTCTCCAATGTATATCTTTTATTTACTTTTTTCTCTTTATCTAAAACTCTTACTTCATCAAATTGTGCTATATGTCCACTTTCTATACAATGTTGTGATAGTGCCGTTAATTTTTTACTTTTCCTAATATCTGCCTTATGTTCATCGATCCTAACTCCTAAACTTCTCTTAGTTGTACCGATGTATACTTTGCCGCACTCTTCATCTTCATTACCGCTGCATTTAATTTCATACACCACATTACTTTGGTCCTTCGTTTCTATTTTTGTTTTTGTTTGTGTAAATAAATGTTGAATTGTTTTGTTAGGTTTATGTGCAATTGTTACATTCTCTTCTTTTATTATCTCCTTAAGTTTGTTGTTTTCTGTAAGTTTAGGTATAAAAGCTACTCCGTAATATTTGGTGCTACCAGATGTTATTTCTTCAATGTTACCCCGCGTGTTCGTTCTGTTTGTTACCTTCGTAATTAAATTATTTATAATGTTGGTCGGAAAGTTATTCTTCTTAAGGATGTCTTTTATAATTAGAATATTCTTTGCCTTAAACTTTTCTTCGTTCACTTTCAAAACTCTATTAATTAAATTGCATGCTGTGTTAAGTTTTTGGTTCATTGGTTGTGTTGATGTGTAATTAATAACGCGACCAGAAGCAATGGATTTCGAGTACCAATCCGTAATTAATTTGTCTCTTTCTTTTTTCTATGGTGAATTTTAGTTTTTTATGGTAGCTGTTAAATGTTTTGAGTATTGTTTCTTCATTTTTTTCCTTTATAATGGCGAACAAATCGTCTACATACTTAGTTATAAGTTTTATTTCTATATTTTCTTTTTTAAGATCCTTAATACTAGTGTCAAGAAGATTATCTAATACAATGTCCGCGATAGTTGGTGATAAGGGATTGCCCATAGGCATGCCATAGATTTGGTTGAATATTTTTTCTCCAAAAATGAAATAATTATTTTCATTAAGGCAGAACTTTAACAACTCCAGGAACCTTGTCCTCGGTATTTTTGTATACTGTTGTATGCTATTCCATTTTGTCATAATATTATTTATTGCTAGATGTATAGGTATGTTGGTGAATAACGATACCACGTCAAGGGATACTAGGATCTCGTCTTCGTCTAAAGAAATTTTTTCTATCTTGTCCTTAAGCTCTAATGAGTTTTTTATATTGAACTCCTTCATGACAATATTTTTTAGAATACTTCCGACATATTTTGATAGATTGTAGCATGGTACACCTACTGATGATGCAATTGGTCTCAGTGGTACATCAGGCTTATGTGTTTTAGGGAGGCCGTATAGTCGGGGAGCTGTTGCTGCATTAGATGTTAATCTTATCTTTTCTTGAATATTAATATATTCTTTTTTGTATAAGTCCATTACAATTCTGTTGTTTGCTCTCTGAAGCTTTTGTGTTGGGTCTATTCTAGTTGTTTTATATGTGCTTTTATCATCCAATAGTCTGCTCATTTTATTTTCATAATCCCTTCTATATATAACTACGGTTTTGTTCCCTTTATCTGATTTTGTAATCACTATTTCATTAATGTATTGCTTTAAAAAATTTTTCGTGTCTTCATAAATACTTAATATAAATTTTTCCTTTTGATTATTCCTGTATGTTCTTCTATGTGTTAATATTCTATTTGCAATCCTTGATCTCACTGTTTCTTTTCGTATGTCAACATTTAAGGTCTGTACCCATTGTTCTAAATCTGCTATAATATTGATTGTCGAAATATTTTTATTGTTGACCGGTAGTGCAAATTTCGGTCCCATAGATAATAGCCATTTTACGTCCTCTAGAAATTTTATACTTGTCATATTGATGAACCATTCTGGGTTAAATCTCAAATTATATTTCTCTAGTTGTATTTTTCTTAGTCGTTCGATTTTGGGGCCATGTGAACTTCTCTCTTTTAATGTGATTATTTTATATCTTTGTTTCTGTTTAGTCATAAAATTGCGATATTCTTCGTTATTTAGTGATGATTTAAGTATGTGTTCTTCGTTACTTATTTCCCTGCGTATATCTTTAATGTTATAATTAGTCTCTTTTATTTCTAAATAGAGAATTTTCAACTGAAAGTTTCGCTCCGTTTTTTCCAGTTTATTTATTTACACAAACAAAAACAAAAAATAGAAACGAAGGACCAAAGTAATGTGGTGTATGAAATTAAATGCAGCGGTAATGAAGATGAAGAGTGCGGCAAAGTATACATCGGTACAACTAAGAGAAGTTTAGGAGTTAGGATCGATGAACATAAGGCAGATATTAGGAAAAGTAAAAAATTAACGGCACTATCACAACATTGTATAGAAAGTGGACATATAGCACAATTTGATGAAGTAAGAGTTTTAGATAAAGAGAAAAAAGTAAATAAAAGATATACATTGGAGAGTTTGAGAATCCAACAAAAAGGGGAAAAAGCCATAAACACCAAAGATGACATCGACAACATTAATGCTAGCTATGCCATAGTTTTAGTATAGCGACGACAATAGTGAGAGAAATTCGGCTGTGATATATATTAATTTGGTTTTTAATTTGTTTAAAAAATGTTTAATATACATATTTAAGTTTGTGTTTTGTGTTTGTCCAGTTTACACGAAACACTGTGATATTTTTAATTATGTGGTTATTTTAAAGATTAAATGTAAGTGCAATGAATAAGACATATTGTTATTGTTGTTTAATATAAACTTATTTTTTGCTTTTATTAACACTTATATGGTTGCCAGATTTTAATAAAGAATCATCCCTGAAGAAGTTGGAAAAATACCAACGAAACGTAGGATGGAAAAATAAATTTTTAATGGATAATCCTTTATTTATTTAAAAATATAATTTTAAATGACCTTGAAAGCCTGATTTTTGGGGGAAAAACCCAAATAACACCAAAATAAGTTAACTATTTTTGTAGTCAAATACACATTCTCCAATAGGGTAGTTAATGGGATTTCGTTTTTGTTTTTAATTTCATGTATTATTTAATTATGCATATGTATTTTAGTATGTGGGTGGCTGTGTTTTAATGCATTTTTTATGACGTTTAGATAAATTTTCTTTGAATCTTCATCAAATTATTTACATTTAGATTCTAGAATACGGACGATTATGTCGTCCGTTGGTATATGTAGTACATAATTTTATACAATCCATGATTGAATGAATGAATGATTGCAAACTGTTTAAATCAATAAATACATGTCTGAATCAAACAGTTTTTAATTAGTAATTAGTTGATTATTTTTTTTTGGGCAAATGACACACAAGAAATGCCAAATGTAAGCTCAGCCTAATGCATTTTTAAGGCTTCATTACTTTTTACTTTCTGTTGCTGTTCTGTGCCGTTCTTTTCCGTATAAAATATTTTGCAATTACTTTCTCTGTGAAAAAAATCAGCTGGCAACCTATAGAATTAATTTCACTTTTACACAAAGTATCACAACACACTAATACATACACACTTTTGGGTGTCACTTAAGAGCCACTCAGACTATAATACAAGTATTAATACTTTTGACGAAAATGCATCCCTGTTCTTATATTTGTTTCAAAAATTTCAAAAAAAAACAATAACAACTCAACATGTCAGAGCTGCATTTTCCACAAAAGTATTAATACTTGTATAACAGTCTGAACGGGGCTTTAATGTTGAATTCTATTTTCTACAGATCTGTCCGCAACAGAACAGAACGAAAAAGGAAACTAACCACACATACAGATTTTCAACTAAACAGAAACTAAACAGCTGATTCAGAACAAAACAGCACGTACAAACTAATTCTGCCTTTAATCAGCGCATACTTCCTTACTCAGACTTAAGTTCAGTATTGTTGAAGAATATGTAATAATTAATAACACTTTGAAACAAATGAAGACCTTTGACTAGACAGTATAGGTTCGATTTTACTACCCTATACTCAGTTTTGCGAATTTGGTGGCTAATTTTTTTAATGAGCCTCCAGAGATTTCGAAAATAAATGCGATTTTGAAAAAATTGTGGCATCAGTTCTAAGCCAACAGCTAATTCAGACTTGGAGACCAAATTCGCAAAACTGAGTATAGGGCTTTACTACCCTTCGATAGTGCTATCCAACCTATAGTGTGTAGTTCAAAGGATTTCTCACTGTTGCACAGCGTAATAAAACGAATTGCAAAATACTGCACTTGCTCATGATTCAATGTGTCATTTATAACCAGGGAAACCAGAAATATGCTCTAAAAAAGTGTTTCATGCGCATTGAATATGCAATAAAAACTTGAAAATATGCATTAAAAAGTAAAAAGATATGCGATTAAAAATAAAATAAATTGGTTTATTTGTACATGAAAATATATTTTTAATTCAAAAATTCAATAACATTTGCAGGTTAAAACAAAATTACCATACAAATTTTGACTAAAACAAATAACACAAATTAATTTTTATTGGATGCTTTCCTAAGAATTTAACTTCAATTTCAAAAGATCAGGATATCAGAATTCATGCTTTGGAACTGGATAAATAGAACAAGTTTTTTATTTATATTTTCATTGCAATAAATAACAAAATATTGACATAGAATTTCAAATAAAAATCGCTTCTGTCTCATCTAAATAAACTTTAATGCATTGACAATGTTCCTTCAACGTCCTTACGGGGGCAGAATGTGTCACAAATATCAAAACTAAAGTTGTATTGGAACTTAAGTCCAAAAATAATAGTAATTTGTAAAAAAATGTATACACTACATTGAAACATTGGAGATTTAGATGGCGAAAAATAAAATTAAAATTGTTTACTAACTTCTTAATTTGTAAGCATTTTAACCCAAATAGCGCCGAAAAAATTTATTCTTTGTATATTTTTTTTCGGAATGGAATGAGCTTTTGAAAGGACGTTTGCGCCAAATGGATTAAAATATAAAAAAATATCTAAAAGCGTAAATTATGCTCTAAAAATTCGAAAATATGCTAAAAATATGCGTTTAAGACTGATATATGCAAAAACATGCTTTAAAGGGTGAAATATGCAAAAATATGCACTAACAAATCGATGTCAAAATTCTTAAAAAGTTCTGAAACGGATAAATATCTTGTCCCCACATTAATATGTCACACGAGAAAAAACATGCAATTGCATATTTGCGGTTTCCCTGTTTATAACAAACGTAAATTGTTTATAATTGTGTACAAAAAAACACCGTGACACATTTACATTAAAGCGATGACAGTTTCCAAGTTGATTAGCTGCAATGTGAAAAGCTTTTTTAAGAAACAAAACTGAATATATTTCGGTATGAGCACCCTTACCTTTTCTCGCATGACAAGACATTTCGTTAGTACAGAGCGAGCATCTCTTATGTACAACACATGTGCAAACTGGAAGTTTCATGATAATGGTTTAAATGATGCAAAGAGAAGACGCAAATTTGTGCGATTATTTGTAGGGCTTGGATTGGAAAAACTGACCATAACCTACAGAGGATTAGTCAATTAATCTGACTTCCAGGACAAATTTTCTGTCACAAGAAAAGTCTACCCAGCTTTGTGATATTTGTATGACCAAGTGAACTTCTCGCTTAATGGGTAACTTCAAGTATATTCAGGCCAGCAAAACATTCTTCTTGTCTCAATTGAGATATTTGAGGACGAATCTCTGCTTCGACCAACACTACCACCTAGATATACGTTTATTGTTGCTGACAATCCTGCAGTAGAGCTAGAAGTGAAAATTAAATTATTAATTAATAATATGAAATTATTTTTAAAATCAGAAATTGAAATGTACATTAATTTCATTTGGAATAATAAAAAAAAATTGCACAGGTATGAGAACTGTAATTTGATTAAATGTTTATAATTTTTTTTTGCTGTTAAGGGGCCCATACACACATACTGCTCATGCTCATGCGATAAGCATGGATTGGTAAATTTTCAATTTTTGTTAATGTATTTGTCACACAGACAATGCAGTATGAAAAATCAAAATAGTTTTGATTTTGAAATGAACTCATACTGCTGACAGTTTTTCAAATGAACAAAAAATTAATTTATTCATTTTTCTGATATGTATTTTTTTTAAATTTGAAGTTTTACTGAAAAAAGAAATTAAAACAAACAAAAAAGGAAATAAAACAAACAAAAAATAAGTCCTGAAAAAATAATGTGTAAAGAAAATAAGTTTTTTTAATATCTTGAATTCTGCCAATAATTTTTTTTTGTTCTCATGCGCATGTTTATTTCATAAATTTTTATTTTAAGTGATGATTGATATGATTGATGGTAAAATATCAATCACACACGTATACCAAGGGTTCATCGACAGTAGCTGCAAGCAGTGTGTGTGTATGGTCCCCTTTAGAAGTTGTTGTTTAAATAGGTCTCAAATTTAATTAAAATGAATTAAATATATATGTACATATTTATCACTTACATAATTTTGTTCTCTGGTAATAGTTATTACCAAGGTGTATCTAACTAGGTGGCAGCGCTACTTCAGCTGATAATTTTTTGCTCTATGTGCTTTGTAGCTAACGAATGTCAAAAACTTGGTTTTGGTACAAAAATTTTTGTGCTTTTGACATTGTTCGGCTCTTTGCACAGCTATAGTAGCCGTATTATTGTATAACAAATCCTTACGTATAATTACACCATGGTTATTACACAGTTAAATTTTTTTTTGGAAAACTATTACAACGCCTATTATAAACTGAAATGAAATGTAATAAGCTGAAGTTAATTATTTATTTTTTTTATTTACAATAATTTACTCACTTTAAGCTTAATTTTTAAAAATTTTTTGTGGCCCAACGTGCGTTGCTTGGTGTCGTATTCTGAAATAAATGTGACATTTAAAAAAAAGCTTTAACATTTTCACGCAGTTCCACAAAATTGCTGCATTCTAGCAATTGTTTTTGAATATTTTTGCAATATAAAATTTCCTTCCCATTTATTTTGTAGAACACTGATTCGAGCTTCTTAATATTCTCCAAAAAAGAACTACTTGGCTTTTTTAACTTGTCCTTCGATACTTGATCGACCCACGTGAAGGAACTTTCTCGACATTCGTAACCTTCAAGCTTCAGTTTTTTGATGATGTAACCGGATGTGTACTGCAAAGCAACCGCTTGAAGAATACCCATGTCGCATAAGTTCGCATCGCGTTAAAGTCTGACAGATTAACTAAACTTTCTGCATTTTCTTTATTATTATTTGACGTTCTGTCATTTTGGGCAATAGACGAAATGGACAGTTGGACGAGTTGGGGTTATCGGAACTCAACCATTTCGTACAGTCACATTCGACGCCTCCCCTGCCGCCAAGGTGTTCAGTATTTCCACCTGAAATTTAATATTAATCAAACAATCGTATGAATACAAATACCTATGTACATATGTATGTAAATTCTTAAATTTTTTTGAACTTACCCAATATGTACTTGCCCAATTTATGTTTAAAATCCTTCAGTGACGGATGGTGTAGTGTAGTATCGTCTGAACGCACATTTTGTCCTCTTTTATTTTCTTTTGTTTCTTTTGCTTTTTAAAAGAAAAAACAAACGGAACAAAACGATCAATTTTCATAGATCGTACTGACACACTAACTTTTATTAATAAACTAACAAATACTTTGTAGCTTGAATATTTGGCAATTGCAATAAACTGCTGAATTAGTGAAAAGGGTTTTTGATGAATTAAATGTATGATTATGTAGGTTACTAGTTGTGTAAGAATATTTTTGTAAAATAGTATTTAAAGCAGTATAAGTCAAAAATAAAGATAGAATTATTTCATGCCTTAAATCGGCACATTGTTTTAATAAAATAAGGGATTCTGCATATAAACCTGCGAATCCTGGCCAGCGGCGCCTTAGCGCCGGCCATATAATATATCCAAATAGCATTTAAAATATAAAATCAGTATATGGCGATCCTGCAAAATTAAGATCCTGCAAAATAAATTAATATCCTACAAAATTTAATCCTGAAAAATTTAATTATCCCGCCAAACCAGGCATTTGAAAAATTTTAAATGGAAGAATATACACCAGATGGGAAATCCGATGTAGAAATCCCGAAGTACGTAGCAGCAAAAATCACCGAACAGGGACCGAAAAAATTAACAATAAATGAATACAAAGCCAGATTGCTCAAAAGAAAAGAAGAAGCGTTAATACAGATACCCAAAGTCGTGATAAAACGTAGGAAGAGAGGGGGTAGACTAGTGTGGCTACGAAGAAATTTGGCTACATTACAGCAAACAATAAATGCAAACCCACCACCACATTGGACAATAGCAACAGATATTTGGGTGCAAATAGAAAAAATAGAGAAAGAGTTATCTACATACTATGAAAATCAAAATAAAAATAAATAAAAAAAAAACAAATTTTTAACATTTAGATGGTAGGCCCAATTTGGGGATATAACAATAAAGACATGGGAAAGCCCCAGAGTAAAGTAGAAATTCAGGAAAACATTGTTAATAACGGCAACGCCGAAAACAGCAAACAAGTAATCCCTGAATATATAATAACTTTAGTTATAGTAATTATAATATTGTTTATAGCATTTAAAATAAATAAGTATTTCAAAAAGTATGTACTTAAATATAATCAAAATAGAAATAATACAGATACGGTTACAATATAATATTTCAATCTATTACTTTAAAGTACTGTAAACTTTTGTATAATGATAGTAAAAATAAATGGATTGGCAAGCAATAATTACAAAGGTCAGACTAATTAAAGAAGATTTTGATCGTTCGCATAAATGCATAAATATAGACAGACCTATTAGAGAGGAAACTTTAGAATTACATATTCAAAATTTATTGAAAAGGTTAGAGGAAGTACGAATTATTTTTAACGTAAATTATCAGAGATTAACTTCAGCACAAAAATCAGCGGCTGATGCATTTTTCTTAGATTTGAAAAGTAGACTTTATAAATTAGCAATAAAGAAAAACTTAGAAATAGAATTACCTGATTCAATACACGAAGAGGTAACATATAATTATACGAAGAAACAGGACATACTGGTAACAGATTCTAAAATGGCAGCGTTTAATCTGGAAACTGCATCGAAAACACTTCCACTATTCGATGGCAACTATATGGAATTAGATAGCTTTTTAATAACAGCGGAAATAATTAATAAAAATTTATCAACCGAGGGCAAAACTGATTTTTTACAATATGTATATCACGCTAAATTGTCATCAAACGTTAGAACAGCATTGGGAAGTTATTCAAAACCAGAAAATTTTGAAACACTAAAAAGACTATTACAAGACAGATACAAAAGTAGGGAGACAATTCCAGAATTACAAGGCAAATTGAACACACTTTTTCAAAGGACAATGTCGGTAAGTTTGTTTAGGGATAAAATTACTGCAATTATAGACAAATTGAATAAACTAGGAATAGACGAATTAGGGAATAATGCAACGGAACCAGAAAAGAATGTCATAATGCGATTAAACAATAAATTGGCTTTGGATACATTTAAAAAGGGTCTAAATGAAAATTTCAAGACAACAATATACGCAGCCAGACCAAATAATTTGCAAAGTGCTACAGAACTTGCTCTGGAATTGGAAAACGAATGCAAGTTAACAAACAATTCGGTAATGCATGTCCACAGAGAAAAGCCACGATATCAACAGCAAAATACATATAGAACCTATAACAACAATAACAGATTGAACACTAACTACAACAACAACAGCAGGATGTACAAGAAAAATAACAATATTAACAATAGAAGCTATGGTGAAAATGGGAATACTTACTCTAAAACCAACAACAATAATTTTCAAAAAACTAACAATAACAAACCAAACATAAATTTCAACACAAACAATAGGTTTAACAATCGCAGTAACATATCTAACACACAAAAATGATGAAACAATTAAAAGATCACTAGTGATAACTAGAAGTATGAACAAGAAAGTGATACAACAAGAAAAAGATAAAGGAGATATAAGAAATAATGAGGAAAATATGAAAAATAAAAGTATAACAAATAATGAGGAAAATATGAAAAATAAAGAAGATAAAATATATGGATCCAAACAAGATGGTGTCACAGATCTTAATGAGTTTGGCCAACTCAAAATTTGGGACTGTACATCCATTAATGATATAAAGCTAGCTAGAAAATTAAAATTTATATTTGAAAAACTAAGAAAAGAAATTAAAATTGAAAATGATTCTGTTCTAAATGAAACGCGCGTCAGATGTAGCCAAAATCCCGATTATCTAGATAATGTGATGGAGAAACTACTTTCTGTTTTAGGCAGAACGGAATATGATAAGTTCGCACTAGAAAAGAGCGACGAAATATTTAAAAGGATATCCATTGAAAAACTTAAAGAAAAAATAAATAAATGTAAAGAAAGTGACGTCACAATAATGTTATATAGTAATCCTCAAATAATAAAAGATAACAACAAAAAATATGAATTAATTAAATTGTATCACAACACACCATGCGGAGGACATTTTGGAATAAGGAAAACATTAACAAAATTAAAACAAAGGTACATATGGAAAAATATGTACAAAATGGTAAAAGAATACGTTTCGAAATGTGATTTGTGTCAGAGAAATAAACAAATAAGGCATACAAGAGAACCGTTATGTCTCACAGACACGCCAAATAACAGTTTTGAAACTATAGTAATTGACACAGTCGGACCATTAAGACCGTCCGAAAATAACAGATATATACTAACAATGCAATGCTACTAAATATGTAATAGCAGCACCGATGGAGAATAAAGAAGCAAAATCAATAGTTAAATGTGTAATCGAAAATTTGATGTTAAAATATGGTATTTTCAAGGTTTTAAAGTCAGACAGAGGTACTGAATTTGTAAACGAACTAATGAAGGAAATTTGTACGTTAGTAGAGAGAAACCATAGGGTATTAAATGAATACTTTTTATCTTTCGTTAACGATGACAATTGGCATGAGTGGATGGATACCATATTATACTTTTGCATATAATATTACACCTCACGTAGACACTAATTACTCACCATTCGAATTAATTTTTGGTAAAATACCAGAACTCCCAGGTGAAAACGTGATGAATAATAATAGAGTATATGACTTGGACAATTATGCTAAGGAATTAAAAATAAGGCGAAGAAATTCAATAAACAATGCTAGAAGCATTATAGAAGTAACAAAAAGGAATAGAAGCTTAGAATCATACAGTAAGATAAATAGTATAGAAATTAATATAGGAGATTTAGTTTTATTAAAGGTAGAAAATAGGAAAAAATATGAGGCACCATACAAAGGCCCATACGAGGTAGTAAGCATAGATAAAGTTAATGTAGAATTAAATATCAACGGAAAAAATAAAATAGTTCATAAGAATTTTTTAAAAAAGTATAAAAACTAAGAAAAACAATTTGTTTAACATATGTAAGTTTTAAGAAATAATGTAAAACATAAATAACATAAAATTAAAAGAAAAAGTACATTTAAGCTTTTAAATTTTTTTTTATAATTAAGAATTGTAAAATCAAAATATAAAACCCACATATATTCAGTAGATTAAGCAATACAAAATTTTCCACCTATATCAGTAACCATATTAATGCACTAAACAACAATTAAAATTTTGCAATCTTGCTAAATTGTAAAATTTTAACTAAAAGGGTAAGGGTGTAGTGTAGTATCGTCTGAACGCACATTTTGTCCTCTTTTATTTTCTTTTGTTTCTTTTGCTTTTTAAAAGAAAAAACAAACGGAACAAAACGATCAATTTTCATTGATCGTACTGACACACTAACTTTTATTAATAAACTAACAAATACTTTGTAGCTTGAATATTTGGCAATTGCAATAAACTGCTGAATTAGTGAAAAGCGTTTTTGATGAATTAAATGTATGATTATGTAGGTTACTAGTTGTGTAAGAATATTTTTGTAAAATAGTATTTAAAGCAGTATAAGTCAAAAATAAAGATAGAATTATTTCATGCCTTAAATCGGCACATTGTTTTAATAAAATAAGGGATTCTGCATATAAACCTGCGAATCCTGGCCAGCGGCGCCTTAGCGCCGGCCATATAATATATCCAAATAGCATTTAAAATATAAAATCAGTATAATGGTCATTAAACCCACCTTTACTACGGATCGCGCCAAAAAAGTGTTCTAAGACATCTTGGTTTAAGCGCCTATTACATATACATATATTTCATGTTGTATTTTTGATGCACATAACTATGAAGCATTACGAGCGCTGTATTTGTCATTACAACACCTTTTTGAAATGACTGCAGTCGATTTATATGGAACTATTTTTGATAGCATTATCCGATTCATTGCATCTAAAGTTTTGATTTGAGCCTCAAGCACATTGCCAAATGGATCCTTAAAAAATTATTTTCTTTCATAAGAATTTCTATTAATGAAAGAATTATAAATTACCTTGCCAGGATAACAAAATTTTGTTAAGTCAGAATTTAAAATATCGAACCAGTCGTTGATCAACTGTATAAAGTCTGCTATTTCAGTGGACTTGTAAACGTCCAGCCCAACTGAATAGCACCGTCGGATTGCATCAGCAGTGGTATTTGAAAACAGCTGCACAGCTGGTTTCACCTTTTGTCGAGCTGCAAAATTTGTTGGTGATATGTGTTAAATCACAGACTATTTACTTACCTGAAAATCTGACAGACAGATGATCTTGACTCAATTTGAACGCAATGAAAACGTCTGACACAGATGTGTGCTCCAACACATCCGAAACTGTCCGAGACGTTAAATGTTCTCCATTGATTACAAATCCAGTATCAAGGAAATGGTTCCTTATCAGTTTTAAATGGTGCGGCGCGTCGGAAACCATGCCTTTTCTGCATAAATAATTAATAATTCCTTATAATAAATAGTATTATTGATATGTATTATAAATTATTTATAAATCTACATGCACATTTACTATTTTAAAGCATTTGAGTTGTTTTAAATAACTTCACAAAAATATGTACATACAAAACCAAATAATGAGTCCTAATAAATTCCACACTTAACTTACTTTGTCGATAATTTAGTCTATGCCATGAGCCTTAATTGGCACACTAGATACTTACCAATACTTACCTATGGCCTAAAACTGAAGCTGTAAGCCTTAAAAAAAATCATAACCAAAATCGTGTTTTAACCAAAATTGTGTGTAAATTAAAATCTTAATATCGAACAATTAACGGTAGGCGTTTAATTATCGAGTTTGCCGATTAATACAAGTAGAGTCTGAGCCTTAATTGGCACACTACATACTTACCAATACTTACCTATAGCCTAAAACTAAAGCTGTAAGCCTTAAAGAAAAATCTTGTCTTAACCAAAATCTCTTCTTAACTAAAATCTTAATATCGAATAATTAACGTTTATTTTTAAATACCGAATTTTTTCGATTGTAACGCAAAACCCAAATTGCCTCCGCAGATTTAAATGACTGCTATATAAAAACGTGAAGATACACCGCGTTCACTGTCAGTATGATTCGTCCTCCGCAAAAGAATATTTTATATAAAAAAGAGTGTTTAATATCAGTTGGGTGGTTAGTATTTTAAGCACTTACTTGGAGTGACACCCAAACTTCTCCACAACTTACGATTGGAGGGACCATTGTCACAAACAATAGCAACGACAGGAAAATTCACGCTGTGCAGGACGGAAATTATTTGAATGAATATCTCTGTCGTCATTTGGCAATCGTAATCGAAAAATATTGGATGTTTCCAAGACTTTTTCAAACCTCGGGCCATAACTAATTGCACATAGTTCGACGGTTTAAGCACTTTGTCTCTAACTGCGTCTTATTTGAACCAGGGATCGTAACTGTTATGACTTTTATGATCGAAAAAGTCAAGAAAAAAAGTTATTTTTAACTTTTATTTTTTAAGGCAGAAATAAAAGTTATTTTTGACTTTTATTATTTTACTCAAAAAATAAAACTTATTTTTTAACTTTTAATTTTTTAAGGCAAAAATAAAAGTATTGATTAAGTATTGCATAGTAATACGCTAGTTTTATTGCCTCTTGAAATTGTGATAACGGATGTGTTATCATTTATAGCATTGAAAGCAATAAAACTTGCGTATTACTATGCAATATTTAATTCATGACTTTTATTTTTGCCTTAAAATATTAAAACTTAAAAAATACCTTTTATTTTTTGAGTAAAATAATAAAAGTCAAAAATAACTTTTAATTTATGCCTTAAAAATTAAAGTCAAAATTATAAGTTATAAGTCAAAAGACTTTTATAAAAAAGGCACAAATTTAAGACATACAAAAATTTGCATGTACACCTATGTATCATAATGGTAAGAACCAAAATTTTTTACGGTCATTTTTTATTTGTTCTTTTTTGATGTAAATTTTGAAAAATAACAGTTATTTTCTGTCCCTGATTTGAACGTTTCTAATATCTTCATTTCATCAAAGGCCAGTGCGCATATTATCTCGTCAATGGCCAAATCCGAAATGTGTCGCATTAAATCAACGGCAGCTGTTAATACGACCTCATTGACGTCGATTTTGCTACTCCATCGTGACAATGTGCTTTCGTGTGGAAGTGGAAACCCAGTTTTGTACAAGTGGTTGTACGCTCTGGGATCCGACGCAGCTGCCGTTGCTTGGGCCAGTTTTAGTTCTAACTCTATTATAATATTTTTTAAATCCCGCATCTTCTCATACCTACCGTGTCTTCCAGAATTATTACGGGGCTAATAAAAATGATACATTTTAAAAGTTCTTATATTTTATGAACATATGTATGTATGTACTCTGTTTGTGTTGCCTGTTCTACGACAAACGTTTGGTCCAATTGTACAAAATGTGGGTATAACATAGGTTCACTATTATCAAATAGTGCGTTACACAAAATTTCTTGCGGGTGGAGATGGTAAGGATTGTCTCACTGTCACAGCCAATGATTGCATTATTTAAAAGTTCATTAGGGCATAAGTAAATAGACTCGTCGCAGACTATCAATGCATCATTTAAAATTTCTGGCATATTGGTATCATAAGCCACTTCCTCAAAGTTAGGTTCCAAAGTTTTGCCAATTGATCATGTTACATACATACATATGTATATAGCAATTATACTTACAATCCAATGGAAGGCACAGCACTGGGCATCAATAAATTTCTTCGTCCTTCCACTATGTCACCCGGAGCAAAGTGATCCACGCAGTAAGCAGGTGGCCTAGATATAATATGAAACCCTGACGATTTCATATGTATAAAATGCATGGCAGATTATAGCAATATGTATTGTGCAAGAAATAACTTGGTCAAAATTTATATCTCACTACTTTTAATGGCGGAAAATTTTGATATGCACTTGGCCTTTTTTCACATTTATATTTTTGTGAGGATCTTGGCATACACCTTGATTGACGGCTTACATGGAAAAACTCATTTACTCTAAGCTAACACAAACGAAACTAAAATTAACTCAGGTACATTGGCTAATTGAGAGAATCCACCGAAACCAAAACAAAATTTTACGGTTAATAACATCGGCTCCATGGCATGTAGAAAATTAAAATATACATCGTGATTTAACTATACCTCTAGTTATTGAAGAAATTGCAAAACACGTAGCCAAATGTCTAACAAAACTCGAGTCAGATCCTAATCCGCTTGCTCGTAATATTTTGAACTTTACTGGACACATCCGTCTAAAAAAGACGGACACAAAAGCTCTTAAACTCAACACTCCAGATGGGACTGCCTGAAAATACTTTTATTTTTCCTTTTTGATTATCATTACTTATGTTTTATTTATAACTATCATTAAGTTTATGTCCGACACTGGTCGGGCCTAATAATTCTATTTTAGCCTTAAGATTTGAATACTTATTGTTAGTTCATATTTTAAGATACAATAAATAAATACATACATGTATTAAATAAATAAAAAATTTATACGAAAACCAACAACAACAAATTTTACACGATAATACAAAGATACAAGCTGGTTTATGAGTTCAGCAATTGTATTTTGTATGTTCCTGAATTGTTTTTATTTTTAAGTCAACTTTGTTGGTGTAATTCAAATTATTTTAAAATTATTATGTTCGTAATATTTATTTGTTTCTTGTTTGGCGAGCGTTACTTCTATAGACGAAGTGAACTACTGCATAAGATCTAACGTTGGCAATAACGCATATATCCTGATCCATAATTTTTAGTTTTCTCAACGAATATCTATCGCTTTTTATTGAATTACAGTTTCTGCAGATATATTTAATAAACTTTTGGATCCTAACTTCTGGCCTCTAAATACTTTAGTTAGAGAATATAATTACAAGGAAAGACCGAGAGCAAATAATATTGGTGTTCTTCCCGAACGTGAAAGAAATATCCCGAAAAACTAAATGGCGTACGAAACTGTCCAATTTGTATTTAGCAAGTTTTCACTTTTACTACCACTTCTTACGAAACTTGGCTTACAGCCTGTTTTTGTAACTTAAGTTTTTGTATATTGCACACCAAATAACGAATGAATTGAAATTTCGGTTCTTGTTTATTTTATTTTGAGTATAACGAATAAGCTTAAGCAGCCTGTTCATCGAACTGCCTTACGTTAGAAGGCGAGCGATTACTAGCCAAACGATCGAGCTGGGAATTGAGTTCATTTTCTTTTTTCGTTTGAAAAATAAGAGCTTTTTTGTTCGTAATTAAACGCCTAAGAACAATATTTCCATTACTCTTTTAGTTGTAATTCTGAGAGATTTTTTCATAGAAAATTATAATAGCCTGTTTTTGTAACGTAACTTTTTGTATATTGCACGCCAAATAACGAATGAATTGAAATTTTGGTTTTGTTTATTTTATTTTGAGTGTAACGAATAAGCTTTAAGCTTTTGTTTGAAAATTTGGTTCACGTACGTACTACACAAACAAAATCAACTTTCAAAATAAACAATCAGAAAAAATTGAACGGGTCGGTAAAGTGTTTTAATTTTTATAAATAAAAGTAAAATAAGGGATGTTTTTAACAAAAGATGTAAGTATTTACATATTCCTAAAGAAAAAAGAAGCGTTAAATTCGACTATGCAACAAAAAAAATTAACCACTAAAATAAGATGTTTTCTTAGCTAATTCAGGGTCGCTGAACACGAACATGGCAATCATTTATTTTTCTTAAGAAGCGTTTTCGAGATATTCGCGGAAAAAAAGTGTTTTTTGCAGCTTACAAAGATATTCCCAAAAATCTTGAGAGCTGTTGATTAAAATTTACCAGCTTTAGCAAACATATGTTTTTCTTTTAATAGAAAGTATTTTGATTGTGTTGATCGAATAAAAATTCACTGAGATACGGGCCTTTAGATTTAAAAAAACTTGAAGTTCTTATGATTTTTTTTAATTCGATATTTTAAGTTGCGCCCTTAAGCCAAAAAAGTTATAAAATTTATTTTAGATATATATCTTAAATAAAATGTAGCTCATTTATTAAGCGCAAAATTATTATTATCGGGCAAAAAATTAAAAACTTACGACACATTTACTTAATGTATCCGACTTTGAATTTTCGGATGTTTTCATTAAAAATTAAATTTTTTAAAATCTAAATTCAGTAACTTAATGAATTTTTAGCCGATCAACACACTATACATATGGAGTTATAAAAGAAAGACATATCTTCCCAGCAGTGTACAATTTACGTAATTTGGATAAACAGTTCTCAAGATTTTTGGAAATACCTTTGCAAACTGCAAAATTAACTCGTTTTTCGCGAATATCGCGAAAACGCTTCCCAAGAAAAATTAATAAGGGCCATATTCGTTGTCAGCAGCCCCAATTTAGTTAAAAAACATTTATTTTTAGGAGTTGATTTTCTTGTGGCATCCAGCAGTAGTCACCTATCATGGATGTTTTCACTAAATATGTCGTAAGTGTTTAATTTTTTGTCCTCTGATAACAATTTAACGCTTAATAAGTTAGCTAAAAGATTTTATTTAAGATGCAAGCTTAAGATAAATTTTAGAATTTTGTTTGGCAACTTAAAATACTGAATGTAAAAAAAACTTTTTTAAATCTAAACGGCCGTAACTAAATGAATTTTTATCCGTTCATTACTTCTACATCTTCGCAGTAAAGTCAATCATAATACAGGTAACTAACATCAACACAAAACTCACCAGTTCAGAGATCAACCAAAGAGGCAAAACGAAGCAAGAAAAACGAAAAAAATCAAATAAAGCTTTTAAAATCTTAGGTAGAACAAAATGACGCACTTGTAGATGAAATGAAGGCATATACAATAAATCTTGGTTCGATTACAAAGGCGTTATATCATTCGCTATTAATGACTTCAAACGCAACATCAATCCAATCATTGTTTTTTCAGCAAACACGTATTTTTTTGTATATTTAAAAATAAAATTTTTTTAAACTCTTAAATTTTATTTATTTTTAAGTCAGATTGATAGGGTTGCTTTTTCTAAAGAAACTTTTAATTTTCTATGAAAAAAGCTCTAAGAATTACAACTAAAAAAGTAATGGAAACATTGTTCTTAGACGTTTAATTACGAAGAAAAAGAGCTTTTATTTCCAAACGAAAAAAGAAAATGAACTCAATTCCCAGTTCGATCGTTTGGCTAATAATCGCTTGCCTTCTAACGTAAGGCAGTTCGATGAACAGGCTGTAAGTTTCTTTAGAAATGAAAAGAAGGCAACCCTATCAATCTGACTTAAAAATAAATAAAATTTAATAGTTTAAAAAATTTTTATTTTTAAATATACAAAAAAATACGTGTTTGCTGAAAAAAACACGGATTGGATATGTTGCATTTGAAGTTTTTAATAGCGACCAATATAACGCATTTGTAATCGAACCAAAATTTATTGTATATGCCTTCATTTCATCTACAAGTGCGACATTTTGTACTACCTAAAATTTTAAAAGCTTTATTTGTTTTTTTCGTTTTCATTGATTCGTTTTGCCTTTTTGCTTGACCTCTGAGCTGGTGAGTTTGGTGATGATGTTAGTTACCTGTACACTGAAAGGAAACTCTTCATTCAGACAATGAAATTCTTCATTATATTAATGAAATTTTTCATTAAAAGTCAGCTAATGAAGCCCTTCATTGGATCAATGAAGAATGATTCATTGTATTTATGAGGTGAATTTAAGCGGTTATGTCATAAATAGAATGAAACTATTTCATTACTTCAATGAAACTTTTCCATAACTATAATGTAGTTGTTTCATTGATTTAATGAAGTTTTTACATAATATTAATGAAGTTTTTATCAATATAAAGTGAATACAATTGAGATATTGTATTTAATAATTCAGTTTATTGAATTCCGGGTAGATTAATATACTTATAATATATATTATTCTCCTGACGGTATGTATGAAAAGTACAAGGGGTTCTAGCTTACTCGAAAGTTGAACAACAAGTGAAGTATAAGGTTTTAGCTAGTCTCTATAATTAATAAAAAAAGTTTAAATTTTAGTACAATTATATTCGAAAATTTTACCATTTAAAATGATGCCAGATTATTTTATAATCTATTATTTAATATTTTTAAATGATAATTTTAGTGTTCAAACCTAGTTTGGACATAAAGAAAATTTCATTAAAGTTATGATGAGATTTTCATAAATATAATGAAATATAAGCAGTAAATAATGAAAATTTGCTACTAAAAAGATGAAATCATATCCCTTCCAAACTACCTACTTAATAAAAAATGTATAGCTTTTTTATATTTTATTTAATATATACAAGAACATATGTACTTAATATATGTACATATGTTTGTTATTATTAAAGTAAAATATTTAAAATTTAAGTAACTCGTCATTAGAGTTCAACCCAAATAATGTTTTAAGCAAGCCGAAAAACTTACATGTTTATAGTAAAACTCTTAATATGTTCTTGAGAATTACAATACACTAACATAAGTTTAAAAGAACCAAAAAAAAATCTTAACAAAACAAGCATCTTTTTTGGATGTTTGCCACAAATTTCTTGTGTTTTTATAGTGGTGAGGCACGTGAATGGATAAAAAAAATAGAAAGAGAGAGACATCTGGCATACAATGAAGAATATTACATTGTATAAATGAAGTGATTTCATTGCATTTAATACGACCATAATGCTTTGGAATTAAAAGGGATTAGAAACGTAAGAAATAGAAAATATTTTTTAACAAAACAACTTGATTTATTTATCTTTGCACACTGTATACAGTAAGTATATCAAATATGTGGAACTCACTTATATTTGCACCAAATTTGCTAAAAAATAAAATTCGTTTAAACAATGTAACGATTTTCATTAATAAAATGAACTATGAAGAACACATGGAGAGCAGAGATTGAAAGATTTCATGTATACAATGTAATTGTTCATTGTATTAATGAAAAGTTTCATTAATATAATGAAGAGCATTTAATGAAACCGTTTCATTCTCTGAATGAATGATTTTCCTTTCAGTGTATTAAGATATACTTTGCTCCGAACATGTACGAGTAATAATCGGACAAAAATTCATTGAGTTACTACAGCCGTTTAGATTCAAAGAAATTTGGAAATTTTATTTTTTTTTAAATTCAGTATTTTAAGGTGCAACTTAAACTTAAGTCAAAAAAAATACTAAGATGCTAAACCTGCATCTTAAATAAATTCTTGTAGCCAACTTATTAAGCGTTAAATTGTTATCAGAGGAAAAAAAATTAAACAGTTAAGACATATTTAGTGAAAATATCCATGATAGGTGACTACTGCTGGATGCCACAAAAAATCAACCTCTAAAACTAAAAGGTTTTTAACTAACTTGGGGCTTCTGACAACGAATATGGCCCTTATTAATTTTTCTTGAGGAGCGTTTTCGAGATATTCGCGAAAAACGAGTTAATTTTGCAGTATTTCCAAAAATCTTGAGTTTGCAAAGGTATGCAAACTGTAAAATCAACTCGTTTTTCGTGAATATCTCGAAAACGTTTCTCAAGAAAAATTAATAAGGCCATTTCGTTGTCAGCAGCCCCAATTTAGTTAAAAAAACATTTATTTTTAGAGGTTGATTTATTTGTGGCATCCAGCAGTAGTCACCTATCATGGATATTTTCACTAAATATGTCGTAACAGTTTAATTCTTTGTCCTCTGATAATAATTTAACGCTTAATAAGTTGGCTATAAGATTTTATTTAAGATGCAGGCTTAAGATAAATTTTAGTTTTTTTTGGCTTAAGAGTGCATCTTAAAATACTGAATTAAAAAAAAAACTTTAAAACTTAAATTTTTTTTAATCTAAACAATGAATTTTTATCCGATCATTACTCCTACATCTTCGGAGCAAATCCAATCTTAATACAGGTAACTAACATCAACACAAAACTCACTAGTTCAGAGGTCAACCAAAGAGGCAAAACGAAGCAAAGAAAACGAAAAAAGTCAAGTAAAGCTTTTAAAATCTTAGGTAGAACAAATTGACGCACTTGTAGATGAAATGAGGGCATATAAAATAAATCTTTGTTCGATTACAAATGCGTTATATTGGTCACTATTAAAACCTTCAAATGCAACATATCCAATCATGTTTTTTTCAGGAAACACGTATTTTTTGTATATTTAAAAATAAAATTTTTTAAACTCCTAAATTTTATTTATTTTTTGCTTTCTTTTCATTTCTAAAGAAACTTTAATTTTCTATGAAAAAAGCTCTAAGAATTACAACTAAAAGAGTAATGGAAACATTGTTCTTAGACATTTAATTACGAATTAAAAGAGTTTTTATTTCTAAACGAAAAAACAAAGTGAACTCAATTCCCAGCTCGATCGTTTGGCTAGTAAACGCTCGCCTTCTAACGTAAGCCAGTTCGATGAACAGGCTGTCAATGATACTTATCGTTATACTGAAATCCTAAGTAATAAATATAATTTTTACCGTTGAGGTCGCGGAACTCTTGGTGGTGGTGTTCTCATTGCTGTCTCTAGCTCATTGCATTCTAAACAGCTAGATACTCATTGGTTGCTTGATATTGAATTTGCAACAGTTGTGCTCAAAATTAATCATAAAAATATTATAATAACTTGCTCATATATACTCCTCCATCGTCTACACATTTTTTATGTATTCAACATGTTGAGGCTATAAGATATGTTCCTAATAATGACAATAAAACTGATTCGTTTATAATCATGAGTGACTTTAATATGTCTTCAATAGCTTGGAATTATTTACCTGATAACAATTATTACGTACAAAGTAAACTTAATGATTGCTGAAAGGACTTTTCCAACATTTTATACGGCATGATCCTTTTTCAAATAAATGGTATAATGAATGATTATTTAAAAATTCTTGATCTAATTTTTGTAAACGATATTGAAGACTGTTATGTTAAACGAACGATAGCTATTTCTGTTCCTGAAGATCGATATCATCCTTATATATATATTATTATATATTATATCCTATGCTATTGTGTTTTACAGCCTTTGTCCAGTGAAAAATCTTAATGTTTTAAACGCACTAACTACTTTTTGTTAAATGAGCTTATCTTAAATACGAACTGGTACGATATTTTAATCTCTCCCGTTAATTCAGATGTTTCCTTAGAAGACACGTTTGGACTTTTTTTTATCACAAAATGTATTCTTTTATGGATTTGTGCATACCGAAGCATATAATGAAACCAATCTCTGGATCTCCATGGAATAATAAACAATTATGTCGTGCTAAGAATAAAAAGAATAAATTTTGCAACACATTTAAAAGAACTGGTTCTTCTGTCGATTATCTTAGATATTCTTGGAGTCGTTCAAAATTAAATAGCATACTGCACAAAAATTACATAACGATGACTAAATTTAATTTGAAACGAAATCCTAAGCGGTTTTAAAAAATCATCAATTCAAAGAAAAAAAACTTCTGGTTATCCTGTTGTGATGAAACTTATTCTTTTAAAACGTTTGATGATTCAATCGAGTACCCATTTGCATTAGCTGAAAGTCTATCTATATCCTTACCTTCCTTAACTTCGATATATACATGGTCATAAATGTATTAAAAAAACTAAAATTTTCATATGATGTTGGTCCCGAGAAAATTCCCAGTTGTATTTTAATTAACTGTGCTGAAGCCTTAGCTATTCCGCTGACTGTGATGCTTAATTTGTCAATTAAATATGGATTTTCCCCCGATATTTGGAAAAATTCCTTCGTTGTTCCGTTGTTTAAATCTGGAAACAAATCTAAGTACTATATACTGTACTACCTATATATATATATATATATATATATATATATATATATATATATAAATTGTTTGAAAAGATTATCACTGCATATATTTACTATCAAGTCGCAAGTATTATATTCCCGTGCCAATATGGCTTTCAAAAAAGGATGTTCTACATCCACAAATCTTCTTCACTTTACAATTACAATACAATCACATTTACTCGAGGCTTTTTACAAAGGATGCGAGCAGATGTTATACACTCGGGCTTAATAAAAGAATTTGACAACTTTAATCATTTACTTCATATCAAGAAACTTTAAATAATGGGATTTACTAATCCAAACATAAAGTGAATATATCTGTACTTAACAAATAGATCACAGACAGTTCGTTTCAGAAGCAAATTTTCTAAAAGCATAGCCGTATCTTCAGGTGTACCCAAGGGAAGCCATCCGGGCCAATCTATTTTCATTATTTATTAATGACTTGCCCACGGTAATAAAATTTTCATCTGTCATGATGTATGCCGATGATGTACACTTATAATAAATTTATGGATCATAAACTTCTTCAAATGGACATGGGGTGCTATTCTCTATTGTAAAACGTTGTTATTTTAAGTTTTAAATAAAAGGAATGTATTTTTGGTTATTTGATTTTCTAAGCTCAGCTATGAGCTCTAGGAACGTTGTTTAATAATTATTCTTTAAAACTAAATTACATCTGCTTATATACTAACTATGAGAATAATTCTTAACATATATTAACATAAGAGGGAAAAGAAAAGGTATATGCTTACTAGCTAAAATGTTCCTTTTAGTTTCCCACTGTGGACGTGCGGCGTGTGTCTCTTATGTAATTTAGAAAAACATAGATTCTGTATTGTTTATATTTATATATATATAAACACATGTGGTTATTAAATATGATTTATTCAAGGACTTTATGCTCCAACCTTTGATCAGACTTGTGAGTCTCAAATGGCCGTTGTACAAAATACATATTTACTTTGCAGTCTGTCTATGCATTTATCTGACACTTCATGCAGCGGTATTTGCCCGAATGCATGACTGTCAAATGTCCAGTACACAAAAATACTTTCAATGCATTTGCATTTTATGTATGCTGCGGTCAAGTTGACTTTAAATGTTAACTTCACAATGTTGGTCGTAGTGATAGTTAGAACACGCTACACTATTGCGCGGCGAAATAAACTACGATGCAAAAGCTAAATGCGATGATATGCCAATTTCGTACTCTCTCTCTTCTTACAGAACGATTCTTACAGCAGGTAAGAAAAAAATATGTAGCGGAATATTTTCTCAAATACATATTGCATTATTTTATCTTTACAAAATTCCGGTTTGAATAAGGAAGAGTTTCTGTATGATCTAAACGCTATTCAACACGTTTTAGCTCGTTCAAGGACATCCACAGCAACTCCAACTATTATAAAATTCTCAATATAGTTCAAGCATATCAAACTTGATTTAGCTGGAGAACGGGAACAAGAAGTCAAAAAAAGCTTTCTTACAACACGTGCGACGTCCCTGATGTGATTGGAGCAGTAGACGGGAAACACATACAAACGCTTAGACCAGCCAGAAACAAGCACCTACACCTCAACAGAAAATTGAAGCACAGTATGAATGCTATGGTATGGATATTTGCGATTATCGAACGATTTTTACATATGCTTTCGCATTACAGAGTGTGATGATACCAGGCCTGCGAAAAACTAGATGCGAAAAGCAAATGCGCAAACGCATTATAGAGTACCAATCGTTCGATTGCGTACAATTTTTCTTTCGCATCGCAATAGAAAGTAACCCCCTGGATTCACTTTAACGTAACGCAACGTAAATTTAATGGACCCTAATTTGAATAAATGTAAAATTATGAGATTTGTAAGATCTAATCAAATTACTGCAAACTATGTTCTAGATAACTTTCAATTGGGTTTGGTAGAAAGTTTTCTAGACTTAGGTATTTTACTAGATCCTAATCTGAATTTCATCTCTCGCTCTTATACTTGTTTTGACAACACTCTATTCTTGAATAGCTGTTTTGTTATTTACATTTATTGTCTTAACATACTTTTACAACTACAATTAGAGCCGAAAAAAGTCAGCCAATGTAGTAGAGTAAGAAAATAAAAAAATTTTATTATTGAGTTCTGGTTTCAACTTTGTTATTTCTTGAGCTTCTCATTGGTTAAAATGAGAGGTTATAGCATAATAACTCTAGTTGTTCTAAGTAACGTTGGGTAAAGGTTCCCTGATGACCTGCATTAGCAACAGTGAAATGCTCATAGGATTCAGCTAAACCCTTCAATAATCAATTTAAATGTATTTTTAATTAAAAAAATTATTTTACTTAATAAATAAAATAATAATTTGGGACTATTAGTGCGTTAATAAATGTTATAAGAGTTTTTTAACAGACTGTGGCGATAAATTAAATTTTTAGGGCCATTATTAAAACTTACAAATAGTTAGTTTTAGGATGTTATCTGAAAGGTAAATATATTTTGATTATTGCAAGTAAGCATTGATGTTAAAGTGACTAATAAGCTAACATCAGTTTTATCCTCATGGTAATTTTTAAAGTGAACTTTAAACATTTTAATAGTCAAAAGTAGCCGGTATTTATACCAATGTTGCCACAATAAATCATTTGTGTTATTTATTTTATCGGGCAGTTGTAATAATAAAAAAATTAATGGACACTTTATTTCTAGGCAATTAATTCACGTTAAAGCTTCCCTATATCTATCGTCCGATCACTCACCCATGATCGTTACAATCTGAAGCCCACTGAGAAGTGCTCTACCTCACTCATATGTGAAAACGGTCAGTCGTGTTAATTAGCTGCGATTCCAAAAATATCCTAGTAGTCATTGCACGGAAAACATTAACCTAAGAACTCATGATGATGTTTAATCTAACATTGCCAATCTTAACGAAAATATGAAGCAGGCTGTTAAACATGCCACTTCCTCCCATCCGCAGACTGGGTTTAAAAGAATATATTCTACAGATATTGAACATATCTTATGTGAAAAAAGAAGAGCTAGAAAGGAATGGCCATAGCACAGATCACCCAAAATAAAATTAGATTTAAACAGTGCACTAAAAGACTTCAAGAGCTGCTGGCTATGAAAAAACTGCATCTCTTAAAAACTATCTGGAAAATTCCGATGTCACACCAGCTCTTAATTACTCTTTGTGGCGAGCTGTGAAAAAAAAATTAAAACACCCGTTGAGTTTAAACCACCTATGCGCACTTCTACCGGAGGTTGGGCCAGAGGTGATACTGAAAAAGATAACTTGTTTAAAAAGAATTTAAAGTCTGTATTTATCCCAAACGCATGTACTGGTGTTGTTGATTTTCCGAGTGTAGATGCGCTACCCCATCAACCCAGAAAAATTAAGATGTGTGATGTACAAAAACTAATTACCGAACTCAACCTGAAAAAAGTGTCGGGTATTGATGGAATTAGTAACCAGATGTTGATTAAGTTACCTCGTACTGCAATTAGAATCCTGTTATTAATTTTTAATGCCATTTTACGACTAGAGTATTATCTCCACAGCTGGAAGCAGTGTTGCCAGAATTTCTAAGGCTAAAATCTGCAAAATTTAAAAATTTTTCACGAAAAAAATTTCAAAGAGTGCATTTAATTTTTGAAATTTCAAAGCTATTTTTAAAACAACTTTTTTATATATTATTAAAAAAAATTACATAGATATGGATTTACATAATAATATAAATATTTTTTCATTAACCCATATCCATAAAATTTAAACTCAGCTTATAATGTAAAATTATAATGTTAAAATTTTTAACATAACTTTCAATCACATTTTATTTTTTTATGAATATAAGCCTTCAATATTCGGCTTTAGAAATTCTTAGCAGACTTCAACCAAAAAATTTTTAAAATAAAGTTAAAAACTTCATATTTTTATAGAACGACTATCAACATGTTTTTAAGAATTGCTTACACAAACATAATACATAGGTAATATTCATAAAAATTATTTTGTGTTATAACAGGTTTAGCAAACAAATTTCCATACAAGGTTGTTTTGTAAACCTTATGCAAACCAAAACTATTTTTGTGTATAGGGCAGAATAAGCTTAAAAGATTCAAACCGAAATATTTACAGGCTAACATCTTTGATTTTGAATCCACTAATATTTTCGCATGTCAAAATTGTCCATAATTCTAATTGGTAGTGGGTGCATCCCAGACCATCAATTTGGGTTTAGAAGTCAGCATAGCACCATTGAACAAATGCATAGATTGGTTTTATTTATCAGAAGAACATTTGAAGAAAAGAAGTACTGTTCTGTATTGTCTATTGACGTTTCGCAGGCATTTGATAAATTCTGGCATGCAGGCCTAATTTTAAAATTGAAATCATATCTGCCAATAAATTTTCTGAAGTTACATTACTACCCGGAAGTTCACGGTTGTGGAAGAAGAATTGATGAGTGTGCCCGAATCTATATCATCCGGTGTGCCACAGGAGAGCATTCTGGGGCCAGTTTTATACTTGATTTATACTTGTGATATGCGTTTGAGCAGTAATATCCACACATCTACGTTTGCCGATGATACAGCCTACCTAAGTATGCACGAAACCTCTCACGAGGCTTCCCGATATCAACAAGAGCATATTACACAACTGGAACTATGGTTAAAAATTATGGAGAATTAAGGTAAACGAGCAAAAGTGTGTTGAGGTAATATTTACCCTACGAAGAAATACTTGTTCCCCAAATCGAATCAACAATCAACTTGTTCCTCAACATTCTTGCGTAAAATACCTTGGTATACACCTTGATCGACGATTTACATGAAAACACCATATTGACTCAAATCTATTAAAAATGCAACTTAAGTTATCTCAAATGGTTCTCGTGGTATCTTCATAGCGAACAGTCGATTAGCGGAAATTTTTCTTACATACCAAACAAACAAAAAATTATACAAAAAATTATTCGTAGTACATATTATTAGTAATAGGTACATACTGACTTTAATAAATAAGCTTTATTTCTTTGATAATATTTTTTACATAGTGGAAATCACAAATATAAAAAAAACGCAAACAAAAAAATATAAACAGTGACATTGAGGAATACTCTATACGAGTACCTCAAAAACAGACAAACAATCATAAATTACAAAAACAAAAAAAACCGTAAGCAAAAAAACACAAAAAGTGCCCTTGAGGAATACTCTATATGAGTGCCTCAAATACAAAATATTATGAAGTGAGTTCTAATGGCAGAAACGCATATTTTACTGTGAGTTCTGAAGCTCTTAATGAAAAAAATAGAAATAATAAATCTAATGAAAGTGTTTTTTTAACGGCAAAGCCAATTTTTCGTCAGCGATCAACTTCGCTTTGCCCAATGCCAAATAGTAGTGATTCATTAACATTACAATTGCCTAGTACTTCTTCATATAAGTCAGTAATATCATCCCTTTCAGGCTCGTATTCGTCACTTAACAAAGTTATCACTACAGATAACAGTATTTCAAAACCCAAGGTGCAAGTCGGTATGGACAGATATATAACCGTGGTAAAGCGTGGGCGAAGCCCGAATTCTTCAAATATTTCATCGGCTCCAAAGATGTCTAGAGATAACAGCGCATCCTCAACTAATCGCCAAAACCGTTTTAAAATTTTGCAAGATGAGAACGACAAACCCGATGTATCCTCGAATAAAACATCCAAGCCGCCACCAATCTACTTGAGAGAGAAAAATTCAAATGCCCTTATTAAAAAATTAATTTCGGTCATTGGTGAAAATAAATTCCACATTGTCCCAATAAAACGTGGCAACATCGATGAAACGAAAATTCAAATTTATGATGAAAAGGATTTCCGCAAAATGGTTTCTGAATTTGAAACAAATAAAACAAGCTTTACACATACCAGCTTAAGAGCGCTAAAGGCCTGCATATCGTATTGAAGGGCATAGATTCTTATGTTGTCCCTGAAGAAATAAAAGATGCACTTGTCCTCCAGGGATTTAAGGTAAAGAATGTATCTAACATAATGAACAGAGAAAAGGTACCCCAACCCCTATTTCGTGTTGAACTGGAGCCGAATGATATACAGTTGAAAAAAAAACGAGACTCATCCTATTTATAGCCTAAAATACCTTTTATACAGAAAAATCACAGTTGAAGAGCCACATAAGCGTGCAGGGCCCGTACAGTGTCATAATTGCCAAGAATATGTCCATACAAAAGCTTACTGCAATTTACCTACAGTGTGTGTTATCTGCGGTGAATTGCACGGTACTGCAAGTTGTACCAAACCAAAAGATCAAGCGGAAAAAAAATGCAGTAATTGTGGAGGTAATCACACCGCTAACTACAGAGAATGTCCTGTGTACTCTTTCGTCAAGCAGGCTATGGTGCAAAAACCTAAATTAGCTCCAGCTCAACCATTAAACTCGTACTCCGCCACTTTTGCTCCAGTGAGCCAACCAGTTACTTCACGTGTTTCACCGCCAATTAATTCAACGAATGCAAATTCAAGCTTTAACTTAAGTCGCCTTGAAGCTACTATTGACAATTTGGGGCAAACTATAAATAATTTTACAACAAATATGACTACGATGATGCAAGAAATGCTGAGAATGCAGAATACCCTGCTTCAAGCATTAATTAACAAACCATGAACACGTTAAAAATATGTTTCTGGAACGCAAACGGCATTCGCCAACATAAAAATGAACTTGAGCACTTCCTTACGGAAAAAAATATTGACATAATGTTGGTCTCTGAGACTCATTTGACTTCTAGAAGCCTCTTTAAAATGAATGGCTACACTTTATATGATACAAAGGACCCTAGAGGGAGAGCATGCGGTGGATCAGCAATTCTAATAAAGTCAAGACTGAAGCACTATATTCTTGACAACATTTGTGAAGAACATCTACAAGCAACAAATATCTGCATTGAAAATTTTTGTACAAATTTCGTGATATCTTCAATTTACTCCCCTCCCAGATTTTCAATCACTGAGGACCAATACGAGAAGTTCTACAAATCTCTTGGACCTTGTTTCGTAGCAGCTGGCGACTACAATGCTAAGCATACGTTCTGGGGTTCGCGTCTTATTACGCCTAGAGGTAGGGCGTTCAACACAATTTCAAAAATGGGCTTGGATGTTATTTCGAGTGGGGAGCCTACTTACTGGCCTACTGACGTACAAAAAATTCTGGATGTTAAAGATTTCGGCGTCATAAAAAGTATTCTAGGGAATTAATTCACGTTGAAGCTTTCCTAGATCTGTCGTCCGATCACTCTCCCACGATCGTTACAATCTGTAGTCCACTGAGAAGCGCTTTACCTCACCCATATGTCAAGATGATAAATCGTGTTAATTGGCTGGGATTCAAAAAATATCTTAGTAGTCATTGCACAGAAAATATTACGCTAAGAACACCCAATGATATTGAATCGAACATTGCAAATCTTAACGAGAATATTAAACAAGCTTCTGAACATGCCACTACCTCCCATCCGTATACTGGGTTCAATAAAATTTATTCTACAGACGTTGAACATCTCGTACGTGAACAAAGAAGAGCTAGAAGGGAATGGCAACAGCACAGATCACCTCAACACAAATTCAGATTTAAAGAGTGCACTAAACGACTCCAAGAGTTGCTTGCATCTGAAAAAACCCCATCTTTCAAAAATTTTCTGGAAGGCCTTGATGTCACACCAGCATCTAATTACTCTTTGTGGCGCGCTGCTAAAAAGCTTAAAACACCCATTGAGTTTAAGTCACTTCTGCGCACATCTACCGGAGGTTGGGCAAGAAGCGATACTGAAAAAGGTAACATATTTGCTGAGCATTTAAAATCCGTATTTACACCAAATACATGTACCGGTGTTGCTGATTTGCCGAGTGTAGTTGCTCTACCCCCTCGACCCTTAAAATTTACGATGTGTGATGTACAAAAACTAATTGCCGAACTCAACCCGAAAAAAGCTCCCGGTATGGATGGAATTAGTAACCAGATGCTGATTAAGTTACCTCGTACTGCAATTAGAATCCTGTTATTCATTCTTAATGCCATTTTACGACTGGAGTATTATCCAGACTGCTGGAAGCTTGCCAAGGTTAAAATGATTCCAAAGCCAGGTAAAGATCTTACCAAGGCTAAGTCATATAGGCCAATAAGTTTACTGTCAACAATGTCAAAGCTTTTTGAAAAGCTACTCATGACAAAATTTTCTTAAATTTTAACTGATAATGGGTGCATCCCGGACAACCACCATATCACCATTGAGCAAACGCACAGATTGGTTCAATTTATCAGAAAAACATTTGAGGAAAAGAAGTATTGTTCTGCCGTGTTTATTGATGTTTCTCAGGCTTTTGATAAAGTGTGGCATGAAGGCCTGATTTTGAAATTGAAGACATATATACCAATAAACATTCTAAATCTTTTGGAAAGTTACATTGTTGCACGAAAATTTACAGTTGTGGAAGGACACTTTATGAGTATGCCTGAAACTATATCATCCGGTGTGCCACAGGGGAGTATACTGGGGCCATTTTTATATTTGATTTATACTTGTGATATGCCTGTGAGAAGTAGTATCCACACTTCTACATTTGCCGACGATACCGCCTGCCTTAGTATGCACGAAAACCCTGATGAGGCATCCCGAAAACTCCAGGAACACATTAGCCAGATGGAACTATGGCCAAACTTATGGAGAATTAAGGTAAATGAACAAAAGTGTGTCCATATAACATTTACCTTACGAAGAGATACTTGTTCCCCCATTCGAATTAATAATCAAGTTGTTCCTCAACATTCACATGTGAAATATCTTGGTATACACCTCGATCGACGGCTTACATGGAAACATCACATTGACTATAAGTTAACTCAAATGAAACTAAAATTAACTCAGGTACATTGGCTGATTGGCACAAATTCAACACTCAGCCTAGACTGCAAACTTTTAATATACAAGTCGCTTTTAAAACCAATATGGTGTTACGGTATCCAGTTATGGGGCACTGCTTCAGCTTCCAATGTAGAGAGAATTCAACGAAGACAAAACAAAATTTTAAGGTTAATAACATCTGGGGGCAAATTACGGCATTCGATTCGTTTCGAAATCTTAAAATATTTCCATATAAAGTCTATTGAAATATTTTGTAATTTCGTTCAGTAACGAGTGCCGTAATTTGCCCCCTGATCCATGGTACATTAAGAATTCAAATATACATCGTGATTTAAATATGCCACTAGTGACTGAAGAAATTGCAAAATACGCAGGCAAATATCTAACAAAACTCGAGTCACATCCTAATCCGCTTGCTCGTAATATTTTGAACTTTACTGGACACATCCGCTTAAAAAAGAGAGATGCAAGGGCTCTAATACTAAACACTCCGATTGAAGTTGCTTGAAAAATTTTTTTTGCTTATTACTACTTATGTATTATTTACAACTATCACTTAGTTATGTCTGGCATTGGTCGAGCCTATTAATTATATGTTAGATTTAAGATTTGAATACTTATTGTTAGTTCATATATGAAGATACAATAAATAAAAAAAACATGCATAAAAAAAAGTTATCTCAAAAACATTGGCTGATTGGTAGAAATTCAACACTCAGCTTAGACAGCAAACTTTTTCTATACAAGTTGCTTTTGAAACCTATATGGTGCTATGGAATTCAACTATGGGGCACTGCTTCAGCTTCTAATATCGAGAAAATTCAACAAAGGCAAAACAAAGGTTTACGTTTCATAACATCGGATCCATGGTACATCAAAAATTCAAATATACATCGTGATTTGAATATGCCAATAGTGATTGAAGAAATTACAAAATACGCAAGCAAATATTTAAGAAAATTCGAGCCACATCCTAATCCGCTTGCTCGTAACATCTTGAATTTTACTGGTCACATCCACCTAAAAAAGCTAGACACAAGGGCACTTATACTCAACACTCCAGATGGGATTGCTTGAAAATATTTTTTTTATTATCACTACTTTTGTATTATTTATAACTATCCTAAGTTTATGTCCGGCAGTGGTCGGGCCTAGTAATTATATTTTAGATTTGAATACTTATTGTTAGTTCATATTTGATACAATAATTAAACAATTGTATTAAAAAAAAACTTTATCCTTCACGTTAGCTAATGTTAATATTAACTTTCAAGAGCTTTATCTTTAGGTTCGTTAACGTTAGTCAAATAACGTTAGTTTTAACGAAAAAAGTACGTTTTATTCAATTTAAAAATAATGCAAAAAAAATAAAAAAATACCTGTTATTTCGTGAGGAATAAATAAAAGTCAAAAAATAACTTTTATTTTGTGAGGAATAAATAAATATTAAGAAATAATGATTAAAACGGGAATTTTATAATAAAACTTATAACCGGTACGATCCCTGATTAAAAATCATTCTAAAATTTGAGCATTGTATTTTAGCATTTTAAAATATATTTTTTAGCATGCATTATTTTAAGTACCATTCAGCAATACATTATTAGTGCGGTAAACCAGTAGCCACCCGACGATATGTACTTCTGTGCTTTCCAACTGACACATTCATCATAAGTAGAAACCTAACAGACTATAAATTTTAAGTTTAAGAAGTTTTATACACGAAAACTTTTCAAAAAGGGGTCAAGCTCCCACAAAAACATAAATCATGATTCGACTATTTAAAATGCTGATATCAAAATTGCGATCACATTACTGCATAGCGATGAAACGACACCTTGAAGATGACAAAATATACTACATAGCTGATTGAAGTGACAGGTATTGTGCTAAAATTAACTTCCAGTCCAAAGTCGAAGTCTTGATCTAATCTCAATATGAAAGTTTTTTTACTAGGACTTTTCATGCGACATGTTTAAGCAACAACAAACAAAAGTCCTTCATTGACTTAAGGTCAAATATATTTATATATGTGTATATATATATATATATATATATATATATATATATATATGTATATGCAACGCGGTAAAATATGTACATAATCACACTTATTCCAGTTGTCGATATCGACGTCACTTTAACACAATACCAAAAATTTGGGGATTGTGTACCCGTTGTCAAAAAAAACTGACTTCTGTTGGCAAGCTTGTGATGTATTCTAGACCTTAGGGAACGGAAATAGATTTTCAGTAGCACAAAATTATTCTGGAGATCGAGTAAAGAAGCACCAATTTTTTGGTATTCCTTTAAAGTGCTGGAATAAGGGTGATTATAATATGTTTACATATAATTCAATATAATCGAAATATGGAGAATAGAAAGAGAAAATTAAGCTTTGTAAAAATATAAATATAAATATAAATATAAAGATAATTATTAAAAGTTAAAATCAAAATGTATTACTCGTAATTAAAAATAAATTAATACAAAAAATATTTTTGAACATATGTTTTTATATATTTAGGTTCGCGTTTTTCCTCTACTAAACAGAAAAATAAATAGTGGATTTCATTTGAGGGGACTTGGAAGCTTTATACTTCAACTCTTAAGCTTACTAAATAATAAGTAGTCTTTAAGTTAAATGATTAGTAGTTCGACTCAAATGCTGGTATAGTTTTCGCGTACTTGCCGATTTTGCTGGGAAGTTACAATTATTATGAATTTGTATTAACTAATTGTTACCTAACGTATAAAAAAATGATTCTATGAGCATGTTTCATGTAAGATATTTAATTTTCAGTTACTTATTTAAATTTATAATCTACTGTACACAATCTAGGACTTCAATTTTGTATGTATGTATATATTTTGCTATTTTTTAGTATTCATATAACAGAGGTTTCTGTTATTTTCTTGACTTGTTGAGGTTTACAAATGTGTTGTATGGTTTTCAAATTAAAAAATTAACAATTTATATGCGGTCTTCCTCATCTTCCTCTTCGACTTCTCCATTTTCCTCAACTTCTTCTTTGTAACCGGGGTGTTCCGAGATTGCATAATAGTTGCCATTGTAAATGACACCTAGTTCTCGCAGAGCATCTCCTCTTATTGTCGCCTTTATCGTCCAATTGTAACAATCATCTGATTCCGACTCTCTGTCTAGTCGTTCAACATCTAAAATTTTGGAATTTAGGCGCTCTAGTATAATGCCAATGTCCTTAATGGTGAGGTGACGTTTTTGATCAACGGAAAGTTGGTCGATTAGGAGTAAGAATTTTTCCGTCGTAATCTTTTCGTCTTCCATGGTTGTGTTTTCAGTTTCACTTTCGGAACTGTCGCGCTCCGGCGCTATATCCAGAAACCGAACATGTCCTTTTGTCCCTGAGGAGCGCCGCTGTATGCTACCAGCTATCACAGGATCCACAACACAAGACATATTCAACGTACTCTGCTGCTGAGGTTGTGGGCTCGTGATACCATCTTGTATTGGAGAAGTTGCCACACTTTTGTGAACAGCAATTTTACGACCCTCCTCGTGCAAGGCACAACAGTGAAAATCACACTCAATGATACTAGGACTACCCGCTCGACTCGGTGTATGAGCATGATGGGCACATTCCGGTGTGTGCACATGAGCAGCACCTACAACACTGTCAAAAGAGCCTCCTTGCTTAGAGAGCCTTCTAATTGATCCAGGTATTATAACTCCAGTTGAAGGAACCAAGCCATGGTATATACTTGGTGGTCCATCATCACTTATGACCGTTATTTGTGGACTAGTGTACCTTTGTTGAGAAGATTGAGATGATACAGATTTGTTGTCCAGTGAGCTTTGCGCCGACAGACCTTTTTTGGATGGTGAATATTTTTCTGAGGATATGATGCCATTACTACTACAAGGTCCACTATTATTTGGTCCGCCTGAGCCACTTGCTGCTCCACCACCTTGACGCTGGTCCCAATGGAGAACCACCGTGACTCGACCCTTATTGTCCATAATTTTCCAAGAAGGCGTCTCATCGTGCAACTCCAAGGCATGGATCGTCTCGCAGACGATTTTTGGTATAGCTGATATTGCTAAAAATAAAATAACAATAAAAAAATTATAGTATAAAAAAATTAAAATTTGTAAAATCAATATATAGAACGCATGAATAGATCAGGGATGGCATTCATCTTGTTGGTACCTTGGTAGTACCTCGACATGTTTAGTATGATTTGAAAATTTCAGCAGAAGTTGGTCAAATAGTCGCAAGTTTAACTCTACCAGAAAACTCGTGCTATATTTTCAATTATTATAAAAATACACTGCGTGACAAAACTGAATGAAGTGGAAATACCTGGGATATCCTACTATTTTTCTGGTACTTGTTGTCGAGTATAAAAACAATCTGAGGCCCTATGCTCCTTATAAGGACCCAAAGGAACCAATATATATATATATATATATATATATATATATATATACCCAGCAAAAAATTTCACAAAAGGTAATTGGGTTGGGAAGTAAGTATTTTTGGTGGAATCACTTCCATACTGGATTACCAACTTAATGATTTTAACAAGGCGTGAGACTAAAATAATCGGTTCTTGAGAAGTGCTTAAATTTTTTATTTGGCAACTTGGTCACGTAATCTATTTAATCTAAAAAAATCATTCTCCTCATTTAGGAACTTGTACATCATTTTTTAAAATTTATGATAATGCGGTTTGTAAGCGAGTAATGAAATTTGGTAATCAGAAAAGTAAGTCATAACGACTTACTTGCAATTAGTTCTGATGGTAGTGTGTAATTTTTGTAGATTTTAAAATTTTCCAAGCACCCCCAAAATCTTGAGTTGTTATTCACCCCGTGAATATTTATTTCCTCGATATATTTCCCTTTTCCCTAAAGTTGCAATCGTGAATTATTTCCAAGTGAAAAAACTCGCAAGTTCGAAAAAAATAGTCATGTACAATTTTCATTACCGTGAGTTTTTCTCCAAAAAATACGTGTATTTTTTCACAAACGTTTTGTTTGGGAATAAAAAAAATTGTAAGCACAATGTAAGTAGTTTTCTTGTTATTTCTTAAATTTGTTTGATTTTATTTTTTAAAAGGATTGAAAATGCATGAATTTATATTATTGTATACATATGTATATGTATACATATGTAAATACATATGTATATATTTATATTATAGTATATACGGCCAACAATTCTCCATGCTTTTCACTTACATATGTATGTACATTACCTCCGATAAACACAGTGGAATTGGATGCATCTCTCAAATTTCTTCTCTTTATTTTTCTTAATAAAAATAACATAAATCGGAGCTAAATCCTGTTAATTTATTAAGAAAGTTATAAAAATGCACGTAAAAAGTAAAAAAATACAATTGCATCAATTCACAATAGTTTATTTTATTCCCTAACAATTGACAATGCCAATTTGTTGTTCATGGGAATAACAAAATTATTCCCATGAATTTATTCTCTTAAGTTTCGTGATAAGGGTGATTGTTTTTATATTTATTTCCGTTACATACTTCTTGGAACTACAATTCGAGATAAAAAAATTAGCAAAAGTAAGAAAATAAGAACATGTTGATTATACAGTTCTCTTTTCAACTATTCATATTAGTTTAATTTTTCATATATTTGAATAAAAGTTTAACATAACAATATCTCTAGTTGGTCTAGGACATTTTTGGGTAAAGGTTCCCTGACGATCTGCATTAGCAACAGTTAAATGCGAATAGGATACAGCGAAGCATTCAATAATCAATTTCAGTTTTTGAGTTCACAATATCATTCTAAAATATATCCTAATATTGGAACGTTTCAATTTTAATACTTTAACGTGTGAGATCTTATTTTTTTCCCGCTTATTTTAAAATGATTCTTCCGTTTATTATGGAATGATAGTTTTAGTTATATGTACTGTGGTATTTGGGAACGAGCAGTTTTAATGAAATAAATATTTTTTTTATTAGATTACCTACGTAATATTGTCATTTGAAATTGCTGGATATGTGAAAATTTTCACTGCTATATAATATTTGCTGTTGATAGTTTATTATTTAAATTGTGATTTTAGTTTTTTTGTATATTGGATTTTATATATAACTTCAAGGAATATTGTTTATACATATATATATTTTCTTTCGCAGTGTGGTAGTGGCTAAGGTGGAGAAGAAATATTTGTCATAGCAGTTTTTCAACGTTATATTATTCATTGGAACTCCGTTCAATACATTAATGTTAATGTTGATAGTTAAATTTTTGTTAATATTCAATTCTATATAAATTTTTTTGAATTAATATGTAAGCTTTCATCTACGTTATCAAATTCACCACACACATAAGTATTTACTCATACTACAATTCTACATACATAAAAATAAGAAAATGCATTAAAGAACTCCCTGAACAATAGGCCTGCTGATACATCGGATAAAAACATTGGTGAGTTTAAATATTTTCAATTTCTTTTGTATTATTATCAGTGTGGCCACAACTAAAAAAAAATTATGCTAAATGGCCCTTAAAATAATGCTAAAAATGCTAAAAAATATTTGAAAATGCTAAAATAAAATGCTTAAATTTTGGAATGATATTTTGATAATTATATATATATATATATATATATATATATATAAAACAAAAACAGTAAAAACAGCAATATAGGAACACACGAATTTTGCTATATCACACTATTCTTAAATGCCAAGTACTACAACCTAATAACCGCTTAAGACGTCTTGTGCTCTTTACATGGTTTCCATCATTATACATTTGTATAAAAATTACAAAACAAAATGAAATACATTAATTGACAGATATTTTTACTTATATGAATGCAAAAGAATATATGCAATTTATAAAATTAAAAATGCTAAATTATGCTACAAAATTAGTACAAAAATGCTGAAAAAAAATGCTAAATGCAAAATAAAAAATTCACTGCTAAATCAAAATACATAATGCTAACTTTTGCAGTAAATATGCTAAAAGGGTCACGCTGATTATTATTGTTCAAAAACACTTTTTTTAAACACTAACAATTACATACATATGTAAATTTATACCTATGTACATATATTATTAATATTATTTTATTTTTTTCCCTTTGTAATTTTATTATAACATTCCTAGGATAGTTCAGCCCTTTATGAACTGTGTTAACATAAATATTTCAATATTATAATTATTCAATGTGAAGTACATTAGATTGCATTGATATGTTTTAATGTTAATAACATTGTATCTTCACTCTATGGCCTGGTTTACATCTGTGAGCCATGTGCCACACAAGCGTAAAAAAGCGTAACCACCTAATTACTAATGAAAAACTGTTTGATTCAGATATGTATTTAATAAGTTAAACAGTTTTATACATAATTAATTTTATAGAATCCCACATGATTGCAAACTGATTAAATCAATATACACATGTCTGAATCAAACAGTTTTTCATTAGTAATTAGTTGGTTACACAGAGAAAAAACGGCCTAATAAAATCAATAAGATTTTCTCTATGAAACGTTTTTAGGCTAAGGGGTATCCCAGCAGCAAGAAGCGAAGATTTTTTCATAGAGATTCCTTATTGTTTTTATGTGGTAAATCTTATTAATTTTATCAAGAAGAAAACCACATAAAATCAAGAAGAAATCTTATTATTCACAACTTTTTTTACTCAATTTCCGTTATTTTTGGCACAAAAAAAACAACCCATAGAGAAAATCTTCTTGATTTTTCCAAAAATTTTTTTCTTATCGATTTCATTAGGTTGCCTTATTGATTTTTTCAATAAGGTTTTCTTCTTGATTTTATTAGGTTCCTATATGATTATGTGTAAAGCATCTTATTAATTTTTTTAATAAGGAAATCTTCTTATTTTTATTAAGTTTCTTGTTATTTCATATCTATAAATAAACATAGAGACAATTTTTTTCATGATATTTTTCGTTCTTGTATAAGCATGTTTTTGTACAATAATTTCAGTGCGTATTCAGGCTGCTTGTTAGCATATTGGTTAGAGTTCGTGTCTATCAGTCAGAAGGTTGCTGGTTCAATACTTGTCTCCTCCCAACTAATAAATATGTATGTATTGTGAGTTAGTTAATTAAGAATATAATATAATATGTATGTATGTATGTACACAATGACGAAGAAATAAGGTGTAACTCACCAACGTTGCAACTGCTGAATCTGGATGTATTTTTGCGTTTAATTTGGCCAATTTGCCATTTACTTAAACGAGTAGTTGCCACTTATCATTCCTGCGATTTCAAATCGATCGGTTTACAGAACAGGACCGAATATTATTTCCTTTGTCATAAAGTATTTCGCCTTTTTAAATTATGTACTTTTATCACATTTGGTTTTTACAATTTTTGCCGAAAATACAGTTAGAATTACCAAGTATGTATGAGTGCATGTAGTTTTATATTTACCAAATATACCAACGCACAGAAAAAATTATTGTTGAATTTTTTTCAATTAAGTGTTTGCTTAGAAAAAATTATATTTTTTATTACTACTTTAATTGAATATGTGTTTGTTTTAATTGACTTTACTGCTTTATTAAAAAAGTGTTATCAACAGAGCTTAACTCAGGATACTATGAAATGGTTAACAATTATTACATACATATAAATTGTAAGTAAATAACGAAACTTTTGTTTTTATGTATGAAAATTGAGCTGCTTTTTATAGTATGCCACATTGTTTTGAAAAAATATTTTCAATTAAAATACCCAATTAATCTTTTAATTGGTTTTGATATTTTATGTGGGAGAAAAAACTACTCAGTTAATTTTTTTTTTTTTTTTGATTCATAGTAATTTTGACATGCGTGGAATACAAATAAAATATAAAATGAAAAAACAGAAATTCATTTTCTTCTCTTTTCTTAAAAAAAAACGCATATAATAAAAAGAAATACAAGCTGATAGATCAAATATGGATGGTAAAGTTCGTACATTGGCGGTATTTGGGGTTCGATGCAAATGGTCTTGCGTAAGTATGTATGAATATATTGTGGAAAATATCGTAGCCTTTCTTTAAAATCCAATCACAAAATTCAAAGAAAACCTGCGACATTCTACATGTACACTTACGGAACACTATCAAACGCCAAATACGGCCATTGGACGTACTTTCGTGCTCCATTCGAAATTGAAAAACCATACGGTGCATGAGTTAGGTTTATGGTACAATATACCAACGTTTCCATTTTTGGAAATTATATATACATACATAGCATAATTTTTTAAATTTTTATACTATTAAATTTTTTCTATATTTCAATTATTATTTTAATTGAATCCTTCAAAATTTTTCACTAGTTTTTTAACTGAATCGTTGAAAATATTTCGATTAATTTTTTAATTGAATCTTTAAAAATATTTCAATTAAATTTTAATTGGATCTTTAAAAAACCATCAATTAAATTTTTAGTTAATGTAATATTTTTTTAATTGAAAAAATCAAAAAAAAAATCAATTAAAATGGATGAGTTAATATTACACTTTCTGTGATTGGTTGAAAACTAATTAATTTTTTAACTGAATTTTTGTATTTTTTAATTGAATCTTGTTTTTACTCTTTTCTGTGTATAAATAAATAACATCTAAATATACTACATACATACATACATATATCGTACAGAATTGAAATGAAAATACATAAGTACAATTTTTTTCATGTTTTATTAGGTTGCCTAATAAAATCAAAAAGAAAACCTTTTTGAAAAAATCAATAAGATAACCTAATAAAAACTAAAAAATTTCTTCTTGATTTTTTCTCTATGAAATTAATAAGATTTCCTTATTGAAAAAAAACCATAGAGATATCTTATTAATTTTGTTCTATTTTATGAGGTATTTATTAGGCACTGTTTTCTCTGTGTACGCTTTTTTGGGCAAATGACACACAAGAAATGCCAGATGTAAACTCAGCCTATGAATATAGACACTAAAATTTTATTTGAAAATTGTGATGTAAAAAGTTTCTTTACATTTTTACAATTCATAATTTATTAAAATAATTATAATAACACCCATCGAACATATATTAGGAACATTAACATACATATATTGTTTTATTATTATTATTATTTACATAATTTAATGGAATTTATAACTATTATGAGTTTATAAGTTAATAGATTTTTTTATATAAAAATATGGGGGCGTATGAATAAAAAAAAGTATTTGCTTTTTACTTAAAATTTTTTTAAAAAAAACAAAAAACACATAAAAATTTTGGGTTTTAAGGCAAATTTTTAAGTAAAAAGCAAATACTTTTTTTTACTCATACTACCCAATGTATTTGAATCAAGTAACATTTAAAATAAATAAATTAATTTAGAAATTCAACGTGTAACGTGACGTTACAAACGATAAAACATATAGTTACATACTACACAACGGATAGGTACATACCACCTCAATTAATGTAGGGTATAACATAATTGTTTAGTTTACATTGTTTATTATTAACTTTGAAGTTAAGAAATGTGCGTTGGAAGTCTCATACAGTTGTGGAGTGGAACTATATAAGAAGCCAAGTTTTAAAAGCAATGAGGAGCAAGTCACGCCGATGAACGAATGGTAATTACATTCGTACGGTGGGCAAGTTACGACATCGTACGAATGGTAGTTATAAGAAGGCCACTTGAACTATCATCCGAGAGCTTTGCCGTTTCTTGTTCGATACACATATATTACCTAGTAGAGTTGTAAATTGTATTTAGTGAAGCATACGAACTTCCGAATCTTTTGTGTGTTTTGTAGTGAGTAGACATAACTCGTATTTTTAGCCGACTACACGAACTTCCGAATCTTTCGTGTACTCGTAAATCGTATTTAATTAATACACGAACAGCCGAGTCTTTAGTTAAATTGTATTTATTAAAGCATACGCATTTTGGAATATTTCGTTTATTCACAGGCGGTAACCATATTCTCCGAGGACTCCTCCAATTTCAGGACAGGGTATCCGAGAGGCAACCAGACGACACAAGTGAATTTTATAACCAACATATTGAGTGTAAAATAGCATAAGTTAAGCTAAGTTTCGTAAATAAAAATATTGTATATTCTCTGAACACTAAGCACCAACATCTCAGTGTTTTCATTTACAAAGGAAGCAGACCTTTGGTAAGAACCTGGACAGGCTGACGTCTACCCCAGCTGGAAACAAAAACTGCGTTACAAACGAAAGATTTAAAAAGCAGTTGGTTACATATTGGGTTATCTTGATAGGTAAATGTGCAGAGATACTATAGGAGGGCGGGTTATGAGGAGTAATGTCATCTAACTCCTTAGCAATAAATTCTTCAGACATTAAATAATTTAATTGTTTTGCTTATTTTTTTCTTTTCTCTAAATTTTAGTTTTATTTTGTCAGTATTGTCATTTTGAAGCTACTTGTTGTCTTTAGATTTATTGTAACGTGCATTATATTTTTTGGCTAAACAAGTTCACCACCCCATTTTCCTGAGCACAGTCGGCTCAAAAGATAGCTAAGTGTTTATGCTAGGATAGGATTTACCATCGTCCGTTACAAATGTGAGCTGGCAAGTTAGTTAGAGTATAAAAAGCATGTCATTTTCAATATGGCAATATGGTAATGTTGAACTAAACAAATACCGTTTTAGACACGGAACTTTTGTATTGCAAAGTCTTAATTCAGCTAGGAGAAAGGCAGAAAGATATAGTATTCCTCTCCCTGTCTTTCACGCATAAAAATATTTGCAAATAAATTAAAATCACTGTTTATACGGCATAGCAAAATTACACAAAATTTCTTGCATTTGCATAGAAAACGTAATTATCCCCCTTATGCAAAAAAATATTTTACCATACCTTTAAAGTTCATATTAGTTGCCAAGCACTTTAAGGCTAACATTGCTTTGTTAAGAAATTGTATGCAAAACACAACTTTAATTATTTTGTTATTTAATAATAAATACTGACAACATCACCGTGTTCAACAACCACTTCATAGCTTATGATGTACAAAATCGAATACAATTTCATTCGGGTATTCAAATATTTTTTTATTTTATTAAATAAATTTTTATTTTCTTGAAGTAAAGCAAACCTAATTTAAACAATATGAGCTTCTGACATGGTAGGAAACAGATAAACATTTCTATGAAGTATACGTAAAAAATATGAGGAAAAAAGAAGAATTATCACAATTTCTGTTATTCAAATGAATATCCAGCTTTTTTCGATTTTTTTTGATTGTATGTACATCACTAAAACATTTTTGTACAATTGTATTTATTTAAATATTTTTTTATGGATTTTACGATGTATTTTGAATCAGTTGGATAATTTGATGAGGTTTTCCATCACATGACAGAAATAGTAAATTTAAGTTAAGAGCTAACACTTCTAGCTTCATATTCAAATGTAACATGAATCAATATGTGCTATATTAACAAAAATAATTGAGGTACAAAATACACATTTTAAAATTATCAACTTAAAGCAGTCTTAACAAACGTGGGGACCTACTTTAAAAATTTTAAATAATTTTTTTAGAATACAACTTTACTTAGCATTGCTTTGCAAAGCTTTGTTAAGTTTTTTTGCATAAGACCGTAAAATTTCCGATTCTCAAAACAAAATTTATAACATAAATTTTTTAAAATTAATGCTAGCGTTAATGTCGACGTCGTCGGCGGCGTCAAATGTCAAAAAAAAGTTGAATTGTTTGAAATTGTATGAGAGCAGTTAATCTCAACGCCGTAAGAAATTTGACGCCGTAAAAGTCCAATCTGTTTCAACTTTTTCGGCGTCGTTGCGGTGTTACTTAATGTTGTTGTATGTTCAAAGTTGTTGTATTTTTAATGTTGTTGTATATTCAATGCAGTAGTACACAGCTGTTTTGACGTCGTCGATGGCGTTTACATTAACAGCAAAATGAAATTTTACGAGGAACATCACAATTTCGGCGTTAAGATGCCGTCAACGACGTCGACTCTAGCATAAGACCAGGAATGTAGACGAAATACAAATAAATAATTTGGAAATGGAAGAAGGAATGAAAGAAGTGATAAAAGTAATCCGTATTCTTTCCAAGAGTCCACATTTACTTTTATGGACTGGCAATCTGCAGACAAATAATTGTAATTTTAACACCCTTTAATGAACAAGGAACGCAATTGCCATTATAAGTAGGATTTTTATCTACTTCTTATGCCCATGGAGCATTACCGAAACCCCATTTCAAGCAATTTGATGCCACTGAGTCATTCTTCACTTTCAAGGATTATCCAATATGTGACATTTTTGATAAAAGCCCATTTTGGTGGTGAAATAAAATTTCCACTAACAGTCTGTGCTGTTCTAAAAACTGTGTAAGCTTTTTCCACTACCTACTACACTTTCAAATTTTACCATTCAATATTATATTTTCAGATTTTTTATTAACTTTTTATTTTATTTATTTTCATTCAATATTCAACTGTCATAATTTTCTTTAACCATAGAATGTTAACTATAAAATTTGGGTTTTTGTGACTATGTTACGAGAATGCAAAATTAAGACCGAGTCACAAGAGCTAATATATAACTCAGTTATAACAAAAGTTGTGACTGACTTGAGACTTTTTCTGTGAATAGGCATGTAAATTAATTATTAAGGAAATATGTATATATTTCTTTCAATAGTTGTGTGATTTCAAAATGAATATATGCTATGTAAATGCCCGATACCTCGGCTCAAATCATGATTTCTTGGTGTGGAATATGAGTCACCTGAAAGAATATTTACAGCATAGTATGGGGGAGAATACTTGTATTTTAGGTAGGAAGTTCTCTCTTTTTCTTTTTTTTTATTTAAATTTATGAACTTTTAGGTTATGCTGGGTATCCATTGGAACCATTTTTAACTACGACATTTCGAAATACTGTAGAAGGGTTACGAGAAAGACGTTTTAATGATATTCATGCAAAAGGAAGAAACGTCATTGATAGATCAATGGGAGCTCTTAAAATCAGGTTTTGATAATTGAAGAGTCTGCATAACAAATTTGAAATAATTTAATGCTTGCAATTTTAAATGAATAAAATTTTTAACATGTTTATTGCTTTAATTCTTTTCAAGCATTGACATTAAAAAATAATATTTATTACAAAATAAAAGCTTAAAAACTTACACGTAATTCACACGTTGATTTTTTAATGTTTCTTTTGAATCACGATTTATTAGTTTGTAGGCGAACGGTATAGAAAAGAAAAGGCGGTAGAAAAAAAATCACGTTTTCTGTTTTCTGAGTTTTTTTTCAATATTTCTTTACACATATGCTAATTATTTGTAAATATGTTGCTTTATTTTATTTTTTCATTCAATGTGACAACAGCTTTTTTTTTAATACGAAACAATGTTACTTGTAGGTATTTTTATCACTAATATAGTAGTATAGGGAATATCGGACAAATATTTTATTTTGGCCAAAATGTAGGTATTTTTGATTCTCATATTACAGTTTTTGTGCATAAATGCAAAAATAACTAAATTAAAAATATATTTTTGCTCATAAGCAGTTTCAAAATTTGTTTTTGCTCGAACTTACATAGGCTTTTATATCTAATTATATTGGTGTCGCCGTGCCTGTCTTTGGATCAGATCTTTCCCCTATTCTTCTAATGACAAGCACATCAGGAAATAGAAAATGAGTATCTATTAAACAACTTACAAATATTTTTCTTAAATACAGCTGTGTGTTCAATTTGTATTATAAGATAATTTCTGAAAAACTGTAGAAAAGTATTCATTAAAAGTAAAAGTAGTCACTCTAAATAGCTTAATTCAAGAAAATTTCATACATATGTCAAGTTCTAGGTAACCTACTGTAGCTCCAAAAAATTAATAATTTTGGTTTCAATTGGCTTACAAAACAAATTTTGCATTTACATTTGTTTGGTAAACGTTTTGTAAGCCAAAATAATTTTATTTCTGAATAAGGCCTTAAATATTTTTAAGTTATCTTTCTCTAAATTAAATTACTAAAATTTGTAGATTTTCGTAGGGGGAAGTTTTTTTAACATGTAGGGAAAAAACTCTAATGGTAACACTGATACAAATTTCGGTAGAAAAAAAATCAAAACTAGAAACATGGAAAAAATCATGGTATGAATGTAAAATGTTTTTGGAAGCACCTTTTAAAAGGAACAAAAATAAAAAAAGATTTTTAAATCCTCGTACGAATTGGGCCTTATTCATATAAAAAATATCGCAAAAAAAATTATATATCGTTACAGATTCTTAAATAAAAGGTATCTAATATACATATAAACACAAATGAATATCACGCCTGCTGAATTATTCTATGTGATAGGTCAAGTTTGGCTTTTATAAATTTAATTTGTAAATTAGTCTTCTTTTTTTCATAATTTTTTTTATTGGTTTGATAATTCTTATATGAATTATTTTCCAACTGCTTTTGTGCCCTTAAGATCTCCTCCTGATATTTTGCTTGCGTTTTTAATACTTGCAGGCGTTTGTCCTCTAGCTTATTCATTGATGGTCTGCAGTTTTTTTTTTTTTTTGATAATTATAGTTGAGTAGATTCAACATTCGGTGAAGGCTCCTCATATCTAAAGCTATGTACAGACGGTTGTCAGATCTTACAATATTGCCAGTAAAATGTGCTCAAAATTTCTTACAACCGTGTGAACTGACAAATTTTGTCAGACGTCGTTGCCAGAAAAACCATTGTCAGTCCATTGAAAGCCTAGCAGCTGGCAACAAATTGTCAGACATCTTACAATCGTGTGAACACATTGTAAAATTATTGCCAGATGTTTGTCAGACATTTTAATATTGTCAGATGTGGGAAGTTTATGCATCTGACAATGGCGTCATTGTAAGAGAATTATTTCTATGGGCAACACTGCACACGCTTGATTTTAAATAAAACATTTATAATAAAATATATGCACAAAAAATCATTGCAATTGCTTCTTTATGGTCCATAATAATTTATACTTTCACTTTTTACATTTAACACAAACACAAACGATTGATATTTAACAATTTCTAACAAACGCTTTGAGTCTGGCAACGCATAGCAACAGATCTGACAATTTGTGCATGTGACAACCGTGTGAACTCATAATTTTTCGGCTGACAATTTTGTCAGATGAAGTAATTGGCATACAATAAATTTGGCAATAAATTGTAATTTTCTTACAACCGTGTGAACTGACAAGGATTATTGTACTGGCAATTTTCGATTGCCAGTACATTGACAGATCTGACAATATTGTAAGATCTGACAGTCGTCTGTACATAGCTTAAATGTTGATTTCTTCTCTTTGCAGCCAATGTACATATTGTAAACGATAACACTGTGTAAGAAAATTTCATCAAAGTCGTGACCAAATTAATTTGACACATGATCTTAATGTAGAATTTTTCACCGAATCCGAATTTGAAATCAAACTGGTCAAAAGTAGAACAGATGTCGAGATATTTCAAAATTACCGTTATTTGTTTTTTTAAAGATATCACTTTTATAAACGAATTTTGGTAAGTATTAAATACCCTACAAGCGCATTACCAGTCAATATACTGCTGATTTGATTGATAGTCAGGCAGGATATATCTACTCATCATTGCGTAGAACAAAGTTTCTATTACTTTATTAAGGGCAAAATGAAAAATTTTATGGAAAATTTTGTGTACGTGTGATCTTGCATCTCTCTATAACTAACAAATATAACATCCCTACAAGAAATGAATGATTGAAACTAACACAAACAAATTTTTTCACTATCACATTTAAAATAATTTTACATTCAATTCAATAATGACAGTCAATTGACTAGTCATTTGATCGGAAGTGTGATACAACGTCACACGTACACAAAAGTTTCCATCACATTTTTCATTTTGCCTTTAATAATTTGATAGAAACTTTGTTCTACGCAATGATGAATATAGCCTGCATGACTATCGATCAAATGAGCAGTCAATTGACTGGTAGTGTTCTTGTAGGGATATAGTTGAACTGCTCACTCCAGTGCGTTTTAATAATCAAGTTTGACTGATCATAATTGATTTATGTTTCTCCCGCAATTGAGTAATCATACATGACTGATATACTGACAGAAAATAAAATTTTCGTTCTATTTCATTTGTTTTTTTATTACAAAAATAACTTTAAAATACATAAGTTAATAACATAACACATAACAAAAAATACAAACAAACAGAATAACCAAATAACTTATGCGGTATCTAGCCCTCTTCGCACCTTTTCATCTCCAATGCACCTTGCTCTTTACAAATATCTAACATTTTGAAAATAAATATACATATTAAATTAAACTTTGTGGATATATTTTATGCTCTATTTTACTTATCTATTTTAACACTTTTATAAACTTTCACAGACAGAGTGAATTGTATTACCGATTCTTCGCAACGCATCTTCCTCTTTCCAAATATCTAAAAATTGAAAAAGAAACGAATGCAATACATATGTACATACATACTTATGTACATATGTATATTTTTAATTAAACTGTATAAAATTTCTTTTGTTCATTATTGTTTTTATCTTACTTTTTCACAAACAAAACAGTTTTTTTACCACTTTTATGCATTTTAATTTTAAAAACCGAACGAACTATAAATTATTTTCAGTAAAATTCAATATTTAAAAATTTTGACATGTGTACATTAGATGTTCCACTTTAGCATAGAGTAGAGCAACTATAGTAACTGTTGAATTGAATGTAAAATTGTTGTAAATGTGTTAGTAAAAACATGTTGTTGTGTTAGTTTCAGTCATTCAGACCATATATAATTTTTTTAGCTGGGTTAATACTTTTTTTAAAATCGGCAAAACTGCCAAGAAGCATAAGACATGTAAAAAGTTGCTTTTATCGCAAATCTTGAAAAAAAATGCGTGTAGTTGCATAATTTTTAAACAGCCATAATATTCATTAAAAATCGACAAAACTGAAGGGAATGCAAAAAATTCAATAAAAATCGCGAAAATTCGCAAAAACTTACTATCAGCGGGATGATGACCAATTCTTTTATTATTTTAAAATCGGCAAAACTTAGGAATGGTACCATAGGTTTAATATGCAGTAAATTGCCGAATTTAAGAGAAAAAATTACAAATCAGGCAACACTTTACACACGAGTAGAGTTAAAATATCAATTCTATTTGCTATCAAATTTGCCGTATGCTGAAAAGCTTAAATAGGCGTTTCAACAAATAACATATATGACAGCATACATAGAAAATTTGTTACATATAAAAATATGGTGTATACATGATATGCTAAAATCTTGAACAAACGTTTGTTGGCAACTTTAACAAATGCCCTTCATATGTAGTTAAGCATACGTATATTGAAAAAATTTTTGTATCTACACGATATGTTGGCACTGGTAAAAAATTTCTCACCATAAATATGCTGATTCAACATATCGTCTAGACAGCTTTATATGAGATCAAAAAAGTAAACTTACAAATACATATAACTAATAACATAATAGTTACCCTATAGGAACTCAAACCCATTTGTAAGTACCTTCAAACTGGTTTTTTAATAACCACAACTGGTTGATTAAGTGACTTTTTTTCTTGTCGCCGACTCACTATTTTAACATAGGCATGTCATACGCAGTATTCAATTGGCCATCTCTGCATGACTTTTAAATTGACTACTAACTACTTATTTTTCAACCACTCTGAAGTCACTTAATATATATTATAGTTAAATAAATATTTATGTAAATCTTCATACACACATATACATACATACATATGTATATACTATATATAATGAATATATGTATATTGATATATAGAAATAATTAGTATTTTTATATTTAAAACAAAAATACATACATTCATACGAAAATTTTTCCTGCTCATTGAAAATATTATACATATTAAGTATTGAAATTATTATATTTTTTTTCAACACAAACATTTGGCATTTGATTTCATGGCATGCTTCTTTTAATTTTTTTTTTATTTTCTTTTCATTTACTTATTTTGCTTTTATTTATTTCTTACGTGTGCTTCTATTCAATATGTTTGGTTGATATCTGCATGAGATTTAAACCAGTTTTTAGTCACTTGCAAAATAATTAATTTATAGCTAGTGTTTTTTGTCAATCGACTATTTTATTTACTACAGGGTAATTTCTTGTGCGGTAGGTTTTTTATTTCTTTTTTCTACTTGAAATAAAATAAAATTATTAAAACAACCACGGATTGTTTGTAAAAATTGATAAAGGAATGGCTGAAGTACAGCGAAACAAAGTTCAAATTTCACAAACATTTTAATGATTTTTTGCAATTTTGCTTTTTTCAACATAGTTTTTTTTTAACCAAATAACTATTTTTTTTTTAATTTTTCTCACTTAGCACGTTACATTATTTTCATTGAAACATTTTGTGCTCAATAAAATACAGATCGGTGCAAAAACTATAAAATTACCGAAGATTAATTGAATTATCCCACTTTTATCAAATAAAAAAAACAAGTAAATATAAAAATTGCTTAAAACTGTTGAGTTGCTTTGTCTATTTTAATTATTTTCTACCTCTCGCACATGGAACCAACAATATTTGCCCAACATCGCCTCATCATACACCCCATGATACAGACGTTCTATTTCTTTTTTTTCTTTGTGAAAGCGCTCATCATGATCATGTGAGAGTCTTTATTGATTTATTTTGCTCCTTGAAATTACTGTCGTCAAAATTACTTGAATCAGATGAATCGGACTCATGTTTCCGCTTTGGACAAATATGATATTGGACTTCAGGCAAATGAGGAGTTAGTTTTGTAAGTGAGTTGACATCTACATACTCAACAGACTTTTGCTTTACTTGGACTAAGCGAAAATAATAGTAAATTTCTTGATTCGTAGGCTCACGTCAAATTGTTGGAAAATCAAATGGCATATAATGACTGCGGTAAGTAGAGGGGTAATGGTGGCGGGCAACATTTTTGGGAATTAAAAACCGGGAAAAAACAAAGAAGATGGCAACCTGTTACAAATGGGGGCGAAACGTTGTGCTTATGCATCTGTGGGTGTTTGCATGTGTGTATGTATGTGTGTGTGTGTCTTTATATGTGTGTGTGTTTTTATATTTACTTGTGTTTCTACCAGTTTCGGATACTTTTGTTGTAGTGGTAGAGAAACATTATATCCCTGTAGGAAATGTCGATGGGGAAAATGTACTGACTCACTTTCTACTTTGTCATCAGTACTACTCTCTAATTGTACAATACTTTTGTGCTATAGGAATTTAGCATATGCTTGTCATTGAAAACCTACTAGTAGCGCTGGAACAATTGACTAGGTAGTGACTACGTAGTTCTTATGGAAACGTTGAGACATACCAAGCAGACAGTTAGTTACTGGAACATTTCTATTATTTGTGTACATACAAATGCATATATATCGACAAGTCGTTGACAACTCCACCGTATTTGTGTTGATCATATATGCTTTCTCTCTTTCTTTTATAATGACGGATAGAAAATAACTTATTGTACTACAATTGTCTCCAGAATTTTAGTGTTGCAACACAGACAGTTCGTTCCCACTCTGACTGCAGGCTAATGACAAGGAATCGGTGTATTTGTGGATATGCAGTAATCGTTACTTGATTGACTTTGACTTGCTCCTGGGAATTATCGTTGGTATACTTATGTAGGGTTATTTTATGTATGCATTTATGTTTATGATCTCTGGGGAAATAATCTAATAGGTGCAGGTAGTGGTAACCCTGATAGCGGTTTGGAATGGTGGATAGGGAATGTATTTGGTAATGTATGAACGTACATGTTATTGGTATAATGTATGTGATCGCATCTATTTTTGCTTTAAAGAATATAACTGCTTGTGTAAATTACATCAATACTTTTCCATATATACATATGTATGTTTTCTAGGCTATTTGAATTGCTATTCTTATGGAGATAGAAAAATATTATGTTGGCGTAGGTTTTATTTGCACAAGCGTATTTCAGATATTAAATATTTTGAATCCTATCTGGTTGATAAGAATACTTTTGTGAATAGGGGTAATGATATTTTTATTTTAGTATATTTTACTTTAATGTAACAAATAGGAAATAGCTTTTGGAGAAATACAGCGAAAACTTATAGAAGCACCCACTTTCACATGTCCCGATTTTTTTCGTACCTGTGTATTACAAACTGATGCTAGCGATTTTGTTCTGAGTGTTACTGTGTATATGAATTTCATCATATATCGTAATACCAACAGAGAACTGTGGAAATGTGTATGTGTGTGTGTGTGAGTATGCATATATATATATATATATATATATATATATATATATATATATATATATATATATATATATATATATATGTGTGTGTATGTAAACATATGTGTGTGTTTGTATGAATTTCATCATATGTCGTAATAAATGAGATTTGCTGACTACTACGCGATTCACATATAAAGTATATGTATAAGTAGAAGAAATAATGTAGATTGTTATTAGTCTATTCTGATATCACAACAAGTGACAACCTATTTTCCCAACCAAAATTTCTAAAGTGTTGGAAATCCAAAAACTATAAAAGTGCTAGAACTAACTACTGTTTGTTAAACAAGTTAATACTGTATAAAAAATAATTAAATAAATTGTTTATAATTAAAATAAATTGGTTATAAATAAAATAAATAAATAAATTGTTTATAAATAAAATAATTAATTTAATAAACAAATAAATAATTAAATAAAATGAATACTACGAGTTGTACCATCTGCAATAAAGTCTTTATGACTCAAACAAAACTAAATCAGGATATGGAAACGCACTCATATGCTAACCAATCAAAGGCTGTCCTTGGAACTAGTAAGCTTAATCTTGAAATCAAATATTGTGAGGATTGTGATGAGATGATCCCATCAAATGGATATATGGCTCATGTCAGAGCCACAAAACACAAAAACAGTTGTCAGAAAGAACGGATTGGTGATTTTCTCACTAAAAGAGTAAGTAACTTCAATGGAAGGATCGAGACATATATCCTCCTCAACAAAAATGTGGGTATCTTGTTTCCGGAGGGGTTTCTGAATGCGTATGCATTCGACTATTTTTTAATTGTAGTTTTAATGGGGAAAATAATTTATATAGACATTATTTTGGTGAAGATTCGGCAAATGTATTTATGAAAAAAATAGTTGAAGATTGTACAGATATCTATCTAAATTATTTACTAAAAGTTAAGAAAATGTTCTTGAAGCCAATAGAAATAGATCAATATAATAATGCACAAAATTGTCATATATGTAAGAAAATTTTAAATAATGATAAAGTTAGAGATCATTGTCATCTTACGGCTAATTATCGGTGGGCAGCTCATAGCAAATGCGATTTAAATTATAAAACACCTCAGTTTATACCGGTTATTTTTCATAATCTTTCTGCATATGATATGTACTTATTTTTTAAAGAACTTTCTACTATAAAAAATTCCACAATAAAAGTGATTCCCCATAACACAGAGCATTATATTTCTCTTTAAATTTTTATAAGTTTAGATGCAAAAAATGGATTACAAGTAAGATTTATAGACTCGTTTTGATTTATGGCCTCTAGTTTAGATACGTTAACAAAAAATTCTGATAGCAATGATTTTAAGGAAATTAAACTCCCTAGTAGAGAAGAGTTCTTCAATATTCTAACGAATGAAAAATTTGATGTAGTCGAGTATGAACATGCTTAAAAATATGAAACGAGCTTAACCGTCAAACCCTCCTTGACTATACTGAGCTCTGCTTAAAGACAGATGTTTTTCTTCTAGCCGATGTGTTTGAAAATTTTAGGAAAATTTGTAGAGGTATATACGATTTGGACCCCTGTCACTTTTACAAAGCACCAGGCTTGTCTTGGCATGCAATATTGAAAACCACACAGGTTTCACTGGAACAGTTCACTGATTGCGAAATGTATATGTTTATGCAAAACGGACTTAGAGGTGGACTAGTGCAATGTTCGCAAAGATATTGGCAACGAATAATAAATATTTGGAAGATTTTGATGCATCAAAACAATCAGAATTTCTGGCTGCAGACTTACACTCAAAAACAAATAACATCATGCACTATAGAGTTTTAAAACAAGCCATTTCAAATGGCCTCAGCTTTAAACAAATCCATAGAATACTCAGATTCAGGCAATCAGTAGTGTGTTTATGGGGTTTCGGGGCCAATGTGCACCATAAGGATCAATGTAAAATTGCACATCATGCTAGGTGTGATCGTAGTGCTATTTTTCTTCATAGTATTTTATGTGTACCAAGGTCTCCTACAAGGATTAATATAAAAGTGCACATCATGCTAAGTATGGCCGTTATGTTATTTGCTATTTTATTTGGGTATCAAAGTCCAATGTAAAAGTGCACATCATGCTAGGTATAGCCGTGGTGTTATTTTTCGTCACCACGATTATTGTTAATGGAAGATAATTTGAAATGAAAATTTTGTTGAGGCAAATTTCTTAAATATTTTATTTTTTCTGTGTTCACTTACAACTGATACATTTCTATTGCTTATTGTGTTTGTGTGCGTAAGGAAATTATATCATATTACGATGAAAATTTTGTTGAGGGGAATTTTTTAAATATTTCGTATCGTTATTTTATCTTTTTCTATTTTATGCACTTACAAGTAATAAATTTCTATTGGTTATTGTGTTTGTGTGCGTTAGGATATTTCATCATGTTATGTATGTATATATGTGTGTGTGTGGGTTGTGTTTGCATTGAATATTTTTCTAACTGTGTTTTTATATCACATATCTTGTTGTATCTCTTTTTACTACAAATGTGTGTGTTTTTATGCATTGGTCAGTTTTATTGTTATAGACAGAACTCTGTATAAATTATCTAGCAACATGTTTGAGGCAGTTCTGTCTATTTCTATTACACCTTAATATTTATGTGTATAACGCACGCCCACAATTTAGAGTATAAATAGATCGTTAGAAATTAATATAATTCACTCTTGTTTTGAAAATTTCATCATACCATTGAAAATTTATTAAATAAACCCGGAAAATGGAGATTTTTAATTGCGATATCTGTGGAAAATCATTTAGTCGCAATCTTTGCTTAAAACGCCACGTGAGAATGCAACATCAAGGTTCATCAGTGATGTGTAACGTATGTTATATACGTTTCTGAGGTCGTAAGGAATTTCTTAAACACACTCATTTAATTGACACATAAAATTAATTGTGCTAAGATGTTAGACAATGGTTTATTTTATATGATCGAAAATAGCAATAAAGACAACTTAACACCTGAAACTTTTTTGGGTGAAATTAAAGCCCAAGTTGTTGAATTGTTGAGGAATATGCTCCAAAAGCATTGCTCCATAAAATTTAATTGTGAACTATTTTGTGAATACGCGTTGATAAAAGAAGAACAAGACACCTATAATATCAACGTAAAGTCACACCAAACTAAAATTACTATACTTAGCAGAGCCTCAACAACAGATGATATTCATCACAGTTACAGTGACCAGTGCAATATTATTTTGAAAAAGATGAGCGAATTTCAAGAACGTGATAACGGATGGGCTTTTATAGAAATAACATAATTCGAAATTAATATTAATGAATACAAATCCATTAAAGTTTCACAATACATTCCTCTACCACCTGCAATACAGAGAAAGTTTGCGTACATCAACGTGCAAAATAAGGATGAGTATTTTTTCAAGTGGGCCAAAATATCGGCTCTATATCCAATCGCTCATGGACAGCATCCAACGAGATGTTCATCATATAATATTAATAACATACAAGAGGAAACTATAGTGCTGGAAAATAACATAGTTTTAAATTTCAAAGAACTTAATTTTCCCTTGTCCGTAAATAAAATAAAGGTGTTTGAGTTGAATAATCTTAATATCAGCATAAATGTGTTTGGTTTGGATGGGAAAAACATAGTGGGTCCATACTACTTTACTGCAGAGGAAAAAGTCAATCACATAAATTTATTGCTCCTAGAAGTTGTAGAAAGATTTCACTATGTGTGGATCAAAAATATCTCAAGGTATGTTATTGATATTTATTTGTATATGTTATGTATTAAAAGATTGGTATACTTCTTTCATTTAATTACAGATTAATTAAAAGCAATTTAACAAAACACAAGGATTTTGTATATATATACCTAATAGCTGTCCGATTCATTTCCATAGCAAGAAATCACTAGAAAAACATAAATAAGAATGTAACAAAGTTGTTACAAGAATGCCTACGGTATAAAATAATTTAGTTAATTAGGTTAATTTTTAATTATTATTTTTCGAACTTCATTTGTTTCTATATTTATGATTTATTTGATCGGGCTAAAGTTCGTATCGTTTTTTTAAGCCAAATTACATGTGATAATTATTAATGAACAAATGACATCAAAGTTAGTTGTAGATATTCTGACAACACATAGTTGAACGGAAATAAATAAATATACTTAATAGTAACAAACCAAAAAAGTTTGTCTTAAGTAGGACAAAAAATAAGCAAATTAACTAACGTGTGCATATTTAGTAAAGAATAAACGACAATGGTAAGTCTGTTGTAAATAAGAGATGGTAAATTTGGGTTTTCATTACAAAACACGTTTTCAGCAAATTGAAATACGATGAAGCAAAACAATTCACGTATTCCATTTGCAAGAAAGTTTCGTATATAAGGCAGAAATCTACATCAACTGACAGCACACACAGTGGACCAACACAGACGAACGCTGATGATGAAGGTTTAGTGGCCTTCGAAAACGGCTGGCTGTTCTGTTCAACTATGTGTTGTCAGAAGATTTGCAACTAACTTTGATGTAATTTGTTCATTAATAATTATCACATGTAATTTGGCTTAAAAAAGCGATACGAACTTTAGCCCATTCAAATAAATCATAAACATAATTTAGTAAGTTTTAAAAATTTTAAAAAGCAAATGGATGTGCGTTTTGTAGTGTACGCTGATTTTGAATGCTTTCTAGATTCAGTAAATGTACAAAATTCAACTAATGTGAGATCTATACAAAAGCATGTCTCATTTGCTTATAGCTATTATATAAAGTGTTCTTTTAATTCTAGTTTAGATATATTTAGAATATATAGTGGTGATAACTCACCAAAACATTTTTTACTTACAATTATTTAAGTGTAATTAAACCAATGAATTCCTTAACACCGCTTCAACAGATTAGACAAAATGAAGAAACCATTTTTCAAATTTGTAAAAAAGATTTATCTTTTGAAGATCGAGTGGTCGACCATTGTCACTTAACAGGTGAATATAGGGGACCAGCACATAACAAGTGCAAGTTAGTGTATCAAATCGCAAACTTCATCCCTATATTTTTCCATAATCTTTCGGCATGTGATTGTCATTTGCTTGTGCGAGAACTTGCATCTATTGAAGGTGATATAAATATAATTCCTTTAAATAAATATGCATCCATATCAAAGAGAATTTTTATTAATGAAAAAGACACAATTGAACTGCGTTTTCTAGATTCTTGTCGGTTTATGCCATCGAGCTTAGAAAAACTAGCAGGTTATTTGTCAACTGTTAAATCAACCTATCACATTGACAATGAATTCAATTTAATGAAGCGTAAAGGTGTCTTTCCGTATGACTATATAGATTCCGTAAATCGACTCCAAGAAATACAGCTACCACACATTTCATGAATCTTTAATAAACTCTCTAATGAATCGTGTAGTGTTAATGATTACGAACATGCTGAAAAGGTTTGGATTACATTCAATTGTAACACTATGTTGGACTATCTGTTATTATATTTAAAAGTAGATGTTTTATTGCTTTGTGATATATTTGAAAATTTCCGTAAAGTTTGTAAAAACATTTACAATTTAGATCCCTGTAAATATTATACTACCCCGAGTCTATCTTGGGATGCAATGTTGAAAACAACGGAAATAGAATTAGAATTGTTAACTGATATTAAGATGTTCAATTTCGTTGTATGGGGTATTAGGGGAGGTATAGTTCAATGCAGTAAATGACATTCGATAGCAAATAACAAATACATCAGTGATATAGGCACACGGCAGTGCGCCAGGCCAAGTTCTGGCCAATGCATGCAGTGTGTATATTTACAGGAAGCCATTCGAGCTGTTTTTACCCCCCTCATAACTTTGTTTCCCGCATTCGTAAAATTATTATATTTAAACCATAATTAGAATAAATTCATATAACCTCATATGCGAAGTCTTACAATGAAAGGTTCCGGAGATATAGAGGTGCAAAAAGTGCATATTTTAAGACATACTCACTGACCACTGACCACTGACAAACTTATCAAATTGATGAAGCACTTCCGCTATTGCTAGAAAGCTAAAATTTGGTACACGAGAAGATCTAGGTGAGCAATGAACTAAAAAAATCTGAAAACCCGAAAATTTTAACCGGGAAGGCGGGGCTACGCCCATAAAAATTAAAATTTGTGCTATTGAGCTGAATTTCGACAAAGAGCTAGGTCTAGGTAAGAAATAAAATAAAAAAATCTGGGCGGGGCTACGCCCATGAAAGTCAGAATTAAAAAAGTTAATATAAGGCGCTTAATGGAAGCTATTTTATTGAAATTGGGCGCATATACTGCGGTAATGCAAGGCTGTATATTTGTTATTATAAAAAGTGCGCGTTAACACGCCCATACAATTCAAACCTCACTTTAATGACATGCGCCTCAGCATATTTAGATATACTATTTATGTGGTTATTATTATCCGTTTGCAATGCAACTAGACACGAATACTAAGCACTGGCCGAAAAAAATTTGAATTTGGAAAAGTTGGCAGGGTTACGCCCATAAAAATTAAAAGTTGCGCTAGGGACATGTAATTTGATATACAAGTAGGTCTAGGTGAGAAACCAACTAGAGGGGCGGGGCTGCGCCCATAAAAATTAAAAATCAATAGTTGCGCTTATGAGCTGAAATTGGATACACAAGTAGGTCTAGGTGAGAAACCAACTAGAAAAATCTGAAAACCCTAAAAATGTTATCAGAATATTACTTTGAACTAAAAAATTAATATACAGCATCTAATTGAAGCCAATTTAGTGAAATCTTGCATACGCGTTGCACGTGCACAAGACTTTAAACTATCACCTTAAAAAGTGGGCGTGGTCATTCCCATTAAATGTTAGCCTTGTGTTTAATATACTTTGGTCTAGCATATTTTAAAAGAAAATTAGCATGAATTATAAGCGCTGCTCACAACAAAATTTTGAGTTAGAAATAGTTGGAGAGCTAATGCTGATAAAATTTAAAGGTATAAATAGCTACGTAAGCCAATGGGAAAATCTTAAAACAAAAAAGTTTTACCCGGTATACGGGGCCACGACGTTAAAACTCCAATTCGCACTAGCGAGCTTAAATTTGATACACAAATAAATTTAGATCAGAGATCACTAAGAAAAATCTGAAAAACCAGAAGTTGCTATCAGGTGGTGGAAATAAGCACTTCAAATTAAAAATTAAGATAAATTTTGTTAAAACTTTTCATACACATTGCACTTATCAAAAATAAAAGTTTCCTATTTTGAAAAGTAGCCGTGACTTTACCCATAAATCGTAGCTTTTTCTTTCATGTACTTCGGTTTAGCAGTTTTTAATTTATTACTCATATATTTGTCATTATTTTTTTAATACCAAACTTTGCATAAACCACGAGCACTAGCATATATAAAAGTCGGCGGGGCCAGGCTCATAAATATTTTACAAAGTATAATACTATAGAGAGCTGACATTTTGTACACAAATAGTAATTGATGTACTCAATCGGAAAATCCAAAAATTAAAGCACCATCTACCCTATTGAAACTTTGCATGCGCATTGGGAATATCCTTTTGATTTATGTATTTTGGCTAAGCGGACATTAATATGTAAATATATTGAGAAAATAGACGACGTCACGTTCACTAAAATTAACGCTGTATTTTACATGTTTCTTTCAAGACGACTCTTACCACACTAGTGACCCGTTGTAATGACACAATAGTGCATTTTAAGGTCTACAATCCAACACCCATCACGCTCTAACCCATTATTTTATGCAACTATGCCATTTTCATCATTAATAAAATTATGACATACTAGAAATTTTAAATTTAAAAAGTGTTATAGAACATTTTTGAAAAAGTAGTCAGATCCTCACAAAAACATAAATGTGAAAAAAGGCTAAGTTCCTGTCTAAAATTTCGGCCATCAAAAGTAGTGAGATATAAATTTTGACCAAGTTCTTGTTTGCCACAATAACTAACACACAAATATGTTATGTATTGTATAAATTTGTCATCGTAAAGGTGTCATATTATTTCTAGATAATCTTTTCTTCTTCTTTTCTTTTTTTTTACTTTTCTAAAAGAGGAGAGAAAAATTTTTATTTATTCATTTCTTTAAATCGGTAAAAATGTTTTCGAGTTAGCAGATTATCTAGAAATTATATGACACCCTTACGATTACAAATTTATATAAAACATAACATATTTGTTTGTTAGATATTGCGGCACACAAGAACTTGGTCAAAATTTATATCTCACTACATTTAATAGCCGAAATTTTGGACAATAACTTGGCCTTTTTTCACATTTATGTTTTTGTGAGGATTATGATCCTGCAAAAGAGTCAAATTACCTGATGTATTTAGATGTAAATAACTTATAGGGTCATGCAATGTCTCAATAACTGGCCTTTAAAAATTTCAAGTGGGTGGAAAACTGTGAAAATTTTAAAGTAAGTAATGTAAAAGAAGATTCAGAAGTTGGTTGCATATTGGAGGTAGATATAGAATATCTCACCATATTACACGATTATCATAGAGACTTCCAATTTTGTGCAGAAAACAAGAAAATTTAAAGCATGAAACAACGAAAGTTAATAACAGATTTAAACGATAAAATCAATTATATAATACATTATCGCAATCTTCAACAATGTATGGAGCATGGTCTGATTTTAAAGAAAATTCATAGAATTCTTGTATTTAATCAGTCGATTTGGTTGAAAAAATATATTGATATAAATAATCATCTTAGAGCATTAGCTAAAACTTCATTTGAGCAAAATTTTTTTTAAACTGTTAAACAACGCTGTATATGGCAAAATTATGGAAAATGTCAATAAAAGAAAGGATATAAAAATAGTATGTGAATGGTAGAATAAAAGTAAGCGATTAGAAACAAGAGCTCTTATTGCTAGACCTAATTTTCTTAGTTCACTCAAAATTCATGACGAAATGGTTGCCATTTGAAATGAGTGTAGTACGAATTGAATATAATAAACCGATTTGCATTGGGTTTGCTGTGTTAGAATTATCAAAATGGAAAATGTATAATTTTCATTACGATTATATGAAACCTAAATATTATGAAAATATTAATCTTAATTATATGGATACTGATTCTTTTATATATGATATCAAAACAAATGACCTATATGATGATATTAGAAATGATATTAAAATGCATTTTGATACATCTGCATATCCGGAAGATAATGTATTAATTTTTCCTTTTGATGAATAAAAAAGTATTAGGAATGATGAAGGACGAATGCAATGGTAAGTTAATTAAAGGGTTCATTGGTTTACGAACTAAAATGTATTTTGTAAAAATAGATCCTCACAAAAACATAAATGTGAAAAAAGGCCAAGTTCCTTTCCAAAATTTCGGCCATCAAAAGTATCTCACTACATTTTTTTACCAAGTTCTTGTTTGGCACAATACTTATTACTCAATATGCTATGCATTATATAAATTTGTAACTCTAAGAGTGTCATATAATTTGTAGATAATCTGCGAACTTGACAATATTTTTTCCGATATAAATAAATAAACAAGTATGCATTATTCTCTTCTTTTTTACCACTCTCCGTCACTTTCTCAAACTTAAGATTTTGTTATGAGCAGCGCTCAATTATCATCTTCCTCTTTTTAAGATGATAGTCTTAAGTTAAAGTTTCAGTACAATATTAGCGTGGCCCCTACCACTCCTGGTTTAAATATTTGCATTTTTAAATTTTTCTAGTTAGGTTCTGATTTTGACCTACTGGCTATCAAATTTCAGCTCTCTACCGTAAATTCAATTATTTTATTTTTATGCCGTATTCCTGCCCACTTTTTTAAAAGAAAAAATTTTGTAGTCAGTGCAAATCATACGTGTCAAGTTTCGATGGAAACGGACAATAATATCTACATAAGTAGTACATATCTGCTGATCCGAAGTACATGGAAGAAAAGACTTAAATTTTATTGTCATGCTAACGTCGACTTTTTTAAACGAAAATTTATAGCCTTTCATTATTAAAACATGAATGCCAAATTTCAATAAAACTGCTTACGCCAACGATTTAAATTTCATGTTTTAGTTATAAACTTAATGGGCGTTGCCCTACACTTATATATATATTTTCTTGGCCTTAAGATAGTTACTAGCTTAGAAATACTAGTCTATCAAATTTCACCTCATTAGCGAAAATTTAAATTTTTTATTCTTATTAGCGTGATCAAGCCCAATTTTTCAAACTCAAGATTTTCTTTGGTGAGTGTTTATCTCTCTTGTTGAGTTTCGCTGGGAACGTGTAATAATGAATACATAAATAGTATATTTAAATGTGCTGATCCGAAGTACATACATGAAATAGGAATGCAAATTTTGTGGGTTTTTAACTCCCAATTTGTTTAAGGAACATTTATAACCGTGTATTATTGCAACATGTAACCCAAATTACAATAAAATCGGTTGAGTTAAACGCATTGGATTTTTTTTTAATTCTGAGCTTTTTGGACGGTGGGGCTACGTCCTTGGCTATAATTTTCAGGTTTTCAGATTTTTTTTAGCTAGTTCCTAATCTGAAGCTACTTCCTTATCAAATTTCAGCTAACTAGCGCAAATTTTAATAATATTTTCTAATGGGCGTGATACCGCCCACTTTTTCAATCTCAAGGTTTTCTTTGACGACTAGTTATCTTTCTTGGAAACGGATATTAATAAATTTATAAATATGTATTATATTCAAATGTATATGAAATGGTAGGCTAAAATTGTATGGGCCTGTTAACGCCCACTTTTTTTAATGGAAATTTATAGCCTTGCATTAGTGAAACATGTATGCCAAATTTTAATAAAATCGCTTCAGTTAAAGGCCTTAGATTTGTATTTTAAATTCTGGGCCTTATGGGCGCAGCCCCGTTCACCTTGGTAAAATTTTTGAGTTTACAGATGTTTGTAGTAATTTTCTAATCTATAACTACTCTTTTTCAAATCTCAGCGCAATAGCGCAAATTTTAATTATTATGGGCGTGTTTCCACCCACTTTTTTAATCCAAAATTTTTATTGGCTAGTGTTTATCTTTCCTGTTTAGTTTCGTTGGAAACGAATAATAGTAGTTACATAAATAGCACATTGAAATGTACTGGCCGGAAGTACATGAAATAAAAGGTTGAAATTGTATGGGCGTGTTAACGCCCACTTTTTTATAAAAATGTATAGCCTTGTATTATTGTAACATGTGTGCCAAATTTCAATAAAATTGCTTGAGTTAAACGCTTAAGGTATGTGTTTTTAATTCTGAGCTTTATGGGCGTAGCCCCGGACTCTCGGTAAAAATTTTGAGTTTTCAGATTTTTCTAGGTGATAACTCACATAGTTCTACTTGTGCACCAAATTTCCGCTCCCTAGCACTAAGTTGAATTTTTATGGGCGAAAATATGTAAGAAAATACCGAAAATGTCCATAAATAGGAAGGTAAATAAAAATATTATTGAGGAATAAAATTTTTACTGAAAAACTAAAAAATGGTGAATTTCTTAGCGCTTGTTTGATGACGAAAGTGAACAGATAATGTAAAGTTGGGAAGAAAGTGATGCAGGAGAAGGCTCTGTTTCGGATTCCGAAGAAGATATTCCCGTTGAGTTATTTGAACAAATTCCGCATTCTTCTAGTGATGAAAGCGATGAAGAAGAATTAGATGTACGCACTCAAACAAGCATTTTATCTTAAGATAAAAAATTTGCGTGGTCTACTGAGTTGTCAAGATCTGTTGGACGAGCATGTGCAGAAAATATTATCCGCGATCGAGTTGGAATAACTTATTATGCTTCAAGTCGCATTGCTAGTATAAAAGACGCATTTTTGATATGTTTTTCAGAAACTTTACGAAAAATTATCATAAAGTATACAAATGTGGAAGGTCTTCGTGTTTATGGAAATGGTTGGCAAGATATTGATGATGTCTCATCTCATTATTTTGGCCTACTTGTATTGGCTGGCGTGTATAAATCACATGGTGAGTCAATAGAAAGCTTGTGGAGTGAAGAAACAGGAAGATCTTTATTCCGATCGACGATGTCATTGAAACAATTCAAAAAACTGTGTCGAGTTATTCGATTTGATGTTAAGAACAGCAGAAGTGAACGCAGAGCTCGTGATAAATTAGCTCCAATCAGAGAGATATGGGATAAATGGGTAGATAACCAACAACGTATTTATAGCCCTCATGAGTTGATGAACAACTATTGGGATTCCGAAGCAGATGTTCATTTAAGCAGTATATGCCGTCGAAACCCGCGAAATATGGCATAAAACTGTGGGTTCTGTGTGACAGTGTGACAAATTTTACATGGAATTTGCAAATATACACTGGTAAGTCAGCTCCTGATGCAGCACCCAAAAAAATCAAGGCCAAAGAGTGGTTCCAGACCTAATCAGAGATCTAAAAGGGCGAAATATAATTTTTTTGCATCATATGATCTTGCACTTGAGTTGTTAAAAAGAAAAAACACTATTGTAGGCACAGTAACAATCAACGAAACAAGAACTTCGTAAGCGTGCAGTTTTCTCTAGCATGTTCTTTTTCAACAACAAGATTTCACTGGTGCAATACGTTCCAAAAAAGTATAAAATTGTCAACGCCCTTAGTACTCTTCATCATGAGTCAAAGTGGCTATTCAGCGGCGTCCTCATTTACCAAGGTCAGATTCTGCAATTACGTTGGTGAACATCATACGTCAAACTAGCGATGAGCCTTCTACGTCATCAAATGGGAAAAGAAGAAAACTGAGTTCATGTTCCCGATGTGAGATTTGCCCTAAAAATGATAGGAAGCCTTATTCGTCATGTGCAACCTGCCAAAAATTTATTTGCGGGCAACACAAAATTGCATATTTTGTATGCAGCAATTGCCACGAGAAAAATTAGTTAGTTATTTTTATTTTTTTAGTTATTTTTTAGCTAAATTTTTGTTTGTGATATTAACATCCGGTTAAATTTAATGGATGATTTAAGTTATTTTTATTCTTTAATTTATTATTTTATTGAAGACTGAAAATTAAAACATATGTAAATAAAAGAAGTTGAATTAAATGAAAAAAAAAATATTTTCATTACTAAATCAGTAAATATTACACATGGGTGATTTTTCACCCGAAGGACTCAACTGTAACATATTTTGAGGAACGTATGAGGGTTAAACAAGATGAAATGAATTTACGACATGTATATATAATGATCATGTTATTGGAGATATGTCGTTTAGAGAATTTACGGATATATGTAGTGAGTGCTGGAAAGATAAATATGGATTCGTTTTATTAGTAAGGAAGATGCGGTAAATAAGGGACGATATAGAAAAGGTTTTGATAAATTCATACAACTGTAAGTGGTTTTGTCCAAAAGCAGAGAAAAAGCAGATACAGAGCAGATAAAAAGTAGATACAGAGCAGATAAAAGCAGATACAAAGCAGATAAAAAGCAGATAACAGCAGATACAGAGCAGATAAAAAGCAGATACAAAGCAGATAAAAGCAGATTCAGAGCAGATAAAAAGCATATATAAAGCAGATATAAACCAGATCAATATCAGATACAAAGCAGTTAACAACCAGATACAAATTAGTTCGAAATGAATAATAAATACTTATTAAGAGATATTGTTAAAGCAAGGACGATATTAAAAGAAAAACTAAAAAATATAAAATTAAATGAAGAAGATAGACTCAATTTATTGGAAGATACATTTAAGCCTATAACGAAACCTCTGAATAAGATAATTAAAAAAATTGATGACTATCAATCGGGTGATTTATTGAAGGATACATTTACACCTACAGCAAAACCTTTAAAAAAGATAATTAAAAAAACGACGTTATTACAAATCAGATGCTTATGAATCAAATAATGATATATCAGGCTCAGAACTTCCATCACTACCATCCGATGATAGTTCTGATAACTTTGATGATGCTGAGGATTATGATGATAATATGGTCAATAACATACCAACAAAAAAAAGAAAACTAGATTTGCAAATAGTTAGCGAGGATAATGACGACGATAAGAGCAACTACAAGGTAACCGAAAATGGCAATAATAAGTCCTCACTAGTCAAAAATATATAACTGCTCTTGCTTAATAAAAAAATAGATATGGTTTATGGGTTCAACATAGATGAAAGCGGAAACTGACGATATGCTAATAATGAACTAAATTTTAATGTAGATAATTCTATTGGATTAGGAAATACAAAGTGGAAAATGATTCCAGGATTATTCGAATTAGTTTTTCATTGAAAACCTCTACATTACACTAAAAATGATTTGAAAACTTACAAAGAACTTTTAATTAGTACAAATGCATACAAACGACAATATCAACCACATAGTCAAATTAAAGGCACACGAGCATACAAATATGTTAATATAATAAAACATTTCGTAGTAAAGAAACCAAATGTTTTAAAAAAAGATAATGGACTATTATTAAAAAGTGCAGATAATCGTAAATCTAATTATATACCCATGATGATCCAATTAAACTTGTTGACAGATTACGTTTACTTCTTTCATCGGAAAGTGCTGGTCATAATAATCATAAAAACGAAATAATTTCCATTGTGGAAGAATTAAGAGAAGCTGACATAATATATTAAAAATGAGTTATATAAATAAGTTTGGAGAAAGTTCCATTAAGGCTAATCTAAATAGGTTACGTTAGTGAAGTACACACAAATATAATTTCCAAATGGATGTCATTGCTAAAGATATCAAGAAAATGCATGTTATCATCAAAACCATTACGGACCAGAGTGAGGAACTTAAAAACGATTATAATTCACAATTGAACGTTATCAGAAGAGATGTAAAAGTATTACGGGAGTTGATTACAAAAGGGATCGATGGCGATGTTAAAGCTATTGAAAAAATAGTGATTGATCAATTCCATTTTGCAAATGAAGGCTTCTTAAAGAATACCGAGGAAAGATTTGATAATATTGAAGAATTTATATTTACCTAAGTCAATTAATAAAAATTCTGTTGTAGATATTGTTAAAAAACGAAAATTCGAGCTTCCTAAAATCAAAGGATAAAAATTATATGTAATCATATGAAATTTCTGTTTCTATATTAATAAGGAACAAATATTATAAAGGAAATGAATTCAGATAAGAGAGAAATAGTTAATGAACTGCACAAACAAGCGCGAAAAAATTTTAAAAGACGACTAGTTATAATGAAAGGAATTGATGATTTATGGCAAGCAGATTTGGTGGAAATGGGAAATTATGATGAACATAATAACATATATCGATATCTTCTAACAGTAATAGATACATTTTCAAAGAAAGCTTGGGCTGTAGCATTAAAAAATAAAACTGCATCAAACGTAGCGAATGGTATGAGAAGTATTTGCATTAATAACAATAGAAAACCAAGAAATTTACAAACAGATGACGGTAAAGAATTTTTCAATAACCAATTTCATCAACTAGTGCAATCGAATCATATTAATCACTATTCAACCTAGTGTTTTAAAAGCATCCATATTAGAACGATTTAACAGAACCTTAAAACGAATGATGTCTAAAGAGTTTACCAAGGAACATACAAATGGATAAACAAATATCAAGAACTTGTTGATAAATATAATGATACATTTCATAGAACAATACAGATGACCCCAAATGAAGTAAATTCATCAAACGAAAATTTATTGTTGAATACAGTCTACAACAATTTAAAAGTATTTCAAAAACGCAAGTTTAAAGTAAATGAGAATGTTCGAATAAGTAAATATAAGCATACATTTGAAAAAGGTTACACACCAAACTGGACAACAGAAATACTTAACATCAAAACTATAAAAAATACTAACCCTAATACTTATATATTACAAGACTATCAAGATCATGAAATTAAAGGTGGTCTTTACGAACATGAGCTAATGAAAACTAAATTTCCAGAAACATATTTAGTTGAAAAAAATTTTAAAAAGAAGAGATAATATGCTTTACGTTCAATGGTTGGGACACTCGTCAGAACATAACTCTTGGATTAATATCGATAATACATCATCATAAAATTTATTGCAAAATTTATTAATAATTTATTCACTCATCAACCGTTAAAATGTGTCAATTACATTAACATTGAACGGGGAGACTCTTCATATCTTGTTGCAAATTGTTTTCCACCAATCGAACTAAATGAAAACTATGCGGCTTAATAAGCTTCGATACGTATCACTCAATCCCAAATGTCGATGTCGAAAACAATTTATTTCATATTGAGAATCATCGTTCTCGTTGTATATTCATAGTGAACAGTCGATTTAGCGGAGTTTTTATTTCATACTAAACAAAAAAATCAAACGAAAAAATATTCGGAATACATATTGTTTTTGATAAATAAGCTTTATATGCGTTGCTAATATTTTTTCACATAGTCATAAATAACAAAAACAAAAAAAACCGCAAACAAAAACAACAACAAACAAACAAAGTGCCCTTGAGGAATACTCTATATGAGTACCTCAAAAAAAAAACTGTGAAGTGAGTTCTAATGGCAGAAATGCCTATTTTACTGTGAGTTCTGAAGCTCTTAATGAAAATAATAAAAATAAAAAAATCTGCTGATAGACTTACTGAGAGCTCTGAAGCTATTAATGATAACAAAATAAATAAGAAATCTGATAATAGACTTTTTTAACGGCGAGGCCACTTTTTCGTCAGCGATCAACTTTGCTTTGTCCAATGCCAACTAGTGATTCGTTAACATTACCGTTGCCTAGTACTTCTACATTTAACTCAGCGATATCATCCGCTTCGGGCTCGTGATCATCACTTAACCAAGTTTTTACTGAAGTTAAGAGCAGCCCAAAACCCAAGGTCCAAGTTGGAATGGACAGATATATAACAGTGGTAAAGCGCGGGCGAAGCCCAAAGTCTTCGAAAATTTCATCTACTCCAAAAATATCTAGGGATAACAGCGCATCCTCTATTAACCGTCAAAATCGTTTTCAAATATTGCAAGATGACAACAATATGAAAATATGAAAAATATTTCTAGGGAATTAGTTCATGTTGAAGCTTCCCTAGATCTATCGTCCGATCACTCTCCCACGATCGTTACAATCTGTAGCCCACTGAGAAGTGCTATACCTCACCCACATGTGAAAATGGGCAGTCGTGTTAATTAACTGGGATTCAAAAAATATCTTAGTAGTCATTGCACTGAAAACGTTAAGCTAAGAACTCATGATGATATTGAATCTAATATTGCTAATCTTAACGAAAATATTAAGCAGGCAGCTGAACATGCCACTTCCATGTATGGCAACAGCACAGATCACCCCAAAATAAAATTAGATTAAAAGAGTGCACTAAAAGACTCCAAGCACTGCTTGCATATGAAAAAACTGCATCTCTTAAAAACTATCTGGAAAATCTCGATGAAACACCAGCATCTAATTATTCTTTGTGGCGCGCTGCGAAAAGAATTAAAACACCCGTTGAGTTTAAACCACCTGTGCGCACTTCTACCGGAGTTTAGTCCTGGAGTGATATTGAAAAAGGTAACTTGTTTGCAAAGCATTTAAAATCCGTATTTACCCCAAACACATGTACTGGTGTTGTTGATTTCCCGAGTGTAGTTGCGCTACTCCCTGGACCCATAAAATTTAAAATGTGTGATGTACAAAATCTAATTGCTGAACTCAACCCGAAGAAAGCACCGGGTATTGATGGAGTTAGTAACCAGATGCTAATAAAATTGCATTTTTATTCATTCAATCAATTTATTTTTAATGCCATTTTACAACTAAAGTATAGTAGTAGGGAACTGCCGGTTCTATGGCAATAAAAATTGTCAACTTTGGGTAATTAACGTCAAAAATTTTGTAATTTATGGGAAAATTTTAAAATAATGTCAAAGGTGTGAAGTGACGAGGGTTAGTTCACTTCGAGGGTATGTTGGGGCGCATGCTTTGTTTGTATGTATGTTTAAGATTTTTGTTTTAACCAAAGGTGTGAAGTGACGAGGGTACTCGATGGTTTGTAGATGTCTGTCGGTTGATGTGCATACTCGCAGTTTATTATGTTGGCGCGCATGCTTTCTATGTATGTATGTATAAGATTTTTGTTTTAACCAAAGGTGTGAAGTGACGAGGGTACTCGATGGTTTGTAGATGTCTGTCGGTTGATGTACATACTCGTAGTTTATTTTCGTTAGCGCGCATGTTTTCTGTGTATGTATGTATAAGATTTTTGTTTTAACCAAAGGTGTGAAGTGACGAGGGTACTCGATGGTTTGTAGATGTCTGTCGGTTGATGTGCATACTCGCAGTTTATTATGTTGGCGCGCATGCTTTCTATGTATGTATGTATACGATTTTTGTTTTAACCAAAGGTGTGAAGTGACGAGGGTACTCGATGGTTTGTAGATGTCTGTCGGTTGATGTGCATACTCGCAGTTTATTATGTTGGCGCGCATGCTTTCTGTGTATGTATGTATAAGATTTTTGTTTTAACCAAAGGTGTGAAGTGACGAGGGTACTCGATGGTTTGTAGATGTCTGTCGGTTGATGTACATACTCGTAGTTTATTTTCGTTAGCGCGCATGCTTTCTGTGTATGTATGTATAAGATTTTTGTTTTAACCAAAGGTGTGAAGTGACGAGGGTACTCGATGGTTTGTAGATGTCTGTCGGTTGATGTACATACTCGTAGTTTATTTTCGTTAGCGCGCATGCTTTCTGTGTATGTATGTATAAGATTTTTGTTTTAACCAAAGGTGTGAAGTGACGAGGGTACTCGATGGTTTTTAATAATTTTTTAAAATGTGTGCAACGTCTTTCACGTTATGTTTTTTTTATAGGGAAAGCAATACCACACAACAAGAAATAATTTCAAAAATGACAAACGTTGACACTAGTACACACTGTTGCGATGTTACAAAATATCATAGTATGTACTCGGCATTTGTTTTTTGTAATATTCTTTTTAGCTGATGGAGCTGGAAGGGTATTTATAGAAAGAAATTATGTATTCTGGTGAGATATTAATGTTTTTGTTGTTGGTTTTATTTAGTTTTATTTATTTTTTGTTTTTTGTGTAAAGAGGCTGACATTTGTCAAACAAACCATGCACACTTATATACATACATACATTGATATTTTTGAGAACGAGATAGGTGAATGTGATGTCATTCCAAAGAACCAAATGGCATACTTCTATAATGGAAACTTCCAAAATGAATAAGAAAAGTTTATGGTAGATGAAGAGGACGATGCTTTCTTCATACATATGTATGTTGTAACAATGTAAGAATAGAACGTAATTCGTATAAATTGAGACGTTCTCTAATCTAGCAGCAAGTACAGTATTGTATCTAGCAAGTGCATCATCATCATATAAAATCTTAAAAAATACAATACATTCTATAAATTATTAAAATGGACACATTAAGCAGCAGCCCAATTTTAATATCATTGAACGGCTCACAAATGTCGCTAGATGAGTTTGTGAGATTGTTCTCCGGCAATCGGGAAGAGATGAGCGTTGTCAGCCGGGAAGAGGTATCCGTAAGCCCTCTGTCAATAGAGTTTTCGGACGACGATTTGCCTCCTAATGTATCCATTAGAGACATTTTTGAGAACGAGGTAGATGAATATCATGAAATTCCAAACAACCAAATGGCATACTTCAAGAATGGAGATTTTCAAAAGGAAGAGTTTAGGCTGGATGAAGAGGACGATGCTTTCTTGGCAGCGTTTGATTATATGCCAAAAGATGAGGATAAAGATGACATAACCAAAATTTTCATGCAAGACGAAGAGGGTGATGCATTATTGGCGGCCGTAAATTTAAGATTTTAATTTGATTAATTTTGTAAACACAAATTCAAATTTATTTACTTAAAACGTAAAAAATGTGTAAACAGATTTTTATTTTCACTTTTTTACATTTGTCTTTGTCCTTGTACAAACCATATGCATATAAATAAATGATTGAACAAAAATTTTTTTATAATTTTAATCTACATATTTATTTAAAAAAATATCGTAAATATATGTTGTGACAATGTAAGAATAGAAAATTAAAATAAATTGTTTAGTTATTTTCCTGATAAAGTAAATATGCATTTCTTAAGGCACAAACTCCATAATTGTGATAGCTGCAGTAAAAATATTCCGGATATTTAAGTTGTATTTGTTTAAAGTTGATGCAACCAAAATCCTCGATGTTGAAAACTCTAATTCGAAGTAGTTTTTCAAACCATTTCTTCTTTTCCACACCCTTAACATAGATTGAATAATGTTTTAAATTGGATTTTAAAAATTTTACAACACTCTTAAATGATATTGATCCGTCATTCCAATTCAGATGATGAAAGTTTCTCGTTAGCCAATTCGCTTCTCTTTGTTTTGCTATTGATAATCTTTTGAAGCTAAACGGTGGTTTAATAATAAAATTTATTTGCTCCTTATTGTTAAAAATAATTGCTATTTCTTTTGCAATGAAGATGTTTGAATTGGATTTAAATCCTTGCATATCGATGAAAACTTTATCCCCAGTCATCTTATTTTATTATTTTTTATTTACATTATCTTACGAACTTGACCTTTTAAGGGTATGTATTCTATTATGCGGTCGTGGATGAGTATACAAAATGCTGATGTATCAGTAGGAATGTTGGAGTCCGTTTCAATTTCAATTTTTATATCAACAGGACCGTTAGAGAGGGCTTCGTTTTGGTGACTGACATCTACTACCACTATCGGCACACTATTTTTAAATTCTTGAGCAGTTAGAAGCGGTTGTGATTCCCTCATGTAGTAGCTTTGTTGAAACCGCAGATACATATCATATAGGATGGCAACCCGACCATTTTTAAATTTTACATTTAGATCATCATATGGGTACGATTCGGAATTTAAATGTACTTTTAAATTGTTTAAATTACAATGAACAAACTTATTTTCTTGTTGAAAAGCAATCAACGCAAAACGGGGTCGTTCTCTATTTGCAGCCAATTTAACATTCCATATATAGCTAGTTCCTGTATTTAGTTGAGGATTAATGTGACAATCCCAACTGCGAAATGCCATTGGTATAGAAGCACCACTGTTAATAATTTTAATCATATTCAATTTGCTCAGATCGGATAATTGTACATGCGGAATTCTCCATGAGATGTTTGAGATACTAATTTTTGGTTTGTCAGTAGCAACAGTTGAGTATACGAGTTTTTCATCGTTCTTACTACGTATGAGAACTAATTCATGTTTACCGCTGAGTATAATTTTATTATAGTCTTCAGCAAAACCTAAAAACAGTTTCAGTGGTACATAGAAATTAAAGTGTCCATTTGAAATATCCAAATCATCGAGTTTGTTCCATCCTGCATTGTGCAAGCCAACACTTTCTGTTGGTGATAAAGAAACAAAATTTTTTAGGCTGCTTGTAATCGCTAAATGTCTTGTATGATCAATTTCTATGCCATTAAGTTCATATCGAATTTCGTCAAAGAGATGTGCCACAAAGTTATTTTTTAATTTTAGATTTAAAAACGAAGATATTTTGCTATTATTATCATCTACAATACTTCCCTCAACATATATGTAGCTTTCGCTGGGTAGCACATATAAGTCTTGATTTTGTATTGAAATTCGAATCTCATCATTATTGTTGAAGGATTGTAGGTATGGTGTATATGTGTGATAGTCCTTTTTAATTATACTCTCGTCTGATTGAGGTTTTTCTAGAACATCTAGTATGTAACTCATTTCTTTGTCAACTTTAAATTGAGAGACTTTAAAAATTTTTTATTTTCTTGCGTCAAATATTTTTTGTGTAATGATCTCTTTAATTGTGGTTTGGTTTGCAAGAGTGTTTTGTGAGTGTATCCAATTTTATCCTTAGATTGCTTGACGTTGTATATTATCATTATTTGCTAGATCTCAAATGTATTCGTGTTGTAATTTCCTCTCCTCGAAAATTAATTAAATCACCGTTCTGATCAACTATGCGTAGAGTTAGAGAACTTATCTCTCGGCAGTTAACTGGCAAATAGATAAGATTTCGAGGAATCTCAACAATTTTATACCCTGGGGGGACATTGATCGCAAATTCATGTAATGTGTGTGCTTGTGAGTTATTCGTATATGTGTTAACGACTATACTACATTCAACACGCAAGATATTCACCATGAAAATATTGACTGGTAGATCTGAGTAATGGTCTTGGTTAGGAGCTAGAATTTTCTTATTGAATCCAAAAAGTTTTCCAATTGTGTTATCTTTGTTAAAGTATATGGGATCCTTAGAGCTTTTAACTCTAACTTGCATTGTATTGTTATTAGCTTCTATATCAATTTTATTTTCCGGACAATACTGCTTATAGTTATGTTTAATATAATCAACTATATCATTCAATTCATAAGATCCTATTGGTATTTTAATTACATGTTCACCAATATGAAATATATTGTTATAATCATCTACATTGGGAATGCTATTATATGAATGAAAATCAGTTAGAGCACATTCATATTCACCATCCAAACGAATAGGAGGAAAGTAATTTGCAGATAACTCAGATGAGTTTGAGCTAAGAGTAAGTGTTATTGACATTATGGTTGTCTGATTACAAATAAGTGAAATTAAACACAGCACTTTGTATAAAAAAGGAAGTTTATATTTTATTTAATATATTAGATACAAATATAGACTTATATATACACTTAACTACAATATTTCATTTTTATTGATCCAAGAATTATGTTGATTGGAAAATCCTAACCATTTAACATATGCCTTCTCTCCTTTAGTTTTAAGAACTTTTTCAACTAGATATGTATTTGGATATGTAGTTTTTGAAAGTTCTTCATCATAGAACCCACCTTTGATAGGATTACCACGATAGTCTTCTAATATGTATGTGGCTGGATATGTATTTTGAACTCTTTTAATCGTGAAAATTTCTGTGGTCCAATTTGGTGTATATCCTTTTTCAAAAACATGTTTATATTTACTTATGCGCACATGATCTCCCACATTGAATTTTGATAATTTGAATAGTTTTAAGCGGTTATATACAGTGTTTAATAATTTTTTCTCATTTTTATAGTTAACTTGAATCGGTGGCATTTTGATGGTGCGATGAATTTTTTTATTATATGTATTAATCAAGTCTTTGTAAATGTCGAGCCAGTTATAAGACCCATTAAAGCTAAACTCTTTCCACATCATTCCTTTTAATGTTCTGTTAAATCGTTCTACTATTGATGCTTTCATTCTGCTATATGTTGAGTAGTGATTAATGTTGTATTTATTCATCAATTTTCTAAAGTGTTTATTGAAAAACTCTTTACCATCGTATGTTTGCAAGTTTTTTGGTATTCGTCCCAGTTGAAAAATATTCTGCATAGCCTGGCTTGTTTCCAATGCAGTCTTTCTTTTCAAGGGTACTGCCCAAGCAAATTTTGAAAATGTATCAATTACAGTCAGCAAAAATCGATAATCTCTATTGTCTGTAGAATAGTTCCCCATTTCAACTAAATCAGCTTGCCAAAGATCATCTATTCCTTTCATAACAACTCTTCGACGTGGAAAATGTTTTCGTGCTTGCTTATGTAGTTCATTTATTAAATTTCTTTTTGAAGTCATTATTTAACGTATTTAGAATTTGACGGGATAAGTTGAGTTCAGTGCGAGTTCATTTAAGTACTGTTGACCATCATATTTCTTACATACCCATAAATTAACTCATTTATCTTTCTAATTTCTTTTTCAAAGAATAATTTCATACTTGAAATTGTTTCCCTAATTTCATTTAGTTTCTGACTTAAAATTATATTGATTTCATCTCGTACCTCTTCAATTTGACTTTGCAGAAACAATTTATTAACAACGTCGTTTTCCTCCAAAGCTTTTGCCACGTTTTTGATTCTTTTGTTTTGAACGTCAATGTTATTAGTTGTATCCATAACGAAGCCCAGCAGCTTAGGAACATTTTTCACAAAAACTCTGCCACTTGTATCATTAAGATAGTGCCCAAACTTATCGATAGACATGATTTATGTATATAAATATTATTCTATAATTTTTGCTTCATATAATTCTTCGATAATTGAGACAATTTCGTTATTGTGATTAGTATGACCTGCACCTTGTGATGCTAGCAATAGCCTAAGGCGATCTACTAACTCATTAGGATCATCCCAGTATATATAGTTAGGTTTGTATGGGTTTAGTTTCATCAAACCCTTACCCTTGTAAGGACTTTTTATTGCATGTAGTGATGACGAAGTTGATGAGTTATTTTCACTTTCTTTCTTAAACAATTTACTGATAATATGCTTATATTTATATGCTCTCGTTCCTTTGATTTGTCCATCAGGTCTATAATCTCTTTTGTATGCATTTGTGCTCACTAAAATTTTCTTATATATATCTAATTCATGTTTATCATAATATTTTCGTGTTTTGTGAAACAGTAAAGAAAATAAACCTGGTGTAAAAGCCCATATTTGATTTCCAATCACTATTTTATCTTCAGTAAGTTTAATACTACTATTGCCAAACTTCCATTCATTATTAAAACCTTTAAGTGGACCGTATAGAGTGTCTAATTCATTTCTGCTTTCCAAGAGTGCTAGGTCAGTATAACTCTTATTATTATCTGAATTGTCTAGAGTTTCCGATTGAGAGTAAAAATCATCGTTGTCATCATCATCATCATCATCATCAGTATCAACATTATCAACCTTGTTTGCATTTCGATTACTAAGTGAGATATTTTTATTGCATAACGTTTCTTCAACAAGTTTCTTTGGAGTACTTGTCTCTAACTTAACTGATTGGTCGTTGAATGGAAAATTTGAATTTTTATAAACTTTCGTTTTAAGTTCATCTCTTTCTGCCTTAATACTTCTTTTATTATTTTTAGAATTGTTCACAAATTCTGTTAATGGTTCTATTATTGGTTTAAATGTATCTTTGAATTGCTCATGTGTATCTGCTTCATCAACTTTTATACTACGAAATTTTTTCTTTAAAACATTTCTTGTCTTTATTAGCTCTTTTAAAACTTTTTCATCCATTTTCAACTATTAGACAACAGATCTGGTATCAGCTATCAGATCAGGTATCAGATCAGCTATCCGATCAGGTATCACTTAGCAGATCAGGTATCAGATCAGCTATCAGATCAGGTATAAGACCAGCTATCAGATCAGGTATTGGGGTATCAGATCAGGTATCAGCTATTAGATCTGGTAACAGATCAGCTTTCAGATCAGGTATGGTAAATACTTTAGGAAATAAGTAGATGTACTATGCGCAAGGCCAAATTAAGTACTAATGTTTTACTTTTATGTAGAGTAATTTATATCGTTATAAAATAGTTGAATTGCTTTCTATAGCGACCATTGTTTAAGTCATTATCTTTGCTTATCATCAAAAATCCATATTTATCCTTCCAACACTCTCGACAAATTTCATGAAACTTTTCATAACTCATATCGCTGGAAACATGATCACTATAAACGTGCTTCATGTTTGTCTCATCTTGTTTAAACATTATAATCACATTTGCATTGTCTCTTATTAAGTGCTTGGGGATTCTCGTATAAGTTTGGCACAAGTAGAATGAATCAACATCCTTATGTCGTCCCATGCAAAAATATGCTCGTATATTATTTTGCTTCTCGCATGCAACATCATCAAAGATCATAATAGAATTAGTTTTCGCTTCCTCAGGAGGAATAACTTTTTCATTATCTGTAAATGTGTAGTATCCCATCCCTTTAATTGGTGAAATTAATCGCTTTAAGTATTCATATTTTGGTTGATAAAGGGATTTTGAGTATAAATAGATGTTTTCAAACTTGAGTCCATTAGGACTTTCTAGCAAGCTAATCATAACATTAGTCTTTCCACAATTTGATGGTCCAACTATTAGAGCACGAAAAGAATTTGGTAAGAGAGAGCTATGTTTTATTTTAGATCTGATTTTCGTTGAAGCATCAATATTGCGAATCACAATATTTTTATGTTGTTTTACTAATTGCATTCTCATAACTAATTGCATTTCATAAATGTTACTTTTATTATAGAAGAAAAAATAAAATAAGATGTTAATACATTATAACAAAACGTTTAGTTATAAAAAACCAGCCGTTGGAAAAGGTTTATTGAATAGAGTAATTAACTCTCTGCCTGTTGAATTACACCTTCCTGGATATCAGTTTTGTGGACCCGGAACAAAATTACAAAAACGTTTAGATCGCGGTGACAAAGGAATTAATGTATTAGACGCTGCATGTAAAAATCACGATATTGCTTATTCCAAAACAAATGATTTAAATAGTAGACATCAAGCTGATAAAATTCTTGAAAATAAAGCTTGGGAACGAGTTCTTGCAAAAGATAGCAGTCTTGCAGAAAAATCGTTTGCGTATATGGTTAATAACGCAATGAAAGCCAAAAGAAAACTTGGTATGGGATTGAAGAAGGTTGCAAAAAAAAGTGAACAAAATGGAAAAAAGCTGTTCAGTACATCAATTAAAAATGCAACAAAAGTACTGAAGAAGGAAAAACCTCAAGACATTAACTCTGCAATTAGGATTGCACGTAAGATTATCAACAAGTCGTTAAGGGGAAAGAAATCGCAAGTTGTAATACCACGCATAATTAATGTTCCAAAGATTGGTGGCTTCTTACCTTTGGTACCTATTCTTACTGCTCTGAGTGCAATTGGTAGTCTTTCTACTGGCGGAGCAGCTATAGCAAAAGCAATAAATGCTGCAAAGAATGCCAAACAACAACTTGATGAAGCAACTAGACATAATAAAACAATGGAAGCAGTAGCAATGGGGAAAGGTTTTTACCTTAAACCATATAAGAAAGGATATGGATTGGTTTGTCAAGAAAAACAAAAACCAAATTTTTCATAAAGCTACCCAATAAACCCCTATCTGATGTTGATTTGAGAAACTTTTCAACAAACATTCCATACTTTAGAGGAGTTTTCATGTTGGATACACTACCAAAACGATCGAGAAAACGAGAATGCGGAATCATTAATTTGGATTTATCAAGAGGACCTGGAACCCATTGGGTAGCATATTATAAAAACAATGAACATAAGGAATATTTCGACAGTTTTGGAAATTTACAACCTCCATTAGAATTAGTTAAATATCTAGGTAAAAATATAAAATATAATTACAATCAATATCAAGATTACGATTCATTTAAATGTGGACATTTATGTCTTCAATTTCTTTACAAAATAAGTGAAAAGAATAAATAAATAACACACACAAACAATTTTTAAATTTTGTTTTGTTTTATTAATAAAAAAAGTTTATAAGATATACTTTTTTTACATATTATTCCCACTGTGGGTATTGAGCATTTGTTAAAAAGATATTTATTTCAGCAGCAGTATCCAACTTTAAGCCACTGTCTCCTTGCTTACATATACAATATACCCCGGATGCCAGTTCTATTATATCATCATCCGATAGCGTGTTGTACCGATTTGGTAGAAACATTATGTTGTTTTCCAGTTCAATTTGAATTGTAGTGCCATATTTACTAGTCACACGCTTAGCGTTTTTAACTGCATACTTAGTTGAGTCCTGGAGCTCTTTTATATGTATTAATTTTTTTTTATTTAATGTGTTGAATTTTGTGATCAAATCTGGAGGATTCATTATTACAATATTAATTAATTAAATTTAATTTTTATATGTATTTTTTTTCTTCTTTGACAGATAGCTCAATCTGTTTTTTGTAAACTGATGTATTAAAAATTTCTACCAATCTTTAAATAGGTAAAAAATAATTCTTAAAAGAAAGATCAGTATCGTAACTATCTCTTTTTCTCATATTGTAATTATTTTTGATGTAAAATATTTTTTGATACTTATAGAATTGTAGTGAAAGAGATAGTAGTTATATTGACGTTCTTAAGCGTAACTGAAACAAAAAATGGCAAAACAAAGATCGGAGAGATAGTTATATTGATGTTCTAAAGTGTAACTGGAACAAAATATTTCAAAAAGCACTCAAAAGTGTTTGTAACATTTTAATTTTACAAGAATATTTTACTATAAATAAGAATGTAAAACTTTCAAGAGTACTAGTATAAAAATAGCATTCAAGAAAAAAGTATTCTTTAAAAAAAAAGAAAATTAAAATAAAAATAAAAAAAAAAATGAGTCAAGTACGTGAACGATTATTTGATTTTCTTAAATCCTTTGAGGACTTATTGCTCTATGAGCATAAAGAAACCATCAATTTTTTCGTCTCCATGCTCACTGAAAATGAGGACTATGGAGTTATAGAACAAGAGGACTCTGATAGTGGGCATTTTGCCAGCTGCCCCTGGTATAGCCAAGGATGCGAGGAAGGGCCCGACACATGTAGATGCACCATGTTCCACATAAGGAAAAAAATTATTTTTAAGATTATTGAAACTTATAAAAATTTGTCAAAAATAAATAATGAACAAATATAGAATATATATGTATGTGTATGGGTTTTATTTAGTTTTTTATTGTTTTTTTTTAATATATATATATATATATATATATATATATATATTCCCTAGTACTTGACACTTTTAGCTTACCTAGACATATTTTGTATTAGAACATAATGATGACCAACGATATTTTCCAACAACAATAAGTTGATATGATTACATTTTTCCTTCTTTGTTATATAATACGGACCAACAACTACATTATTTTCCTCATCATTCCACTATTCCGCTTCTCAAATATTTTAATATCTTTTAAAGATATTGGAAATATTAAATTCTTAAAATCTAGCGTTACACCATTTTGGGTACAAATGATGTCAGCAGTTATGTCATGAATATTGTATGAGCTACATCGCTGTTTACTCTTTATTTGAGAAGTATCTACTGCGGCGATCAGACACCACTTGAAACAATATTGATCGGTGTTTTCTACATTGATGCAAGCTTTTCTTTTTTGAAGTTTTTCTGGTAAACTCATCCAGTTTGCTCCTTTAACTAGAGAAGCTTTATTAATACTTAGCTCTGCTCGGACTATGCGTATGAAAGTCCAACCAGAGTCCTTCTCTTGAAATTCACTCATTTTATTTTGAATTTCTGAAATTTGGTTAGAAAATACTTCATATATTTCATCTCCTCTGGTCAACAAATTCATTTTAGCTCTATGATGAATAATATTGAACTCCAATGCCTCTCCCACAATTTTTACATATTCTGCCACAATACTCATATTAAATTTTATTACAGTGTGGCTTTGTAAATGACTTTCAAGCATCTCTATGAAAATTGATTCATTTTCACCAATGAAATCTTCTAGTAAAAGTTCATCTCTTTTATTATTTAATCCATACGTTACAATATTATTTTTGAACGCTTTGCTTATGGTGTAAAATTTCATATTATCTTTATGTCTTCCTTGCGTTTCTTCATCAATGCTGGTATTATTTATTAAATTACCTCCACAAGCATCCGCTCCTTGAAGTTCTCGTTGTTGTTGTTGTTGTTGTTGTGGTTGATACTGTAGTTGTTGATGTTCATGAGTATTTGTGTACCATTGCATGGAGGTAGAGGGTTGTTGCCAATACATTTCTTTTTGTTGTTGTTGTTGTTGTTGTAGTTGATATTGCAATTGTTGGTCAGTATTTGGGTACCATTGCATGGCCGTAGGATATGGTAGCTGTTGTTGAGGATATTGATATTGTTGTTGCTGTTTAGGATATTGATATTGTTGTTGTTCTTGAAGATATTGGTATTGTTGTTGTTGTTGTTGTTGTTGTAGTTGATATTGCAATTGTTGGCCAGTATTTGGGTACCATTGCATGGCCGTAGGATATGGTAGCTGTTGTTGAGGATATTGATATTGTTGTTGCTGTTGAGGATATTGATATTGTTGTTGTTCTTGAAGATATTGGTATTGTTGTTGTTGTTGTTGTTTTTGTTGTTGAGGATATTGATATTGTTGCTGTTGTTGAGGATATATATATTGGTCCTCAACACCATGATTTTGGATATGATCCAAGAAACACTTTTGATATTTATATATCTTATTGCACATATTACATTTATATACCATTTTAATAATTTATAGAATGTATTGTATTTTTTAAGATTTTATATGATGATGATGCACTTGCTAGATACAATGCTGTACTTGCTGCTAGATTAGAGAACGTCTCAATTTATACGAATTACGTTCTATTCTTACATTGTTACAACATACATATGTATGAAGAAAGCATCGTCCTCTTCATCTACCATAAACTTTTCTTCTTCATTTTGGAAGTTTCCATTATAGAAGTATGCCATTTGGTTCTTTGGAATGACATCACATTCACCTATCTCGTTCTCAAAAATATCAATGTATGTATGTATATAAGTGTGCATGGTTTGTTTGACAAATGTCAGCCTCTTTACACAAAAAACAAAAAATAAATAAAACTAAATAAAACCAACAACAAAAACATTAATATCTCACCAGAATACATAATTTCTTTCTATAAATACCCTTCCAACTCCATCAGCTAAAAAGAATATTACAAAAACAAATGCCGAGTACATACTATGATATTTTGTAACATCGCAACAGTGTGTACTAGTGTCAACGTTTGTCATTTTTGAAATTATTTCTTGTTGTGTGGTATTGCTTTCCCTATAAAAAAAAAACATAACGTGAAAGACGTTGCACACATTTTAAAAAATTATTAAAAACCATCGAGTACCCTCGTCACTTCACACCTTTGGTTAAAACAAAAATCTTATACATACATACACAGAAAGCATGCGCGCTAACGAAAATAAACTACGAGTATGTACATCAACCGACAGACATCTACAAACCATCGAGTACCCTCGTCACTTCACACCTTTGGTTAAAACAAAAATCTTATACATACATACACAGAAAGCATGCGCGCTAACGAAAATAAACTACGAGTATGTACATCAACCGACAGACATCTACAAACCATCGAGTACCCTCGTCACTTCACACCTTTGGTTAAAACAAAAATCTTATACATACATACACAGAAAGCATGCGCGCCAACATAATAAACTGCGAGTATGCACATCAACCGACAGACATCTACAAACCATCGAGTACCCTCGTCACTTCACACCTTTGGTTAAAACAAAAATCGTATACATACATACATAGAAAGCATGCGCGCCAACATAATAAACTGCGAGTATGCACATCAACCGACAGACATCTACAAACCATCGAGTACCCTCGTCACTTCACACCTTTGGTTAAAACAAAAATCTTATACATACATACACAGAAAGCATGCGCGCTAACGAAAATAAACTACGAGTATGTACATCAACCGACAGACATCTACAAACCATCGAGTACCCTCGTCACTTCACACCTTTGGTTAAAACAAAAATCTTATACATACATACACAGAAAGCATGCGCGCTAACGAAAATAAACTACGAGTATGCTCATCAACCGACAGACATCTACAAACCATCGAGTACCCTCGTCACTTCACACCTTTGGTTAAAACAAAAATCGTATACATACATACATAGAAAGCATGCGCGCCAACATAATAAACTGCGAGTATGCACATCAACCGACAGACATCTACAAACCATCGAGTACCCTCGTCACTTCACACCTTTGGTTAAAACAAAAATCTTATACATACATACACAGAAAGCATGCGCGCTAACGAAAATAAACTACGAGTATGCACATCAACCGACAGACATCTACAAACCATCGAGTACCCTCGTCACTTCACACCTTTGGTTAAAACAAAAATCTTAAACATACATACAAACAAAGCATGCGCGCCAACATAATAAACTGCGAGTATGCACATCAACCGACAGACATCTACAAACCATCGAGTACCCTCGTCACTTCACACCTTTGGTTAAAACAAAAATCTTAAACATACATACAAACAAAGCATGCGCCCCCAACATACCCTCGAAGTGAACTAACCCTCGTCACTTCACACCTTTGACATTTTTTTAAAATTTTCCCATAAATTACAAAATTTTTGACGTTAATTACCCAAATTTGACAATTTTTATTGCCATAGAACCGGCAGTTCCCTACTACTAAGTATTATCCCCGCAGCTGGAAGCTTGCCAAAGTTAAAATGATTCCAAGGCCGGGCAAAGATCTTACCAAGGCAGAATCATACAGGCCAATAAGTCTGCTATCAACAATGTAAAAACTTTTCGAAAAACTGCTCATGTCAAAATTGTCCCCAATTCTAATTGGTAGTGGATGCATCACAGACCACCAATTTGGTTTTGGAAGTCAGCATAGCACCATTGAACAAACGCATAGATTGGTTCAATGTATAAGAAGAACATTTGAAGAAAAGAAGTACTGTTCTGCACTGTTTATTGACGTTTCGCAGGCATTTGATAAAGTGTGTGACGAAGGCCTAATTTTAAAATTAAAATCATATATACCAATAAATTTAGTGAATTTATTAGAAAGTTACATTACTACCCGGAAGTTCACGGTTGTGGAAGGAGAATTCATGAGTGTTCCCTGAATCTATATCATCGGGTGTGCCACAGGGGAGCATACTGGGGCCAGTTTTGTATTTGATTTATACTTGTGATATGCCTTTGAGCAGTAATATCCATACATCTACGTTTGCCGATGATACAGCCTGCCTAAGTATGCACGAAAATCCTCATGAGGCTTCCCGATATCTACAAGAACATATTACACAACTGGAACTATGGTTAAAATTATGGAGAATTAAGGTAAACGAGCAAAAGTGTCTTCAGTTAACAATTACCCTGCGAAGAGATACTTGTTCCCCAATTCGAGTCAACATATTGACTCAAAGCTAATACAAATGAAACTTAAACTAACTCAGATATATTGGGTGATTGGTAGAAATTCAAGACTCAGCCTAGACTGCAAACTTTTATTATACAAGTCGCTTTTGAAGCCAATATGGTGCTACGGAATTCAGTTATGGGGCACTGCTTCAGCTTTTAACGTCGAGAGAATCCAACGAAGGCAAAACAAAATTTTACGTTTGAAAACATCGGCTCCATGGTACATCAAAAACTCAAATATACATCGTGATTTGAATATGCCACTAGTGATTGAAGAAATAGCAAAATACGCAGGCAAATATTTTACAAAACTCGAGTCACATACTAATCCGCTTGCTCGTAACATCTTGAATTTTAGTGGCCACATCCGCTTGAAAAAGAAGGACACAAGGGGTCTTATACTCAACACTCCAGATGGGATTGCTTGAAAATATTTTTTTCTCTTTTTTTTGTTGATTATCAATACTTATGTATTATTTCTAACTATCACTAAGTTTATGTCCGACAGTGGTCGGGCCTAATACTTATATTTTAGATTTAAGATTTGAATACTTATTGTTAGTTCATAATTGAAGATACAATAAATAAATAAATGTAATAAAAAAAAATCTTGTTTGCCACAATATCTAACACACAAATATGTTATGTATTATATAAATTTGTAATCGTAAGGGTGTCATATAATTTCTAGATAATCTGCTAACTTGAAAATATTTTTATCGATTTAAAGAAATTAATAAATAAAAATTTTTCCCTCCTCTTTTAGAAAAGTAATAAAAGTAAACCAAATTTTAGCTCTCTAGCAATAGCGTAAGTGCTTCATGAGTGTGTCAGTGGTCAGTGAGTATGTCTCAAAATATGCACTTTTGCACCTCTATATCTCCGAAACCTTTCACTGTAAGACTTTCAAACTTCGCATACGAGGTTATATGAATTTATTCTAATTATGGTTGAAATATCACGGGGAACAAAGTTATAGGGGGGGGGGGGGGGGGTACAACCAGCTCGAATGGCTTCCTGTAAATATACACAGTGCATGCCTTGGCCAGAACTTGGCCTGGCACACTCCCGTGCGCCTAGATTTGTATTGTAACTATAGTTTTTTGTCTATAAATATGAAAAAATCGTACATTTGATTGATAATTGGTAGCAAGTATGGAACATTGGAAAACATAAATAAATAAACAGATTTTTTACCAATCTCTTTCTGAGCAACGAATATTCTCGAAGAAAAAAAAAGAAAGTCTTATATACATAGAAGGACTTGCTACAAAGGAAGATGCAACAGTTTGTGCATCCATACGTCTCTTAAACAATTGCATGGCACATCTATTTGATGAAATTCGTTATGAAATTAATGGTGTAGAAATTGATCGTACACAGCATTTGGGTATTGCAACAGAATTAGAAAACTATGTCTCGCTGAATAAATCATAAAGTGACAGTCTGCTAAATGCAGGATGGTCTCCTTTTAACATTGATGATCTTACGCTTGAAAAGGGTTATTTTAATTTTTGTGTACCATTAAAATATTTACTCGGATTTGCTGAAGACTTTAATAAAATTAATGAATTGGTACTTTCACGATCCAAAGATGATAGACAAGTTCTTAAATCTCAAACGACAGCTGAAAAAATTAAGTTATAAATCTTAAATATTACTTGGAAAGTACCACACATTCAACTTGTTGATGCGTACAAATTGCAGATGTTAAAACAGTAAACAATCTTCATCAATTAAATACATATATGTTTTAGAAGTTGGGATATGTATTACTATCCTTTACTTCCAGAAAGTACAACAGTTTTATGGAATGTTAAGCTGGCTACCGAACACGGAAGACCACTTTTTTTATTATTGAGCCTTTGAAATGGTGCAAACAAGTTTCAACATTGTGACATAAGTGATATTAAAGTGTATCTTAACTCTGTTACATATCCCTATGATGATATAAATCTTAAATTCGACAGAAATCGTTTTGCAATTCTATACGATATGTACTTAAAATTTCAACAAAGTTATTATTATTCACGTGAATCTCAACCATTATTAACCCCAGAAAACTGCAAAACTATGGCGCGAATAATAGTTTTAGATGTTACTCATCAAAATGAAACAGTTAAAACTGGACCTATCGATATTAGTATTGAATTAAAAACCTTGAAAAATATTCCACATATTCTTACAAACGAAATAAAAAAAATATTGCAACCATACTAACTGTCTATATTTTATAATTAGTTTAAGACAGATAATTAAAATAAAAAAAGTGATAAAAAATTTAAATATTTTTTATCTTTTTGTTAAAAAAGAAAAAAAAAAAGAATGATAAGGTAAGTAATTTTTAGTGTATAAATATTAAACCTTTCAACACTAATGGTTATTCATAATTATTTCGTACACTCATGTAGTCTAAGCCTACCAGAAGTATGAGCTCGTCAACCAGGACACTCATACAAACCACAAACGAGCATACAACAGAACCTTATATACGAAAATCGAATGTTTAATTCATATTATGAGCATCGAAAATTTCGTTGACTAGTCGAACAGAATTTATCTTTCGATGAAAAAAAATTTATAAACTACTGTTTTTTATTTTTTAGGTATAGTTGTTGATTGTTTTAAAAACCATTCTGAGTGATATTTATAATAACAAAGAATGTCCTTTGTCGAATGCTCGTCATAATATTTAATGAAAATTCGATCCCTAACTACTTTCGACTGCAGTCGAAGATCTAAAGTTACTCATAAGGGCCTTAGTTGAAACAAAAATTAAATTAGAGTGGCTCTCGTTTAAACTTAAACCAAGACACCATGACAATTTGTCTAAGTCCAGGACAAATCCTGGACAACCAGGACGTATGGCAGCCCTAATGTAGTCATACTCAGTAGTTAGAATGATATTAAAAGATAAATTCTTAAAAAGATGCTCTCATATTGTTTCTGATGAAGACAAATACAAGCTCATCAATACTCAAACACATTTGGAGATTACAAGCAGCTTGAAAACAATGAAAAACCCAGTAAAAAAAGAGACTCCAAAAAAGTCATGAAAATGTAGAGTTTACGATGCGAAAGTAGTGCAAATTTCGATCCGATCTAATGATTTTTGCATAGGGTTGTCATTGCAAGAAGTTCTCTTTTTCGATGCCTGGTCACTGAATTGGAAGCGATATTACAAAAAATTCCTTTTTTTGTGTTCTATGATAATATTTTCATCTAGGAAAAATGGTAAATAGTTGCCTTTTTTAACAATTCGTTTCTTTTTATACGAATTTAAGCCCGAAACAGTGTTTTCATGTAAATTTAAGCAAATAACTTTTAAATTTTAGACTAAAAATAGTTCATAAATTTCTTTAAAAAAATAATTTTTTTTTTAATTTTGGTAAGTATTTTCTAACACTATGGAGGAGTTACAAGGTTTTGTGTGACTAAAATAAGCTTCTACATGGTTTTTTGCTCACTCTCGGCAAATAAAAAATATCGATTTTTTGGAAGCAATGAAAATGTACTTCCGCTAGAATGACTTCCATTTTTTTTCACTGGGAATAAATATGGAGAGCATTATAAGAATTGTTGTTGGTCTAATGAAAATGAAACATGTGGACCAGGCACCTGCTCTTGCCCGTATTATAAAAGACAACATATGGAAGCAGGAGAAGAAGCAAAACAGCTAATACAAACTTATTACAATATCTACAATGTTACTAAATGAAAAATTGCAATTTCAATAAAATTTAAAAGATATACAATGAATTTAGTTCATTTTAGTTCGTTTTTTATTTTACGAAAAAAATAAAAAATAAATAATCTAAAAATCATATATACATATGAATATCTCTTAATAAAGAGAACATTGAAAACATCTGAGACCTGTTGTTGCTCATTTCAATAACATTTTTTAATAATAAGTAGTATTTAATTGATAAATTTACTCAATAATCCCTTTGCGATCTACATTGGTTTCTATCTGAAATGGCTTCATCAGCTGAATTACAAGAACTACTAGATGTTTATAGTTGTCATATTGATAAGGACCACAAGAAATTATTCCTGAGAATGATTAGAATATTAATAAAAAATAAAATAGCATGATGAAAAATAGCACTACCTTCACACCTAGCATAATGTGCAATTTTACATTGATCCTTATGGTGCACATTGGCCCCGAAACCCCATAAACATACTACTCATGTTTGAAGCACAAAATATCATGTGTTACCTTATCAAATGCCTTGCAAAGATCCATAAAAATAGCATCAAAAACTGAAATGCAAAAATTGTTAAACACTGCACAATTTGTAGCAGCAGAACAACCAGGAAAAATCCATGCTGTTCATTACAGATGTGGCGCTTAATCGCAAAATAAAGTTTTTCCTTAATAATGTGTTCGAATATTTTAGACATGTTAGACAATTTAGAAATTGGACGATAATTACAAAAATCAGATTTATCACCTCCTTTATAAATCGTCTTAATAAAGGCAAATTTCCATTTTTCAATAAAACACCCATCGGCCAGAGATTTATTAAAAATGTGCTGAAGGGGTACGACTAAACTTCAAGCCAAACTTTTTATAAAAAAGGAACTTATTCCATCGATATGAATACCGAAAGAGTTCTTAATATTTTTCATACCATTTAGGATATCATAACCAGTTAATTGAACATAACAAAAATCAACAATAGGCTATATAAATTTCCAAATATTAGGATCTGTAGAGTTTTTACTAATTACGAAATTCGATTGAAAAAACTGTGGAAATGCATTTGCAATGTCGGTACCGAAACTCAAATATTTTCCATTAAAATGCATGGAAGATGAATAAGCTGACGCAGACTTATTAGATCTTATAAAATTCCAAAATTGTCTAGGATTATTTTTAATAGAATTTTCAAAATTTCATAAATATTGCTTGTATAAAAACTTATCAAGAAAATTAAATTCTCTCATGTAATGCTCGTAAAGTGTTTTATAATTTACATCACCAGTTGCTTTAAACTTATTATAAAATTTATTTCTAAGATTTTTTAGCTTTTTTAAACCCTTAGTGTACCAGGGAAGCCTATGAACTTTACGTGACAAACGAGGAACAAAACGATTGATTATATCATTCAAAGTATTAATAAAAATATTATAACAATCTGCAGTATTACTTTAAAAGCATTTCCCAATTTATAGCAACAATTTCTGCATTTAAATCAGCATAATTACAAGCTTTAAAATTATAAATACTATTATCTTCACGTACATTAGAAATATATTCAAAATACGATAGAACCAAAATGAACGGAGTATGGTGCATATCAGTTACACACATGGGAAATGGACAATCAGGTAAGGAATATTTAAAATTATCAGATATAAATATCGAGTCCAGAATGCGGTTTAAATAATTTCTGAATTAATTAATGTGTACTAGGCCAAGACTTAAAAACGAATCCACAAGGTTGATTTTATGTGCTTAATTAACATTTTCAGGCGCCAGGCTCGAATAAGTTATTCCAAATAAATTCATTAAGACTAAAATCACCAAGTATACAGAGATTTTCAGCACCAACAGAATCAGATAAGTGAACAATATTAAAAACATCATCGCTTTTGGGAGGGATATATGAAGCACAAATAAACAAACTTTTGAAGCCAGAAATGCACACACAGAGTTGGTCCAAAGTAGGGTTGGTGTCACACAATCTTATAGTTTCAGCATTTAAAGTTCTTTTAACAGCAACAAAAACACCTCCACCACGAGACTTACAGGTGGATTCGAAGTCACGATCTTTACGAAATAATTGATACTGTTGTAAATCGCGAAATTCTCCATCACATATGTCAGAATTTAACCAAGTTTCTACAATTACAATAACCTCATAGTCACATTGGGCAGTAAACTTAAAGACGTCAGCTAGTTTAGTGCGACTTCCAGACGCATTTTGAAAGAAAACATTTAACGTATCGTCGGGAGGACGTTGTAAAAAGCAACTACTTGAAACATAATCAGCATTAGTATTTAGTTTTTTTGCGTAATTGAGGCAGGCAGGCGAACAACTTTTCTACGATTTTCATTGTAAACGTATTCTCGTACATATGTACTTACAGGCCAAAAATAAGGAAAGAACTATATATTTAAATAATTCATCAGCTACAGTAACTTTAAAAGATTTTATTGTTCTCGGACGAGAGTATACATATTTGTACACAGAAATCGTGCTATTCATTTTTAATTTTAGGAAGTTATCAAGTTCATTTTTATATTGGCAAATGCCGTTTGCGTCCCAGAAACATATTTTTAACGTGTTCATGGCTTGTTAACTAATGCTTGAAGCAGTGTATTCTGCACTCGCAGAATATCTTGCATCATGCTAGTCATATTTGTTATAAAACTATTTACAGTTAGTTTGCACTAGATTATCAATAGTATCTTCAAGGCGATTAGAATTAAAGCTTGAGTTGGGATTTGTTGAATTATTTTGCGGTGAAACATTTTGTGTGGGGATAGAATTTCCCCTAGCAGCATCGGCATACGATACACGTGAAGTAATTGCTTGGCTCATTTGCGAAAAAGTGTCGGAGTAAGCATTTACTGATTGAGCTGGAGCTATATTAGGTTTTTTTGTCCCATAGTCTGTTTAACGAAAGAATATCGATATATATATATCGATATTTCAGAAAAAAATATCGATATATATCGCCGATATTTCAAAAACCAATATATCGATACATCGATTCTTATTTACGAGTATCGGGTTTCGATATTTTTATGAGCTTTATAAATTTTAGCCGTTTTTAAACTATACGACATTGCCATCAATTTAATGCGAAGAAAAAAATTCACAATAACAGCCAAGACTAAGACTATGCTCTTATAATCGTCAACAATCACTCTAAAATATTGAGTTTCTAGGGTGTTTGACATTTCTTATAACCTGCATTGACAAGTGTTATGGTAATTTATATCAACAAAGGTCACGCGGTTTTTGTGCTGTAATATTTGTTGTAGTACCAGGGCTTACTTTTTGATGTGCCTGGGTCAATATACGGAGAAACTACAAGTAATTTTTTATGTGGTTTTGGTTATTGCTTTAGTGGATTCGTGTAGATCTTCTTGCAATTTGTGTGGTAAGACATACAAAATGTGTGGAAATACAAAATATGTATTTAGGTTTATGGCAAAAATTAACAAACGAACGAGTTGGACCCAGCTCTATCACCTACTTGTTTTAGCAAAAAAACAATTCCATACACCTATTTTTTTGTATTTTGACATATTTTTCATAGAAGTAAAAACTGTCATACTACTTTAAATTAAAATGATTAATTTCGTAGCGAAAGTTTTAACGTAGGTACTTTTCTAAAAATCAACTGACAGCACTGAGTGATATTATTTTTGAAACCAAAAAAATAATAAAACGTCAGACAAATTTTTTTTATGATAAATTCATTTTTTGTTTCGAGCTGTTTTGACCAAAAAGATATACATATATTTTTAGAATAGTTTTTTTGACATTTAAACGCAATAAATGCGATTTGAGTATAAATACATGTGCATAAGTGTGCATGTATGTATATGAATTTCCTTTCACCTTGTTTTTGTTAAATTTTTTGTTTATATTATTTCACCATACAAGTTCTCGTGGTACCTTCATAGCGAACAGTCGATTAGCGGAATTTTTTCTTACATACCAAACAAACAAAAAATTATTCGTAATACATATTATTCGTAATAGGTACATACTGACTTTAATAAATAAGCTTTATTGCTTTGATAATATTTTTTACATAGTGTTAATAACAAATACAAAAAAAAACGCAAACAAAAAAATATAAAGAGTGACATTGAGGAATACTCTATACGAGTACCTCAAAAACAGACAAACAACAAATTACAAAAACAAAAAACCGTAAACAAAAAAAAACCAAAAAGTGCCCTTGAGGAATACTCTATATGAGTGCCTCAAATACAAAAAATTATGAAGTGAGTTCTAACGGCAGAAACGCCTATTTTACTGTGAGTTCTGAAGCTCTTAATGAAAAAAATAAAAATAATAAATCTAATGAAAGTGTTTTTTTAACGGCAAAGCCAATTTTTCGTCAGCGATCAACTTCGCTTTGCCCAATGCCAAATAGTAGTGATTCATTAACATTACAATTGCCTAGTACTTCTTCATATAAGTCAGTAATATCATCCCTTTCAGGCTCGTATTCGTCACTTAACAAAGTTATCACTACAGATAACAGTATTTCAAAACCCAAGGTGCAAGTCGGTATGGACAGATATATAACCGTGGTAAAGCGTGGGCGAAGCCCGAATTCTTCAAAAATTTCATCCGCTCCAAAGATGTCTAGGGATAACAGCGCATCCTCAACTAATTGCCAAAACTGTTTTAAAATTTTGCAAGATGAGAACGACAAACCCGATGTATCCTCGAATAAAACATCCAAGCCGCCCCCAATCTACTTGAGAGAGAAAAATTCAAATGCCCTTATTAAAAAATTAATTTCGGTCATTGGTGAAAATAAATTCCACATTGTCCCAATAAAACGTGGCAACATCGATGAAACGAAAATTCAAATTTATGATGAAAAGGATTTCCGCAAGATGGTTTCTGAATTTGAAACAAATAAAACAAGCTTCTACACATACCAGCTTAAGAGCGCTAAAGGCCTGCAGATCGTATTGAAGGGCATATATTCTTATGTTGTCTCTGAAGAAATAAAAGATGCACTTGTCCTGCAGGGATTTAAGGTAAAGAATGTATCAAACATATTCAACAAAGAAAAAGTACCCCAACCCGTATTTCGTGTTGAACTGGGGCCAAATGATATACAGTTGAAAAAAACGAGACTCATCCTATTTATAGCCTAAGATACCTTTTATACAGAAAAATCACAGTTGAAGAGCTACATAAGCGTGCAGGTCCCGTGCAGTGTCATAATTGCCAAGAATATGGCCATACAAAAGCTTACTGCAATTTACCTACAGTGTGTGTTATCTGCGGTGAATTGCACGGTACTGCAAGTTGTACCAAACCAAAAGATCAAGCGAAAAAAAATGCAGTAATTGTGGAGGTAATCACACCGCTAACTACAGAGGATGTCCTGTGTACTCTTTCGTCAAGCAGGCTATGGTGCAAAAACCTAAATTAGCTCCAGCTCAACCATTAAACGCGTACTCCGCCACTTTTGCTCAAGTGAGCCAACCAGTTACTTCACGTGTATCGTATGCCGATGCTGCTAAGGCTAGTTCTATTCCCCCACAAAATGTTCCACCTCCAAATAATTCAACGAATGCAAATTCAAGCTTTAACTTTAGTCGCCTTGAAGATCTCTGGTCTCTGAGACTCATTTGACTTCTAGAAGCCTCTTTAAAATGAATGGCTACACTTTATATGACACAAAGGACCCTAGAGGGAGAGCATGCGGTGGATCAGCAATTCTAATAAAGTCAAGACTCAAGCACTATATTCTTGACAACATTTGTGAAGAACATCTACAAGCAACAAATATCTGCATTGAAAATTTTTGTACAAATTTCGTGATATCTTCAATTTACTCCCCTCCCAGATTTTCAATCACTGAGGACCAATACGAGAAGTTCTACAAATCTCTTGGACCTTGTTTAGTAGCAGCTGGCGACTACAATGCTAAGCATACGTTCTGGGGTTCGAGTCTTATTACGCCTAGAGGTAGGACGTTCAACACAATTTCAAAAATGCTTGGATGTTATTTCGAGTGGGGAGCCTACTTACTGGCCTACTGACGTACAAAAAATTCTGGATGTTATAGATTTCGGCGTCATAAAAAGTATTTCTAGGGAATTAATTCACGTTGAAGCTTCCCTAGATCTGTCGTCTGATCACTCTCCCACGATCGTTACAATCTGTAGTCCACTGAGAAGCGCTTTACCTCACCCATATGTCAAGATGATAAATCGTGTTAATTGGCTGGGATTCAAAAAATATCTTAGTAGTCATTGCACGGAAAATATTACTCTAAGAACACCCAATGATATTGAATCAAACATTGCAAATCTTAACGAGAATATTAAACAAGCTTCTGAACATGCCACTACCTCCCATCCGTATACTGGGTTCAATAAAATTTATTCTACAGACGTTGAACATCTCGTAAGTGAAAAAAGGAGAGCTAGAAGGGAATGGCAACAGCACAGACCACCTCAACACAAAATCAGATTTAAATAGTGCACTAAACGACTCCAAGAGTTGCTTGCATCTGAAAAAACTGCATCTTTCAAAAATTATCTGGAAGGCCTTGATGTCACACCAGCATCTAATTACTCTTTGTGGCGCGCTGCTAAAAAGCTTAAAACACCCATTGAGTATAAGCCACCTCTGCGCACATCTACCGGAGGTTGGGCAAGAAGCGATACTGAAAAAAGGTAACATATTTGCTGAGCATTTAAAATCCGTATTTACACCAAATACATGTACCGGTGTTGCTGATTTGCCGAGTGTAGTTGCTCTACCCCCTCGACCCTTAAAATTTACGATGTGTGATGTACACAAACTAATTGCCGAACTCAACCCGAAAAAAGCTCCCGGTATGGATGGAATTAGTAACCAGATGCTGATTAAGTTACCTCGTACTGCAATTAGAATTCTGTTACTCATTTTTAATGCAATTTTACGACTGGAGTATTATCCAGACTGCTGGAAGCTTGCCAAGGTTAAAATGATTCCAAAGCCAGGTAAAGATCTTTCCAAGGCTGAGTCATATAGGCCAATAAGTTTACTGTCAACAATGTCAAAGCTTTTTGAAAAGCTACTCATGACAAAATTGTCTTCAATTTTAACTGATAATGGGTGCATCCCGGACCATCAATTTGGTTTTAGAAGCCAGCATAGCACCATTGAGCAAACGCATAGATTGGTTCAATTTATCAGAAAAACATTTGAGGAAAAGAAGTATTGTTCTGCCGTGTTTATTGACGTTTCTCAGGCATTTGATAAAGTGTGGCATGAAGGCCTGATTTTGAAATTGAAGACATATTTACCAATAAACATTCTAAATCTTTTGGAAAGTTACATTGTTGCACGAAAATTTACAGTTGTGGAAACATACTTTATGAGTATGCCTGAAACTATCTCATCCGGTGTGCCACAGGGGAGCATACTGGGGTCAGTTTTATATTTGATTTATACTTGTGATATGCCCTTGAGCAGTAGTATCCACACTTCTACATTTTCCGACGATACAGCCTGCTTTGGTATGCACGAAAACTCTGATGAGGCATCCCGAAAACTCCAGGAACACATTAGCCAGATGGAACTATGGTTAAACTTATGGAGAATTAAGGTAAATGAACAAAAGTGTGTCCATATAACATTTACCTTACGAAGAGATACTAGTTCCCCCATTCGGATTAATAATCAAGTTGTTCCTCAACATGCACATGTGAAATATCTTGGTACACACCTCGATCGACGGCTTACATTGAAACATCACATTGACTATAAGTTAACTCAAATGAAACTAAAATTAACTCAGGTACATTGGCTGATTGGCAGAAATTCAACACTCAGCCTAGACTGCAAACTTTTAATATACAAGTCGCTTTTAAAGCCAATATGGTGTTACGGTATCCAGTTATGGGGCACTGCTTCAGCTTCCAATGTAGAGAGAATTCAACGAAGACAAAACAAAATTTTAAGGTTAATAACATCTGCTCCATGGTACATTAAGAATTCAAATATACATCGTGATTTAAATATGCCACAAGTGACTGAAGAAATTGCAAAATACGCAGGCAAATATCTAACTAAACTCGTGTCACATCCTAATCCGCTTGCTCGTAACATTTTGAACTTTATTGGACACATCCGCTTAAAAAAGAGAGATACTATTGCTCTAATACTAAACACTCCGAATGAAGTTGCTTGAAAAAGAAAATTTTTTTTCTTATCACCACTTATGTATTATTTACAACTATCACTTAGTTATGTCTGGCATTGGTCGGGCCTATTAATTATATGTTAGATTTAAGATTTGAATACTTATTGTTAGTTCATATATGAAGATACAATAAATAAAAAAAACATGCATAAAAAAAAAATTATTTCACCGACGACAAGCTCGCTGCATCATCCCATAAGTCTTTTAAGCCACCACCTATATATTTGAGAGAAAAAAATTCTAACGCCCTAATTAAAAAATTAGTCTCGGCCATTGGTGAAAACGCATTTCATGTTGTTCCAATAAAGCGTGGTAATATTGACGAAACTAAAATTCAAATATACGAAGAAAATCATTCCCGCAAAATAGTGACTGAATTTGAAAAAAATAAAACAAGTTTTTATACGTACCAGCTTAAAAGTGCCAAAGTTATGCAGATCGTATTAAAGGGCATTGACTCTTATGTTAATCCCGAAGAAGTAAAAGATGCATTCATCATACAAGGATTTAAAGAAAAAACTGTTACCAATATAATCAATAGGGAGAAGATACCGTAGTCTCTATTTCGTATTGAACTGGAGCCGAATGATATACAGCTGAAAAAAAACGAGACACACCCAATTTATAGCTTAAAACACCTCTTATACCGAAAAATCACAGTTGAAGAGCCACATAAGCGATCAGGTCCCGTACAGTGCCAAAATTGCCAAGAATTAGGCCATACAAAAATATATTGTAAATTACCTTCCGTTCGTGTTGTTTGTGGGAAATTACATGGCACTGCTAGTTGCAATAAGCCAAAAGATCAAAGTGATAAAAAATTCAATAATTGTGGAGGTAATCACACCGCTAACTACAGAGGTTGTCCTGTGTACTCTTTTATCAAACAGACTATGGTGCAAAAACCTAAAGTAGCTCCATCTCAATCAGCAAACGCTTACTATGCTACCTTTGCGCAAATGAGCCAACCAGTTACTTCCCGTGTATCGTATGCCGATGCTGCTAAAACAAATTATATTCCCGCTTTCCTTGAAGCTTCCATTTATAATTTAGTGCAAACTATAAATAATTATACAACAAATATGACAATCATGATGCAAGAAATGCTACGAATGCAGAATACACTGCTTCAAGTTATAATTAACTCAAAAACAATTTGTAATTAATAGAAAATAATTTTTAACTATAAATATATATATCAAAAGTAAAAGAAACCGTTTAAATAAAATTTATGTTATAAATACAAATGTATAAGATGTTTCTATTTATTTAATCAAAAACACTTGTAAGTATATTTGTTCTTTCCATAACAATATAACTGACCAATGCACACAAACCCACACACACAAGTTCAGTTAGATAAATTATCAAATGCAAACACAACTCAAACTATCTAAAATTTTTTTCTTATTTTCTTGTACCTTTTTTGTTAAATGAATATTAAATAACCAATAGAAAAGGTAGACGATAAAGGAGTCAGACGATCATGAAAATTTTATTTTAAACAAAAAATTTATAAAAATTCAAATCCAAAATGTGCAATAAGAAAGGATTTACATATCAAGTGTGCTAAATACTGAACATATGTTAAGATTTCTCCATATACGACACACTTTTTGGTGCTGCAAATGTACGTTTGTTTTCTTTCATCCTTTTTTTACTGATCCTTTTTCCTGGGAAAAGCAGTCAAATATGTGTAATAAAAATAGACAAAGGGGACAAACGATCATAAAACTTTATTTAAAAAAAAAATAATTATATGTCAAATTTAGTGTATAAAATACCATGTTGAGGTAATGATAGTGAAAATTGTAATAGGTTATGTATGTACTACAAAAAAAAAAATTAAAAACTAGGATTTTTGGACATAAGTCTTATCATAAATACAGACACATTTACTCCCACATCAAAAACAGCATTAACATTACATTGCAGAGATAATAATCATTATCCAGATTTTAATAATAAATTTATTTTGGATAAAGAAAATAATTACAGACGTACACAGAAAAAAAAGATTTGTAAATACAAATAATTTATTTGTGAATACAATTAAAATATTATTTAAAAAGGCACCAACAACGATTTTTGTAAATACAAAAACACATTTGTAACATAAGAAAACAAAATCAACTCAATTATTTCCAATTAAACTTATTGTGTTATTAACAATTGAGTTGTTAACAGAAAAATAAATTTTTTTAATGAATTTGTTTTTCAAATTCTAATGTATTGTTTCTTTGTTTCTTTGTTTGTATTTTTTTTATTTTTTTTAGAGTTTTGTTTTTTGTTAAATTTTAAAGATGTTTGGATGAGTCGAACCGGCAATCTCTTGATTAATAGACTGATGTACTTACCACTCAGCTAAAGAGCAAATCGTTATTAGATAAGAAAATAATGAATACACACAAAATGCGAGTTCTTCTGTTTCTTCTACATGTGCGTATTCCGTTATGATATAATTTAACAAATAATTTTGTTGAGTAATTTGAGTGACTAGAAAAATTTTAATTTGTTGAATCAACAATGAATTTTTTGAGTTTTTGCGCCATGTATAACATAAAATTTGGTTAGTTCAGTTTATTGAAAAAAATTTCTGTTTTTGTCATATCAACAACTTAATTTTTTATATTAACTAAATATATATTTTAATTTAAATTAACACAGAAAAAAATATCATCAAAATGCAACCAGCAAAACAAATTGTTAATAGTTAATTTAAATTAAAATATATATTTAGTTAATATAAAAAATTAAGTTGTTGATATGACAAAAACAGAAATTTTTTTCAATAAACTGAACTAACCAAATTTTATGTTATACATGGCGCAAAAACTCAAAAAATTTATTGTTGATTCAACAAATTAAAATTTTTCTAGTCACTCAAATTACTCAACAAAATTATTTGTTAAATTATATCATAACGGAATACGCACATGTAGAAGAAACAGAAGAACTCGCATTTTGTGTGTATTCATTATTTTCTTATCTAATAACGATTTGCTCTTTAGCTGAGTGGTAAGTACATCAGTCTATTAATCAAGAGATTGCCGGTTCGACTCATCCAAACATCTTTAAAATTTAACAAAAAACAAAACTCTAAAAAAAATAAAAAAAATACAAACAAAGAAACAAAGAAACAATACATTAGAATTTGAAAAACAAATTCATTAAAAAAATTTATTTTTCTGTTAACAACTCAATTGTTAATAACACAATAAGTTTAATTGGAAATAATTGAGTTGATTTTGTTTTCTTATGTTACAAATGTGTTTTTGTATTTACAAAAATCGTTGTTGGTGCCTTTTTAAATAATATTTTAATTGTATTCACAAATAAATTATTTGTATTTACAAATCTTTTTTTTCTGTGAACTATTAACAATTTGTTTTGCTGGTTGCATTTTGATGATATTTTTTTCTGTGTAGATTTATGTTAGAAATGTTACATATTATAAAAGTTCCATCAACACAACGAATAAACTACAAAACAGATACACTAAATGTTGCCCAATGTAATAGACATTTACCCCCATATGCCAAAAAATTAAAGTGTGTTTGAAGTGAACGTCAAGACAAAATTGCCATACAAAAACCGGTTTAACGTACACTTGAAGCATACATTAATTTTTTTGTTGCATATGGGGGTTAGTTAATAGATAACAGAATGTAAAACATTTTTCAAACTGTAAAAGACACCAACATTTAAAATAAGTTTTTTGTTATGTGTTTTTTGAGTTAAACTACTATTTTTTTAATGTATAACAAACTTCATATTATAATTTTTGAGTTTTTTGATCTACCGCTTTTTTGTAAAAATATTTTTCATCGAGAACTTTTTAGATTCTTAAATTGAACTGTAGTGAATTTTTATCAGAAATAGTTCATAGTCAGGCTTAAGTTCAGTAATTTCAATTCTTATTGAATGAAATATTTTTATTAATTAATGTGAGTTTCTAAAGAAGAGAAGAAAAATTAAACTTAGACTTTAAGCTGGGGGAAATACCGATACTTTTCTGTGCAGCCACAGCACAGCACCCTAGTCTATCTACTTGGGTAGAGATTCTTATTAACATCAGCTATTTAACTTAAATTTAGAATGAAACGGAATATGAGAAACGATTGTTGTGTATACAATTGACTTACCTTTGGTAAACACATTTATAAGTATCACTATTAATTTTCTGTTTCTCCATTTTTTCATTCTTTTGTTTTAGGTTAGCACGAAATTATATTACTCTACCTAAGTATGTTTAACTATTCTTTCTTATCTTCTCTTCTTTAATTAATAAAAATATTTCATTCAATAAGAATTGAAATTACTGAATTTAAGCCTGAATATGAATTATTTTTGATTAATATTTTTCATTGTCAATTATTATACAAACATATATTCCCTGAAGAAGTTACCCATTGTGGTAACGAAATATCGGAATAAAAAATAAAATTAATTAATTATTTTCATACAATACAAAGATCTGATGCTTAATAAATATAAAAACTAATTATATAGCAATATATACAAAAATACTTAAATTAACAAAAATTATAGTATCGTGAACGTAAAACCAAAATTAGTTTATTTAATATTAAAGTAAATTAATTTTTTTCCATATACTATACATATGTACACATAATTACATATACAGTGGTGGACTTAAGTATAGGCACAATCGGCTTTGTAAAAGAAACTGTACTTTTATTTGTATTCAGAAAAACGATATATTTATTTTTTAAGTGTATTATAGGTGTAGAGCTTATAAATTAGATAATATCTATAAAAATTATATACGTTTTATTTTCAGACAAAGCTAAAAAGTAAAAAAACAAAACTGAACTAGGCACAACCACTTGAACGAACTAGGCACAACCACTTGAACATATTGCAATATTAATTTAATATTTTATTGGCAGCCCCTTCTGTTTTATGACGGCCTTAAGTCTTTTTGGCATTGAGTGGACAAGTTTTTTTTGTCACATTTTCACCAATATTACGCCATTCTTCACTTAAAACTGCTTTTAGCTCAACCTTATTTGAAATTGTGCGTTTTCGAATTCTTCTCTCCAATTCCTCCCATAAATTTTCGATGGGATTTAAGTCTGGAGATTCCGGGGGTGTGGTAAGACATATGCAATGTTATACGCCAGCCACATCTTTACGTCATGGACAGTATGCTTCGGGTCGTTGTCGTGTTGAAATGTGAATGAAACCGGTAAGTTCAGCTTTTCTGCGCTTTTCTTGACATTTGCTTTGAAAATGTTTAGGTAAACTATCTTGTCCATTATATCGTTAATAAAAACAATCTCTCCCACACCCGTAAAAGACATACAGCCCCATACCAACACACTCCCGCCACCATACTTAACCGTTGGCAAAAGATTTTTGGATTCCATTGCAGTATTACGTTTTCGCTATATCCTTGAGTGTCCATCAGGCCGGAAAATTTTGAATTTGCTTTCGTCTGAAAACAATACCTGATCCCAGAAATCGCATGGTTTATTTTGGAACTGTTTAGCATACTCCAACCGCTTCTTCTGATTGATGGCAGATGTCAAGAGCTTCCGCCTAGCCACACGTGAACTATAACCTGCATCACGCAACACTCTCTGCACAGTTTTAAAATTAATATCTTTGCCAAACTCTTCCTTTACCTCTGCAGCAACTTGGGAAGATGTTATTTTTGAATCACGTTTTAGTTTTCGGACGATCTGAGCACATTCTCTCTCTGTCAACTTGTGTGGACGACCACAGCGACTTGCACTTTCAAAGTTTGTTTCACCTTTGAAGCGATTTACAATGGTGCGTATGGTAAAACGACTGCGCTCAATTATTTCACCGATTTCAGCATACGATTTGCCTTGGTTATGTAAATGTAAAACGATTTTACGCTCTGAAACAGTTGTTTCACTTTTTTTGGGCTCATTGTAATGAGTTAACAAACAAACTAATTATTTCCAAAAGTCCTACCAACTTTGCACTTCTTTTAATTAATAAAAAATAATAACGGAACATAAAAGAATGTGCTGAATGTAAAAGTGCTGCCAGATATTTGAAATATATAATGAAACACACGAAAGCAAACAAAGTGTGCCTGTATTTTTGTACCGATAAATCATCGGGACAAAAATCGTCCCGTTTTTATCTATTATATCATCGTTTTTATCTATTATATCAATAACTAATATTTTTAGTAAAAAAAAGTATTGTGTTTTAAAATATACGACAGCATAAATTAAATCAATAGTTTTATCAGCATAAAAAATTAAAATTATGGTTTTTATATATGTACATAACTTTTAAAAGCTATAAGGATGTTGTGCCTATACTTAAGTCCACTACTATATGTATTTAATTAATAATTTGAAAGTACTAAAATAAATATTTTCACATCATTATATAAATAATTGTTCATGTTACTCATTACGAAACAGTAATTATTATAAACATAAATAAATTGGATACATAAGAACCACTCACTACTTTGAGCATTTTTTAAAACAATTTCTCTCAGTGCTTTTGTGTAAAATATAAATATTTTTATATTACAACACTAAAATACTTTTAAACGCTAATAGTACTTTTTAAGCATCATCTTTTTGACTCAAAACTATATATTTTTTGCAAAGTAGAAAACGGAAGTAACTGGAAAGTATCACATAATTCTCTGCATAACAATTAACTGAAAGTATTATGCAGGAAGCATTTGTTAAGGTTTACACAAATATTTAATCATCCTTAAACAAGTTTGTACTATTGACAGCATGAGATTGTCAATAGCAGTCTGTTGTTTTATACAAAGAGTAGACATGTCCCAATTTTTTTGTATTGTATTCACGAGCCGTCAATGCTGACCACCGGAATAAGGGTGAATACCACAAAAAAATAATTTAAGTCACTTAAGAAAAAAGTGATTCTTTTTCAGTAACATACATATCTATCTTAATCAAAGCCTAAGCTTCACCTACCAAATAACTAATGCCGACCATATAACTGCTAATATTTTGAAAAATTTCACAATTGAGATATGACAATATTGCAATAAGCAAAAACTATTAAGTTACTTAAGAAAAAAGTGATGCTGCATTCTTTGTATAAATTATTTTTCAGTTACATATGTACATACATACATGTTTATCTTAATCTAAGCCTAACCCTACAGAAAATGTGAATGGTGAACTTGTAGCGGTTTACTAGTGACATTGCCAGTAGTACTACTGACCAGGTGTACCCCAGCCAATGGAATCATCTATTGACACTTAACATTATCTTGTCATTGAAAATAGCACTGCTGAGTAAGTAGTTCTTTTGGGACCATTTGGAGACATTTGCACCAAACCTTCACTAGTAATTTTTAGGGGCTCTAGTCTACAATATCGATATTTCTTCGCTCGATGCCAATAGTAAAATAGTGGTGATTTACTAGTGACAGTGTGAATAGTACTTCTGACTAGGTGTACCCAGCCAAAATAATCGCCTATTGACATATAACATAGGGTTGTCATTGAAAAGCTACCAGTACACTTTAGCACTATTATTTTACGACCATATGGAGACATTTGAACCAAAGATTCACTAATACATTTTAGTGAACCTCGTCTACAATTTATGAGGGCTGGGACAACAAACTTAAACACATAAATACATACATATGAAATTTTTTAACATTATTGCACAACATAATAAAAAAGAAAAACAAACTATTGACGCGTTCGTTGACAATGTCACCAGAAACACACTCGAATTGTTGTCTCTAACGTATTTCTACTCGCGCATAGAAAGGAAAGTTGTCGACATTTCAACAAGTGCAATTATCGCTAGAAAACGAGTGTTGACATAGACACATATGGTTCTAGGCTGACTAGAAGGTAGAGCTTCACCTACCAAATAGCTAATAGCGATTATATAACTGCTAACATTTTGGACATTTTCACTTTTTGAGATATGACCTGCAACATGCGATACATGAATTTATATTATTTGACTACTGTTTTCTTATTATTTGTTTTTACATATTATTTATTTTTATTAAATTAATCGTGATTTTGTTTTAATTAATATGTTAATAAATTCTGTTATTACATCTTTTTTTTTTTTTTTTTTTTTTTTTTTAATATATTTATTTATTTATTGTATCTTCAATTATGAACTAACAATAAGTATTCAAATCTTAAATCTAAAATATAAGTATTAGGCCCGACCACTGTCGGACATAAACTTAGTGATAGTTATAAATAATACATAAGTAGTGATAATCAAAAAAAAAAGAGAAAAAAATATTTTCAAGCAATCCCATCTAGAGTGTTGAGTAAAAGAGCCCTTGTGTCCTTCTTTTTCAAGCGAATGTGGCCAGTAAAATTCAAGATGTTACGAGCAAGCGGATAAGGATGTGACTCGAGTTTTGTTAAATATTTGCCTGCATATTTTGCTATTTCTTCAATCACTAGTGGCATATTCAAATCACGATGTATATTTGAGTTTTTTATGTACCATGGAGCCGATGTTTTCAAACGTAAAATTTTGTTTTGCCTTCGTTGGATTCTCTCGACGTTAGAAGCTGAAGCAGTGCCCCATAACTGAATTCCGTAGCACCATATTGGCTTCAAGAGCGACTTGTATAATAAAAGTTTGCAGTCTAGGCTGAGTCTTGAATTTCTACCAATCACCCAATATATCTGAGTTAGTTTAAGTTTCATTTGTACTAGCTTTGAGTCAATATGGTGTTTCCATGTAAGTCGTCGATCAAGGTGTATACCAAGGTATTTTACATGTGAATGCTGAGGAACAACTTGATTGTTGATTCGAATTGGAGAACAAGTATCTCTTCGCAGGGTAAATGTTACCTGAACACACTTTTGCTCGTTTACCTTAATTCTCCATAATTTTAACCATAGTTCCAGTTGTGTTATATGTTCTTGTAGATATCGGGAAGCCTCATGAGGATTTTCGTGCATACTTAGGCAGGCTGTATCATCGGCAAACGTAGATGTATGGATATTGCTGCTCAAAGGCATATCACAAGTATAAATTAAATACAAAACTGGCCTCAGTATGCTCCCCTGTGGCACACCGGAAATCTCATGAATTCTCCTTCCACAACCGTGAACTTCCGGGAAGTAATGTAACTTTCTAATAAATTCACCAAATTTATTGGTAGATATGATTTTAATTTTAAAATTAGGCCTTCATGCCACACTTTATCAAATGCCTGCGAAACGTCAATAAAGAGTGCAGAACAGTACTTCTTTTCTTCAAATGTTCTTCTTATACATTGAACCAATCTATGCGTTTGTTCAATAGTGCTATGCTGACTTCTAAAACCAAACTGATGGTCTGGGATACACCCACTACCAATTAGAATTGGGGACAATTCTGACATGAGCAGTTTTTCGAAAAGTTTTGACATTGTTGATAGCAGACTTATTGGCCTGTATGATTCTGCCTTGGTAAGATCTTTGCCCGGCTTTGGAATCATTTTAACTTTGGCAAGCTTCCAGCTGTGGGGATAATACTCTAGTCGTAAAATGGCATTAAAAATTAATAACAGGATTCTAATTACAATACGAGGCAATTTTATTAGCATTTGGTTACTAATTCCATCAATACCCGGTGCTTTCTTCGGGTTGAGTACAGCAATTAGATTTTTTACATCACACATTTTAAATTTTATGAGTCGAGGGGGTAGCGCAACTACACTCGGGAAATCAACAACACCAGTACATGTGTTTGGGGTAAATACGGATTTTAAATGCTTTGCAAACAAGTTACCTTTTTCAATATCACTCCTGGCCCAAACTCCGGTAGAAGTGCGCAGAGGTGGCTTAAGCTCAACGGGTGTTTTAATTCTTTTCGCAGCGCGCCACAAAGAATAATTAGATGCTGGTGTGACATCGAGATTTTCCAGATAGTTTTTAAGAGATGCAGTTTTTTCATATGCAAGCAGTTCTTGGAGTCTTTTAGTGCAATCTTTTAATCTAATTTTATTTTGGGGTGATCTGTGCTGTTGCCATTCTCTTCTAGCGCTTCTTTTTCCACATACGAGAAATTCAATATCTGTAGAATATATTCTGTTAAACCCAGTCTGCGGATGGGAGGAAGGGGCATGTTCAGCTGCCTGCTTAATATATTCGTTAAGATTAGCAATATTAGATTCAATATCGTCATGAGTTCTTAGCTTAATGTAATTACATCTAAAATCCTTTCTTTATTTTGAAGCAAAAATTTTAAATTACATTTTGAGCTTTTATACTCTGAACTCTACTAAACTCTCCTTTTAAATGTCTAAACGTTTTAAAATTAAAAAAAATTTTGGTGCTTTTAACCCTTTTTTCCGCATTTTTTGCCCTTTTGGCAACTGCTTAATATGCTTTTGCTCTTCCTACAGATACCAACACTGGAATAGCAATTTCTGCTGGTCACTTGTGCTTTAATGCAGGGTAGACACGATACTAGTAGTAGTAGTACGGGTTTTCAGATAGATGTTACTACAAATCATACTAATTCATTTGAAAGAAAATTTTTAAGGCAATACACACGTGGATAAATGAATAATGGGTGGATTTATTAATAACACTGTACAACAAAATAACATTTTTTGGCTGTCCTTTAGATAAAATTACGCGGGCTATATGGATTTCGATGCGTTAAATTCAAATCTGCTTTCAGTTTTTCTCTATCACGTAGAGATTTTTTTTATGGGCGTGGGTAATTTTGCCCCCTAAATTAGTCGGCCATACTAATATATTTTACTATAACTCGAAACCCGCTATTTCGATTTTAATAAATAATAAACCAAAAGACGCGCCACAAAATTTTGTTAAAAAAAATTAATAATAATTTTTTACCTATCTTTTATGGTTTCGGAGTTATTCAGAATTTAAAAAAGAAAAAAGTTTTTTTTGTTCAAAAATCGCGTAATTTTTTTACATGAAAATTGCAATAAAAAAATCAGAAACTCAATAGTTTTATATTTTTTACATTTTTCTTAAAACCACATATCCTAGGAATAAAACAAGCTATAAAACGTGAAAATCCAGCAATAAATCTTGATTTTATTCGCAATTTAAATCAGGTACCTAAAAATGGAAAAATGTGTGTAATGCATTAAATGCAGTCACATTTACATCTGGTAATGCTACTGAAAGGGCATTGCGGGCAGGTAACAGAACTAAAAGAAAATATAAAATAAAGAATTTTGGGTATACATAAATATGTTCACTCATCAGTTGCCATACAATAACTGTTTGTGAAACCGAAAAGTAAATTTTCAACCGCAACAAAATTAAAAAAAAAATAGCTAAAAATTTTAGCATAAGCTGAATTTAAAAAGTGATAATTTCTTCATCTATTTTTTGGTAAGTATTATTATTACTAATTCAAAATGTTGTATTTATGATGCGAAGTAATAGTTTTGTATCAAATTGTTGCAGGTTTCAAAATGCCAAGGCTTTGTAAAAATTCTGCTGATTCATTCTGTTATGTATGTGGTGATTTAACTTTAAAATCGCAACGCCAGACAATAACTTCCCAGGTTAAGAACGCCTATAAGCTATGCTTTGGGTTTCCTATCGATGAAAGAGATAAATATTGGCTACCAAAAATATGTTGTAATAGCTGTTCAAGGGCTTTAAGAGGTTTGATCAAAGGAAATCGCAAGTCTATGCCATTTTCGACACCAATGATTTGGAACGAACCAAAAAACCATACAAATGATTGCTACTTTTGTATGACTACAACACGTGGGTTTTCCAGAAAGAACAAAAATAAAGTCATATATCCCAATATTTCATCCGCCAAACGACCAGTTCCTCTAAGAAGTAATGATTTACTTCCAATGTCCCCTACATACGAGGAAGAAGATGTTAAGTCTGAAAGTACTGAATCCAGTTACGCCACGATGGCTGCTTCTGCAAGTTCAACATTTACCAGTCCAACGAGCAAACGTTATTTTCCGAAGCAGTGCGACCTGAATGACTTAGTTCGTGATTTAGGACTTTCAAAAACAAAGGCAGAACTTCTTGCATCCAGATTGAAGCAATGGAATCTGGTAGATAAAGACGTGAAAGTCACATACTTTCGAAACAGAGAAGAAGAATATTTGAAATACTTCAGCAAAGACAGGGATTTACTATTTTGTAATAATGCTGATGGTCTTCTGCGAGAACTTTCGTTCAGTGATAAATCTGAAGAATGGCGACTTTTTATTGATTCATCAAAGACGAGTTTGAAAGCAGTTTTGCTTCACAATGGCAACAAATATCCATCAGTCCCACTAGCGTATTCAAGAAACATGAAAGAAAACTATTATAATATGAAAGTGTTACTTAGCAAAATTAAATACACACAGTACTCATGGAGCATTTGTGCTGATTTGAAAGTTGTAGCAATGTTAAATGGATTGCAATGTGGATATACCAAATTCTGTTGCTTTTTATGTGAATGGGATAGTCGCTCAAAAGAAAATCACTATAAAGTTAAAAGTTGGCTAAAGAGAGTAAATTTTATTCCAGGAGAAAAAAATGTTTTAGAAGAACCTCTAGTTCAGAAGGAAAAAATTATCTTACCACCTCTTCATATAAAGCTAGGCCTAATAAAAAACTTTGTTAAAGCAATGAACAAGGATGATGATGGCTTTCTATATCTTAAGAGCAAATTTCCTCGAATCAGTGATGCAAAAATAAAAGAAGGAATTTTCGTTGGTCCACAAATACGAGAGCTTATGAAGGACGCAGTCTTTAAGACGAAGTTGAACGGCGTGGAAGAAAGAGCATGGGCGGCTGTTGTTAATGTGTGTAACAATTTTTTGGGAAATAAAAAAAGTGAAAACTATCATGAAATCATTCAAGAACTGCTTTCTGCCTATGAGGCTCTAAAATGCCATATGTCGCTTAAAATTCATTTTTTAAACTCGCACTTGGATTTTTTCCCCGAACATGATGAACATGGTGAAAGGTTTCATCAATACATGATATATATAGAAAAGCGTTACAATGGAAAATCATTAGAAGTAATGCTTGCAGATTTTTGTTGGTCCATTCGACGAGAAACTTAATTGAAGATATGAATAGGAATAAAAATGTCAATTAGTAAATAACAAGACACTTTTTAATTTTAAAACGTTTTTAAAGTACAAATATTTTTCTTACAAAAATGGTGTTTTATTTCAAATAGTTAAGTGTTGTAGTTCAAGCTAGCACTTTTTCTTAAAACTGAATATACATACTTAGCGCTTCTAGCTTAGTTTATTGACAGCATACATAATAATACATAAAGTGAAAAATATTTGCGACTAAAAGTTTTTCATTATATTTTGAGAGCTAAAAAAAATTAATATTAAACCAAAATTATTTATTTCGCCAATAATTTCTGAATACTCGGAGTTATTGAGAAATTGTTAGCAGCTGAAATAAAAAAACATTGGATCAGCATTTAATGCATTACACACATTTTTCCATTTTTAGGTACCTGCTTTAAATTGCGAATAAAATCAAGATTTATTGCTGGATTTTCACGTTTTATAGCTTGTTTTATTCCTAGGATATGTGGTTTTAAGAAAAATGTAAAAAATATAAAACTATTGAGTTTCTGATTTTTTTATTGCAATTTTCATGTAAAAAAATTACGCGATTTTTGCACAAAAAAAACTTTTTTCTTTTTTAAATTCTGAATAACTCCGAAACCATAAAAGATAGGTAAAAAATGATTATTAATTTTTTTTAACAAAATTTTGTGGCGCGTCTTTTGGTTTATTATTTATTAAAATCGAAATAGCGGGTTTAGAGTTATAGTAAAATATATTAGTATGGCCGACTAATTTAGGGGGCAAAATTAGCCACACCCATAAAAAAAATCTCTACGTGATAGAGAAAAACTGAAAGCAGATTTGAATTTAACGCATCGAAATCCATATAGTCCGCATACTTTTATCTAAAGGCTATTTTGGCTGTTGTACAGTGTAATAAGTGAACTGGAGTTGAAAAAAATCTAAAAAATAATGCAAAAACAAAAGGGGTATGTTGTTAAAATAGTGTTTTTTGTTCTTTTTTTAAACAATACTTATTATCGTACTTAGCGAAGCTCCGCCCACAAAAATCAAAAAATTTTGATTTTCATACTACAAAGCATACTTCATAATTACGACAGCATGATACACGTTACTAATTTTATACTTGTACGATTTATCGTGCGATTTGTAGTAACGTGTATACTAGCATCGTGTATACTATAGCATCGAGTGCAGTTTTGCAAAATTAATATTTTGAAATGGTACTGAACTATAACTGAAAGAGTACTTTTTTGCATTAAATAGTACTTTTGTAAAAAATATTTATTTATAAAAATGAATTGAAAAACAAATTTTTTTATTTGGAACTAGTTTTTTTAACCTTGCTTGCACACCATTAATTTGCCTTATCATCACGTTGCAGTTGTCCGCCGTTAACCCTATTAGATTTTTCAAAGAGATTTCCCTTGTTTTTAGGACTTCCAAAATTTTTCCATAATTCCGTTTGCTGAAGAATCGCTTAAAGACTATAATGATATAAATCGATCTCTGCATTTTCCATCAAAAGTTCTAACAACTATTGACAGGTTTTTCGAGACGTACAATCATTACTCTCATCAATTATAATTGAAAATAGGGATTGGTAAATCGATTTCGATTCCAATTGAAAACCGATTTTATTTAAAAAAAACCTAATTTTTTCTAATCGATCTTGCGTCTGCGATTTTATGCTGAAATCGATTATTGGGCTATAAAAATCGAATTTTTATTATTATCAAGATTATGGCAATTTTTTAAGTATTAATCAAGGCAGATTAATCTGCTTTACTAGCATACTACCTTACTTAATACACTTGATATATCTCGCTTAATTTATGCAACGCTACATACTATATACATTTCAAAAACAAGCGTCGTTTTGATTATTATGCATATGTTACTTATTTATTTTACGAAAAAAGGGGAAAAATTTAAAATTGTATAGTTTCTGAAAAAATGGTTAAGTAGTCATCACATACATACATATATAAGCACCTTTTGTTTTACAAAATCTGAGTGAGGAAGATTGGTTTGATAACTAATGTTATTTATCTTTATTTCATAACTTTTTGTTGGCATCAATGCAAAGACAATATCGAAAATACACACTTACTTTCTCTAAAAATAAACAATTACTGAGAAAAAATAGTACTTAAATGTCCTATTTTGACAATGCTTCATAATTAAACTTACTACTAATATATATATAAATGTAGTCAATTCCTTAATCATTGCATATGAACTTTTATCCAAACACCGAAATATAAAGAGATGTGTTTTGCTCTCTTGTATTTTTTTTTTAGAAAGTCAGGCATCGATATTCAACTCATTGCTAATATCAAAAAAAAAGATATTTAATCGAAAAATACCGAGAGGTCAATTATTAAAAATTGCATTAGAGTAAAAATGGTGAATTTTTTCACAAAATTAATATTTACATACATATCTCTGTGCTTATGTATGTATCTCTATACTACATAAATGCACTTTGGTAAAGATAATATAAGATTCGGCACAGCCGAATATAGCACTCTTACTTGTTTAAGTTGCGTGTGTATTGGTTTTGTGCTGCTAATGCGCGGGGTTGTAGCTGGTTGAAAAATTATGTCAAACACAAAACCACTCTCTTTACCTCTCTCACAAACAAACTGGAATGTTATGGAAGCACAACTATGCCCGTCTAAATTTTACAACAACATCAATTATGCAACACTTAATTATCAAAGTCTGTGATCGAAATGATCACATCACACATTTTTTGATTAGCATTACGTTGAATGTATTGAAAAACTACTGAAAACGTCGTGGGGGTACCGAGGTATTTTTAATATTAAAAAGTACTGAAAAAAGTAGTAAATTACTGAATTTTTCAACAATGATCGAGTGTATTTGAAATTGAGTACATTTGCTTTTTTTAAAAATCTCAGAGTAATTCAAATGCAAATGATAGACAAAGTAATGCATTAAACACATTCACCACAGAAGGCTACACGAACAAACGACTTCAAATGTCGTTAGCAGCATTTGTCGCCTCGTAGCCAGCTATTTAATTATTTTGGAGACTGCAGCAGCACCATCTGCATCTCATATTTAAATATAAATACATAGTTCAGCCACCTTCAAATATTTCGCATTTATAAAAATAAAAATACTCTTTCATTATGTATTTATTTGACGTAAAACATAAAAATTAACCAATTTATGTTTTACGTACATTTTTGGATATTGTTTCTGTTAAATTATAATTAAATAACTGTGCGATATCATTCATTTAATATTTAGTATTGTATTGGCAACACTGAATTTTCTCAATGCAGCCAAAGAAATAGAATTACTTTAATTGGACTACAACGACAAAATCAACATAGACAACAACCTGCCGCCATGTTGCCTTGATGTCTTCAAGAGAACCACTCTCATATAAACATTTGTATTCTATCCTTGATATTTGGTAGTCGGTAGCTTGCTGTGGTGAATGTGTTTAATGCTTAAGCTAATGCAAAGTAAAACAAGTAAGAGTGATATATTCGGCTGTGCCGAATCTTATATACCCTTTACCAAAGTGCGTTTATGTAGTATAGAGATACATACAGAAGCACAGAGATGTGTAGGTACATATTAATTTTGTGAAAAAATGCATAAAGAAAAACAATACACGGGCCTAACAAAAGGAAATATTTGTGAAAAATCATCAAGACAATTTAAAGATGGGTGTACTTCAAAATTGTGTGCGAAAAGTCCATTGCGACATTGTGCTATGTTTTCTGAAGACGATCGCAAGGAAATATTTATTAGCTTCTGGAAAATGTCTTGGGATCAGAAAAAATATATGTTATTGCTCTCGTTGAACGCACAAACGTAAAGCGTGTTCGCGTAGAAAGCTCCAGAAGATCAATTGCGAAGAAGTATTATCAAAAACATTATTCTAAACGTGTGCAGGTGTGTTTTCATATGTTTGTGTCTACGTTAGGAATTAATGAGAAAATGTTACGAAATTGGGTAAAATTCAATGATTTACATGGCACTAATATTTCGCCAGAGGAACAGACGGAATTTATATCAAAACGTAGAGTAGCTACCACTCCAGGTATGATATACAAAGAACGTTTAAGGAAAAGGAAAAGCTTAATGACATAGAACACAAGCAAATTTGCAAATTAATTTTTTATCTTTTATATTAAAAATACAAAGAATACAATGAAAAACATAGTTTCACTAAGTAGCTCTTTAATTACGGTTGAAAACCATTATTTTTTCAACCTAATTATAACTTTTATTAAAAACATTAATGTACGGCTTTTTGGCTTCAGAAAAATCGATTCCAAAAGGCCATAAGCACCATTACTAAAAAACTACTATTATTTTATAAGTTTTTTTTAATAAACCAAATCCGCATTGATTTTTTAATGACAATTCTGAAATTCGGCACCTAACAATTAAATAGTCATTAATTTATAAAGTTTTTTGCTTCTGTAAAAAGCAAAAAGTGTACTTACGGCCTTTTGGATTTTAGGTGACGATATGTATATAAATTTTTTTTATACAAGATAAATAATTGTGAAGTTAAAGAAAAGCTGAAAAATGGTATTTTTAAAATCACTTTGAAAAGAGAACATAATAATATATGGAACGTTATTGGGATGATTGCTAATGAAAATGGTATTGAAGCTGAAAGAGTGGTTGGTTGCCGAGTTTGTTTCGGCGTTCTTAAATACGATAAAAGATCCACATCCAATTTAAATAACCACAAATGTTGTATTGATTATGAAAAATCAGAAAAAATTTATGTGAGCGGAGATACAAAAAATTAAGCTGCGAAAATTTTTACAAAGTGGGTTGTCCAAGACTGCAGGCCCTTCAAGATTGTGAAGGATGAAGGTTTCAAGTCTGTCAATTTTTGATATCTGCTGAAGCAAAATATGGCAGAAATATTAATATTGATCATTTAATCCTCCATAATTCCACAATATCAAGAAATGTCGGCAAATTCTATCAAAAGCATTTTTTGCGTATAAAAGATATGCTTAGAGCCACAAACTGCACTGGTTTTGCGATAACAACGGACTTGTGGTCTGATAATTTTTAACGTAAAACATATTTAGGAGTGACGATGCACTTTATAGTAGAGGGAAAGCTCGTCAACATTGTTTTAGGTTTAAAATCTATGAATGGAGATAAATGCACAGGTATGCTTTCTTACATACATATCGATAACTTAATACGAAAAGGCCCCAACTCATGTTTTTCATAGTTTACAGGAGGAGGAAAAAACTAAATAACAAAAGTGCAATATTGATAAAAAAATTTTTTAAACGCAAATTTTATTAGGCTTTAACTTCGGTATTTATTTCCGAATGCATCTGATTTTTTTTGTGGGAGGTGTATCTAGCAATGGTCTATCGAAATATGTAAAAATATCGATTTCGAAAAATTATGAGTTGGGGCGTTTTCGAATTAAGTTAACGATATGTACATATGTAATTACATATATATAAAATATATATGACTCATTACACTGATTTGGATCTTAAAAACAAACTTTGTCGTTGGTAGTTAGAATTGTAGTTAAAGTTAGTTTCATATACTTGTTGTTGTAAATAAAAAGTAAGATGATTTCCATTGTAGGCTAGCTGTTTTTTATTCTCGCTGAAATTGCTTAATGAATTTGACTGTCGAATGTACGTAAAGTGTACTATTGTGACTGGCAGAGGGGCGAGTATAGTAGCTTCATTTCGCAATTAACGTCGTATAAACTGCATTAACCACTTGTTGCACAATCTTATACAGAAATCTATTGAAAGCGTTACAAGCGCAGCTGATTTGTATAAAGCTTGCAGCAAGTTGGTCAATTATTCAAAAAATTCAGGACTAAATGCAGAACTGACAACGAGCTTACAGAGTTTTTTCCAACATGATGGAACACAGTTTATTATATGTTTGCATCTGTAGGTAAGAGTTGGGAGGAAATTGTGAGCCTTTAAAAAACATGAACTAAATAGAATCGACAGAATTAATCACAATAATATAAATGCGATCACTTCAATCTTGGAATCATTTGAGAAAGCCTCAAAAATGCTAGAAGGCGCCGAATACCCCACACTTCATTATGTTTTAATATAAGTGCAGCAGTTACATAAGAAATGCGCCGTAAATGAATGCAACTTGGATGTTATAAAAGAATTAAAACTCAAAATAATAGCAAATTTCGAATCAATAGTCTTGCCAAATTTGTCAATGTTGCATAAAGTGGCTTCATTCCTTTTCCCGCCAGCAAATAAACTTATACAATTTGACAATGTTGAGAGATTTAACATAAAACTTGAATGTGCTAAATTAATGGAAGAAGTTAACCATGACTCTCAACATACAACATTTTAAAATTTTTTTTCCTGAGTTTCTTGTCAAAAAAATTACATTTTTCCATTTTTCCAACGAGAAAAACCTGAAATTAATACCTTTAATATTTATTTATTTATTAAAAGTATTGTTTATTTATTTTCTGCAGAAATTTTTTTCGATTTTTATTTTTATCTTTATGTTTAATCTTTATCAATGTGTTAGTAACATAAATTAAATTTCAAGTTATAGGCCAAAAACATTAATTTTAATAAACATAAAAGTACAATAAATAAAATGCAAAATACTCAAAATTCAAACATTTTTTTCTTTGTTTACATTCCTAAACCACTCACATTTGTTTGTCTTATTTGGTACAAACACAAGTCTAATTATACTTTTTTCATAAGAGAACAAACATTCCTTTATATTTATTAAGTGAAGGTAGCATAAAGCAAATGAGCGAAAAAAAGAGAGTGTCTTGTAGTATTCGTAAAGGTAGAGGTCCATAATTCGCCTTTTGCGCGTTATGCTTTACGCGCGTTTCATCCTCTTGTTCCATTCTTTACTTTTTGCTTTTCATGCGCCGTTTTATTTTTTGTTTTTTTTACGAAGAAATTTTTTTTTATTAAAAAGAAAAAAAAAAGTATCCACGGCAGAATAATATTTATCGACAACGTAAGAAATAAAGTATTATTTAACATCTTTAGCTTTCAAGAACAGCTGACTTTCTTTCATGGTGCTTGCAACGGGTAGAAAAGTAGAAAGTAGACCTACTTTTTGCTTTGAATGTGCCTACGCGTTCTGCGCTTTTGGCAATGTAACTTGTCACATACTATTACATTGATTCTACTTTTTTGACAGATGCATAGAAAGCGTAACGCGCAAAAAGCGAGTTTTGGAACTCTATCTTAATGTATAATTATGCTAAAGCATTGATGTCAGTTTCATAGCACAATTGTGGAAAATAAAAATACACATTTTCTTATCCTCTTTCATTTAGTCGTCCATGAGACAGCGACGATAACACATGCGCAGCGGGTGTATCAAATTCTTTATAGGTACAGTGAAAGAAAAAAAGTTATTATCAAAAAATATTTTATGATCACTAATGATTTCTTGGACATTCAATGTGTTTTATGTTACAAAACTTTTTAGGAAAGAAATGAATACGTATTAAAAATACATTTTGGTTTTATTTGTAGCAGCTTCACTAAACTGCATTTAATATCAAAACTTAAAAGACGAATAACTCGGGATATATCGGTCGCAGGCAATTTATATATTTAATCTTTTTTTCTTATATCTTAAATTTCTGTCAGATAAGCTATTTAAAAATTTATTTTTGAAAATTCACAGTTTCCTATGAAAAGTGCAGAGTCCCATAACTCTGTAAATATGGGTCGCCACCAACTTTTTTATTTAATTCCAGTAAAAAAAGAGACTCCAAAAGTCATGAAATGTAGAGTTTGCGATCCCCAAGTAGTGAAAATTTCAATCCGATCTAATGATTTTTACACAGGGTTGTCATTGCAAAAAGTTCTCTTTTTCGACGCCTGTTCACTGAATTGGAAGCGATATTAAGAAAAATTCCCTTTTTTGTATTCTATAATAATATTTTTATCTAGGAAAAAATGGTAAATAGTTGCTATTTTAACAATTCGTTTTTTTATACGAATTTAAGTTCGAAACAGTGTTTTCATGTAAGTTTAAGCAAATAACTTTTAAATTTTAGACTAAAATTAGTTCATAAATTTCTTTAAAAAATAACTTTTTTTAATTCTGGTGAGTAGGTTTTGTGTGACTAAAATAAGCGTCTATATGGTTTTATGCTTACTCTCGGCAAATTAAAAATATCGATTTCTTGGAAGCAATGAAAATGTAGTTCCACTAGAATGACTTCCATTTTTTTCACTGGGTTACTTTCATTTTATTTTTTTAATTTTCTATTACGTAGGTTCCTTTTTATTTATTTTTGGCTGTTTTGATAAACTGCATTTGTTCCAAATACCTACTTTTTTTTCTATGTACTTCAGAGACGAATGAGACAAATTTTCTCACACATAAAACTATAGTTTTATTTTTGACATCACTGTGCTAAAGCCTAGTGTATACTCGCCATAATATAATGATCATTTTATTTATTTAATTGTTATCTCTTACAGGGTATAAACGATACTTAATTTCGTACTTAGCGTAGTATGAGTTGTAGTAAGGTTTTAAGAAACACGTTACTACAAATCATACTAATTCATTTCAAAGAAAATTTTGAAGACAATACCCATGCGGATAAATGAATAATTAAAAGTGAACTGCAGTGGAAGAGAATGAAAAAACCAAGTAAGAGTGTTATATTCGGCTATGCCGAATCTTGTGTACCCTTTACCAAAGTGCTGTTTATGTAGTATAGAAATACATACATAAGCGCACAGATATGTAGGTACTAGTGATGCACGAATATTCGTATTCGTATTCGAATTGTCGAATATTCGGCTATTTCCAGACGAATACGAATATTTGTATTTTAGTTTGTACAAATACATTAATTTTTTTATAGAAATTTGTGCTTTGTATCATTTTCAAATATTATTCAATGACGATCATTAAAATTTTTATTAACTTTAAAGTACGCCAACAAAAGTTTGAAGTCCTTTTTCATTAAAAATTGTTTAATATTTTATATTGCATATAATATTCGTATTCGTATTCGCGAATATCGTTTGAAATATTCGTATTCGCGAATATCAAAAATTGACATTCGTTACATTACTAGCAGGTACAATGTACCTCGTCTCGAAAAAAAAAGTTCGCCGTACACCACAGAATATAAAGTATTGTTGCAAGGCAGTTTTGAAAAAAAAATTTTTAATTTTTTTTGCCGAAAGTAGGGGTCGCCAAACCACATTTTTCGTTATATCTTCGACATTTATAGTCCTATCTCAAAGTGTGATATATAGATGTTTTCGTCTTGAGGAGGCCAATATTTTGATTTAATAGTCATTAACCTCAAATATCTCATTCTAGTATTTACCTACCAGATCTCAGTTTCTACCACCCTAATGTACCACCCTATTGTCAGAAAATTAAAGCCCGCAAAAAATCATTAAACTTTTGTTAAAGAAGTTTTTCGATAGTTCCAACAGAAGTGTTAAAAAATGCAATTTATGTTTTTTGCCGAATGTAGGGGTTACCTTTTTGAGTATTTTTGTCAGATTTTCTGTATTTACTGTCGGATCTCACAGTGCGATATATCGATGTTTTTGTCTCGAGGAGGCCAATGGTCATCTTTAATATTCATTGACCTCAATATAACCGTTCTAATAGTTAAGGCTGTTCTTATGAAATATTTCCATAATTCCGGTAGATCTATAAGAAAAAAATTCATGTTTTTTGTCGAGCCTAGGAAATGTGATTTTAAATTGATTTGAAATTGATTTTAAATTTTTCGTACAAAATTTTATACCCGGCAATCCATCTTTCGGTTAGACGTTAACGGGAGATTAAGTAAATTCGAGTTAGTTTAAATCCTCTAATAATGGAAGTAGTACCGTTATTACTCTCATAGTTTATTTATTTTTGTATTATCCATGAAATATCTGTTGGAATTATCAATATTTAATCGTGTCGTGTCAAGAATTAATTTAAATAAACTAAAAAATGTCTTTTACTATCAGTGAATTAAACAACACTAAATTACCAACTAAGGGTGATGTTATTAATTTCTTTTTACATCTTCGGCATAACGCTGGTAGAATTCGAAAGCTGGGTGCTTTTAAACAAGAAGTTTTGAGAGGTATCATCATTTTGTGGCAGCGCGCAGGCATTCCAGTAATGTCGGTAAGTGGTGTTCGTAAAAGTTTGGATAAGCTTCTGAATGATTACTACAAAATGGTAAAATATAAATTCGAATACAATGTAAATGAGTGGAATAGATTGTTCTTAATTTCGCGTTGTAAGTGCGGTATTGAAAGAAATATTGCATGCAATTGCACAGCCTCTGATAAAATTCCAGACCACGCAAAAGAGTTTTTCATCGATCAGTGCGGTCCACGATTGTTGACTATAGATTATGTTGCTGATATGATGTCGACGAGTAGCAACGGTGAAGAAATGTCGAAGACTGTTGAATCATCTTATGGGTTGCGTGACGAATTTGTCAGCGTTGGGTATAATGTAGACAGTGAAGAAGAGCAGGAGTTTGAGGAAAATGTTAACGATGTATCACAGACTTTAAAAAAATTTGTAGTGGCTGACATTTCATTGCATAATTTTAGTTCAGCTTTGGATCGCAGCGACACATCAGTTCGATACGGTGCCTTACTTGCGACCATGTTAATTAAAGATTTAAAGTTGTCGATTACCGCAAAAGGAAATGAAGAGTTATCACAAGAAACTGCCGAAAGCATATGCCAGTTTTTTGATGGACTTGTCATCGACAAAAACAAAATATTTAGGGAACGTGTAAAATTCCGTAAGCAAGCAACAGTCGCAGCAAAATGTAACGATTTAATAACGTGCATTTCTTTCGATGGTAAAAAAGAGCCTACTTTGAAAAGAATAACGGAGGCAAATGTGACTCGGAATGTTGTTGTCAATGAAGAGCATATCACTATATTGAAAGAGCCACACTCCAAATTCATTGGCTATGCTACGCCCACTGACAGCACCGCTATGGAAATACAAAAAAGTATAGTAGATTTCTTAAGGAATGCAAACTTCAGTACGGATAACTTAGTAGCTATTAGCTGCGATGGAACTCCTACCAACACTGGTTACAAAAATGGAATCATTCCAAGAATGGAACGCCAGTTACAGAGGCCGTTGCAATGGTTCGTGTGCCTATTCCACTTCAATGAACTACCATTCAGTGCTTTATTGAGATCATTGCTTGGCAAACAGAAAGGACCTGGACTCTGGCCAGGAAGTATTGGAGAAGGAATTCAGAATTGTACGCAGTATTCTGTAAGTTTCGCATACTTTTCTTCAATGAAATTTTAATCATGCCATTAACAATTCGGATCTCTATTGTTTACTCCATTCTGTTAGGTCAATAAAAATTTCGAGCGAATTGAAATGGGAGAAATGCCAGCAAACATAGAAGGATGGAGTATTCGAGGCGATCAGTCGTACTTGTATCGTATGGTTCGAACTGTCCATACCGGAGAATGCGATGACAGATTAGCCAGCGAGAAACCCGGAGCTATTAGCACAGCGCGCTGGTTGACAACTGCCTCTAGAATTCTCCGGTTTTATGTAACGTGCGCTAAACCCCCAGTTATATTGAAAAAACTGGCTGAGTTTGTTATGAAAGTTTACGCGCCATTTTGGTTTCTTGTGAAAAGCCAACCACTTGCAATTCACGGAAGTCGCCACGTTTTTAAATATATATCTTGGATTCGTCAACTGCCACAAGATGTTCAACAGATACTTCGTCCGTCGATAGAAAATAACGCGTACTTTTTCCACCCCGAGAATGTATTGTTATCGATGATAACGGACCAAGATCCGCTAGTACGTTCAGACGGCTATAACAAGATTTTGTCTGCGCGAAATGAAGCAGCAGTAGGCATTCGTCAAATGTACGGTGCACAAGTTAAAAATTTCATAGACTTCGAAAGTGACTCATATTACCATATGATCAATTGGACCAAATTTGAATTGACTGAGCCGCCGTGCTTGCAGTTCTATATGCAAGACCAGCTGGAAGCATTACAGTTTTCAAAAGAAATAATCGAGATACCAGGTAGCACAAGAAAAACAACTTTGTTTGATAGTTTTGTTGACTAACCTTAATTAATTTCACAGAATATCCGTGCCATTCTCAAAACACCGAGCGTTTTGTTCATGTAGTACATGAGTCTGCCATGGCTGTTACCGATGAGCAACGCCTAGGCCACATTTTTTCCAAGCTCGAAAGCCGTGAAAAATATAGCCAACTTGGGTCATTTCAAAATATGATTAAATAAAATTGTTTTAATATACACAGATCTTTGAATTTTTATTGTATTGGTACAGATATTATGGTAAGTTCGAAAAGAGTGTATCACAATTTAAAAAAGAAGATACTAGGCAAAAACATCGATATATAATACTATAAAATCCGACTGTGAATACCGAATATATGATAACTGTTTAAAAAGTCAACCCCTACATTCGGCAAAAAACATAAATTATATTTTTTTAACACTTCTGTTGGAACTATCGAAAAACTTCTTTAACAAAAGTTTAATGATTTTTTGCGGGCTTTAATTTTCTGCTATTAGGGTGGTACATTAGGGTGGTAGAAAATGAGATCTGGTGGGTAAATACTAGAACGGGATACAAACTACCATTGACTATTAAAGCAAAACATTGGTCTCTTTGAGACAAAAACATCGATATATCACACTTTGAGATCCGACTGTAAATGCCGAAGATATAACGAAAAATGTATTTTGGCGACCCCTACTTTCGGCAAAAAAAATTAAAAAAAATTTTTTTGAAAATGTCTTACAACATTACTTCGTATTCGGTGGTGTACGGCGAACTTTTTTTTTCTTGCCTATATGGCGAGACGCTCTAAGGTACATATTTATTTTGTAAAAAAATTCATAATTTTTGCTCTAGTACAATTTTTAGTAAGTGACCTCTCGGTATTTTTGGATTGAATATTTTTTTTGGATATTAGCAATAAGTTGAGTAAGTAATTAGCAGTAAGTTGCCTTACTTTCTCAACCTCGTATCTTAAAAAATACAAGTTTTCAGGAGAGAAAAAAGAAACGGTTTATCTCTTTATACTTCGGTATTTGGATAAAAGTTCATATGCAATTATTAATGATTTGATTACATATCATATATATATATATATATATTAGTAGTAATAATACACTAATCATTTATTAAGATACGAGTTTGCTGCATTAAAAGTAATTTTAATTTTTGATACTTGACTCTTTACTCTATACTCTACTCTTTTTTTGCATTCATAGCTGTATAAACAAATAACGCCGTTGTATCAAAACTATCCAATGAAAAGAATATTTAGTATTTCACTTGACCTGAAATTCGATAAAAACGAATGCTCACTAAAGCGAAAAAAATTTCGAAACAAAACAATATTTGTTCGCAAATCTAAAAAATCTTATGTTCACTAAAGCTTCGAACTTGAAACTTTTTAATAACCCTATAAAATAATTTTAGTATTGTATCATATTGTTTTATTCAATAATACTTTATTTTACAAATATGTTAAATGTCTCAATTTAAACATCCCATTAATAAATGTATATAACGCGGTATTATGTAAACGTTTATTCCTAAGGAATTTCTTCGAATTTATTCAGCACAAATTTTATAGTTAGGACTGTACTTTAGCGATAAATTTTATTTCCATTTACTTAAAATAAATTTAGTAAAGTGCGACTTTGACTTGCGCACGAAGCGTGCCGTACTATATGAGTTTTAGCATATATAAAATATAGTTTTAGCATATTTTTTTTCGTTTTTTGGGGGGTTTTTCGGTTTTAGCGTTTTTTAATAAGGTTTTTTTAGGTTCGGCGTTTTTTCTGGCTTTTTAGTTTTGGTGCTTTTTTCTCGTTTTAGCGATTTTTTTTTACTTTTTGGACTTTTCTTCAATTTGGAGATTTTTTTAGTTTTGGTGATTTATTTTCGTTTTTGGGGTTTTTTCTATTATGGCGATTTTTTTCATTTCAGCGATTTTTTCATTTTGACAATTTATTTTAGTCTCACATTTTTTTAATTTGGTGTTTTTTCGTTTTTGTTGATTTTTATCCGGTTGTGGCGTTTATTTAATTTTTATTAGTTTTTAAGCGTTTTTTAAAGGTTTTGTTTTAGTTTTGGCGTTTTTTTAATTTGGTGCTTTTTTAGTTTTTATGATTTTTTCTCGTTTTAGCATTTTTTTTGTTTTTTGCGTTTTTTAGTTTAGGTGTTTTTTTACATTAAGCAATTTGTTAAAGATTTTGGCGCTTATTTTTATATTGGTGGTTTTTTTTATCATTTTGGTGTTTTTTTCATTTTAGCGATTTTTTCATATTGTAGATTTTTTTCCAATTTGGTGATTTTTTCGTTTTTGTGATTTTTTCCGGCTTTGGTAATTTTTTTAATTTGGTGCTGTTTTTAGTTTCGGTGCTTTTTCTTGGTTTATCGATTTTTTTAGGTTCTTGACATTTGTTTTTATTGGGTGTTTTTTTAGTTTTGGTATTTTTCCTCGTTTTAGTGATTTTTTTTAGTTTTTTGGCGCTTTTTTTTATTATGGCGATTTTTTTCAGTTTGAAGATTTTTTCCGTTTTGGCGATTTTTTTCATTTTAGCGATTTTTTAATTCTTGCAATATATTATATTGCTAGAATTTTTTTAATTTGGTGATTTTCATTTCGTTATATCGATTTTTTTAATATAGTGCTTTTTTAGTTTTGGTGCTTTTTTCTCGTTTTAGCGATTTTTAAGGTTTTTGACGTTGTTTTTATTATGTCGATTTTTTTTGTCATTTTGGAGATATCTTTCATTTAAGCGATTTTTTTTGTTCAATTTATTTTAGTGATAGAATTTTTTTAATTTAGTGCTTTTTTCGTTTAGGCGAATTTTTTGTTTTACCGTTTTCGAAAATTTCAAGACTTTGCCTCCTACGGTTACCAAGATACAGCAAGTTGTCAAAATTACATAGTCAAAATTACATAAATTGATAGAACACCCTGTAGTTTTAATTTTTATAAATTTTAGTGTCAATTGTTGTAGCCTGTATATAAATACAGTAGTTTTACAAATTTCAGGTATCTATATACATACATATGTACATACAATTGTATATATGTATATAACATGCGATTTTAATATTTTTCGATCCTCGCTTTGCGACCAAACTTCTACACACTCTGTCCACATTTCTGATCCATAGCTCTTACGGTTCCTCAGAAAATAGCCTTTTTCCTAAAAAAATATGTTTAATTATAAGAAAAAATTTTAAAGTTTTCCAACCCTGGAAATGTCTTTTTAATGTATTTATTTTTTTTTAAATTTTCTTAAATTAGAAACACCATTTTATTCATACTGAAGCTTAAAATAGCTTAATTTAATAAAAAAGTAATAAAAACTAATTTTCGGTAGTTATTTTGTATGGGAAAATAGAGTTTCATATTAAATATCAATTTCATATTAAATATCAATTTCTTAAAAAAATTGCAATTTAAAATATTATCAACCAAAATACATCAGAAAAAGTACACTTCTATCATGATTTCCGTCAATGGTTCTGATATGAATAACATTTTCTTGCAAGTTTTTACAAGTAAAGCGTTCATTTACTTTTTCACATTTGGGAGAGTAATTTTGTAAATTTCTACCTTACTCTCTCGTTAATAGTTTCTACTGGGAAAGTAAATGAACAGACCTAATGATACATGTTACTAATTTCATACACACAAAAAAATTCATTGGTTATATTTCCTAAAATTATGGTATAATTTTAACTAAGTGAAAGGGTAGAATAGAATTTACAAAGTCTTTTAGATAACTCAACAAAAATTTAGGTTGATTTCTATGTTCGAAAAATTAACTAAAATTTTAGTTAAAACTTCTTAACGACTAGGTAAATTCATGTTTTTACTTTTTGTGAATTATCTAAATAGCAAAGTAAATTTTATATATATATATATATATATATATATATATATATATATATATATATATATATATAATATATATATATATATATATATATTATATATATATATATATATATATATATATATAATATATATATATATATATATATATATTATATATATATATATATATAATAATATATATATATATATATATATATATATATATATATATATATTATATATATATATATATATATATAATATATATTGCGGCAAATTATAATGGATTTAGGTTAAATGATCTATTTATAATTGCATAATGGTCATGAATTTTAGCTATCTTTGCGATATAAAATAATAATTAACGATTTTTTACATTTGTTAATAATTTATTATTAATTTATTAGGAAATTTATTATATATATATATATATATATACATATATATATATATATATATATATATATATATAATATATAATGCGGCAAATTATAATGGATTTAGGTTAAATTATCTATTTATAATTGCATAATGGCCATGAATTTTAGCTATCTTTGCGATATAAAATAATAATTAACGATTTTTTACATTTGTTAATAATTTATTATTAATTTATTAGGAAATTTATTATTGGACATATTGTAATAATTATATTTTGATTTAAAATTTTGTTTGTTTGTTTTGGTTTGTGACTATTCAAAATGTGTGGTTGAAGTCTACTGATGATTTGTTACAGCAACAAGGAAATGCATATATTATATTATGAATTTATTAGAAAGTGTTACAATATGTGTTACACATGTAGGTATGTACACAAATATATTAATAGGAAACAAATGCCTCTGGATTTATAAAAAAAAAATTAAATTTATTTCCATAACTTTTTCAAATCGATTAAATTTACAGAACAGTGCCGATTCCATTCAGAATTTGGCCACGTTCATTTAAAAATCTTACATGTCTAACGCCTCTCAAGAAATGCATGCATACCGGCTTCTGTACATACACCCTTTACCTCAGCACAAGCTTTTGGGCAATAACGAAAAACTTACGTACTATACGAGAACCATCACCAATGAATTTCTGTACCAATTCCGCACCCGAAACTCTTATAAACATACTCGTATATTCAGTGTGGTGAGCTAAAGTGCTAGCTGTACCAGTTGGTCTCTACAAGAGCAGTAGTAGTGAACTGCCGGTCCGGGCGCCATTTAAAATTGTTAAATTGTGGCTGAAATTGTTAAATTGTGGCTGAAATTTTTAAATTTGGGTAATTAAAATTTGAAAATTGTTAAATTCTTGGAAATTTGTTTTTTTTTGTTTATATTAGGAGTTTTCTGTTTACATTAAGAGTTTTTTTATTTAAATTAAGTGTATGTCTGTCTGTCTGTCTCTCTGACTGTGCGCCTGACCGCGAGAATTTTTGTGTGGTATATTTTGTGCGAATGTATTAAGGTGGTTTTTGAGGTTTTTATGTGTGTATATGCTGACGGCAAAACATGATTATTATTTTTTTTCTAATACCGAATTGTAATCATTTCCATGATTTTCCCTAATGCTGATGGAAAAATCATGAAAATTATTTGTCTTTATGCCGACGGGAAACATAAAAGTTATTTTTTCTAATGCTAATATAGGTGTTGGTAGACTGGGATTTTGGGTAGATGGGTGTTTGTAGGTGTTGTAATATGTAACCGTAGGAGTTTGTGGATTTTTCTGTCTGCGGGAATGTAAGCGAGGTTGTGATAAGCATGGGGCGGGGTGTAGTTGAGGTAGATCGATTACATGTATGTATGTATGCCTGTGGAAATTTAATGCTGATCGTGATTCGAGGTGGGTGGGGGAGTTTTGGAGGTAGATGGATCGTCTGTATGTGTGTGTGTATTTCTGTAGGAATTAAAATATATCTATTTCTGTAGGAGCTTACGGCTGATCGCGATTTATGAGGGACCTCGCCCCTCATAAATCGCGTAAATTTTAGTAATATGTAACCGGGGGAATCTGTGTGTCTGTATGTATGTAGGAGTTTAAGGCTGACTATAATTTGGGTGGGTAGGTGTCTGTCTGTAGCAGTTTAAGGCTGATCGTGATTTGAGGTGGGTGAGGATTTTGTTGAGGTAGATTGGTTGTGTGTATGTCTGTGAGAAGTTAAGATGATTGTGATTTATTAGAGGTGGGGTGTTCTTGTAATATTTAGCCGTGGGAATCTATATGTATATATGTCTGTGGGAGTTTAAGACTATCCATAATTCGGGTAGGTGAGAGTGTTGTGTTGTTGAGATTAATTTTATGTATTGTATATGTATGTATGTATATATGATCATAGGAATTTGTGAATGTGTATCAGTGAGGATTTCAGGGTGGTCTTAATTTGTGAGGGCGGAGTGTTCTTAAAATTTTCTTGGATTTTTCTTAGATGAATTCTGCTATGTGTGTGTATGTGCGTGTGTATATGTATTTAAATGTAGCTAGAAATAAATTGTTTTCAATATCGACATTTGGTACTATAAAATACTATCATATCATCATTGGTCCCCAATTGAATAAAAGGAGCTTTTTTCTTAAACTCTGATGCAGTTAGAAGCGCTGGAGATTCATCATCATTTTTGAAATTTTAGATACATATAATATAGAATTGAATAACATTTGTTTTTGATTTTTATGTTAAGAAGTATAGATATGAATGTACCTTTAAATTAGTTAAATCATAATAAACAAACTAATTTTCTTCTTGAATACCGATCAAAAGAAAACAAAGTCGTTTTCTAAGAATTAAGATCTACTCTCTTGAATTAATTAATTATGGATAATTAAATTTTAGAAATTTAATTGTCCAAATTTTGTTGCTTGATACTGATACTAAGTTTGTATCAATGCAATATATATTTATTTTATGAAGGCTGATCGCCTTTAGCTTTTATTTGATGTACTAGAATATTCGTTTTTTTCTCATTTTATTAAAGTTCAGCTTATTGTATTCATATTTTTGATATCTTTAATTTAATTGTGCTTTGTGTGTCTGTTAGCAGACTGTACGTATAAGTTATGTATGTAGAAATTAGTTCAAATACAAGGAAATACATGTTTAATAATCAACTATTCTAGAAAATCGATCACAAATAACTCAGTTACCTCCACCAGCAAGCAATTCACCATAAGTATTTGAATAACGTCTCAGAAACATAGTAATATCTATGTTTGGGAGAATTTTACCTCAAGTGTTTCAATATAAGGTTGGCTAGTTGACCCCTTGAAGTAATTCTTGTTAACGTAGGCTGGATTGTATCGCATCAGATGTAAGGATTTTTCACTTAAAAAGGTCCTCATCACCATTAATCATACCCTATACAACACATTCATGAGATGTATTGATCCAGATACATTTGCTTTCTGCGAATTCATTATTAAAAAAGAGCTTTTCATCATCATCATGTAACAACTTTATTCATATTTTTTGCTATCATGCATGCCTTAGCATGCTCCTATCGATAGTGACGCGATAGTCCGAGATGTAGTGGTGTTTTAATTAAATATCTATACTATTAGAATTTACGAATTCACTCTTTATAATTTTGTTAGTAGAAACAGTAGATACAGATGTACATATGTATTTCATTTCCAAAAATTGTATGCCGTGAGGATTTGTTTTAATTATACGTGCTTCGACATGCTTTGTTTGATACTCATTTATATACAACTACATTCTTAAAGATACCAAAGTCCAATTTCTTTAATTTATTTATATTTTCTAAGGATTTGATAGCTATAGAAATGAACAAAGTGAAGATATTTTATAAAAGGTCCATATTCGTTTTTTAAAATTTTTTGTTTAGAAGTTTCAAAAGGGAAAATGTAATAAAAACTGATAATATGATGTGTTGAATATTAAACTGTGTTTTACTTCATTTTGAACGCTTAAGTTTTCACAATATTTCATACTTACCAACAAGTTTAGAGAATTACAATACATTAGGTTAATTATCTTTCCTAAGACCTATCATTCCTAATGAATTATTCAAAACATGACAAACTAGATTTTTCCTTTTTAATTTTATTTGTATATAATTTCAACATTTTATCAGCTTCAAATTACTGTATACTATACTTAGCAGTTTTTTCTCATTTGTTGAATTAACTTTAATCGCAAACATTTTAATGGTGAGATAAACTTTTCTATTTTATTCACTAAGTAAGTCTTTATACATCAATCCACTTATATGAACCATTAATGGTAAATTCTTTTCACATCATTTCTTTTAATAATCTATTAAATCATTCTACTACACAGAAAAAACTAGTTTTCGATTTCAAACACAAAATTCTCTGAATCAAATACTAATTTTTTCAATTTTGGTCCTACAAAGAAATTTGTAAATTCAAATGCAAAATTTTGTAATAATTTGTCTAATTCAAAAAAATCTTCACGTCATACAATTTTTGGAAATGAAATACATATGTACATCTGTATCTACTGTGTGCAAAATTCGAAAGAGTGAAATCGTAAATTCTAATAGTATAGATTTTTAATTGAAACACCACTACATCCCGGACTATCGCGTCACTATCGATAGAAGCATGCTAAGGTATGCATGCTAGCAAAAAAAATAGAAATAAAGTTGTTAGATGATGATGATGAAAAGTTCTTTTTTAATAATGAATTCGCAGACAGAAATTGTATCTGGATCAATACATCTCATGAATGTGTTGTATAGGGTATGATTGATGGTGATAACAATTAATTTCTAAAATTTAATTATCCATAATTAATTAATTCAAGAGAGTAGATCTTAATTCTTAGAAAAGGACTTTGTTTTCTGTTGATCGCTTTTCAAGAAGAAAATTAGTCTGTTTATTATGATTTAACTAATTTAAAAGTACACTCATATCTATACTTCTTAACATAAGAATCAAAAACAAATATGTATGTATCTAAAATTCCAAAAAAGCTGTTACATATATGAAAGAATCTCCAGCGCTTCTAACTGCATCAGAGTTTAAGAAAAAAGCTCCTTTTATTCAATAGGGGACCAATTGAAAAAGATATACACTCTCACCTAACCGAATTATGGATAGTCTTTAACTACCACATACATATATACATATAGATTCCCACGGCTAAATATTATAAGAACACATCGCCTCTAATAAATCTAAATCATCTTAAATTCTCACAGACATACATACATACACACAATCAATCTACCTCAACAAAATCGTCACCCACCTCAAATCACGATCAGCCTTGAACTCCTACAGACAGACACACCCACAAATCCCTATGGCTACATATTAAGTGAACAATTCCAATACCTACAGAAATACACACACACACAGACGATCCATCAACCTCCAAAACACCCCCACCTACCTCAAATCACGATCAGCATTAAATTTTCACAGGCATACATACATACATGTAATCGATTTACCTCAACTACAACCCGCCCCCTGCTTATCACAGCCTTGCTTAAATTCCCGCAAACAGATACATCCACAAACTCCTACGGTTACATATTACAAAACCTACAAACACCCATCCACCCAAAATCAGAGTCTACCAACACCTATATTAGCATTAGAAAAAATACATTTCACCTTTTCCCGTCAGTATAAGGACAAATCATTTCCATGATTTTCGAATCAGTATAGGAAAAATCATTTCCATGATTTTCCCTTCGGTATTAGGAAAAAATAATAATCATGTTTTGCCGTCGTCATATGCACACATAAAAACCTCAAAACTATGAACCACCTTAATACATTCGCACAAAATATTCCACACAAAAATTCGCACGGTCAGGCGGACAGTCAGAGGGACAGACAGACAGACATACACTTAATGTAAACAAAAAAAACTCAAATGTATGTAAACAAAAAACTCCTAAAGTAAACAAAAAAAACAGAAATTTCCTAGAATTTAACAATTTTAATTACCCAAATTTAACAATTTCAGCCACAATTTAAAAATTTCAGCCACAATTTAACAATTTTAATCAGCGCCCGGATCGGCAGTTGGGTACTACTAAGAGCAAATCCCTTTGGTTGAGCTATACCCAGGGCATCTGAAAGTTCTACTATAGATGCTTAACGGGTTATTCAATAACATCTTTAATTTGTTTATCGAAGACCTTAATTTGTTTATTCAAGCTGCCAACAATTGCATAAGTGTTCTGGAACTTTTTCGACCATCATAAGTGATAGTGAGGGATCAACTTTGTTGGGGAAAATTCTATGAAAACTATAACTTTCGTTGCGCAAGGCAACACGCCACAAATGCAACAAAAATAGCTGGACTGATTTGGTTTATCTATAATAATTAAAAACAATTATTTTACATAAATTTAGTTTTTCGTAGATCGCACGACTTTGTATAATAGTGTATCACGACCTTTAACATGGATTTTAGGCGAAGTGTAATGTACAAATTATCTAACTGCATATCTAACAAAACCCAAGTTACTTACTTTCATATTAAAAAAAGTAGCCCATACAAGATTAGTTAATATTACATATTATATTTTTTTGTATGTATTTGAACGATTTATCGTACGATTAGCAGTATCGTGTATACTGTCCACTATACATGCAAAGAATGAATTTACACAAGTATGTATACATACAGACTAGTATGTACGTATGCATACGTGCGAATGTATTCGTATTCACCAAATTCAAGCGGATGCGAATACGAATGTATTCGTATTCGGCAAACTTAGGCGAATACGAAAACGAATATTTTTCCAAAGAAATTAAATAAATAAATACATAAATCCTAAACGAAATTTAAATAAATGACTAAAAATTTTAGTTTGTACAAATACATTAATTTTTTTATAGAAATTTGTGCTTTGTATCATTTTCAAATATTATTCAATGACGATCATTAAAATTTTGGGTTCTTTTTATTAACTTTAAAGTACGCCAACAAAAGTGTGAAGTCCTTTTTCATAAATTTTTTTTTATATTTCATATTGCATATAATATTCGTATTCGTATTCGCGAATATCGTTTCAAATATTCGTACTCGTATTCGTATTCGCGAATATATTTTGAAATATACGTATTCGTATTCGCGAATATCAAAAATTGAAATTCGTTACATCACTAATACGTACATATATAATCAATAGGTCAGAATCTAAACACAATGTTTGCGATGCACATAATACAACGGAAGACGGCAACGGCAATACTTGTCATTGTTTGTTTAAATTTTTATAAATATTTTTGTGCAGACATTTTTATAACTAAAAACAAAATATAATTAACATTTTATACATTCGCAGATATATTTGATATATTTTTCAAACTTTTATAATCTATGACAAAAATGTTTGAACTTCAAAATCATGTTTTTTACAATAATGTTGTGAACACAGCCAATTTTTCAAAAACTACGGAAACGTCAGCAAGACAAAGGGTATCAAAAATTGAGAGAATAAGAAAGTCCGCAGTGAATATAAAATAGATTTTAATTTTATTCCGTCCCGCACTGCGGATTTGTACTTCAAAATCGTATAGAAAACCAAACAGCAATAAATAATCGTTGCATTGAGTTTAGATTCTCATTTAGATAATTGTATATAGATATTTATTTACTTGTTTGTTTTTACTTACCAGCCTTTATTACATCAACGCCAGTTGGATACCAACGTTCTCCCTGCCTTAACAGTAAAAGGATTGTGTTATTTGACAAAGTACGAAAATATTCTCCATCTTCAATTTGGGTTCCATCGCTCTCTAGTACAAGCCGCACCGGTTCCGAAGCTGGAACCCCTAGTTTATCTTTACCTTTAAGTACAACCATGGAAAGGAAGAGAGTAGCAAATAACATTTATACATGTGAGTATTATACCTCTAACTAATAGTTCTTCGAATGTGCCAACAACTACTCCTTTCCGAACATTCCGCCAGCTGTCCCATACTTTAAATGGTCTCTTTCCACGAGCCTCCTGCAACATTTAAAGTAAAGCGATCAAATATTAAATATATATATATGCACTTATCTATAAATAAACACTAAATTTCTTTATTATTTTTTTATTTCAGAAATACTTTACAAAGTAAATTTGTAAAATATTGTTACACAAAAATGGGACTACACCAAAGAAACGAAAATTCCACAAAAGAACTATAAGCCTACCAGTGCGAACGAGACGAAAAATTGCCGAAGGCCACACAATTCACGCAAGCCTGACCGCACTTAAGAAATAATTACGATGACGTGATATCTGTCCCCGAGTTGCTTACCGATTCTTCTTTATTATTATTAAGCGAAAGATATTAGTCAGACTAGACTTGGGTCGAACTCGTTCACAAAAAGCCACAAACCTATGATCAAACCCATTTAATTTGAATGGATTTGATTTTCAGTTTGTGTAATTTAAGTGAGTTTGATCATCTGTTTAAGGCAACAATGAACTAGTGAACGAGCTCGACCCAAGTATAGGTCATAATAAAAAGGAAAAAATAATAAAACATTTTAGCCAGTGCTCAGATTTAAATGACCTAAAAATGCGAACAAAAATCGCCCCAAAAAATGGCGAAATAAACTTAATAAAACTAAAGATGTTATGGTTTTTACCAATTTCATCAACTATAGAATTTAGGTTATTTTAAAAATTTTTCATCAGTTATACCCCTGTTCTAGGGACAACGTTGTCATTTAAAGCTCCTCAATAACTAGAGATTTTCTTTTCCTGCACTTTCTTAGTTCCCGTGAAATCGGGATTGGCTTTTTAAATTTGCCGGTAAATCCCGTTTAAAGCAAATAATTAGAATATTTTTTATTTAAAACGAATATACAAATTATTTGTTCACTTTAACGAGATCGAAATTACAAAACTAAAAGAAAACAACAAATTATGTAGAAAAACATAAAAAGAAAATAAAATAGAAAAAGTTGCATCCACGTCACCATGAAGCTACATTGGCTACATGCCGTGTACTAGCAATACATGTAAATTGAGAAATTTACATCACTACTCATGTGCTGTTTCTGGAAATGTGTCCGAGTCGGCTAAATTTGTCATATTTAGATTTTGGAACAACCAACATGCTTAAAATTCTCGTGACGTCATATTTACGTCATATTTGCGCATGTGGAAAAATGTTCGCCAAAAATTTTAAGAAGCAAAATAATTGAAAAATATGCATGCCATCATATCCAGGAACTTTCCGAAAATGACGATTTCAAATAAAAGTGCGCTTTGATTATATAGCGGCCATTTTAAATGCAACCTGTTTTTATCAATAGCAAAATATTTGGGGTTTCTTTATTATCTTGTGTCGTAAGTAGAATTTCATCGATAATTAAATTAAATAATCCACCAGTATCATATATGTCAAAAAATAATGAGTGGATGACTTCTCCGTTATGGTGCGATATAATGCAGTCGTTGGATCTTGGACTACAAAAGCTAAATAGAAAAATAAAATTATTTGTTGACAATACTAGCTGTCACAAATCTATTAACCTAGAGAACATCGACTTGCACTTTATACCCCCCAAACACCACTTGTTTAATACAGCCATTAGATCAAGGTATAATATATGTTTTTAAGACGTATTATATAATTATCAAAAAGCAATTGTCAGCGTTGGAGAGGGATACGTCTATACCAGAATTCTACAAGTCAATTTCGCTTTTGGATGCCCTATATTTTATAAAAAGAGCTTGGTGGTTAGTAACACCAGAAACAATATCTAATTGTTTTAGAAAGGTAATTTTATTTTCATGAAGGCTGTTAAAGACTATAATACAAGTATTAACACTTTTGACGAAAATTCATCCCTGGTCGTATATTTGTTTCAAAAATTTAAAAAAATACAATAACAACTCAACATGTCAGAGCAGCATTTTCCGCAAAAGTATTAATACTTGTATTACAGTCTGAAGCGACCTTAAGTGAAGCTGAAGTCATATGTACATATTTCTTTTAATTCCTAAGCCAATTTCTATGAGGCACCATCACTGTTGCCAATTCAGGTATTTTCCGGTCAAATCTAGCGATTTTTAAGTACATTTTGCGGGAAAAATTATGATTTAGCAAACTATAGAAAGAAGGCGATTGAATAACACCACAGTAATGCAGGTTTTAAAGCCAGAAAGTTAGCTAATGTAGTCACATCTATCCTTCATCACATCCTTTTTAAAAATCGCTTTTATACGTACATACGTAAATACGTTTATATTATTAATTTTTTAAAGAGAGCTTCATATAACTGCCATGCTTGCATATTTTATAACATTGAAAAAAGGACTCTTGTGAGCAAAAATTTAGTACTCAAAACCGGAAACTCGCCACACAAAAATCAGCAGTTTTAATCAGTCAGCGATAATTTTACTCTATAAAAGCAGAATCCTCCTTTATTTGAAGCAATTTTTATACTGGGGATGTTCCCGAATTCATTACTAAGCAAATTAGGTTCCATTTTTACCTACTATCATACTAATGTATTGATTGGCTTAATTTTTTAGTTAGAAATAATATCGTTTATATTTTTTTTATAAACATATACATATAAGTATGTATGTATGTATATGTTTTTTATATGCCTTTTTTTAACCTATTACAATGCTTTTATTTAGTATTTTAAAAAATTATTTGGAAAATTCGTGAAGTATGAAAAAAGTTATATACTTACCGTAAAATGTTTAAAGAACCTAGAAATAAATTATTTTTTAGCTATTTATCGCTAAATTTTAATCTTTTCTTGAAATTTAGCTTTTTTCTGGCTATTTCCTTGTCTACTTTAGCGATTTTTTGGAAAAAAGTTAGCAACAGTGGGCGCCATGTTCTGAGGTAGAATTTTTTTAAATAGTTTCCAACTATGAAAGGTACATATATAAAAGATGTGATGATGATTTGGAATGTTATGGAAGCTTAACTGATGCAAATATAGTTGATGCTGTAAGAGACAACACAACAGTCGAAATATCGATACAACATGACGACGACTCAAAAGAACAATCAACCAGCATTTTGACATTGAAAGAGGCTTTAGTTGCTTTATATCAGAGATCAGCGATGCCAATTTAGCGCGTTTCGCGATAGACTTAGCGCGTTTTAAGTAGGGAAGGGCAAAAAATATCGAAATATCGATATTTGAGAAAAAAATATCGATATATATTGCTGATATTTCACAAATAGATCCTTATTTACGAGTATCGGGTTTCGAAATTTTTAAGAGCTTTATAAATGTTTGCCGTTTTTCAACTATACGATATTGGCATCAATGTGATTCGAAGAAAAATATTTCACAATAACAGCCAAGGCGCATATATACGATGACCCCACTAGGCCAAGTGACTTTTGTTTGTTAACTAAGCTAAGTCGTCGGTTGGTTATTGGTTTGCTGCAGACATAATTTATTTTGAATATAGTGTGTCGCAAACCAATAACTAACCGACGAAATGTAGAATTTGGTTTGTATGGTATAAGCCTGAGACTATGCTCTTATTACCGTCAACAATCACTCTAAAATATTGAGTTTTGTATGGTGTTTGACATTCCTTATAACCTGACAAGACAATGTAACGTTGCATTGATAAGTATTATGGAAACTTAAACTAGTGTCCTGCACGAGACCTTTTATAAGACCTTTCAAGACATGAGATATTTTTCAAATGCTTTACTACAGCAAAATATTCTAAACCAAACGCTAATTAACACTGTTGGCAAGACATTTGTTTCAGTCGTTTGTCTTGCCAACAGTGTTGCTTAGCGTTTGTTTTAAAAAAGTTCTAAACTAACACAAACAACAATTTTTTACTAACACATTTACAACAATTCAACATTTAGTATAGTTGCTCTACTCTAACATATATGCTAGAGTGGAACATCTAATGTACATATGTCAAAATTTTTAAAATATTGAATTTTACTGAAAATAATTTATAGTTCGTTCGGTTTTTAAAATTACAATGCATAAAAGTGTTAAAAAAATTATGGTGTTTGTGAAAAAGTAAGATGAAAACAATAATGAATAAAAGAAATTTTATACAGTTTTATTAAAAATATACATACATATGTATGTATGTATTCGTTTCTTTTCCAATTTTTAGATATTTGGAAAGGGGGAAATGCGTTGTGAAGAAGGCTCAATTCATGCAGTCTGTGGAAGTTTATAAAAGTATTGAAAAAGATAAGTAATATAGTGCATAAAAGATATTTACAAAGTTTAAATTAATATGTAAATTTATTTTCGAAATTTTAGATATTTGTAGAGAGCAAGGTGCGTTGGAGATGAAAATATGGGAGGGCTATATACCGCTGAAGTTATTTGGTGATTTTGAATATTTGTATTTTTTGTTTTAAATGCTATTTACTTATGTATTTTAGAGTTATTTTTGTAATAAAAAAGCAAATAAAATTATACAAAAAGTATTATAAATTATATCTTTTATTTAAAAGTTACATTTTACCAGTTTCTACGTAAATATTGACTAGTAATAGGTGACTAGTAGCCTTGTAACCATTGACTAGTCATAATTCACCAATGCTTATGTAATCTGTGACTGGCAAAAACGTAGCAGAGTAAGCAGTTCAGATATATGTGTTTAATTAAGTGAAATTAATAAGTTAGAGAGAGAGAGAGAAAATCACACGTACACAAATGTTTTGGTAATTTTTTTCACCAAGACCCTAATAAACTAACTGGGGCCAGTGACCGAGGTTGTAGTCGTCGCTACTAGTCAAATCGCTAGTCAATTGACTGGTAGTCTTCCTGTAGGGTTCGCTGTAGGGTATTATTAATGGTCTTGTGCAGGACTTTAATTTATACCAACAAAGTTCACGCGGTTTTTGTGCTGTAATATTTGTTGTAGAGCCAGGGCTAACTTTTTGATGTGCTTTGGTCAATATACGGAGAAACTACAAGTAAGCTTTTATGTGGATTTGGTTATTGCTTTAGTGGATTCGTGTAAAGAAATATATGTGTGCCATGTGTGGCAATTTTTCAAAAAACAAAAAAACGAACCCGCTTCTTGCAATTGTGTTTTAAGACATACAAAACAAGAAGAAATAGAATAATAATTCTTTGAACTGTTCGGACGTGTTTCTTAAAAGCTCTTCAGTTTTTATTTCTTTCCGCAAAGATTGCTTATTTTTATAAACATTACAAAATATAATAGCAATACACGGCATTTTTACATAAAATTTGATTTTTCATTTATATAATCAGTAAATATAACAAATGATAAAAAAAAGAAAATTATTAAATACTGTTTTTTTAAATACTGTTTTTTCACTTCATGTGTTCTTTCTTTTCTACTATACGAAACAAGAATATTGCAAATAATAAAAATAAAAACAACAATAAAATACAAAAAACTGGTTTTAACACACAAACGAACATGCAAAACAACGATAATTCCATCTCAACTCCACAAAAAAAAGATCGAGAGATACATTTAATAACTCTCTTTTTGGAAATGTCACAAAAACTCCTAGACTAACTGATATTGAATCGCCGTTAAAGTTCATGACCATGATACAATTATACTAGGTACATGCAGAACTACAACAAAATTGCAACACCAAAAAACACATGTATTTTGTTGGTATAAACAAACCCCAAATTGTCGGAAACAACTGTCTTGTTTATAAAAATAACAATTACAGGGTAACTAAAGTACAATTGCAGACGCGGCATTCCTGCATGATTATAGTTATTCAGTGTTGCCAATATGGGTGCGGTTAGACAGTGTGTAATTTCTACTCACATGTGTAGGCGATGTAATTGAATTCTTGTGTAATATGTGTGTAATTCTACTTTGTGTTCTATTTTTATTTATTATTGTTTTAATTTTAACCTACACAAAAGATGTGTAGTGTAATTTTCTTCAATGTGTAATTGGAGACACAGCCATGTGTAAATTCATTGGCAACACTGTAATAATTTTGTTTACACACATACATTAAAATTTTTGCAGCTTGTAAACAAAGTTTGACAACTAGGTGCAATGTATACAGTGGCAGGCTGGGCTTGTGCATGTACCTAGTATAATTGTATCATGTTCATGACAATCATAGATAAAAGATTTGATAAGCTCATTGAACAAATACAAAAATGATAAGAGAAAAATTTGATGAATACAAAAATGATCTCTTAAATGAACTTGATAAGAGATTTAACTTAAGGAAAACCGATTTAAATGTGGTGACTGAAAGACTTAACAAAATAGAAACACTAGCAATCTGGTTTTCGGGCTAATCACAGTTGTCTAACTGCCCTAATTGATGTCACCGAAAATATAAGAACTGAAATCGGTAAGAATAATATTATAATTCTCGTACTTCTGGACCATTCCAAAGCATTCGACACAGTGAATCATAAAATACTTGAATACTTGTTTAATTTCTCCACTACATCTACTCGTCTTATATCAACGTATATTGAGAATAGAAATCAGTTTGTTCATAATTCAGGAATGGATTCCAAATGCTTGGCCTTAACAAAACACTTTCCACAGGGATCAATTCTAGGTCCACTTATTTTTCTCTTTATTCAAATGACCTGCCAAATCAACTTAAATACTGCAAAGTTAGAATGTGTGCTGATGACGTCCAGATCTATATCAGCTCTAAAGTCGCTTCAGTGGACGAGTGTGTTTTAAAATTAAGTGAAGATTTACGAGGTATATATTTATGGGCTACTGCAAATGGCCTAGCCATAAATCCAAAAAAATCTAAATGTATTATTATTAAAAAGAGATTAAGCAGAATTGGAAATGCTCCTACTGTTATTTGAAATAACCAACCATTGCCATTGTCAACACAACAAAAATTCTTGGCATTGTTCTTAATAATAATTTGAGTTGGAAGGATCACATAATAAATGTTTGCGGTCGTACGTATTCTATGCTTAGAACTCTTTGGAAAACACAAAACTGCACTCCTTTTCGTATAAGAATGCTTCCAGCAAAAAGGTATTTGTTTCCAACAATTCTTTACGGATGTGAGTTATTTGCTAGGTGTGACGCTTCTAAAATCTCGAAATTTAAAATCCTTTTTAATAATATTAGCAGATACATATTTAACCTAAGAGGACGTACTAATGTATCTTCCAGATCAATTAAAATTTTTGGGATGTCGCTTCAAAACCTGCTAAACACTAAAGTTGTAATAATGCTCCATAAAATAATATCCAACAAACAGCCTGAACACCTTTTTCAACGTATAAACTTCTCAAGGTCAAACAGAGGCAGAAGGCTCACTATATTTCACCACAGTAGTATAATATCTGAATGGCAGTTCTTCATTGACGCTATCCGTTTTTGGAACAGCTTACCTTATAGCGTACAAACTGTAACCAATGCAACAACCCTTAAAAGAAAAATAATGGAATTATATTCATATTAGCTTTAAAAACATTGATCTCTTATTTTTCCCAATTTGTACAGTTTTAATTCAATTTAATTCAATTTGATTTTTATTATTAGTTTATTAATTTAATTATTATTTATTTTTATTTTTAAATACTGGTATGTCCTCATGTAATTAAGTTCAATCATACATGTAGATTCTATGCTGTAATATAAGACTTTAAGTCTTGTGCATATAATATCTAATAAATAAATAAATAAATTAATAAAAATAAATAAATAAATAAATACAACATACGTTTATGGCAAAAATTAACAAATGAACGAGTTGGACCCAGCTCTATCACCTACTTGTTTTAGCCAAACAAATTTTCCATACAAATCTTTTTTTGTATTTTGACATATTTTACATAGAAGTAAAAATTGTCATACTACTTTAGAATAAAATCATTAATTTCTTAGCGAAAGTTTTAACATACATAGGTACTTTTCCAAAAATCTACTGAGAGCACTGAGTGATATCATTTTTGAAAGCACAAAAAATTATAAAACGTCAGACAAAATTTTTGTATGAAAAATTATTTTTTTTTGTTTCGAGCTGTTTTGACCAAAAATATACGTATTATTAGAATAGCTATTTTGACAATTATACGTAATTAATGAGATTTGAGTATAAATACATGTAGATAAGTATGCATGTATATGAATTTCCTTTCACCTTGCTTTTGCGAAATTTTTTGTTTCCATTATTTTATTGTATATATTGAATTATTTTATTATTTTTGTTTAATATTTTGTTTATTTTGTTTTTATTGAGTTGTTTGATAAATAAGTTTTGAATTTTTAATAAAAAATGTATGGGACATGTTTGTGAATACATACAGGAATACATTAAGGAATTAACTCTACATACACACATCATTTTTGGGGTTTGAGGAAATTTGAGAAGAAATTAAAAAAATTAATTATGCCAATATTTAGGTGCTAATAAATATGTATGTATGTTTATAAAAAAAAATAAAAATATAATTATAATAACAACAACCAAAGCAAAAATATTCAAAATCCCTAGGAAAAAAGTATACATACAGGCATAAAATTCATGAAAAAATACGTGCAAAATGTTTGAGGTCGTCAACTTGTTTGAAAATTCGGTAATTTCCGGTGCCAAGCCTTCAAAAAAAATGGCATCCGGATATGGTCTAATATTCTCATTTATTTCATTTAGTTTTAATGTATTCATTTTGAACCATCTTTTCACGTTATTCATATCATTTGTCATATTATCTTGACATTGTTGATCTGTATGTCCTTCTGTAAAAATCAGGGTATCATCAGCATATAATAAAATTTTACATTTTTGTAACACATTCGGCATGTCGTTTATACATATATGTATATAATAAAGAGCAATGACCCTAAAATGGATCCTGGCGGCACTCCATATTCATTATTTATACAGTCAGATTTTATATTATTTACTTTCACAATTTGTTTTCTTCCCGATAATTAAACCATTTAAACTCATTTTCTTGTATTCCATATATTTTTTTTATGCATGTTTTTTTATTTATTGTATCTTCATATATGAACTAACAATAGGTATTCAAATCTTAAATCTAACATATAATTAATAGGCCCGACCAATGCCAGACATAGCTAAGTGATAGTTGTAAATAATACATAAGTAGTGATAAGTAAAAAAAAATTTCAAGCAACTTCAATAGGAGTGTTTAGTATTAGAGCCCTTGTGTCTCTCTTTTTTAAGCGGAGGTGTCCAGTAAAGTTCAAAATATTACGAGCAAGCAAATTAGGATGTGACTCGAGTTTTGTTAGATATTTGCCTGCGTATTTTGCAATTTCATCAGTCACTAGTGGCATATTTAAATCACGATGTATATTTGAATTCTTAATGTACCATGGATCAGATGTTGTTAACCTTAAAATTTTGTTTTGTCTTCGTTGAATTCTCTCTACATTGGAAGCAGAAGCAGTGCCCCATAACTGGATACCGTAACACCATATTGGCTTTAAAAGCGACTTGTATATTAAAAGTTTGCAGTCTAGGCTGAGTGTTGAATTTGTGCCAATCAGCCAATGTACCTGAGTTAATTTTAGTTTCATTTGAGTTAACTTATAGTCAATGTGATGTTTCCATGTAAGCCGTCGATCGAGGTGTATACCAAGATATTTCACATGTGAATGTTGAGGAACAACTTGATTATTAATCCGAATGGGGGAACAAGTATCTCTTCGTAAGGTAATTGTTATATGGACACACTTTTGTTCATTTACCTTAATTCTCCATAAGTTTGGCCATAGTTCCATCTGGCTAATGTGTTCCTGGAGTTTTCGGGATGCCTCATCAGGGTTTTCGTGCATACTAAGGCAGGCGGTATCGTCGGCAAATGTAGAAGTGTGGATACTACTTCTCACAGGCATATCTCAAGTATAAATCAAATATAAAAATGGCCCCAGTATACTCCCCTGTGGCACACCGGATGACATAGTTTCAGGCATACTCATAAAGTGTCCTTCCACAACTGTAAATTTTCGTGAAAGAATGTAACTTTCCAAAAGATTTATAATGTTTATTTGTAAGTATATCTTCAATTTCAAAATCAGGCCTTCATGCCACACTTTATCAAATGCCTGAGAAACATCAATAAACAGGGCCGAAGAAAAGAAGTATTCCTCAAATGTTTTTCTGATAAATTGAACCAATCTATGCGTTTACTCAATGGTGCTATGCTGGCTTCTAAAACCAAATTGATGGTCCGGGATGCACCCATTGTCAGTTAAAATTGAAGACAATTTTGTCATGAGTAGCTTTTCAAAAAGCTTTGACATTGTTGACAGTAAACTTATTGGCCTATATTACTCAGCCTTGGTAAGATCTTTACCTGGCTTTGGAATCATTTTAACCTGGGAAAGCTTCCAGCAGTCTGGATAATACTCCAGTCGTAAAATGGCATTAAAAATGAATAACAGGATTCTAATTGCAGTACGAGGTAACTTAATCAGCATCTGGTTACTAATGCCATCCATACCGGGAGCTTTTTTCGGGTTGAGCTCGGCAATTAGTTGTTGTACATCACACATCGTAAATTTTAAGGGTCGAGGGGGTAAAGCAACTACACTCGGCAAATCAGCAACACCGGTAACATGTATTTGGTGTAAATACGGATTTTAAATGCTCAATAAATATGTTACCTTTTTCAGTATCGCTTCTTGCCCAACCTCCGGTAGATGTGCGCAGAGGTGGCTTAAGCTCAACGGGTGTTTTAAGCTTTTTAGCACAAAGAGTAATTAGATGCTGGTGTGACATCAAGACCTGAAAGATAATTTTTAAAAGATGCAGTTTTTTCAGATGCAAGCAACTCTTGGAGTCGTTTGGTGTGCTCTTTAAATCTGATTTTGTGTTGAGGTGATCTGTGCTGTTGCCATTCCCTTCTAGCTCTTCTTTGTTCACGTACGAGATGTTCAACGTCTGTAGAATAAATTTTATTGAACCCAGTATACGGATGGGAGGTAGTGGCATGTTCAGAAGCTTGTTTAATATTCTCGTTAAGATTTGCAATGTTCGATTCAATATCATTGGGTGTTATTAGCGTAATATTTTCCGTGCAATGACTACTAAGATATTTTTTGAATCCCAGCCAATTAACACGATTTATCATCTTGACATATGGGTGAGGTAAAGCGCTTCTCAGTGGGCTACATATTGTAACGATCGTGGGAGAGTGATCGGACGAGAGATCTAGGGAAGCTTCAACGTGAATTAATTCCCTAAAAATACTTTTATGACGCCGAAATCTGTAACATCCGGAATTTTTCGAACGTCAGTAGGCCAGTAAGTAGGCTCCCCACTCGAAATAACATCCAAGCCCATTTTTGAAATTGTGTTGAACAACGCCCTACCTCTAGGCGTAATAAGACGCGAACCCCAGAACGTATGCTTAGCATTGTAGTCGCCAGCTGCTACGAAACAAGGTCCAAGAGATTTGTAGAATTTCTCGTATTGGTCCTCAGTGATAGAAAATCTGGGAGGGGAGTAAATTGAAGATATCACGAAATTTGTACAAAAATTTTCAATACAGATATTTCTTGCTTGTAGACGTTCTTCACAAATGTTGTCAAGAATATAGTGCTTGAGTCTTGACTTTATTAGAATTGCTGATCCACCGCATGCTCTCCCTCTAGGGTCCTTTGTATCATGTAAAGTGTAACCATTCATTTTAAAGAGGCTTCTAGAAGTCAAATGAGTCTCAGAGTCAAACATTATATCAATATTTTTTTCCTTTTAAGAAGTTTATTATTCGACATATTGTCATAATTATATTTTAATTTGAAATTTATTTGCTTGTGGTTTAGCTTGGTCTATAAACTTCTTAAATGTTAAATTTTAGATTTTATTTTTCATTTTGCCTTGTAATTACTTTTATTGTTATCCAATGGATTTCTAATTGTATGAAGGTGTAGAAAAATAAAATAGATTCATATCGAATATAAATTATTTGCTGGGTTTTGTATGAGTTTCAAAGCCTACTAAACTTATTTTGTCTTTGTGATTTTCAAAAATATTATTATTCTATGAATTCTCATATAGTTTTTGAAAGTCTGTGCATAAAGTAAGTGGTTTGTGACTGTTCAAAATTTGTGGTTGAAGTCTACTGATGATTTGGTTTAAGCGCCAATGAAATACGTATATAGACCAAGCTAAACCACAAGCAAATAAATTTCAAATTAAAATATAATTATGACAATATGTCGAATAATAAACTTCTTAAATGTTAAATTTTAGATTTTATTTTTCATTTTGCTTTGTAATTACTTTTATTGTTATCCAATGGATTTCTAATTGTATGAAGGTGTAGAAAAATAAAATAGATTCATATCGAATATAAATTAAATTAAAATATTTTTTTCCGTAAGGAAGTGCTCAAGTTCATTTTTATGTTGGCGAATGCCGGTTGCGTTCCAGAAACATATTTTTAACGTGTTCATGGCTTGTTAAGTATAGCTTGAAGCAGTGTATTCTGCATTTGCAGGATTTCTTGCATCATGCTAGTCATATTTGTTGTAAAGTTGTTTATAGTTAGCAGCAGATTCTCAATAGTAGCTTCAAAGCGACTAAAGTTAAAGCTTGAATTTGCATTCGTTGACTTATTTGGCGGTGAAACATTTGGTGTGGGAATAGAACTAGCCTTAGCAGCATCGGCATACGATACACGTGAAGTAACTGGTTGGCTCACTGGAGCAAAAGAAGCGGAGTACGCGTTTAATGGTTGAGCTGGAGCTAATTTAGGTTTTTGCACCATGGCCTGCTTGACGAAAGAGTACACAGGACATCCTCTGTAGTTAGCGGTGTGATTACCTCCACAATTACTACATTTTTTTCCGCTTTATCTTTTGGTTTAGTACAACTAGCAGTACCGTGCAATTAACCGCAGATAACACACACTGTAGGTAAATTGCAGTAAGCTTCTGTATGGCCATATTCTTGACAATTATGGCACTGTACGGGTCCAGAACGCTTGTGAGGTTCTTCAACTGTTATTTTTCGGTATAAAAGGTATTTTAATGCTATAAATAGGATGAGTCTCGTTTTTTTCAACTGTATATCATTCGGCTCCAGTTCAACACGAAATAGGGGTTGGGGTACCTTTTCTCTGTTCATTATGTTTGATACATTCTTTACCTTAAATCCCTGGAGGACGAGTGCATCTTTTATTTCTTCAGGGACAACATAAGAATCTATGCCCTTCAATACGATCTGCAGGCCTTTAGCGCTCTTAAGCTGGTATGTGTAGAAGCTTGTTTTATTTGTTTCAAATTCAGAAACCATTTTGCGGAAATCCTTTTCGTCATAAATTTGAATTTTCGTTTCATCGATGTTGCCACGTTTTATTGGGACAATGTGGAATTTATTTTCACCAATGACCGAAATGAATTTTTTAATAAGGGCATTTGAATTTTTCTCTCTCAAGTAGATTGGTGGCGGCTTGGATGTTTTATTCGAGGATACATCGGGTTTTGTCGTTCTCATCTTGCAAAATTTTAAAACGGTTTTGGCGATTAGTTGAAGATGCGCTGTTATCCCTAGACATCTTTGGAGCGGATGAAATCTTTGAAGAATTCGGGCTTCACCCACGCTTTACCACGGTTATATATCTGTCCATACCGACTTGCACCTTGGGTTTTGAGCTACTGTTATCTGTAGTGATAACTTTTTTAAGTGATGAATACGAGCCTGAAGGGGATGATATAACTGACTTATATGAAGAAGTTCTAGGCAATTGTAATGTTAATGAATCACTACTATTTGGCATTGGACAAAGCGAAGTTGATCGCTGACGAAATATTGGCTTTGTCGTTAAAAAAACACTTTCATTAGATTTATTATTTCTATTTTTTTCATTAAGAGCTTCAGAACTCACAGTAAAATAAGCATTTCTGCCGTTAGAACTCACTTCATAATTTTTTGTATTTGAGGCATATAGAGTATTCCTCAAGGGCACTTTTTGTGTTTTTTGCTTACGGCTTTTTTGATTTTGTAATTTATGATTGTTTGTCTGTTTTTGAGGTACTCGTATAGATTATTCCTTAATGTCACTGTTTATGTTTTTTTTGTTTGAGTTTTTTGTATTTGTGATTTCCACTATGTAAAAAATATTATCAAAGCAATAAAGCTTATTTATTAAAGACGGTATGTACCTATTACGAATAATATGTACTACGAATATTTTATATATATATATATATATATATATAATTTTTTGTTTGTTTGGTATGTAAAAAAAATTCCGCTAATCGACTGTTCGCTATGAAGGTACCACGAGAATTGAGCTCAGTATCATATGCTCGAAAATTTACTATCAAAGTGCCAACCTTAAAAATCGTGTTGGCCTGTGTAATCATAACAATTATAATGATAATAAAAATATAAATATTTTTATAGTTATATTACGTTGTAATGTAGGTGCAGATGTATTTATAAATCTAAAATTGTAATTTAACTAAAAAGCAAAGTCATTACATTGTTTGTAAGCAAAAAATAATGATTTGATATCATTTAAATAATTTTCGTATTTTTTTCTTACCGTCAAAAATAGCGTGAAGATATTTTATATATAATATATATATTATTATATATATTATTATATATATTATAATATATATTATTATATATAGTTCAATATCTTCACGCTATTTTCCATCAATGTTTCGAATAGCTGTTTTGCATTTTATTTGATTTTTTTGAACTGATAAACACCCAGCAAACAGAAAGCCCTATATATATACCTATGTATGTGCTCTTGTTAAAAATTACACACATGTATGCATATGTATATTGTTTGTGAGTAAAAATAAATTATTATAAGTAGGAACGAACATTAATAATAAAAGGATAAAACGAAAAAGTGAAAGATACCTATTATAATATTTTTATGTGATTGAAGTGCTACTGCAAGCATAGACATTCTTGGAAATTAAGGAGCGAAGTACTTCGTCTTTCCGAAGAAGTTGCTCAAAATCTGTCCTGGTTGTACGACGACAAATATTGCGTTTAAAAAATATTACGGTTAGAGGATTGAGCGTTACAGCTGGTAATAAAATTATTATAACTGAGTTCATTTAAATAAAATAATAATAATATTTAAAACCTGCTAGGCACATTTTTATTCTAAAAGGTGTCTTATTTCAAAAACTCACAGTTAATAATTTTCTAACAGGCTAAAACTTGCAAACAAAATAAAGTAGATTAGAAATCAGCGAAATTATTAAAAAATCTTTGATTAATTAAAACATTACTATTTTATATGTACTTATATTATTTACTTATGAGCTCTAATGCATACGTATGTATTACTGATGTAACGAATGATAATTTTTGATATTCGCGAATACGAATATAAATATTTGAAACGATATTCGCGAATGCGAATACGAATTTTATATGCAATATGAAATGTTAAAAAATTGTTATGAAAAACGACTTCACACTAGGATTTATGCATTAATATTAATTTACTTGGAAAAATATTCATATTCTTCACGATAATGAACTGATCTCTATAATAGACAACTCTTTTAAATCATATATTAAAAAAAAAAATTTAAGTAGGACCAGCACTCAATGGATAACCCTTATAGGAAAATACGTTATGGCGAGGAACATAGAAGGAGTAGTGTCTGTGGACATTCGATTTAAACCTTCCGACGTTTAAAGTGACAGGAAACACTTCCGCAGGTAGTTTATTCCACATACGAATAGTACGGCTAAAAAAGGAATTCTCTCTGTAATGCGTAATGCGATTTATTGGCCAATCAACCAAAAAAAGTGCCCTTAATGAAGCTCGTGTTGTGCGTGAAAATTTTCGGGTTTCAGTAACAAGTTCCCTAATTTCATTAGAAGACATTCCATTGTAGTAACGATAGAACAAGGAAATGTACCCCACATTGCATCGATGCTTCAATGAGTCAATAGAGTTGGATACCCTACTGTCACCAATGAGCTTCTTCGTCCTCTCTTGTACCCGGTCTAGCAATTTCAAAATAGACTTTGAAGCTCTGGCCCATACATGAGAGTTGTATTCCAATTTTCGGTCGGTTATAAGTGGTATAAATAGTAAGAAGATCAGATGGGGTGAAGTATTGCTTACACCGTTATAAAAAAACTAGGTACTTGAATGCTTCTTTTGAGATCTGAAAAATATGCTCAGTCCAGGGGACATCACACTGAATTTTCATGCCAAGAACAATAAGAGCTTCCGATTCCTTAATACCTATACCACCCATAGTTACAGAGGCAGCAGAATTTATGGTCATGCGTCTATGAGTAATCGTACAGCATTGGGTCTTACTGGCGTTAAAATCGACCCTATTCGCATTACCCCATTTAGAAATTTTTGCTAAATCGCAGTTTAATGTCTCATTCATTGTTTCTTTGTGAGGAAACTCGATAAGAATCGAGAGAAGTTATCACCGACACCAAGGGCAATACATTTTGACAAGAGTGCACCATGCCACACTCTATCAAACGCCTTGGAGATATCTAGAGCCACCACCTTACTTTCGCCAAAATGGTGGACTAAATTACACCATTTCTGCGAGAGGAGGGCAAGTAGGGGTCCCGTAGAGCGGCCTCTACGAAATCCATACTGCCGGTCATTGAGTAAGCTGTTGGACTCCAGATACCTTACAAGATGGAAATTCACCATATTTACCATCACTTTGGAAAGTGCAGAACATATTGCGATTGGGCGATAATTTTCATGGTCATTTTTTTCTCCTTTTTTAGGGATTGGAGTAACATTAGCATCCTTCCAACACACTGGGAACTCACCAGCATAGTACAATGTGCTGAAGAGGTTAGCTAATGGACGTGATAGCGTCGAGGAACACTGCTTCAAGACCTGTGCGGGAATGCCATCCAGCCCGCGAGACTTGTTTATGTTGAGTTCCGATAAAAACTTTTTTACTGCCCGAGCTCGAAAGAATATCTCAGGCATAGTAGTGGATACTCTCTCTAGCACAGGCAGTGGCAGATTGCTTTCCGGCAAGTAGGAATTACTTGCAAATATTTCAGCTAGAAGGTTAGCTTTATCACCCGGGTCAGTGAATATTAGGTCATCCTTTAAGAGAGTGGGAATTGAAGAATTAGCATTATTCTTTACTCTTTTAACGAATGACTAAAAGGTCTTACTACCCCGAAGGGCAGCAAGAACCTTAGCACGGACACGTTGATCGGAAAGAGCTTTTTTACGCCTCAGTACTTTGGCACACGAAGATCTCGCCCTTTTGCGTAGAAAATCAGTATCAGCGTTTTGATTATTTCGCCAAATACTGAATTCACAACATTCACAACATTGTTGCCATTTTTGGATTTTCACTGCTAGATCTGACATTTTCATTAGTTAAAAAGCATTAAACTTGTTTAAATGAAAATTTGTTGAAAATATAAAAATTTTATTATTTAAAAAGAGTCTTCTGTAAAGAGGATTTTTCTCATAAATGTACATGCATTGTAGTGTAAAGATTTCCTGAGGATCTGTACTAGCAACAGTGAAATGCGCATAGGAACCAGCTAACCCTTCAATAATTAATATTAATGTATTTTTAATAATATAAAAATTTACTGAATAAGTAAAATAATAATTTTTGGTTTTTGGTGCATTAAAAAGATTTAAACGTAATTGTAACATTGCCAAAAATTACCAATTATTACCTATTTTATGTTTTTATGTGCTATAAAAATACTCGTAAATACCAATTAGTTTGTATAAATATGAAATTCAAAACTTCTTCAATAATTTTTTCTACATTTTAATCTGGCATTATACTTTTATTCTATAGAACATTTTAGCAGAATTTTATGTCCAATTTAGCATTCTCACATCGACATTTTCTGGCAACACTGCATCACAATATACGCTTTAACTGTCCCTATAGACCAGCAACCAGCGTTACCGTTAAAAAATTTTAAAAAGGGGCACAAAAAGGGGATTTTCAAAAAAAAGTGGCACAAAAATGGATTTCTAAGCAAAATAGGGCAATTTCAATATCACGAAAAATTAAAGAAACAAGCAAACTTATTAAGTTATTTATATTTTAAACAAACAATAAAAACACACTTCTCATGTATAAGAAGTAGTAAAGCATTCATTTTATGAGAACTCATATCCTACGTTTATACGCACGTGTTATTTGCAAGTAAAAATTCCAACTTACTAACTCACTAGAACAATTACTAATTACTGGGGATATGGGTATACAGAAAAAGAAACTTTTAGTTTTATAATTGCTTATTTGGTGACAACGAATATATGTCTATAGTACTGGCCGTTTAAACAGCTGGTTCAGTATTTGCAAATACAGTTTTTATTTGCAAATGAGATCATAAACATTTGGGATATTATAGTATGTACTCATAAATTAACACGTTTTAAAGTAATAAAACGAAAAAATATGACTACTTGGAGCAACCCCTTATAATTTACAATTATAAACATTGTACTAATTTGTATTTTGGTTTTAGTACCTTTGTACATTGCTTACTCTCTCTCTCAATTCCTTTGTTAAACTCTCGCATATTTCTACATGTAGTTATGACAAATAATAAACATAGCTGAGAAAGTCTTATTACTTTATGATCTTTTTGTTTGAGCCACAAACAAATTTTTTTAAACTATGCTAAAATTATAAGACATTATGACACTTAAGACACCCTTCTGAATACCCCAATTGTATAGATAGCAACTAAATATAAAAAAAAATCATAAAATCTATGTTAATAATATAACAGTGGTCAAATTGCGGCATTTGATATCGATCGAAATTCCAATAGAAAATAAATGGAAATTTCGTTAGATATCTCTGCCGTAATTTGCTTCAGTTCTTAAGTATAAAAAAAGATCCAAGAATATATAAATAATATTTTTGGCATTTTTTGGGTCATGGTTCATTTTCAAAAAAATTCACTTAACCATATAAAGTTTTGATCAAAAATATGAAAATTCGATTCTGAGGAGGATAATATTAATCTTTTTTTGGCATTATGCATAGTTATTAAATACCTATTCTTTGAAATTTTACATCTGTACTTATTAATAAATTCTTCACATGGAATTAATTCTTCCAAATCGTTTTGTAATAAATTTAAAGCAGACAGCATGGACTGACAAGTATCTACTTCCAGTCTATTTGATAATTTTTTAGTAATGCTAATTTATGTTTATGTGTTTATATATCCTTTACAAAAAATGGAAAAAGGGTTTTCATGCACATATAGGTCTGTCTGTACGTGAAATCAATTTTCCGAAGCTCTCAGAAATGCTAGAGACTTCGTTCTTAGACTGGTATGTCAGAAATATTCCGAAAGAGATTGGTATTGAAAATCAGCAAAATCGAGCAGACAGTTTCAGAGCTGGAAGACTTAAACTTTATTTTTCCATACAAAATAACTACCGAAAACTAGTTAATATAATTTTTTTTTTTTAATTTTTTTATAGTTCAGTATGAATAAAATTGGTATTTCTGATTTAAAAAAAAATTTTAAATTAAAAAGCCGTTTCTGGGGTTGGAAAACTTTGACGTATTTTATACAAAAGTAACTTACTAAACAAATTTTTCCTTTGTTTCTATAAACTAAACATATCTTATCTATATTTAACAGGCTAAGGTTCGTATCGCCTTGCAAGCCAAATTACATGTGATAATTATTAATGAACAAATAATATCAAATTTAGTTGTAAATATTCTGACAACAACACATAGTTGAACGGAACAGCTAGCGTTCTTCTGTGTTTTTTCCACTGTGTGTGGTATTAGTTGATGTAGATTTGTGCCTTATATACGAAACTTTTTTGCAAATGAAATATGTAAATTGTTTTGATTCATCGTATTTCAATTTGCTGAAAAGTGTTTTGTAATGAAAGCTCAAATTTACCATCTCTAAATTTACAACAGTTTTACCATTGTCGTTTGTTCTTTACTAATTATGCACATGTTAGTTAATTTGCTTATTTTTTTCTACTTTAGACAAACTTTTTTGGTTTGTTACTATTAAGTATATTTGATTTTTTATTTTTTGCCACAAGCCCATGACTATTAATTTAGTTAATTTAACTATTCTTCGAACTTAATCTGTTTCTATATTTAACAGGCTAAAGTGCGTATCGCCCTGTAAGACAAATTGCATGTGATAATTATTAATGAACAAATAACATCAAACTTAGTTGTAAATATTCTGACAACAACACATCTTTATATATAAAACGGAATGTGTGTTTTTTTTTATTTGTTTGCTTGTTTGTACCTTATAGGAGACCAGACCTCTGGACCGATATTTTTGAAATTTTCACAACATTTAACTGGGACTCTGGATTGTATTATAGGCTACTTTATTTTCAAGCATACCCACTTTTACGCCTACTTTTTTAAATTATGTTACACCTTTCACATAGTTTTTAACAGGTTTTATAATTTTAACGAGCATAACTCCGTCATTTGTTAATCAATTTTCAAAATATTTGCATATAAAAAGTCCGCTAAATTTTCTTTGCGGGGAGTGAGTGTCACAGCTAAATGCCCGCCCCTGCAATTGACTACAAACTAACTTTGTCATCTATCGACCAATTTTCAAAATACTTTTTGCATATGGAAGAAGCCCACTAATTTTTTTAATGCTGAGAGGGGAAGAAGGGGGCTAAGTCTGCCCGCTAAAAATGGATTATCAAATTGCCTTGTCGTTTGTAAACCAAATTTTCAAAATTCTTTTTGCATATAAAAAAGGTCAACTAATTTTTTTTAATTGTTGGTGAGATGGGAGCAAAATATCCCCCTCAAAAACTGATTATCAAATATTTTTGGATGGATTATCACATTACTTTGTTTGTGGATCAATTTTCAAAACTATTTCTTACTTTGGAATGAGTCTAATCAATAAAAAATTTTGATTAATTATAGAAAAAGTTTTCGAGAATTATTTTTTTTAGAAATTGTGGGAGGGGGTAGCAAAGCACACCGGGTTAAGCTAGTATCTTATATTATTAAAAGAAGGAGATTGTAGTAATAAATCAGAAATGGATGATTCCAGGTTTGGGAAACTTACAACCTTTGTGATAAAAATAATTAACTACCGAAAAGTATTTTTTATTTATTTTTATTAAATAAACTTATTTTATACTTCAGTTCGAATAAAATTGATATTTCAAATAAAAAAATTTAAAAGACGTTTCCTGGTTGGATAACTATAACTTTTTTACACAAAAGTAACTTACTAAAACAAATTTTTCTTTTTTTCCTATAATTTAAACATATATTATGTTTATAAAAGAAAGAGATTGATGTGAGATATAAGAAAAATCAAAAAGGATTATTCCAGGGTTGGGAAACTTACAATCTTTGCGATATAAAAAATTAACTACAAAACTAATTTTAGTTTTTTTATTAAATAAACTTGTTTTAATACTTCAGTACGAATAAAGTTGATATTTCTAATTAAAACATTAAATATAAAAATTTAGAAGACGTTTCCAGGATTGGAAAACTTTAACTTTTTTCTCATACTAAAGTAACTTACTAAAACAAATTTTTCCTTTTTTTTCTTTAAATTAAACATATCTTACGTTCCTTAAAGAAAAGATTGATGTTGGGAAACTTACACTTTTTGTGATATAAAAAAGTAACTTAAGCCTACAGTATAGTACACGGCATATAAAAATCCACATGCGCATGTGAATATGACGTCAAGAGAATTATCAGCATGTTAGTTGCAATTTTCTTAATTATTTGTAGTTACTACATGTAAAATATTGGTATTATTTTTGTTCCAAAATCTAAAAATTACAAATTTAGCAGAGTCGGACACATTTCCAGAGACAGCACATGAGTAGCGATGTAAATTTCTCAATTTACATGTATTACTAGTACACGGCATGTAGCCAATGTAGCTTCATGAAGACGTCAACATTACGTCAGAGTCACATGTGCATGTGTAGTTTTGCATGCCGTGTACTGTAGGCTTAAGTTTTTTAAATTTTTTAATCAGAAATAATTCTTAGTCCGGCTTAAGTTCAGTAGTTTCAATTCTTTATTGAATGAAATATTTTTATTAATTAAAGTGATTTTCTAAAGAAGAAAAGAAAAATTAAACTTAGACCTTAAGGGCAAATAAATCAGTCATTAATTATATGTATTTTATTTTTAAATCAGGTTTAAACATAAAATTTTGTTTTTCACCACAAAATTAAATGAATCTTAAATAGCCAACATTGTGCATTTAAGCATTGTTTAAGTTTTACAAACATACCATATGTTTTGGGCATGAGTGTGTTTTTTGAATGCATGTACGCGAACATCATGTGGTCTTATTAAAATAAATTTCGTTTAATTTTCGAAAATATACAACAAATGTAACACACGTTTTCATATACCCAGCTAAAAAAATTATATATGGTCCATATATTTTTAATATATGAATGTATATAACTATATATGAATATGAATGAATTCATGTATGGAAATATATGGGATTATACATGGCAAAACTATTATATATGAACTAATATATGGACTTATATATGAAATGTATTATAATAAAGCTCTTCATATGTGGATCCATATATGTATAAATATAAAATTTTATATATGGAGCCATATAAGAATGTATGCATACATGATATCTCACATAAGATCGTTTTCGTAATCAAAAAAGCTTGGAATTTTATCACTGCTGAATTGGAAATCCATTAGAAAATACATACGGTATGCAAAGTTTATATATGCGTACCCTCAACGTTTAAAAAAGAAAAACTTTTTGTTACAAAAAACCATTCTTGTATGATTTTATACATTGTGGCCCCATTTAATATATCAAATAATCAAAAGGATAATCTTGTCATTAATTTTATAGAAAATAAAAAAATTCTCTAGATAAGAAACAAATTTCATGTTACTGTATTGAAAACTTTTGTTAGACGGATTATTTTTGCTTTTATAATTAATTGCATTAGTTTTTAATCTGATTTCTTAAGCTAAATGTTATGCACGAATATGATTTATGTTTTTTTTTTAAATAATTGATTCACCTTTTGATTAATGAAATGACTTTTAGTTCGTTTTGAATTATTTGTCCAAACAAATGTTTCATTAAATACAGTATTTACCGCTTATATGCACGCCGGTTGTAAGCATTTATCGTTTATATGCAGCCGAACTTGAACAATATTTCTTTTGTATATAAAATACACGCAATATTTTTTAATATATGCATTACGCTTATATGCATTTCTCGCTTTTATGCACCAAAATTATATAGGATTTGGAGAAATTGAATGTAAAAAATTCTCATATATGTTTAAATTTTTCATCATAAATAAAGCAAATGTAGAAAAATTGTTTCATCGCAAAAAATTAAATGAATTGCCTTCAAATCTTCAACTTAAATTATATATTTTTTAAATTATTAATTAAAAACTGACTGTATTTAAGCTGAAATATAATTTTAAAGTCAAAGCACTGATCTCAACAAAATTATAACATGTATGTATATATATTATTTCAATGAAATTGAATTTACAAAACCTATACATACTGTGAACTCTTATTTTAAGTTATTTTTGTTTCAAATTGATTGATCTCAATAAAAATTTTTAAAAACACAAAACAAAGTAGCAATGCGCATGCATATTCTGTTTTTACAATTACATTTCTGAAATTCTGGTGCAAGTACTAGTAAATACATATGTATATAACATCTTTTTTATATAAGCACCACCGATGCAACTAAACGAGTTTTTCTACATGCATTACAAATGCATATAACCGAGTTTTGGTAAATGGATATCCCGCTTATAAGCACTAAATGTCGAGCAAATTACGAAGTGCATATAAGTGGTAAATACTGTCTAAAAAAAATTAATTTTAGTAATTTAATTTATTGCACAGCAGTGCGCTTTTGTGAATCAAGAGTGTATGAGTATGCAATTTGCATACTGTGTAGGGATTTTGCACATACATGTATGAAAATTTATGAATATACATATATAATCATATATGCCCATATACCCTCATTTTTCGGATCCGAACCATATATGGGATATCATATATGCTCCATACATATTTTTTTAGCTGGGTAATGAAATATTTAAATAGAAAAATGCATTCTGATGCTCTTTTTATATCATAAAATGTGTTTTTTGCTATTTCACTTTTTTGCAAATTTATAATCTATGGAAAGCTTTCCATAATATTTGGAAATACTGTAGTGCTACCATACTTTCCACGTAATTTGATATTAACTTTAATTAGCCACTGAAAAAATGAAAGTGTATTTAAATCAATTTTAATTTTGTGTGAAAATTAACTTAAACTATGCTTAAACATTCAGTGATTTATTAGCTATAAGCTGGGGGAAATACCGATACTTTTCTGTGCAGCCACGCACTTTATCAGCACCCTAGTCTATATACTTGGGTAGAGATTCTTATTAATATCAGCTATTTAACTTAAATTTTCAATGAAACAGAATATGAGAAATTATTGTTGTGTATACAATTGATTTACCTTTGGTAAACACATTTATAAGTATCACTATTAATAATCTGTTTTTCCATTTTTTTTTCATTTTTCTATTTAGGTTAGCACGAAATTATATTACTCTACCTAAGTATGTTTAAATATTCTTACTTATCTTTTACGATCATCACATTAATTATTTTTACTTATTCGATGTACAATCGGTACATGCATGTAAGTATTATTGTAGTGGCTTTATGTTAACTTTGTGTTTGCTTTTCCACAATATTTGTTTGGCTTTCCAGCATTCTGAAACTGTGATTGCCAAGTGAACAGTGATTGCCAAGTGAACATATTTTGCCACTTTCCCATGATGAATTAAGTGAGACATTTTTAGATTCTTTAATTGAACTGTAGTGAATTTTAATCAGAAATAATTCATAGTTAGGCTTAAGTTCAGTAATTTCAATTATTTATTGAATGAAATATTTTTATTAATTAATGTAAGTTACTACAGAAGAGAAAAAAATTAAATTTGGCATTTAAGATGAGGGAAATAACGAGTCTATCTACTTGGGTAAAGATTCTTATTAGTATCAGCTATTTAACTTAAATTTTCAATGAAACGGAACAACAATCATTTCTTTAGAATCTCACATTAATTAATAAAAATTTCATTCAATAAAGAATTGATATTACCACGCTTTTGAGGCTTTTTTGTTCTAAAATTTCAAGCCTTTGCCGGCTATTTTTTGTCGTGTATTTAAGTCTGATTATTCTTTAAATGCTTAATGCATTTTTTTATCCATGGTTTAATAAAAAGAGGAATTTTTAATAATTTTTTGTATGTTAACATATGAATTTGGCAGCACTAGCTGTCGTTTTGTATACAACACGTGAAAGTTGAACAATGTTCAACTATTTGCGAGGTACGCGCGTCGCGAACTTCTGTATGTAACTTGCCTTATGGAAACACACTATTTCAACTTTTTTGACAGACGCGTGTATCGCATTAGCGCATTTGACGCGTGTTATGTACTTCCACCTTTATGTTAAATCTAAATAGCAAAATAAATGAACGATTCACCACTGACTGCTACTAAGTATTACAGATATCATCGATTACGTAATGTATATTTTTACCACTGGGTCATGAAATAAAACTAATTATTCCTTTCATAATTAAATAATACATGTATTGCACATTTTAGGAAGAAATATTTTAGTACTAAAAATCCGAAAAATCAAAGGCCACTAAACCACTTATTATAATACTAATGTCGGTCATTGATAACACTTTTCATTTAATTTCAATTTAACGAGGTAATATTGACGAAACAAAAATACAAACTTATGCAGAAAAGGATTTCCGAAAAATTGTGACAGAATTTGAAAACAATAAAACAAGTTTCTATACATACCAACTTTAGACTGCTAAAGGAATACAGATATTATAAAAGGGCATAGATTCCTATGTTGACCCCGGAGAGGTACCCCAGCCTCTATTTCGTGTTGAACTAGAGCCAAGTGATATACAGTTGAAAAAAAAACAAGGCACATCCAATTTATAGCCTTAAATAACTCTTGTACCGAAAATTCACAGTTGAAGAGCCACATCAGCGTTCAGGTCCCGTGCAGTGCCATAATTGCCAAGAATATGGCCATACAAAAACTTACTGCAATTTACCAACAGTGTGTTATCTGCCGTAAATTGAACGGTACTGCTAGCTGCACTAAGCCAAAAGATCAACCAGAAAAAAATTTAGTAATTGTGGAGGTAATCACACCGATAACTAACAGGATGCCCTGAATATTCTTTCGTTAAACAGGCTATGGGTCAGAAACCTAAATTAGCTTCAGCTCAACCATTAAAAACCTACTCCGCCACTTTTTCTCCAGTGAACCAACCAGGGGGCAAATCACCGCATGCGAAATCGAGTACTTTGTCATCGACATTTTGTTAACGTGGATCATGCCAATCGTTAACGAAACGTATCTACTCGAAGTTGCACTCGATTGGAAATCTAGGAAACTCTAGCTTTTTGCCGCGAAACAAAACAAAGGAAGAAAGAAACAAGAAATATGCATACCCTGCTAAAAAAATTATATATGGTCCATATATTTTTAATATATGAATGTATATAACTATATATAAATATGTATGAATTCATGTATGGAAATATATGGGATTATACATGGCAAAACTATTATATATGAACTAATATATGGACTAATATATGAAATGTATTATCACATATGAGCTCATATATGAAAATTTAATTATGAAGCTCCTCATATGTGGATTCATATATAAATATAAGATTTTATATATGGAGCCATATAAGAATGTATACATACATGATATCTCACATAAGATCGTTTTTGCAATCAAAAAAGCTTGGAATTTTATCTCTGTTGAATTGGATATCCATTGGAAAATACATACGTTATGCAAAGTTTATATGCGTACCCTCAACGTTTGAAAAAGAAAAACTTTTGTTACAAAAAAACCATTCTTGTGTGATTTTATACATTGTGGCACCATTTAATATATCAAATAATCAAAAGGATAATCCAGTCATTAATTTTATAGAAAATAACAAAGTTCTCTAGATAAGAAACAAAGTTCATATTACTGTATTGAAAACTATTGTTAGAGGGATTATTTTTTCTTTTATAATTACTTGCATTAGTTTTTAATCTGATTTCTTAAGCTAAGTGTTATGTTCGAATATGATTTATGTGTTTTTAAATAATTCATTCACCTTTTGATGAATGAAATGACTTTTAGTTCGTTTTGAATTATTTGCCCAAACAAATGTTTCATTAAATACAACCTCTGTCTCAAGTCTAAAAAAAATTAATTGTTGCAATTTAATTTATTGCACAGCAGTGCGCTTTTGTGAATCAATAGTGTATGAATATGAACTTTGCATACTGTGTATGAAAATGTATGAATATATACAATCATATATGCCCATATACCCTCATTTTTCGGATCCGAACCATATATGGGATACCATATATGCTCCATACATAATTTTTTAGCTGGGTAAGTATTTATATTTTCGCACAACTAGTTTTGAAATAAAAATTTTATTTGTCTTTAGGGAAAGTGATTATCTATACCAAGGTTGCCCAATAGACAGTGCAAAAAAATTAATAATGAAAAAATCGCTTCCAGAACAAATGCAAATATAATAAATGGGAACCAAAAAAGTCTTCGAGCAATTTATGATGGAACATTCCGTTTCGTTTTGTTTTTCTTATTGTCAGCAATGCAAGAAATAGTAGTAATATAAAATACGATCGAATACCGTGATCCATATAATTGCAGCTATGTTAATATTTCTCTACACGAAGGTGCACTCTATTTCGAATGCCGTGATTTGGCCCCAGTTGCTTCAGTTTATCGTATGCCGATGCTGCTAATGCTAGTTCTATTCCCACACAAAATGTTTCAACGCCAAATAATTCAACGAATGCAAACTCAAGCTTTAACTTTAGTCGCCTTGAAGATACTGTTGAGAATCTGGTGCTAATTATAAACAACTTTACAACAAATATGACTAGCATGATGCAAGAAATGCTGCGAATGCAGAATACACGGCTTCAAGAATTAGTTAACAAACCATGAACATGTTAAAAATATGTTTCTGGAACGCAAATGGTATTCGCCAACATAAAAATTACTCCCCTCCCAGATTCGCAATCACTTGTTTTTTAGCAGCTGGAGAGTACAATCAAAACATACGTTTTGGAGTTCACGTCTTTGTACACCTAGAGGTCCAGCATTGTTCAACACAATTTCAACAACTAAGAGTGCTATATTCGGCTGTGCCGAATCTTATATACCCTTTACCAAAGTGCGTTTATGTAGTATAGAGATACATAGATAAGCACAGAGATATGTATGTACATATTAATTTTTTTTTTAAAATTCATACTTTTTGTGCAATTTTTAGGTTTTAGGCATTATGTTTAATTTGGTGCTTTTTTGCGATTTTTTTTCATATAGACAATTTTTTTGGTTTTGGCGATTTTTTTGGTTTTTGTCGTTTTTTTTTAATTTTGGCATTTTTTCGTTCTGGTGATTTTTTTGATTTTGACGATTTTTTTTTCATTTAGGCGATTTTTTTATTTTTTATGTATTTTATTTTTTTTATTTTTTTGTGGCAATTTTTTTAGTTTTGACACTTTTTTCTCGTTTTGGCAATTTTTTCGGTTTTGGCGACTTTTTTCCTTTTGGCAATTTGTTTGATTTTGAAAATTTTTTTCATTTAGGCGATTTTTTTTCATATAGGCAAATTTTGTTTAGTTTTGGCGATTTTTTCGGTTTTTGGCGTTTTTATTTCTTTTTGGCGATTTTTTTTCATATAGGCAATTTTTTTTTGTTTTGGCGATTTTTTTCGGTTTTTGGCGTTTTTTTTTTGGCGATTAATTTTCGTTTTGGCGATTTTTTAGTGTTTGGCGATTTTTTTCATTTAGGCGATTTTTTTTTAATTTTTGGCAATTTTTGTTCATATAAGCATTTTTTTGTTTTGGCGATTTTTGCGGATTTTTGTCATTGTGGGAATTTTTAGTTGTTTTGACACTTTTTTCTCCTTTTGGCGATTTTTTTCGGTTTTTGACGTTTTTTTTAATTTTGGCGATTTATTTTCATTTAGGCAATTTTTTTTTTAATTTTTGGCGATTTTTTTTCATATAGGCAATTTATTCTCGTTTTGGCGATTTTTTTCGGTTTTTGACGTTTTTTTTTAATTTTGGCGATTTATTTTCGTTTTGGCGATTTTTTTGAATTTTGCCGATTTTTTTTTCATTTAGGCGATTTTTTTTAATTTTTGGCGATTTTTTTTCATATAGGCAATTTTTTTTTTTTGTTTCTGTGATTTTTTTCGGTTTTTGACGTTTTTTTTAATTTTAGCGATTTATTTTCGTTTCGGCGTTTTGTTTTGATTTTGGCGATTTTTTTTCATTTAGGCGATTTTTTTGTCATTTTTGGCGATTTTAGTTTATATAAGCATTTTTTTTTATTTTGGCGATTTTTTTCGGTTTTTGGCGTTTTTTTAATTTTCGCGATTTTTTTTGGTTTAGCGATTTTTTTAATTTGACGATTTTTTTCATTTAGGCGATTTTTTTTTTGTTTTGGCGATTTTTTAGTGTTTGGCGTTTTTTTTTTAATTTTGGCGATTTATTTTCGTTTTGGCGATTTTTTTTTTATTTTGGCAATTTTTTTCATTTAGGCGATTTTTTTTAATTTTTGGCGATTTTTGTTCATATAACCATTTTTTTTGACGATTTTAGCGGTTTTTGGCGTTTTTTTGTCATTGTGGCAATTTATTTTTAGTTTTGACACGTTTTTCTGGTTTTGGCGATTTTTTTCGGTTTCTGGTGTTTTTTTTAATTTTAGCGTTTTTTTCATTTTGGCGATTTTTTTCGTTTTGGCGATTTTTTTTAAATTTTTGGCGATTTTATAATTTTTGGATTTTTTAGATTTACCGTTTTTGAAAATTTCAACAGTTTAGCTCTTATGGTTTCCAAGATATAGCAATTTGTTAAAATTACATAGTCAAAATTGCATTAACTGATGGACCACCCTTTAATTTAAATTTTTTTAATTTTAGTGTTAATTGTTGTAGCATATATAAAAATACATTAATTTTACAAATTTCAAGTGTCAATATGCATATGTACATACATAATACAATTGTATGTATATTACATGGGATTTTAAAAGTTTTCGTCACTCATTTTGGAACACCCTTTAATTTTTAGCTTTTATATATTTGTTGTTGTAGCGACCAAAGTTCTACATACACTGTCCAAATTTCAGACCCGTAGCTTTTACCGTTCCTGAGAAAATAGCCTTCTTCCTAAAACATGAAATATGTTTAATTATTAGAAAAAAAGTTAAAGTTTTCCAACCCTGGAAACGTTTTTTTTTAAATTTTTAAAATTTTTTTTTTTAATTATAAATACCAATTTTATTATTAATTTTTAGTATAAAATAAGTTAATTTAATAAAAAAGTAATGAAAACTTGTTTTCGGTAGTTATTTTCTATGGGAATATTGAGTATGAGTTTTCCAGCTCTGAAACCGTCTGCTCGATTTTGCTGATTTTAGCAAAATTTTTCGGAAAATTTCTGACACACCAGTCCAAGAACGAAGTCTCTAGCTGTTCTGGGAGCTTGGAAAACCCGATTTCACGTACAGACAGACGGACAGACGGACATCGCTTGTTCGTCTTCCCTATGCATAAGGATCCAGAATATATATGCTTTATGTGTCGCTTATTAATATTCTAGAAATTACAAACGGAATGACAAACCTATATATACCCTTTTACCATTTTTTGGTAAAGGGTATAAAAATGGGATCATGAAAAATATTTCTAGGGATTTAGTTAACGTTGAAGCTTCTTTAGATTTATCCTCCGGTCACTCCCCTACTATCGTTACAATATGTTACCCACTTAGAAGCGACATACCTCACCCATATATGAAGATAATCAATCGTGTTAATTGCCTGGGATTAAAAAAAATATATTAGTAGTCATTGCACGGGAAAAATTATGCTAAGAACACCCAATGATATTGAAACTAATATTGCCAATCTTAACGAAATTATTAAACAGGCTGTTGAACATGCCACTATTTCGCATCCGCAGACTGGGTTTAATAAAATGTATTCAACTGATATTGAACATCTCGTGTGTGAACAAAGAAGAGCTAGGAGGGAATGACAAAAGCACAGATCACCCCAATATAAAATCAGACTTAAGGAGTGTACTAAACGACTCCAAGAGTGGCTTGCATAAAAAACTGTATATCTTAAAAATTATTTGGAAGGTCTTGATGTCACACCAGCACCTGGCACGCTGCTAGAAAGCTTAAAACACGCGTTGAGCCACCTCTGCGCACATATACCGGAGGTTGAGCAAGAAGCGATACGGAAAAATGTAAAATATTTGCTGAGCACTTAAAATCCATATTTACGTCAAATACATGTACTGGTGTTGCTGATTTGCCGAGTGTAGTTGCTCTACCCCCTCGAGCCTTAAAGTTTAAGATGCGTGATGTACATAAAGTAATTGCTGAACTCAAGCCAAAGAAAGCTCCAGGTATTGATGGAATTAGTAACAAGATGCTGATGAACTCGCCGCATATTGCAATAAGAATCTTGCTGTTTATTTCTAATGCCATAATACGACTGGAGTATTATTCACAACACTTTAATCTTGCCAAGGTCAAAATGATTCCAAAGCCCGGCAAAGTTCTTACCAAAGCTGAGTCATATAGGCCAATAAGTTTGCTGTCAACTGTGTCAAAACTCTTCGAAAAGCTGCTCATGACAAAATTGTCCCCTATTCTAACAGATAATATGTGCAAACCGACCCATGAATTTGGTTTTAGAAGTCAGCATAGCACCATTGAACAAACGCATAGATTGGTTCAATTTATAAGCAAAACATTTGAAGAAAAGAAGTATAGTTCTGCCTTGCTTATTGATGTTTCTCAGGCATTTGATAAAGTTTGGCATGATGGCCTGATTTTAAAATTGAAGACATATCTACCAAGTAACATTCTTAAACTTTTAGAAAGTTATATTTTAGGCCGGAAATTAAATTTTCACAGACAGAATGAATTGTATTTATTTTAATAAAACTCGAGTTTTAAAAGTTTTGACATATGTAGTTACGTTAAATGTCTAGCATATATGCTAGAGTAGAGCAACTATAAATAATAAATAAATCCATCATCGGTTTCGATCAAATAACTAGTGAATGTAAAATTGTTGCAAATGTGTTAGTGAAAAAATGTTCTTTTTCTAAGTTTAAGTCATTTAAGGGTAAATAACACAAAATATTTACTGAATAGAACATTTATAAGATAAATATATGTATGCACATAATAAAATAAATAATGTACTAAAAGTACCAAATACCATATTCTTAAAAATCTTATTTTTAACAAAGAAATCGTATACGATTGTTAAAGTTAAAGCATGCATTAAAACCGGCTTTGCCATACAAAATTCGTTTGTTAAACCAACTTTAATTTTACCAATTGTTTTTGCATAAGGAGGTTAGTCGTTTTAACATCCCAAGAAACTTCGAAAATAAGATAAATCTTCACATATGGTAACACTGATGATGGCAAACAGCAGGCAATTATTTAGAATTTTTTTCTTTTGCAACTAACTTCATTGTGAAACGCGTTGTCGAAATCGGATTTTCCAATACCCTTGCCGCCTCGCTATTTCGGAATGATCCACACAAAATGTATAGACATGCGAACTTTTGACAGCTAACATTCGCTTGCCGCTTTTGTTTAGGTATGGCGGTATGGCTGTAAAATAATCGAAAGATGTTAATGGGACATAGAGATTTACAGTGCCGTCAGATATGGCGATATCCCGCCAAACGAGGCGACAAAATTTGTTTTTGGCGATGAATATATTGAAATCGCAATTGCGATTTAGCTGGCGATATTTTTGTCTATATATTTACTATTTCAATAAAGTAGAGTAATGTTAAAAATATGAAATTGAATTGAATATGAAACATAACAATAACTTGAGATATAATTAATACCTATAGATAAAATTTAAATGGCATTTGTATTTTGTATTATTTTAATACAATAAACTTTTCAATAAGTGGATTATAAATTGTTTGCATATAGGAACAAAAGAAACCAAGAGATATAAAGCCATACATACAAATGAGTACATACATACTTTTAATGTGTTTTGTCTTGAACTAAATAGCCCGAGTCGATGCTAACCTATGCAGTTAAAACAGCTTCAGCATATTTTCACTTTAGAACCGACTTCTTTATTTAAAGTGCAGTTTTTCTTTACTATGGTAAGTCAAAAGTTAATTTTTTTAAAAAGCATACTTTTTTATTGGCTACGGTTATGGCCCATTGACTCTTAAGCCTAAACTGTTCAATTGTGCATTTTATAAACCAGAGAACCGAATGAGACCACTCGCATTTGCTAACAATTCATAAATTCGTTGCTTTGCCATGAATTTATTCTACAACAATAACAAATGTAATTGCTGTGATACCATTCATTGCGATTTGTTGATTGCTCATACGCACTCTATTATTACATTGCGAAATGAAAGAATGGATTTCTTTGATATCATTCACTCAGTATTCGCTGATCTTTTGTATATCACGTTTAAATAACAAGTTTATTTTAAGTGATTTTAATGGTTATAAACTAAAAAAATGCAGTGTGAGGGAGGACATTTTAGAAAAAAAAATGCCGATATTTACGGTGTTAGAAAAAAAACGAAAATACAAAAAGTAAAATTTGGAAAGAGTAAAATAGATCAGAAATGTATTTCAAATAACTGCTTCATATAAAATTTTAAATATAATACATTTCAAATCTATATCGTGTTTTATTACATGTTTTAAAATGTAAGAGTTTTATTTACACAAGTACAAAATACAAAGACTACGTTGGACCACTGAACATTTATATAAAACAAGCAATGCATCATCTATTTTGATTGTGTCATGCGTTGTTTCTTTCTTTTGTTGTGGATTGGCAACAATATGCAGGTTTTTTCTGATTGCATTCAAAACAACAAAATACGGCATTCAATCTATTCTCTGTTATAAACAACATTTTCTTTGAATAATCACACAAATTACACTTTTTCCTTCATATTTATCAAATTTAATAGTGAACAGACGTCAAAGCGAAGTTTTTATTACATACTAAACAGAAAAAAATCATACATAAAAATATTCGAAATACATATTGTTATTAATAAATAAGCTTTATTTGCTTTGCTAATATATTTTACAGTCATAAATAACAAAAACAAAAAAAAACGCAAACAAAAAACACAAACGAACAAAGTGCCCTTGAGGAATACTCTATATGAGTACCTCAAAAACAAATAACTGTGAAGTGAGTTCTAATGGCAGAAATGCCTATTTTACTGTGAGTTCTGAAGCTCTTAATGAAAATAATAAAAATAAAAAAATCTATTGATAGACTTACTGCGAGTTCTGAAGCTATTAGTGAAAACAAAATAAATAAAACACCTGATAATAGACTTTTGTTAACGGCAAAGCCACTTTTTCGTCAGCGATCAACTTCGCTTGGTCCAATGCCAACTAGTGATTCGTTAACATTACCGTTGCCTAGTACTTCTACATTTAACTCAGCGATATCATCCGCTTCGGGCTCGTGGTCATCACTTAACCAAGTTAAGAGCAGCCCAAAACCCAAGGTCCAAGTCTGAATGGACAGATCTATAACTTTGGTAAAGCGCGGGCCCAAAGTCTTCGAAAATTTGATCTGCTCCAAAAATATCTAGGGATAACTGCGCATCCTCTACTAACCGTCAAAACCGTTTTCAAATATTGCAAGATGACAACAACAACCCCGATGTATCCACTAACAAAACATCCAAGCCGCCACCAATTTATTTGAGACAAAAAAATTCAAACGTTCTTATTATAAAATTAATCTCGGTCATTGGTGAAAATAAATTTCACATTGCTACAATAAAACGTGGTAACATTGATGAAACGAAAATCCAAATTTATGAAGAAAAAGACTTTCGCAAAATTATTACTGAATTTGAAAAAAGTAAAAAGAGTTTCTACACATATCAGCTTAAGAGTGCTAAAGGCTTGCAGATCGTATTGAAGGGCGTAGATTCTTATGTTGTTCCCGAGGAATTAAAAGATGCACTCGTCATCCAGGAATTTAAGGTAAAAAATGTATCTAATATAATAAATAGGGACAAGATTCCTCAACCTCTATTTCGCGTCGAATTTGAGCTAAACAATATAAAATTTAAAAAAATGAGACTCATCCAATTTATAATTTAAAATATCTGTTATACTGATAAATAACAGTTGAAGAACCACCGAAGCGTTCTGGATCCGTACAGGGCCATAGTTGTCAAGAATATGGCCACACTAAAACTTACTGCAATTTATCTTCAGATTGTGTTTTCTGCGGTGAATTGCACGGTACTGTGGGTTGTACTAAACCTAAGGATCTGGCAGAAAAAAAATGTAGTAACTGTGGAGGTAATCACACCGCTAACTACAAAGGATGTCCTGTCTATTCTTTCGTTAAACAGACTATGCAAACAGCAAATGCTTACACTCAAAAAAAAAAAAGACATGTGCTATTATTAAGAAATTTTTTTTCCTAAATTCAAGTAAAAAAAAATTCTAAGTTTAAGTAATTTTTTCTAAGTTTAAGTAAATTTTTAAAAAAATCTAACAAAAATTACTTAATATCAGTAAAAGATAAAAAATTCATATCCTCAAAAATAATTCATAAAAATACACAATAAATTTCTCACATTTCAGGAAATGTTTACTGACTTAAAGGAAATATTTCCTAAGAGTTATAAACTGAAGGAAATTTTACATTAAGGACTAGTCAATTTCGTCTTAAATCCAAAAATAAACTTTAGGAAATAAATTACTCCTGATTAGTTTATGAAATTTGACTTACTTAAAAGATGTAAAAAGGTATACTAAATATTAAGAAAATATTTACCAGTTTTTTTTATTTTAAATTATAAAATATATATTTTGTTTGCATTAAGCAAAAATAAATCAGTAAATTTTTCATATTTTCGAAGAATATTTGAAGTTGAAATTTATTTTTTTTTAATAAAACAAAATTTTAAAACTCAATAATTTCAATGCTTATTCAGGCTGCCTTGTTAGGCAATTGGTTAGAGTGCTTGCTTATCAATCAGAAGGTTGCTGGTTCAATACTTGTCTCCTCTCAAGGAATTTATATGTATGTATGGTGAATTAAAATTTAGAATATAATATGAAGATATAATAAATAACATATCATTTGGTATAGAATTTAATTAAATTAAAAATAAGTACCAGAATTAAAGACAAAAAAAATTGGAAAATTTACTAAATTTGAGATCAAACACGAAAAATTTTTTTTTGCAAAACTCCGAATTTTATGGGAAAAGTTTACTTAAATATCACAATATAATTACTTTAAACTAGTTCATTAATGAACTAGAAATTTAGTAAATGTTTTACTGGTTTCAAGTAAAAACAGGTTTGGCGCCATACGACAACTTTTTTTTATTCAAATTTAGAAAATTTTCCAAAGTTTTAGTTAATTTTTCTTAGTGTACTCTGCCACTTTACCTCAAATGAACCAACCAGGCACTCCACGTGTATCGTATGCCGATGCAGCTAGGACTAATTCTTTTTCCACCTCCAAATAATTCAACGAATGCAAACTCAATTTTTAACTTTAGTCGCGTTCGCCAAAATAAAAATGAACTTGAACAGTTCCTTACAGAAAAAAATATTGATATAATGTTGGTTTTTGAGACTCATTTGACTTCAAGAAGTATATTCAAAATTAATGGCTACAAGAGGAAGAGCTTGCTGTGGATCGGCAATTTTAATAAAGTCAATACTCAAGCATTACAACTTTGACAACATTTGTGAAGAACATCTAATAGTAACGAATATTTGTGTCGAAAATTTTAACACACAAATTTTGTGATATCATCAATCGTCGTCGTCGTCTTAATTGGCTGTGATTCAAAAAATATCTTAGTAGACATTGCACGGAATATATTGCGCTAAGAACACCCAAAGATATTGAAGCTAACATTGCCAACCTTAACAAAATGATTACACAGGCTGCTGAACATGCTACCTCCTCCCATCCGCAGACTGTGTTTAATAAGATTTATTCTACGGATATTGAACGCCCCATATGTGAAAAAAGAAGAGCCAGAAGGGAATGTCAACAGCATAGATTACCTCAACTCAAACTCAGATTTAAAGAGTGCACTAAACGACTCCAAGAGTTGCTTGCCTCTGAAGAAACTGCATCTTTTAAAAATTATCTGGAAGGTCTTGATGTCACACCAGCATCTAATTACTCTTTGTGGCGCGCTGCAAGAAAGCTTAAAACTCCCGTTGGGTTTAAACCACCTCTGCGCACATCTACAGGAGGTTGGGCAAGAAGCGATACTGAAAAAGGTAACAAATTTGCTGAGCATTTAAAGTCCGTATTTACACCAAATACATGTAGCGGTGTTGCTGATTTGCCGAGTGTAGTTGCTACCACCTCGACCCTTAAAATTTACGATGTGTGATGTAAAAAAACTAATTGCCGAACTCAACCCGAAAAAACCTCCCGGTATGGATGGAATTAGTAACCAGATGCTGATTAAGTTACCTCGTACTGCAATTAGAATCCTGTTATTCATTTTTAATGCCATTTTACGACTGGAGTATTATCCAGACTGCTGGAAGCTTGCCAAGGTTAAAATGTTTCCAAATCCAGGTAAAGATCTTACCAAGGCTGAGTCATATAGGCCTATAAGCTTACTATCAACAACCTCAAAGCTTTTCGAGAAGCTGCTCATGACTATATTGTCCAGAATTTTAGCTGATAATGGGTCCATCCTTGACCATCGATTTGGCTTTAGAAGTCCGCATAGCACTGTTGAGCTAACGCATAACGCTTGTTCTGCCCTTTTTCTTGATGGTTCTCAGGCATTTGATAAAGTATGGCACGAAAGTCTATTTTTAAACTTGAAGACATATCTGGCAATAAACATACAAAAACTTTTGGAAAGTTGTATTATTGGTAGGAAGTTCATTGTTGTCGAAGGAAACTTCATTAGTGTGCCCAAATAAATATCTTCCGGTGTGCCTCAAGGTAGAATATTACCTTCAGTTCAGTTTTGTATTTAATATATACTTGTGATATGCCTGTGAGCAATAATATCCACACGTCTACATTTGCCGATGATACAGCCTGTATGAGTATGCACGAAAGCCCTTATGAGGCATCACGCAATCTCCAGGAATATTTTACTCAGCTGAAAATGTTGTTGAACTTATGGAGAAATAAAGTAAATTAACAAAATAGTGTCCATATAACATTTACCCTAAGAAAAGATACTTGATCCCCCATTCGAATCAACAATCAAAATATCCCTCAACATTTACAAGTGAACCTTGGTATACACCTTGATCGAAGGCTAACATGGAAACATCATATTGATTCTAAGCTAATTCAAATAAAACTTAAGGTAGCCCAAATACATTGGTTAATTGACAGAAATTCAACACTCAGCCTTGACTGCAAACTTTTACTATACAGGTCGCTTTTAAAGCCAATATGGTGCTACGGAATTCAGTTCTTCAGCTTCAAATGTTGAGAAAATCCAACGAAGACAAAACAAAATTTTAAGGTTAATAACATCTGCTCCATGGTACATTAAGAATTCAAATAAACATCGTGATTTAAATATGCCGCTAGTGACAAAAGAAATTGCAAGATACGCAGTCCAATACTTAACTAAAGCGGCCCATACAGTACAACAGCATACACGCGCAATCAAGCTATTAAGCAACCATGCTCGACCCACATAACATACCAGCAAGCTGGTACAATATTCACTTTTAAAAAATTAAAGAAGGGTGGTTCTATATAGTGGCACAGTTGTTTGCTTAAATTTTTATTGATATTTTGTAAATATTAGCAGCTATGTACAACTCAAGCGCTCAAATCCCATTTTCCATTGAAAAAAATTATTTTTAAACAAATTACAATTTTTAAATGAATATTTACTCCTTGGCAAGTTTACTGAACTGAGCTAACTTCACTATACACAATACCAGCAAGCTTGTACCATCAGCAAAATATCAAACTCTATTTGATATCACTACATCAAAACGTACAGTCACACAAAATGCCCGTACACGACCCAACCGCTGGCACAAACACTTGATTGCGCATGCATGCTGTTGTAGTGTATGGGCCGCTTAAACTCGAGTCACATCCTAATCCCCTTGCCTGCAACATCTTGAATTTTAATGAACACATCCGCCTAAAAAATAGGGACACAACTATCACTAAGTTTATGTCCGACAATGATCGGGCCTAATAATTAATTTTAGATTTAATATTTGTTAGTTAATTTTTAAAGATACAATAAATAAAAGACCTGTATAAAAAAAATATTTATAAAATTTAAAATAATTTTGAAATATTTTCATAAATAAATTTCAAATACATTTTATTTATTTTTTGTCAGTATAAATAATTTTTTTTACGCTTCTTTCAAGTTGACATTAACAGTTTGCGCAACATAGCTTTATAAAACAATCCTAGAAAGTTTGCTGATTGAATGGCAATTTTGAGAGTTGTCATGAAAACCCTGATTAGTTTTAGTTAGTTAGTTTATAAATTTACAAACCTGGCACCATCATTTTGATTTTTTGATTTGCAATACCATTCTTATTATTCCAATAATTTAAAATAGATTTAATTAAAAAAAACTACTTTGATTTCACGTACAAACGGGCAACGCCAATACGACTTCCCTATTCATAGGGACCCAGCACATAATATAATTTATGGGGTTGCTTTTATATATTGCTTTAAGATTAAACTGTTAGATGTCAAAGTTTTTTTAAATTATTGTGAAACTTTTCTTCAGTGTTTGTTTTACGCTGCAGGCACACGTTCAATAAATGGCTTTCAATTTTATTACACATATTCCTTGAAATTGATAGCTGTGACACAAATTGATAATCAATTTCATTTTTTAAATGCCAACGACGAAGAAACAACTCAAATATGTAGCTTCAATCAATGTGTGCTGTGACTAGCTGTCCAAATTGAAAATTAAATTGCCATATGAATGCATAGGTGAATTTGAAAGCAATCTAGGCAAATTCTATTTATATAAAGTATATGCAGGTCTAGAACGACTAAGAAAATACAAAACCAACAGGCGCTTTGTTTGTGTAAAAATAATGGATGAATGTCAAAATCAGATTAATTCAACCAGATCTGTACAACTTGTATTACTTTTCATAAGCACTGGTTGAAAAACAAAAATTTTAGTGAAAATGTAAATTTGATGCTTGTAGTGCACTATTTTTTCCACAAAAATAAAACCTCTTAAAAGTAATGGATTAATATTACATTAGTCCTAGCTTAGACGGGTGAACATTTGGAAGGAAAACATGTGGAATTCTCTTTTGTTGTTTCCCTCGCGTCCACACAGACGAAAATGTTGCCAGCGACATTCCAATATTATTGGATAAAAGCAAGCATATTTGGACATGTATGCGTGTATATGTAGCAAAGAATATGAAAACAAAGCGTGTCGCCGATTACCGAACACAAATATGATTCTCTCTTCCCCACCAGTAAATTGCTACCAAACTAAATGTTTCCCACCCAAATGTTTTCGTGTCTAAATACGGTCTTAGCAGCTAATCGCATGGCAAAGAATGCACTAATTTTGTATTTCCCCTAAGCACATCATGAAGTAATGCAATATTATTGAAATATCACGTAATGTGGAAAGTACAATTAGATAGAACCGCGAATATATTTTTATCAGATAGCACAAATAAAAAAAATGAAAAATACAGTAAAGTTCACATTTAGGGTACATATATACTTATGTAAGTACGTACTTACATACAACTGAAAGATCAGTAGTGTGATTCACTAACTTTTTCTAACCATAATTGCATCGTTAAATTAATTATATCGAAAATTTATCGAATTTTCTATTCAGTAAAATTTTTAACGATATTCGCTGCAGGTTAATATCAGCTGTGTCGTAATTTAAGCGACAATAATTTATGTGCAGTTAATTTTATCGACAAAAATCAACAAAAAATATCAGCTGCGTCCTATCGTTAAAAATTAGTTTCAGAATCACACAATCGTTATTTTAAGTGACAAAATGTATAAACCAAAATTACGATTGTCTGAGCGTTAAAAGTTATTGAATCGCAGAACAAAACTTACGTTTTCGTTTATTTTATTGTAAAGTTACACAGAAAAAAGTGTTCAGCAATTAATATTTTCAATTAAGAATTTAATTATATTAATTAAATTTTTAATTGTATTAATTAATTTGACTGAAAAAACTTAACTGATATTATACAATTGTTTATAGGTGAAAATTTAATTAATTTTTTAATTAATACAACAAATATTTTAATTAATATTACAAAATCATTCATATGACTTTTTTGTGTGTATATCTTATATAGTTGTGGTTTTTAAACGAAAAATGCTACCGCTTGAAACAATTTAATCAAGTTTTGTATTTATTTTGAAAAATTATAAACAAAACGTATTGATATGATTTTTCGTCTTGGGTGGCGATATGTACATAGAAAAAGTCACAGCCACTTGAAAAAACCCGGACTTTTCCATATAAAAGTAGGACAGAAATCTAAAAATAAACATAAAATCATAAAAATAAATATGAAATCAAAACTTAAAATTAAGATTATTAATCAGAAATAATTTTTAGTCAGGCTTAAGTTCAGTAATTTCAATTCTTATTGAATGAAATATTTTTATTTATTAATGTGAGTTTCTAAAGAAGAGAAGAAAAATTTAACTTAGACTTTAAGCTGGGGGAAATACCGATAATTTTCTGTGCATCCACACACTTCATCAGCACCCTAGTCTATATACTTGGGTAGAGATTCTTATTAACATAAGCTATTTAACTTAAATTTACAATGAAACGGAATATGAGAAACGATTGTTGTGTATACAATTGATTTACCTTTGGTAAACACATTTATAAATGTATTATTATTAATTTTCTGTTTTTCCATTTTTTTCATTTTTCTATTTAGGTTACCACGAAATTATATTACTCTACCTAAGTATTTCAAACTATTCTTGCTTATCTTTTACGATCATTACATTAATTATTTTTACTTATTCGATGTACCATCGGTACATGCATGTAAGTATTATTGTAGTGGCCTTAAGTTACTTTGTTGTTGCATTCTAATGTTTTATTTTGGCTTTCCAGCATTCTGAAACTGTGATAGCCATGTGAACAGTGATTGCCAAGTGAACATATTTTTTTCACGTGCCCATGATGAATTAAGTGAGACATTTGTATATTTTTAATTGAACTTTAGTTATTATTATTATTATTAAAAGTTTGACTTGATAACGGCTATAAATACACAACACCTGAAGAGTAACGTTGAAACAAAAATTTGCAGTAAACAACTGTACAACAAAGTTTATTTCAAGTAATTAATGAAGAGAAAAATAAACTCTAATAGCCTTATGCATGAATTTAGCACAAGTGACGAAATTGAATTAAGTTTTAACGAATGTATCCATTCAATTTGACATTAAAAATTGACGCGTTTGCGTGTTTTGATGTAAAATTTTATGACAGAACTCGTTAAGATCTAGTTCACTAGTCACTTATGCCAACTGCATGCCAGGTTTTCGTTATGCATAAGATTGTTAGAATAAGGAAGTGGAATTTCACTCAGGTCAAAAAAAGACGACAGTGTTCGGGAGAAAAAGATGACGGATAACAACCCTATTTTAATACATATGTACACATTTACGTTCTATTTTGCACTAACTATACGTTTCAGTGATAATGCAATAATACTCTTCATAATGTGTGTAGTGATCATGAATCAAAGAATATAAGATTACGCATTGCGCATGTTTGTTAACTTGAGTGTGCTGGTGTGACATCAAAATGACGTAGAAATTAAAATGTAAACAAAATTGTCCTATACCAAATACACGTGTTTGTGTTTATGTTTATGGGCTGATGTGACGGACATGCGCATAAAAACCATTTTTTTAAAAGCTAAATGCGTAATCTTGTATTCTTTGATTCATGTGTAGTGATAATACAAAATTAGTCCATTTTTCGTGATTTGGTGCTAGTGTAATATTAATGTATTTCTTTGAAGAGATTTTAGTTTAATGCAAAAAATTGCACTATAATTATCAAAGTTAGTACTAATGTAATAAATTTGCATTTGTATTGATTTGGTTTGGTGTGTGGAAATGGTCCAGGTTTTTGCTTATTTAATGCAACAGTCCCAGATCTGCATACAACAAAAAGGAAATGTACTTATGTATAGACAAAACCAAAATAAGTTTATTATTTAATAAACCTTTAATACGTGAAATTAGTATAATAAAAGATACATATCTATACATAGGTATGTATTTTAATAATTAAATATATTTATTTTTAAATGTTTTGTAACAACCTTTTTAAGTAAAAATTTATTTAAACTTTTTCACATGCGTTTTCACTACACACAATTATGTGTAACAAAGCAAAACAAAACAAAATGGCGTATGAAATTTGTAAACAACTTTTGACAATCATGCATTAACACAACACGAGAAAAAAATTAATCACCTGAGTACTTGCATATAATTTATATAAATTTACTTTGAATCTAGTTTATAATTTAAAACATTTGATTGTGTTAGTGAAAAAAGTGTGACCCCCATATTCATAAAATTTAAAATGTATTTTATTACAAATTTTTCATACGCCATTATCTTAAAATGGATTTCGAATTCATTTTATTTTTTTTTTATGAATATTTTGGGAAGGGGGTGAGTGTACTACAAATTGAATGGAATTGAAAGTCAAAAATTTAACGTGTGACCCCCCAAGTTAAGTATTTTTATAAGCAAATCAAAATTTCAAAATTATAAGAACTCAATGTAAACATATAAATAAATAAAAATATTTCAGGGAGATTTATATTTAAAAAATATTTTCGTTAAATTACCCCTGACGAGTTGCCCGATGAAGTTGGACCAGAGGTTATGGCAGCGCCTGGAGTTGCTGCAGCCGCTGCTGCGGCTACAGCCACTTGCCTAATGCTGAGGCAGTTACAGATTGGTTTTGTGACGCCCAATGTGCATAAAGCATTGGACCACATCGTTTCTCCCTTGCTCTCCACGTTTGTTAGTTTTTTTTACTTTATTTTATTATACTTTTCGTTGTACACGCAGCACTTGTCATAGGAGTTCATACGTATCTAGTATTTACATATGCATGCAAGTATATAAACATACTGTGTTGATCTAATGAGAGTTTATCATTAAAGTATTTTGGACAAGTTTGAAATATTGCATAATATCCATTTCCTTTTCCTCCTGTGCTTCTCTGCGAAGATAGCTTCACAATTACAACGTTAGAAGGGGCAGTGACACAAGTTCATTATTTTTTAAGCTTAAAATTTTCACTTTTATATATGTAGATAAAACTAATCCCACACATTTGTATTTATTTTGACAAGTTGTTTGGCGGAAGTTGTTTGTAATCTTTTAATTAACCTACTTCTTAAAAAAAACTCGTTCGTTATTGTATTTTATTTTTAATATATTTATTAATTAGAAATTCGTTTTAATTTGGTTAAATGCATCACGTTGCTGTTTCTGTTTTTCTTTATTTTTAATTTATTTTTATTAGTTATATGAGAACTGGTTTTTGCTTTTTTTGAAACCGTGCAATATATCAAATATTATTTTCTAAGCGCTTTTTTGAATTTGTTGAAAAATGTACGTGCAACTGTTGTTTAATTTATTATTTAGTAATTTTTGAGCTTATTTGATTCTAATTCTAGATCACTTGTACAAAATTTATAGTTATGTTGGATTTCGAAGTTTTTAAAAAAACATCTTAGTTCTTTTAAACACATAATTTTAAACACTTTTGTTACTTAATTTTAATACGATGTGCTTGTGTTATGGTGTACGCTCTAAAATCGGGCTTTATGAGTACGAGCTGTGTTAAAATCGCTTACTTGCAATGACTGTTTTTTTTAGCTTTTTGTGCCCTTATTGTTACAATTTAATATATTAACTGTTGTTGATAAAGCCAACAAACAATAAAGGCAAGTATATACATATTCACATATGTACACTCAAAAGAAATGGGAAATATGCATAGCTTACTTAGTCATTCACTCAGTGTTAAATCAATTTACACTTTTATTTAACATTGGTATTTCGAATATAATTGTATTTTTGTTTATATGTTTATTAAATATGTATATACATATGTCCTAGTTATATGCATATAATCCTTGGTTTGTTCTTTTACTCTTTTACATTATGATTTTAATGATGGTATTCTGCCAAAGATGATTTAACATTGTGTTATTTAACATACGGGCGGAGTATATATGTATGTATGGATATGCATGTGAATGACTATTCGTAAAAGAGAGTTAGTGATACAAAGGCATTGAGAGAAAATATGTATATATTGCAAATATTTACGTTTCTGCCCCTTTTGCTGCTACTATTGCAACTGCTTTCGTATTATTTGGCCTACATACAAAGGATGCAATTAAGGCACGAAGGTGTCACCACATTAGTACACATTTGAGTCGTAAAAAACTAACAAACTCATGTACCTATGTATAATTTACATGGACAAAAATCATTATGAAATTGGCTGTTTGTAAGCTTTAACTTTTGCGTTGATGTTGCAATTTCTTTTGCAACACTGTTAGTTGTGTTTAAAATATCCTTTACCCTTTTTATGTTGTATGTATATATGTACATACATATTTTTGTTTATTGTTTGCAATGATTAATTTTATATGGGTTGCTTATATACATATATGTATGTATGTATGTAGTTCTTGAAGCGATGCAAATAGTTCCAATACATACACATATACATATGTACCTATGTATATATGTACGCATGAATGCATATTAAAATAGTGGTTGGGTCAAATTCATGGTATTTCGTTCATTATTTCAAGACAAGCTTTGTACTGGATATTAAACGGTGGGCGACCTTATTTTTATTTGAGGATAACAATAGGTTTGTTGTTTTGACTCCTGTATACGATAAAATTTTAGTAACTGTGTCTAAATGATTTGCAGGAGAGCAGATTGAACCAGCTGATAAACAAGATGATGAAGGACTCGTTTTTGACGAATGTGCTAATGATGGACATACATTGTATGTATGTATGTATATTGCTTAACTGAATCCCGAATAGTTGCAACTAAATTTTTGTTTCCAGAAGTATTTTGCTTTTTCAGTAAACACAAACAAATAGCGAACATTCACATTTTTAGAGTAATTAGTTAAAGTAGAAAGTCAAATAACACTATTCCCTAATTTCCACTGTAAGCATACATTATATGTACATGAAAGCGATGTCATATACATATGTACATACGTATGTAAAATATTTGCATTTTCTTAGAACTCACACACACTTTTTTTATCTCTAAAGAATTTATCAATACAAATATATTTTTCAATTAAAATATTGTGTAAATATACGTTACTATGACAAAAACATGATTATGAACTAGTGCATACATTCCTTTATCAAATGGATAATCGGTCGTTTCATAAAACTATTTTATGTAATTTTTTTCTCTTCAAAAATAACACGTATGCGTATACATATTCATATGTATGTATGTATAAACCCATGTAATTAAGAATTACAAAATGTGAGGTCATATTATAACGTGGCAAAATTAATTTTTATGTTAATTTAAAAAAAAGTAAACTGCAAAAAAACACTTTATATCGCCGCCCAATATGTTTGCAAAATAATTATAATGTCTGAAGTGCAAAATCGCGATGTTTTAAAACACGTACTATTCCTATTGAAGGAAACTCACAAAGTGCACTGCCCTCTTAAGCAAAAGATGAATCGGGACTGAAATGGTCCAGCGTTAAATTTAACATAGACTGAATGCACACATCTTGCAATGAAAGCAGTAAATGTTATAGAATGTTAAGTTACATTTGACCTAGTTCTTTAAGAGCATTCAGAGAAACAGCCATACAATGAATCGAAATATGCACATATGTACATATGGATTTAAATGCAAGAAAGAAGTACATATAACTACTATACCTGTGTATGTGGTAAAGGTCTGCATGACTGCATTCAAAGGCCATTTAATTACATTTACGTACCTTTTCACAATGTATGGTTAAAAGATAACAGGGACTTTAACGGCAAGTTTTGTATGAAGAACTGTCAGTTAAAGTTCACGTTAACTCTTAACCACACATTGTGAAAAGGTACGTTATACATAATATTTTGCAGTTTAATTATATGCAAAGTGAGTACGAAAATAATATGAGATCAAGACAAGAATAACTACCGTATTCAAATAACAATATAGAACATTAAATATAAGAATATGGTTTGAATATAATGTTATATAATTTTTTTCAGCTTATAGTTCATTCATATTGCGTCGCGTTTTTTCTTAAACCACGTAAGCTCACATTTTTTTCAAAATTGACTTTTTTGGGGTTTCCGGTAGAAAAAAGCATTTGTCACCCGATAGCATTCTCATCTTGAGAACTTTGTATGAAAAAAAAAATTAAAGCCGTTTCCAAGACCGAAACAGAATGGCTTTTATATTTACCGCCATATTCATTAAAAATATTTTAGGTTTATGACAGATTTATTTGACAAATTTCCCATAGAAATACGTCAAATAAGCGCTTAATAAACCTTAAATATTTTTTATGAATACGGCGGTTAAAGTATAAAATATTAAAGTCTTACTGCTTTATTCACAAAAAAATATTTCAGGTTTATTAAGCGGTTATTTGATATATTTCTATGGGAAATTTGTCAAATAAAACTGTAATAAACCTAAAATATTTTTTATGAATAAGACCGTTAATCTCCAATTTTTTTATTTTTTTTTGCCACTTTTGGTGCCGCGCTAGGCGCTAAAAGTCAGTTACTTCGGTAAAATCGACAATTTTCGTCCATCAATTCAAAAACTATATAGGTTTACAGCACAACTGTTTCGCGAGCCCCGTTACATTAATAAAATAACATTTTTTCCTGTATGCCAAAGCTCTACTTCGATATGTTAACATGGCTTCTGTAAAAAAACCCTTTAGTGCGTGCACATAGAGACTAGCCCAATTATTTTAACCTTGCCAATATTTCTTTTAAGAAATTTAATGCTCTGCTCCTCATAGTAGCGCCCATATAAGCCGTAACATGTATGGAAAAACATGATATTTGTCGAATTTGATTTTTAAAAAATTAAATAAAATTAAAAATAATATCGTTTTCTTTTCTGACAAATATGTTGCATATACATATGTTACATGTTTTACATTTCTGCGTTCGTTTGTACAAACAATTTAATGTATATATATATATATATATATAACAAGGACTTAAGCTTTAATATTTGATGAATTATCTTAATTATATTTATCTATAAATCTTTATTATTTAGTATATTTTATAATATACTATATATATAATATATTTATATTGTTCTTTCTAAAAGCTATCTAAGCATACATATATGCATAAATATATTCTTAGTAACCCTGTCCACATGCCAATCAGCAAGCAGATATCCCTGAACCAGCACGATCCCCCATACAACTCGCAGTTGAAAGCCGTGCATCAAAATGCACGGGAGACACCACCCGTCCAAAGAACGAACCCCCACCGAATGATGCACGATCTGAGCCACCGTTAACAAAATTGGTTATATTATATTGTAAACTTTGGTAGTTTTTAAGAATTTCAATATTTGTTTGATTAAATCTACTGTTGGCGAAGAGGGTGCGGTAAAGGGGTTGTTTTGTGAAAAGATTTTATCTTTCTGGTATTGGAATTTCAGGCAAATAGAAAGAAAATGTGATATATTAAGCGGGCTCGTGTTGTCACAGTCAGAAATGGTAGGGTAAGTTCCTTCAATTATAAGGATGTGGGTAAATATAGTATGACCTGAACCTAATCTAATGAATTTTATCAAATCTGTACGATTTATATCAGAGTTACTGCTATGGTTGGAGTTAAGTGTTTTGTACCAAATATTTGGTTGATTCTAAATATTGCTTAAATTGCGATGTTTAATGTCTTCTCCCATATTCTTATTTATATCCGATAATTTTCTTTTGATAGTTGTTATTAGAATTGTTTTTAAAGCCTGTTTTGCAGAGTAATCTGCGAACTCATACCTGTTATAAGAGAATGGCCAGGTATCCAGATGATAGCACATTTTGGAAAGTGTTCAATGAGGGAGTTTCGGATACTAGATGCATAGAAGTTATTATTATTTATGTTTGTTATGGCTCTTATTGGCTTTGTGATTGCCATTATTTCGGCAGAAAATACTAAATTGTAATTCGGTAATGGAGACGTGTTAGTTTCTTTGTTCTCTAGCGTTACAGCAAAAGATAAAGTATCGGTTGATTTAATCCATCGGTATATATAGAACTTCTATGTTGAGTATTTCTCTACGATAGCATGGAATAATGTACAATATAGCATTGATGGTATGTTGTCTTTGTTATACATTGAAAGAGCCTTATCGATGCTTTGTGATTTCAATATCCAAGGGAATGCGATAATCTGCAAAGTTTGACTATTTTTGTTTTTCAACAATTGTTCTTAATGGGGTATCGTGACAAGATATTAGGGAATTAATCAGTTTTAGTGACTGAATTTCATAAAGGTGTTCTTAATCAAGAAAATTCGTTTCGTACATTATATTATTGATTGGAGTTGTTCGTAGTGCGCCTAGTGCGCAGGGTATGTTGGAATTAAGGATCGTTTTGATTGCTTTTAATGAGATTTTAGTTGAGCTACCATAAATGAACAGTCCATATCTAACATTTAAGAAATTTATTATTAGACTAAGCTGAACCACCAGCAAATAAATTTCAAATTAAGTCCATATCTAATTTACAATATTAATATAGCGTTAATGATATTGAGAAGAAAATTGTACTTGAATTGAATTTCATAGATGATTCCAACTAAGAGTTCTATTAAAAGTTACACCAAATATTTTTAGTTTATCAGTTTGTTTGAGTTCAATGATACCTGCGTACAAAATGCAGGAGTAATTGAGTTTTCTTCAAATATGTAGATAATTACATTTAGTGTTGAATAAAACCGCGCTTGATTTTAGTACATATATTCTAGACATGTTACTTATGTTGATATTTGGGATATTATTCTTATTTGATTTTATTACTAAATAAGCGAAGTAATTTATATCTTTGTGTAAGGATATTATATTACAGATTTTATTGTAGGCAATGAGGAAAAGTACTACTGATAATGGAGAACGTTGTGGGATTACATTGTACATGTTAAATGGTTGTTCCCTACACGGACAAAAAATTTTCGACTATGCATAAAGTTTATAACATAATTTATAATTTTTGGTCCCATCTTCAATGAAACCAACTGGTAAATAACATATCCATACTTTATCATATGCTTTTTCAAAATCAAGCGCTAGAATTGTAATATGGTTTTTAGAATTTAGACTGCTAGCAGCCAGCTGTTATATAAACATAAGTGCATCAACAGTCGATCTAGGCGCACAGCAGTGCGCCAGGCCAAGTTCTGGCCAATGCGTGTGTATATTTACAGGCAGCCATTCGAGCTGTTTTCCCCCCTCATAACTTTGTTCCACGCAATCGTAAAATTATGATATTTAAACCATAATTAGAATTAATTCATATAACCTCATATGTGAAGTCTTACAATGAAAGGTTCCGGAGATATAGAGGTGCAAAAAGTGCATATTTTAAGACTCACTGACCAGTGACACACTCATCAAATTGATGAAGCCCTTCCGCTATTGCTAGAAAGCTAAAATTTGGTACACGAGAAGATCTAGGTGAGAAATAAACCAGAAAAATCTGAAAACCCGAAAATTTTAACCGGGAAGGCGGGGCTACGCCCATAAAAATTAAAATTTGTGCTATTGAACTGAAACTCGATATAGATCTAGGTCTAGGTAAGAAATAAAATAAAAAAATCTGAAAACTTGGAAATTTAAGGCCAGGTGGGCGGGGCTGCGCCCATGAAAGTCAGAATTAAAAAAGCTAATATAAGGCGCTTAATGGAAGCTATTTTATTGAAGTTCGGCGCATATACTGCGGTAATGCAAGACTGAAAATTTTTTTATTAAAAAAGTGGGCGTTAACACGCCCATTTAATTTAAACCTCATTTTAATGACATGCGGCTCAGCATATTTAGATATACTATTTATGTGGTTATTATTATCCGTTTGCAACGAAACTAGACACGAATACTAAGCACTGGCCGAAAAAATTTGAATTTGGAAAAGTGGGCAGTTTTACGCCCATAAAAATTAAAAGTTGCGCTAGGGACATGAAATTTGATATACAACCAGGTCTAGGTGAGAAACCAACTAGAGGGGCGGGGCTGCACCCATAAAAATTAAAAATTAATAGTTGCGCTTATGAGCTGAAATTTGATACACAAGTAGGTCTAGGTGAGAAACCAACTAGAAAAATCTGAAAACCCTAAAAATGTTATCAGAATGGGTGGGGCGACGCTAATATTATTTTGAACTAAAAACTTAATATACAGCTTTTAATTCAAGCCAATTTTTTGAAATCTTGCATAAGTGTTCCACGTGCACAAGACTTTAAATTATCACCCTAAAAAGTGGGCGTGGTCATTCCCATAAAATGTTAGCCTTGTGTTTAATATACTTTGGTCTAGCATATTTTAGAAGAAAATTAGTCTGAATTATAAAATAAAAATTTAAAGGTATAAATCGCGCTGGAGAACTGAAACTTTATACACAAATAAGTGTAGCTGCGTAAGCCAATGGGAAAATCTTAAAACAAAAAAGTTTTACCCGGTATACGGCGCCACGACGTTAAAACTCCAATTCGCACTAGCGAGCTTAAATTTGATACACAAATAAATTTAGATCAGAGATCACTAAGAAAAATCTGAAAAACCAGAAGTTGCTATCAGGTGGTGGAAATAAGCACTTCAAATTAAAAATTAAGATAAATTTTGTTAAAACTTTTCATACACATTGCACTTATCAAAAATAAAAGTTTCCTACTTTGAAAAGTAGCCGTGACTTCACCCATAAATCGTAGCTTTTTCTTTCATGTACTTCGGTTTAGCAGTTTTTAATTTGTTACTCATATATTTTTCATTAACTTTTTAATACCAAACTTCGTATAAACCATGAGCACTAGCATATATAAAAGTCGGCGGGCCCAGGCTCATAAATATTTTACATAGTATTATACTATAGAGAGCTGACATTTTGTACACAAATAGTAATTGATGCACTCAATCGGAAAATCCAAAATATGCTTTTGATTTATGTATTTTGGCTAAGCAGACTTTAATATGTAAGTATATTGAGAAAATAGACGGCACCACGTCCACTAAAATTTATGCTGAATTTTACAAGTTTCTTTCCAGACGACTCTTACCAGATTGCGTACACACTAGTGACCCGTTGTAATGACACAATAGTGCATTTTTAAGGTCTACAATCCAACACCCATCAAGCTCTAACCCATTATTTTATGCAACTATGCCATTTTCAACTGGCACAGTAATCATTAATAAAAATAAGGCATACTAGAAATTTTAAGTTAAAAATGTTATTATAGAACATTTTTCAAAAAGTAGTCAGATTCTCACAAAAACATAAATGTGAAAAAAGGCCAAGTTCCTGTCCAAAATTTCGGCCATTAAAAGTAGTGAGATATAAATTTTGACCATAATTTGTAATCGTAAGGGTATCATATAATTTCTAGATAGTCTGCCATCAAAATACTACCGCCCCAAAGAAATATCTCGACACGAGCGGTACTCGATAGCCCATCACCAAGAATTATAACTTATTGTTAATTTGTTCATAAATAAACTCTGTCGTATGATAAGCACCACCGAAAGTGCACGATGACTCATGCCAGCCAATACCGAATACCAGCCTTATAGCCAGGATTCCATTGTCCGACAATGTGTTAAAACCACGATCGGCGGTGCCGGTCAGTTAACAGAGTGTCTGCTGTAAATATTACATGTTATTACTCATTATCTTGCGAGTCTACATCTTCAATGTAGTTTACTTTGGTTTTATATTTTTGTTGTTTTTTTATTAGTTCTTCTTTGTAGTGATTGTTTTGTTTTACTTGAGGTATTTTTTGGTAGACTTGTTACTATTTTTGTTTTCGGGGATAGTTGCGTTGATATAACATTGTAGCATGGGGCAGTTCATCATCGCTTTATTTCACTATTTCTCTTGAAGCAGCATTAAGGTTTACCTTATGATTACCTTATTAAGGTTTACCTTATTATGTTGACGAGAATGTTTGTCCGTGTTGGTGGTGGTCTTTAATTGTCTCTATAGCTTTTTGTCTATCTAATTTTTTTAGAGTAACGATTTCTTTCTCCTTTAATAATACTGGGCAAATTTTGTCAAGTGCACTGTGTTTACTGTCTTCGTAATCGTTGTTGATGCAGTTTATACATGTTTGTTGGATTTTTACAAATTTCGTCATATTCTTCGAAATGGCACTCAAGAGTACAATTTGGACACATTTTTTGGTTATGTCCGAAGCGCAGGCACCTATGGCATCTTAACGAGTACGGCATCGTAACCGATGTTTATGTACTCTGGTTAACTGAGTGTAGTTAGAGTTATTATTAATAGTCCCGTTTCAATAAGATCTCTTTCAGCTATATTCAATATTTTTTTAATTTCTATTACATTTTGATTTTTTAATTCCTTCAGTGTTTAATTTTCATCTATTCCTCTTAGATTGTTAGAGTAGATCACATATTTTGAGTAGTTTTGATTGACGAGTTAATTAATTTAACTTGGAAGGGTTAGAGTAATGAGTTTAGTTGCTTTTAAATTATTTTTAGTTTTAATTAAAATACTGTCACGCGAACTTTTTTGCACATTTCAACTTCACTTCCATATATAACATCAAAGACCTTCTTAATTAGGAATGGTGAAACGTTACTCAAAGTTTCCTTGTACTCTTTGTTTTCACTTTTGTTTGGATTACTTGTGGTTCTTTTCATCAACAAATATTTAAAACCAATTGTAGAAATTTTTAGTTTCTTCTTTTTATCGGTAGTAAATAAAGGTTGATTAATAAAATGTGTTTATATACATATTTATATATAAATGATTTTGTAACTTTCTGTTTTAACTAATATGCAACTAATAAAAAAAGAGTTCCCTTAATTTGTTTTTCTTGTTTTTTCTTTTTTCTTTGCGAGTTTTTCGTTTCAAAAATAATCAGATGATCAGAGCTCACAGAGAAAACGTTTTACCGTCTTCACTACCAAGCTGATACTGATGTTACAGTAATGTTCGTACATCAGCAAGTACGTTATACTGTAAAAGTAATTTATAAATTCCTTTTAGCAATAAATAACAATGTGAAAATGGGAACATCAAAATTTCTATCTCGGGTGAGTTCTTGCTTTTATGTGAAATCAAAATGATTCGTGGGATAAAACACAACGTAGCATTTATCGACCGTTAACTGTATCATATTTGACGTCACAATAAACTAAAACACAAAGTTCTTAGAGGGTAAATTGTGGACCGCAGTTGTTAAGAAAAACTTCTGCTGTTTGAAATATCTTAATACTAACCGATTTATTAAGTCGCACTTACCTCTCTTGCCATTAGGACATTTATCAGCAGGGCCCACTAAATTGATACTCCATTTTAGAATATCAAACAATACATCACGATCAGCAACTCGTCCAATGGTGTCTATCACACAAAAGTTTTAACATATTATGTACTATAAATATTGATTTATTATCACAAATTTACTGTAATTGTTTGTTGTATGAGATTTGTGTTGCTTTCATTTCATTGTCTGTTTTTTTATTAAAGTTATTTAAAATTTTATCACAGCTTACAGTACGGAAGACATTGTAGCAATTTTGTGCATGTTGAATTATTGTATATAAAACTATAGGAAATTATGTATATTAAACTTGTTTATATACATATGTATATATATATACATACATAAATATATATTTAAAGTTGCTTTTATAGATCTATAAAACTTTTTTAACTAGCGGCCTTTTTGCCATCTGTCAAGTGATTTATGTTTTCTGTGGTTTGGCATTTCAATATGAATAGACTGACATCTGAACAACCTCCCCAAATTTTGCAAAATTTATTTTAAAAATTATGGTTCTGTTCGAAATACGTATCGCGCACTACGTCCATTTTATGCTATGTTTAGACGACGAATTGAATCACCTGCTTCGCTCTCTGAATTATGTTTATAAATCTCGCTGTTTACACTACGCATTCGTGCTTCGTGTGCAGCGCGTCAATTCAATTTCGCCGTAGAATTAGTGGTTTTAGCACTAGATTTAGTGCTTTTTAAATCTTAACAGTGCAGAATTTTTAAACTTAGTGCTTTTAATCTTTGATTTTAGTGCCTTTAGTGCGTTTTACAAATCTTCTTAATATTAATTTGGGGGCTTTATAAGAAACACCAAATAAAAGTGTTCCACTTTTCAAAAACTCTGATTGCAATCCTTTTAGAAATGCAAAGTTTCATTGGAGAATGTCAATTCAACTGGATATAATATAGAGGAAGCAAAACTTTCTCTTTCACAGGGCGTGTACCAAACAATACAGAGGAAGAAAAACTTTCTCTTTCACAGGGCGTGTACCAAACGGTAGAAAATACTATGGTAAAAAATATTTGCCTGTGAGGAACAAATTTAATTTTTCTGCTGTGATAAATGATATCTTTTTGTCAATGTAACGTTTTGAGATATTCGCTTTAGCATAAAAAAAAACTGATGAAAAATTTCTGCGGCGGTGAAGAAAAAATTTGAATTCTGATTTGGAAGCACTAACAACTGAGGGAAGCGATGTCATACTTTTTTTATAACGAAAGCTTCGAAAATTGATATCCAATATTTGATCAATACTAATCGCCAAAGCTTCTTTACATAGACTATTATAAACTATTTATATCAAACATTGTACCTTTTTATTTTCATAATAATTTTTAAATTGTTCTAAATAAAAATTATGCAAAATATATACAATGGCGATTTTTATCCAATTTAAGCTAATTTTAACTATTCGGAACCAATTAATTTTTTATAATTTATAAAATATATTTTCAATAATTTATAAAATATATATTTCATGGTCAAAAAATAACAAAGAGATGCTTTGGCGATTTTTAACATTGGATTTGGCAAAAAAGGTGAAAATAAATCTGATAGCCCTGCACAAACGTTACGTATATAAAGCAGAAATCTACATCAACTGACACCACACACAGTGGACCAAACACAAAAGACAACGCTGATGATGAAGGTTTAGTGGCCTTCGAAAACAGCTAGTTGTTCCGTTCAACTACGTGTTAGTCAGAATATTTAAATCTAACTTTGGTGTTATTTCCCCATCGGGATAACTACCTTTTCATGGTGTGGTGGCTTAACTATAGACCATGGTCTATGTCTTCAACCCAATACCATGGCTGACCTTTTCTGGTTTTCTATGCTATTGGGTGAAGATAACTGAATCTAAAGGTCTGTGAACCAAAGGATATCCAACCCTAAAAAGGGGTGTGACGCAACCCGTGCCGATCAGATTTTTGCAGTCAGGGTTAAACGACTCTATTAGAACGGAGCCTTGCTGATACCTGGCCACCTCAGCAAGTAGACGACGCCCTCACCACGTTATCGGGAGCTATGACGTGGTGGCCTTCAAATCCCCTACACTCGTGGGACCAAAACGTTAAAAAATTATCTTTAAAAAAACACAAAAACAAAACAATGAACAAGACAAGAGGTGGGCAAGAGGTGTCCTTAAACACATGGATACTCCCGCCTCAAGTAGTAGTGGTACTAGCACGTCGTCAAAACCGTCTGGTAAAAGACTGCGATTGCCGGACGATAAACCATTGTCTGAGTGGCCTAAGGATAATAGCAATATGGACGTTAGGTCGTTTAGGGAGGTTGCAAAAGACAACCTTGTAATGGCTTTTGTCGACAGGGGAGATATGGAAGGTACCATCCCCAGGGACCAATGGAGTACTGTGGAAGCTAAGCTGGAAACCACTTACTTCCAGGTACTTGCGGAGAATCCAGGCATACTTCCCGTGTGTCGTGATGCAGGCTGGTATCAAGGCAGGGTCAAGTTGATGGCCTTTGGAGACCAGAGATTGGCGGACCTATACATGGCAGCGAAATTCTATCACGGCCCGACACATCCCCGACACGCCTGAAGCAGCGATTAAATTCCTCACTTCCAAATGGCAATTGGAAGATGGAAAGGTTCGGTGAGGTTAAGGGCGACAGACGTGGTGTAATTATTATACAAAATGCTGAAACTCTCCCTCACTTGGCTAAGTCCAATAATATTTTGTCGTACGCCTTTGGACAGGTTACGCTGAAGGTGTACAAAGGAGATCAGCCTCCAGTGATGGATTATTCCAAGACAGTGTGTGAAAACGCTGTGGAGGAGGAATCTGAAGAGGAGGAAAAGAAGGCCAGCTTACGAGAATCGTATGACAAGGATGGCTACATTGCATCCGACTCTGGTAACTGACGACGAGTCCGATAGAACGGTCGTGGAGATGGATGTCATAGCTGATGTTGAATCTGCTGCAGATAAATCTTCACCACAGTAAAGCAGCCACAGCTGGACGTCAGCTTCGCATGATGACATGCGAGGTTGACTTAGTCATAATCCAAGAACGCTGGATTAGTGGTGGCAGGGTTTGTGGACTTAAAACCAAAGATTTTAAGATGCTAGCCGTCAAGAATGAAGGTAGCAATAGAACCTGCACCTTGGCAAGGAATCACCTGAATATATTTTTATTATCTAACTTCAGCGGTAGAGACATGACGACACTTAGCGTAGAAGTGGGAAGTACATGCTACTGGCTGACGTCGTAATACTGCGCTTATGATGATCAAGGTCCTCTACCGTCGGTAGTGGTGAGGAACTTTGTGGCTGCGGTGGTGAACGCTGGACATTATTTTATCCTGTGCTGTGATGCCAACGCACATCATAATATTTAGGGAAGTATGGACACTAATGAAAGAGGTGAGGAACTTTTAGAATTTGTAATTAGTACTAACCCTAACATTTGTAATAGAGGTCAGGAAATCGTCTTTCCCTTTGAATAGGCCAAGGTGGGGAAAAACCGCGTTGGTGGAAGAGAGAGCTACAATTGTGTAGGTGCACATACAGAAAACTCTTCAATAGGGCTAAATAATTCAGAAATGAACTAAACTGGATAGTTTATAAAGGTAAAGGAGTATAAAAAGCAGATAAGAATTGCTAAAAATACAACATGGAAGAAGTTTTGTGAAAATATTGAAAATATATTTCAGAAGCCTCTCGCATGAGAAAAATTTTGTCCGCAACTCCCTGCACTTTGGGGTATTTGAAGAATCCCAATGGAACATGGACTACATCCAGCGAGGAGTCGTTAAAAGCCGTAATGCACACTCACTTTCCGGGTAACTCAATGTCTTAGATTCAGACATCTTATCTTTACCCAATGCCTACGGAAAATATATCCATCATTGTCAATATGCAGACATTAAATTGGGCTCTGAACAGTTTCAACCCTTTAAGTCTCCAGGACCCGACGGTATCATACCGACCGAGATATGAATTGTTTCGAATCTCATAGCTCCTAGGCTACTGAGAATGTACACCAGCTGTCTAAGAATGAGTCATATTCCTAATAGGTGGAGGGAAGCGAGTGTGGTTTTCATTCCGAAAGCTGGTAAAACTTCTCACACCACACCGAAGGACTTCAGACCAATAAGTCTATCATTCTTTCTTCTGAAAACATTAAAAAGGATGGTTGATAATTATATGCTTAAAACCATAAATGGAAAAATACTTTCCTCGCATCAGCATGCATATCAAAGGGAAAAGTCGACCGAATCGGCTCTACACGAGCTGATTGGCACGATAGAGAAATCTCTCCCTGTGGGTGAATACTCCCTTGTGGCTTTCATCGATATTGAGAGGGATTTTAATAATATTTCTTCAGATGCGATATTTGATGCATTATCGGATTTGGGGGTTAATGTAGGATTGTGTAAGTAAATTCAAAATCTACTAACTCACCGAAGAATAACTTCGGCTCTAATAGCTTCTAGGCAGACCTGCTTTGTAAATAGGGGTACACCCCAGGGAGGAGTCAAGCTCCAAAGCCTGTGCTGCTATCTCTTGAATCGCGGAGTTGCAGAATTGTGGCTTATGCTGATGATGTGGCAATAGATGTAAGAGAAAAATTCCACACTACTCTAAAAGATATCCTTCAGGATGATCTTTCGTACTTAACAAGATAAGCAGAGAAACAGGGGCTCACCGTTAGTCCTGGTAAAACGGAGATTGTCCTCTTCTCCAGGAAGTATGGAATACCTGAATTCCGACCTATCACTCTTAATAATACGGAGATAAAAGTGGCCATCACTGCAAAATATCGCGGTGTTATTCTTGATTCAAAACTGAGTTTCAAACCTAATATTCTAGAGAGAGTGAAAAAATCAAAAATTTCACTCTATCTATGCAAAAAGTCCATTGGAAAAAATTGGGATCTTACCCTGAAAATTGTTCATTGGATCTTTACTGCAATAGTACGTCCAATTCTCATGTATGGCATCATCGTGTGATGACCGTCCCTGGAGAAAAAACGTATCCACATATCTTACACAAGGTGCAAAGACTTGCATCCTTGTATATAACCAGAGCTCATCAAACTACTCCTACGGATGAACCGGGAATGCTCCTTCATCTACCACTGTTGATAATATTTTATTGTACTTAACATTTTTATAAATAATTAATTTGCTTTATGTTTGATTCCCATGCACTACCCTAATTTGACATTGAACTACATATATATGTACATATTTTGTACTTTCTTTATTTAAATGCAAAATTAGCGGTATAATCGTATGATTTTTAAGTTGAGTGCATTTTTTGTTTTTACTTTGTTATACATTATTAGAGTTGTATACGCATATATATACATACACCTATACATATGTACGTAAACATGCATAATTAATGTGACGAAAGGTTGATATTCAACTTTAACAATAAAACATTGTAATTTAGTAATTCAACGGAACAACTAGCTTTTTCTCTGGTACATTTTTTGGTGACCCCGACGTGATAGCGGGAAAAATTAATTAATCTCGTTAATCACAACAGTTTAGTGTGTTTTTTAATAAGTAAAAAATACATTGTTTCAGTAGAAGTTACATGCCTACAGCTGCATAAAAAAGAGGATTTTACCGTTCCTAAATATTCGTGTTAGGCAAATCAAAGTATATTTAACAAATAAATAAACTTATATTTGTTTAAAATACAGCATCAATATGAGTAATGTGGAAAATCTAAAAAATAAAAGGGCTCATTTGAAGGGTACCACAACGAGATTAGAAAACTTCATTAGCCAAGTTACCAACGATACACCTCTTTTTGAGATATGAGCTCGAGTGGACAAAATATACGATCAATACCAGTTAATAGACATTGAAATGTTTACTCAATCAGACAATTTTCCTGAGCGTGAAGCTGAAATAGAAGAATTTGAAGCCAGGTATTTTCGAATGAAAAGTAAATATAATGAAGCAATTGATAGCATTGCACACGCTGCCTCGATTGAACCTCTAAATTCAACCATGGTGCAACATGATTCGTGGCAAAAGCTACTGGAAACCCAAAGTGCCTTTATGGAGAAATTATCTGGCCTACCTTTGCCGGTACCGTCAACATCTCAAACGTCATTGTCCCAAACGATGAATACCTCCACACAGTCTGCTGATGTACGATTACCAAAATTAAACGTTCCTATTTTTGATGGAAAATATTCAGAATTCAAATCCTTCTTCGATTTATTCAACAGTTCCATTAACAACAACCAAGCTCTTTCGGACGCACAGAAGTTTCAATATTTAAAGGGATTGCTTAAAGAAGAACCAGCAAATCTCATCCGTCACTTAACTGATTCGGATCAGAATTATGAAGAAGCTATGAAGAAACTTCAGGAAAGATACGATAAACCATCACTTGTCGTCAATTTGTTAATGGAAATATTTTTAGATATTCCAAAAACGGATACACCTCAAGAATTACGCAATATTTCTAATGTAGCAGATGAAGTGGTAAGGGGACTTCGTGCTCAAGGCGAAGATGCCGAAAAAGAGATCCGTGGTTAATCCACATACTTTGCAAGAAAATTGATCGATATACCCTGCAAGCCTGGGCGGAACATTGTGGTAAGGTAAATTTTCAAACTTTAGATAAGTTTATTTCTTTCATACACCAACAATGCGATGCGTTGGAGCGTTTGCCCACTCCAGTGAGTGATAAAAATGGCAAACACCTTCAAAAACACCCACATAAGTCGGCTAGTGCCTTTACTGGTACGATGAAAAAAGTATGTGCTGTTTGTCCACAAGTTCATCACTTATCTTACTGCGGCTGTGTTTTAATTGTTTAAAATCAAATCATAGAGTACAAGATTGCCCATCTAAACACACTTGTGAAACTTGTCAGGGGCATCATCATTCATTGATCCATGTAAATCATAAGCTGTCAACAAACTTATCTGTAAAAAATCCACATTAGCCTCAAGATGAGCCTGCTGAAGAACCAAAAGGTAACTCAGCTTTAGATGAAACGTTTACGATTCCCAATGATACCTCTGTAAATTTAGCTGCATCTGCCGAGGTAAGAAATCTTAATATGTTATTGCCAACTGCAAGAGTTTTGGTAATTGATAATATGGGTTACTATCAAAGTTGTAATGTTCTTTTGGACTCTGGCTGCCAGAATACACTTATAACAGAGAATTGTGTGCAAAGACTAGGACTGCAACGCAATCCATCAAAAATTTATGTTAGTGGATTGGGAAATAATAAAGCTAATAATAACTAAAGGTACTGTTCAACTAAAAGTCTGTACATTGTGAAGAGACTGTATACATGCGCGCACATGTATTTAAGAGTCTAACTGCGAAGTTGCCATGTTCCCAGCTAACAGTAAATTATTGGAATGAGATAAAAAATCTTCCTCTAGCTGATGATAAATTTAATACGCCCAAAGAAATCGATATTTTAATCGGATTATTTCTCTTCACTTATAAGAACTGGTCGTATTATGAAGGACGATAGCCTACTCGCACAAAATACTGCATTTGGCTGGGTGATTTGTAGTGAATGCGCAATGGAGGATTCGATGACGGTGTGTCATGTAATGAGTCAATTCACTCCGGAAGAAGATCTTAATCAAGCGTTGCGTTTATTTTGGGAATTTGAAAACATAAATGTAAAAAAGATATCTCTATGTGAGGAAGATAAAATGGCAGAAGAATTTTACAACTCTGCAACATTACGGGGTGAGAGATATTCGGTAAGACTACCGTTTAAGAATAGTCCTGAATTTGGAGGGTCCTATACTAGTGCCTTAAGTCGTCTTAAGGGTATGGAAAAAAGGTTCAAATGTAATATTAAACTATATGAGGATTACTGTGCATTTATAAATGAATATATTTATATGGGACATATGCAGCTTGTACCTGAAAGTGAAATAAATCGACCTGTTTCTGAAGTGTGCTACCTTCCCCATCACGCTGTTCTTAAAAACAATAATCTGACCACAAAACTTCGTGTAGTTTTTGATGGTTCTGTCAAAACAACAAATGGAAAATCTCTAAACGATAATTTATTAAGAGGTCCAGTCTTGCAACAAGACTTACTGGCAGTAATACTTCGATATCGATGCAAAAAATTCTGTTTCTCTGCAGATATAAAACAAATGTTTCGCATGATAGAGGTACAAAATTGCGATAGAGATTTGCAAAGAATCTTATGGAGATCCAGTACAAATGAAAAAATACGGCATTATAGACTTACAACAGTGACATATGGTACTACCGCTGCACCTTACCTATCCATACGCACCCTCTTGCAGTTGAGTGAAGACGAACGTGCACGATTTCCATTAGCTAGTGAGACAATAAAAAATTGCTTTTATGTTGACGACTGTATGGCCGGCTTCAATACAGTGGAAGACGCTCAAATGCTAGCCGAGCAATTAAACGAGGTGCTCATGGCTGGCGGCTTTCAGTTAAGGAAATGGGCAACCAATGAAAGCAAGGTTCTAAAATATATAGCTGAAAAGGACAAGATTGAAAGTATCGTTAATATTCCAACAGATCTTACTGTATGCTTGCTTGGTATTACATGGGACCCATTACAGGATGTCTTTTCTTACAGAGTGAAAGAAAATTATTACTGAATAGATACTAAGAGAAAATTGCTGTCCGAAATCTCAAAAATCTTTGATCCACTTGGGTGGATTTCGCCAGTAATAATATCCGTTAAAATTATCATTCAAAACCTTTGGTTATTGAATTTGGGTTGGGATGAGCAACTGCCTAATGATATAAAAACAGTGGCTCAAAAACTATTTTCGGAATTTTATTTATTAAATAATATTACTATTCCTCGACTAATCTTTTCCATAGAAACTAACATTTCCTACCACGGATTTTGTGACGCATCGAGTGCAGCTTATGCAGCCGTAGTGTACTGTCGCAAAATATCAGCGGATGGTGAGGTGTCTACTAACATAGTTATGGCGAAAACCAAGGTAGCGCCAATTAAGATGATGTCAATTCCCAGGCTGGAACTCTGTGGAGCATATCTCTTGGCACAAATTTTTGAATATTTGATGCCTGTGCTGCTTATCGACAAGAAAAACATTGTGTGTTGGACGGATAGCAAAACTGTGTTTCCTGGTTGTCATCACACCCGACTAAATGGAAGACTTTTGTGGGTCATAGAACTAGTTTTATCCTTGAAATTCCTCCCGATGTAAAATGGAGGTATGTACCCAGTAAATTAAACTCAGCCGACTGTGCGAGTAGAGGTATTAGATCCAGCTGTCTTATTGAAAACAATATGTGGTTCCAAGGTCCACTATTTTTACTAAAGGACACAGCTGAATGGCCAAACCATGTTAAAGAAGTAGTTACCAAAGAAGAATTGCGTGTTGAAAATCAAGTTATTCTTACAGTAATTGTCTCCCATGATGTTATTGCTTTATTGAACGAACGAAATTCTCGCTTTCAACGCATGGTTCGTTCACTTGCTTACTATTATAGAGCTTATAACAATTTTCGATATAAGGTACGAAATAAATTACCGCTTCAAGTTTCCGAAATCAGGCATGCCGAAAATCAACTATTTAAGTATTATCAGGAATCTAAATTGGCTGATGTCATATCAACTATCAAAAAAAGGGAATTGTTAACAGTAAGAAGTTAAAACGTTTATCGCCATTTTTAGATGAATATGGTGTCTTATGAGTAGGAGGACGGCTGAACAAAGTGGATTTGCCATATGACAGTCAACATCAAATTATAATACATAAAGACAGTCCCATTGCCTATAAAATTGCCCATGAGTGTCATTTGAAAAACCTACATGCAGGAATGACCCTTCTTACCGCCACACTGCGTCAACGTTTTTGGATTCTAGGAGCAAGAGAGCTGGCTAAAAGAGTTTGTGATAACTGTACAGTCTGTCAACGCTACAGCGCTAAGGCAAATGAACAGCTCATGGGTGAGCTACCGAAATATCGTGTGAATGCTGTGTATCCCTTTTACGAGGTTGGCTGTGATTATGCTGGCCCCATTATGTTCAAGCAGCATAATGGTCGTAAGGCACCCAAGGTAAAAGCATATGTAGCAGTGTTTATATGCCTTGTCACCAAAGCAGTTCACCTCGAATTGGTGAGTGATTTAAGTTCGGACGCTTTCTTAGCTGCCCTCGACCGATTTGTGGCAAGAAGAGGTCTTTGCGGTCACATTCACAGTGACAATGGGACAAATTTTCAGGGAGCTGCTAAAAAACTAGGGGAGATTCATAAGATGGTAACTACCTACGAATTTAATAATAAAATTTCAAATTACTTATCGAACAAAGGTGTACAATGGCATTTTATTCCTCCTGCGGTCCCGCACTTTGGCGGCGCGTGGGAGTCAGCAGTAAAGACTATAAAGTACCACCTTCGAAGAACCATTGGCCAGGCTATACTAAATTACGAAGAGCTAACAACTCTATTGACCAGAATTGAGGCTATTCTTAACTCGAGGCCATTAGTGCAAGCTGACTCAGATGATTTACCATACCTTAGCCCAGGCCATTTCTTGATAGGCCGACCTCTTAACTCTTTGCCTGAATTCGATGTTAAATACTTGAAAACTTCGACTCTTTCTAGATGGAATCATGTTCGACAACTAACTCAATATTTTTGGTCACGGTGGTCAACCGACTATCTTCTATCGCTGCAACCCAAAGCAAAATGGTTGAAGGAAAAACCAAATCTTAACGTAGGTGACATCGTACTTTTGCGAGACGATAATCAACCCCCAGCCAGTTGGAAGCTTGGACGTGTTCTGGAGACCCACGCCGGTTCTGATGGTCTAGTAAGAGTGGCCACTGTCAAAACTGCAAATTCCACATTTCAAAGACTGATAACTAAACTATATCCTTTGCCGAAGGACAGTTGAACTTCATTGATGCCGTTCAAGGCTGGCGGAATGTTGATAATATTTTATTGTACTTAAAATTTTTATAAATAATTAATTTGCTTTATGTTTGATTCCCATGCACTACCCTAATTTGACATTGAACTACATATATATGTACATATTTTGTACTTTCTTTATTTAAAAGGAAAATTAGCGGTATAATCGTATGATTTTTAAGTTGAGTGCATTTTTTGTTTTTACTTTGTTATACATTATTAGAGTTGTATACACATATATATACATACACCTATACATATGTACGTAAACATGCATAATTAATGTGACGAAAGGTTGATATTCAACTTTAACAATAAAACATTGTAATTTAGTAACTCAACAGAACAACTAGCTTTTTCTCTTGTACAACCACCATTGGACCTAGTAGGGGAGGAGATGGCAGCGTCCTCGTTAATTCGTCTTCGATGTACCTCTTTGTGGAACGGAAATGGAACCGCCCACTGTAGAATAATCGATGATAAAATTGTGGAATGGAGGATTGACCAAACCTCCCCAGCTCTACTACATGAACGTCTTTATAAAACCTGGATACCATCTACAGATTTGTGGATGAATGGAACTCCAGGTAGAAGAAAAAGTTGATTGATTTGATTGATTTTTATACGGACGGCACCAAAACACATGAAAGTGTGGGTTATAAAGTCTTTTCGAGGGCTTTAGGGATCACTGCAGTGTCTTTTGATTGAGAGTTAATGTCACTTCAACGACCTTGATTAACATATGCACCGATAGTCGAGCAGCTATTATGCCCCTCGAATCCCCGCTTCTAAGAACAACAACAGCCCTCGACTGCCCATCATCCCTAAATGAGATGGGCGAGCAGTTTGATATTAGGATCATCTGGATCCCGGGGCATAAAGGGTTTCAGGGGAACTCTAGGGCTGATGAACTTGCTAGAATTGGGACAACCGGATTGGGAATGTGTGGGTTTACCCTCTTGCAAACTCAGTTTTAGGCGCAAGACAGAAAATGAAACAAATAGAAGGTGGGTCAATAGAAATGATTGCGTGATCACAAGGCAGTTATGGACTCACCTGGATAGGAAAAGTACTGATTACTTAGTTTTGGTGTCCCTATTAACCGAACACTGTCTAATAGGCGTGCACAAAGGCTACGGGTTGAACACAATGGTTTCTGCCGTAGCTGCAAGGATATATATGAAGAAGAGAGCATAGAGTATTTTCTTTGTCACTGTCCTGGACTTGCAGGAAAAAGAATGGACACAAGGGATGCTCTTGAGTTCGGGGAACATTCTGAAGTTGCTAATGTTGAACTACAACGTATTAGTAGCTTTATATTGAGCTCTGGTTGGTTCGACGGTGGGGACTCCTCATACGCAGAGTCTCCGTGGTATCACAATGGACCAAAATGGTCTAAGTGAGTCCGGGTTTCTGACTGCCACCCGTACCTAACCTAACCTAACCTTGGTGTTATTTGTTCATTAATAGTTATTACATTTAATTTGGCTTACGAAGCAATACGAACTTTATCCTGTTCAAAATCATAAATATAGAAACAAATCAAGTTCAAACAATAATAATTAAAATTAATTAAAAATAATAAATTTAATTACGTTATAATTAGTATACACATACATATAAACATCTCTCATAAAGTATATACAAGTGTTTTTTTCTCTCCGTAATTATTTTTGATTTTAAGTGTTTATAATTGCCTGATTTGATCCTAAGCTTTCTAAAACGGAAATCGTTAAGATTGACTAAATATAATTCTTATAAATTTTTTGTTGATTTACCTGTATCGTGGAATCGTGATTTGATTTTTCAACATTTGAGACCTCTTTTTTATTATTAATTATTTAACAACGTTTATATCATTACTAATTAATACAAGCGTGAATACGTCATATTAATACTCTCAACAATTTATACAACATTGTAACTATGGTTTGCACAGCGATTATAATCGCAATCACGATTACGATTAATCGCACCTTTTAATTGTAATCGTAATCGCACTCATTAATCGCTCGATTACGATTAAAATTTTTTCCATTTTTTAAATAAATAATTTATGCCAAATTTGCATACAGTTCATATTCAACTCATAAAAAAATAAAATTAAAATTTTTAATATAAAATATAATATATTTATATGCAATTATGTATATATTTAGAATAAACATGTCTATATGTTTGCATTTCATTGGCGCTTTAACAAATCATCAGTAGACTTCAGTCATACTTTTGAAAAGTGTCAAACCTCTTATCTTATGCACATACTTTCAAAAATCATTTGAGCATTTACATAGATTTTTTGGAAATTCCAATAGAATAAGCGAGTAGGCTGAGAAACTTGTACAAAACACAAGAAACGATTTATATTCGATATATGTACATCCATTTTATTTTCCTACATTATTATTTTATTCTACTATATTCTCCCAATGTTATTTCAAAAAAGTTGTAATATCTCAAAAATGTTATTACGATTGATACAAATATTTTTCATTAGGTTGGCAGATAGGTGCAGTTTGCTTTATCTTATAACCTCGCATTTTTACAAAAAAAAAACATATGTAGATATACTAAAAAGGTTATAGTTGTAATTGAGTCTCCGCACGTGAAGAATTTATGTCATGATGAATGAACAACTTCACATTAAATAACGGTGTAAAAATACTGATTTTGTATGAACTTGCTCATTCGTTATGATATAAATTTATCAGATGTGGATAATTGGACCTGAAAAAGTTTCCTACCAAAAGAGTGATTTTACACAATTCGTACAGCAATAGAAAAATAACGATCTAATTTTAAGAACAAAAATCTTGAATTTAGATTGTAGAAATTTTATAATTTCAATCTTGAAATTTGTTTAGTAAGATTGACATTCTCAAATCTAAGCATAAATTCTTAATTTATAGAATGAATTCTTAAAATCAAGAACGTGGTCTTAATTTTAAGATTATATTCTTATATTTTTAAGAATATGATCTTAATTTAATATTTTTATTGAGAACTAAATCTTGAATTCGATCTTAAAATTTAATTTAATTCAAGATTGCAATCTTAAATTCGATCTTAAAAAAAGTAAAGACTTTATTCTTGAATCAAGTATTTGTATAATTAAAGATTAAAATGATTTAATTTCGAGCTTAACAGCTTGATTTTAGCACGTTTTTTTTAAATATAATTTAATTTAAAAATTAAGTTAAAACGCGAACTCAAGACAAAATAAATACATTTTTTTGGCTAAGCCCATACAGTTCGACTAAAACTCATGACACAATTTATTTTGGTTTTAGGAAAAATTATAATAGTGTATTTGCTTGATAAATCGCGCTTAACCGAAAATCACGATTAATTACATATTTTTTAATCGCAACATCTGCGATTATTTGCAAATACTAATTACAACATTGCTCCGGAATTATAACCGCATTGTTTTATGTACCTGCTAACGGTTTTTGATTGCGCCATCTATTTGTAAATTTAAGTAACATCTCAGGAGACATGTCATTTCTTACTTCAATTATATGTTAATAATTCTAATAACACCAACTGAGTTATGGATTGCTTAAACATTAACTGCAATATTTCTACAAGTGATCGTATGATTACATGTTTGTTATGCTTACGTAATATCCACTTGAAATGTACCACACTTAAAGCACGTGATGCTGATGCACTTGCAGATCCAACAAAATCACTCCAATGGAATTGCTCTTATTGTAAAAATATAAATAAAGAATTCTATAAATTTTTTAAAAGTTACAGAAGAGCTTGAAGATATGGACAAACTCTTACAACACCGACAATTCAATTCAATAATCATATTTCTACAAATGCAACAATTAGTAACAAAACTATTTATATAATTATAGAATATAATTACAAGGAAATATCGAGAGCAAATACTATTGGTGTTCTTCCCGAACGTGAAAAGAATATCCCAAAAAACTAAATAGCGTTGCTTCGAACTTATTGTTGCTACTTTACCAAAATGTTCGTGGCTTGAGAACGTAACTGTCCAATTTGTTTGCAGCAAGTTTTCACTTTCACTAACACTGCTTACGAAACATGGCTTTATGATACTTATCGTTATACTGAAATCCTATGTAATAAATATAATTTTTACCGTCGAGATCATAGTACTCATGGTGGTGGTGTTCTCATTGCTGTCTCCAGCTCATTGCATTCTGAACAGCTAGTTACTCATTGGTTTCTTGATATTGAATTTGGATCAGTTGTCCTCAAAATGAATCAAAAAAATATTATAATAACTTGCTCATATATATTCCTCCATCGTCTAAACATTCTTTATATATTCAACATGTTGAGGCTATAACATATGTTCCTAATAGTTACAATAAACCGATTCATTTATTATCATGAGTGACTTTAATATGTCTTCAATAGCTTGGAATTATTTACCTAATGACAATTATTACGTACAAAGTAAACTTAATGATTGCTGAAAGGATTTTTTCAACATTTTATACGACATTAGCCTTTATAATGAAGGATTATTTAAAAATTCTTGATCTAATTTTTGTAAACGATATTGATGACTGTTTTGTTAAACGAACGACACATATTTCTGTTCCTAAAAATCAATACCATCCTGCTATTGAATTATTTGTATCCATTCCACCTGATTGTGTTTTACAGCCCTTGGCCAGTGAAAAATCTTACTGTTTTAAGCGCAATAACTACTTTTTGTTAAATAAGCTTAATTTAAGTACGAACTGGTACGATATTTTAATCTCTCCCGTTAATTCAGATGTTTCTTTAGAAGACACGTTTGGACTTTTTTTATCACAAAATTTATTCTTTTATGGATTTGTGCGGTTACCAAATATGATTTATTCAAGAACTTTGTGCTCCGACCTTTGATCAGACTTGTGAGTTTCAAATGGCCGTTGTACAAAATACATATTTACTTTGCAGTCTGTCTATGCATTTATCTGACACTTCATGCAGCGGTATTTGCCCGAATGCATGAGTTTCAAATGTCCAGTACACAAAAATACTTTCAATGCATTTGTATTTTATGTATGCTGCGGTCAATTGGACTTTAAATGTTAACTACACAATGTTGGTCGTAGTGATAGTTAGAACACGCTACACTAGTGCGTGGCGAAAGCACCTACGATGCAAAAGCTAAATGTGATGATATGTCAATTTCGTACACTCTCTCTTCTTACAGAACGATTCTTACAGCAGGTAAGAAAAAAATATGTAGCGGAATATTTTCTCAAATACATATTGCATTATTTTATCTTTACAAAATTCCGGTTTGAATAAGGAAGAGTTTCTGTATGATCTAAGCGCTATTCAACACGAGCTAAATGTTTCAAGGACATCCACAGCAACTCCAACTATTATAAAATTCTCCGCCGCATTAAAATTACTTTGCCAAGGCAGATACCCACATCAAATTGGCCAGGACCTTACCTTAGGACTATCGCTGCAGTCAACATCACGTTGCTTGAAAGAGGTTTGCGTGGCGATTGAGAGAATAATATAGTCCAAGCATATCAAACTTGATTTAGTTGGAGAACGGGAACAAGAAGTCAAAAAAACAAGCTTTCTTACAACACGTGCGGCGTCCCTGATGTGACTGGAGCAGTAGGCGGGAAACACATACAAACGCTTAGACCAGCCAAAAACAAGCACCTACACCTCAACAGAAAATTGAAGCACAGTATGAATGCTATGGTTAATTATATTTCACCTTGATTTAAAACGTTTATATATTTGCGATTATCGAACGATTTTTACATTGGCTTTCGCATTACAGAGTGTGGTGATACTAGGCTTTCGAAAAACTAGATGCGAAAAGCAAATGCGCAAACGCATTATAGAGTACACAACGTTCGATTGCGTACAATTTTTCTTTCGCATCGCAATAGAAAGTAACCCCCTGGATTCACTTTAACGTAACGCAACGTAAATTTAATGGACCCTAATTTGAATAAATGTAAAATTATGAGATTTGTAAGATCTAATCAAATTACTGCAAACTATTTTCTAGATAACTTTCAATTGGGTTTGGTAGAAAGTTTTCTAGACTTAGGTATTTTTCTAGATCCTAAGCTGAATTTCATCTCTCGCTCTTATACTTGTTTTGACAACACTCTATTCTTGAATAGCTGTTTTGTTATTTACATTTATTGTCTTAACATACTTTTACAACTACAATTAGAGCCGAAAAAAGTCAGCCAATGTAGTAGAGTAAGAAAATAAAAAAATTTTATTATTGAGTTCTGGTTTCAACTTTGTTATTTCTTGAGGTTCTCATTTGTTAAAATGAGAGATTATAGCATAATAACTCTAGTTGTTCTAAGTAACTTTGGGTAAAGGTTCCCTGCACTAGCAACAGTAAAATTCTCATAGGATCCAGCTAAGCCCTTCAATAGTCAATTTCAATGTATTTTTAATAAAAAAAAATATTTTACTAAATAAATAAAATAATAATTTGGGACTATTAGTGCGTTAATAAATGTTATAAGAGTTTTTTTAACAGACTCTGGCAATAAATGAAATTGTTAGGGCCGTTATTTAAACTAACAAATAGTTAATTTTAGCATATTATCTGACAGATAAATATATTTTGATTATTGCAAGTAAACATTGATGTTAAAGTGGCTGATAAGCTAACACCAGGCTTATCCTCATGGTAACTTTTAAAGTAAACTTTAAGCATTTTAATAGTCAAAAGTAGCCGCTATTTATACCAATGTTGCCACAATAAATCATTTGTATTATTTATTTTATCGGACAGTTGTAATAATAAAAAAAATTAATGGTCACTTTATTTCTAGGGAATTAATTGACGTTGAAGCTTCCCTAGATCTATCGTACGATCACTCTCCCGCGATCGTTACAATCTGTAGCCCACTGAGAACTGCTCTGCTCTCACGCATATGTGAAAATGGTCAGTCCTGCTAATTGGCTGTGATTCAAAAAATATCTAAGTAGTCATTGCACGGAAAACATTAAGATAAGAACTCATGATGACGTTGAATCCAATATTGTCAATCTGAACGACAAAATTAAGCAGGCTGTTAAGCATGCCACTTCCTCCCATCCGCAGACTGGGCTTAATAGTGGGTAAAAAAAGAAGAGCTAGAAGAGAATGGCAACAGCACAGATCACCCTAAAATAAAATTAGATTAAAAGAGTGCACTAAAAGACTCCAAGAGCTGCTTGTATATGAAAAAATCCATCTCTTAAAAACTATCTGAAAAATTTCGATGTCACACCAGCATATAATTACTTTTTGTGACGCGATGCGAAAAGAATTAAAATAACCGTTGAGTTTAAACCACCTCTGCGCACTTCTACCGAAGGTTGGGTCAAGGGTGATATTGAAAAAGGTAACTTGTTTGCAAAGCATATAAAATTCGTATTTACCCCAAACACATGTACTGGTGTTCTGGATTTTCCGAGTGTAGTTGCGCTACCCCCTCGACGCATAAAATTTAAGATGTGTGATGTACAAGAAACAATTGCCGAACTCAACCTGAAAAAGCTCCCGGTATTGATGGAATTAGTAACCAGATGCTGATTAAGTTACCTCGTACTGCAATTAGAATCCATTTATTAATTTGTAATGCCATTTTACGACTAGAGTGTTATCCCCACAGCTGGAAGCTTGCCAAAGTTAAAATGATTCCAAAGCCGAGCATAGATCTTACCAAGGCAGAATCATACAGGCCAATAAGTCTGCTATTCACAATGTTAAAACTTTTCGAAAAAATGCTCATATAAATTTTAAAATTGAAATTATATCTGCCAATAAATTTTCTGAATTTATTAGAAAGTGACATTACTACCCGGAAGTTCACGGTTGTGGAAAGAGAATTCATGAGTGTGCCCGAATCTATATCATCCGGTGCGCCACAGGGGAGCATACCTGGGCCAGTTTTGTATTTGATTTAAACTTGTGATATGCCTTTGAGCAGTAATATCCACACATCTACGTTTGCCGATGATACAGCCTGCCTAAGTATGCAGAAAAACCCTCACGAGGCTTCCCGATATCTACAAAAACATATTACACAACTCGAAATATGGTTAAAATTATGAAAAATTAAGGTAAGTGAGCAAAAGTCTGTTCAGGTAACATTTACCCTGCCAAGAGATACTTGTTCCCCAATTTGAATCAACAATCAACTTGCTCCCCAACATTCACGCGTAAAATACCTTGATATACACTTTGATCGACGACTTACATGCAAACATCATATTGACTCAAAGCTAACACAAATGCAACTTAAGTTATCTCAAATACATTGGCTGATTGGTAGAAATTCAACACTCAGCCTTCACAGCAAACTTTTACTATACAAGTTGCTTTTGAAGCCAATATGGTGCTACGGAATTCGGTTATGGAGCACTGCTTCAGCTTTTAATGTCTAACGAAGGCAAAACAAAAGTTTACGTTTGATAACATGGCCTCCATGGTGCACTAGTGATTAAAGAAATTGTCTTTGGAGAAAAGAAACGTTCATGTTCTCCTCGCCTCCTTCTTCAACAAACTACTCAGCCTTGCAATAAGACTTGCCAATAATAAGAGTAAATTACGACTAATGAACATTTTTACCGCTGGGGTTATTCGCGGCTGTGCTTCATTTTAATAACTTTCATTTAAATACCTTGTTAAAGGAAAAAATAAGCAGTCAATACATTTTGAACTGTTCATTGATAAATTTCACTAAAATGAAAATATTTTAATATAAAAAAGTATTGCTTAAATGATTTTCTTCTAAATGATAAAAATAAGATGTTTGTAATTACTACTTTAAATAGAGAATATTTGTGTAATAATTAATTATAAAAAATACATGTTTAATAAACAACTATTGTAGTAAATCGATTTCAAATAACTCAATTAGCTCCACCAGCAAGTCACTGTCGGCGTTTTCATAAAGTATCAGGATTATTGGAAAACTATGTATGTATGTTTTGGAGTTTTTACCTCAAGTGTTGCTACATGAGGTTTGATGGTGAACCCATTGAAGTTATTGTTTTTAACGTAGGCTGGGTTGTATCGCATTCAGAGGTAATAATTTCTCACTTAAAAAAGGTCCCCATCACCATCAATCATACCTGTACACAAAACATTCATAAGTTGCTTTGAGCCAGATACAATTGCTGTCTGCGAATCAGATATAAAAAAAGCTTCTCATCACCTTCTAACAGGTTTATATATTTTGCTTGGATGCATGCCTTAGCATTCTTTTATCGATAGTGACGTGAGAGTCCGAGAAGTAGTGGCGTTTCAATTAAAAATTTATACTATTAGAGTTTACGAACTCACTCTCTTGAACTTTTACAAAGTAGATGCATACAAATGTATATCATTTGCCACAAAGTCCTAAAATTTCTTTGCTTTGTATGACGTGAGAAATTTTTTTAAATTACACATGCTTCGGCGTGCTTTCATTATTATTTTTTCTCTAAATTAATTTTATAGTCATACAGATACAGATATAAAGTAAGATCTGTTTTAATTGCATTTTACCATTCTTTTTTATTACACTGCTTCAGCATGATTCTAGTTGAAGTCCATTTTGAATTGCCGACTAAAAAAAGGAGCGTTATAAGTTTGTAGTGTGTATCTGTGTGTCTGTCCGTGTCCACATACAGGCCAAATGGCTGGACAAATTTTGAATTAGTTTTTTTTGTTTTGAAAGGTTCTTAATCATGTTTTAAGAAAATCAGTACAGCCGTTTAGAAGATATCGCATCTTCTCTAGATATATTCGGGGGTTTTTAAAATTTAAATTTTTTTTATTATTCAGTAAGTTTGGTAAATACCCATCATACACATGTACATTCTTAAAGATTGGATATCAAAGTCCAATTTCCTTAGTTTATCTGATAGAAATGAATAGAGTAAAGATCTATTATATCAAGTCTATTTTCATATTTTAAAATTTAGCGCGCTAGAGCTTTCGAAAATATTCAACTTTTACTATAAAAGTGACAATATGATGCTTTGCTGAATATTGCTTTGTGTAATAGTTTATTTTTAACGCTTTATTTCATACAGATCAACAAATTAAAGAATTCCAGTACATTAGTTAACTATCTTTCCTAAGACCTAACTAATATTACAAAATAATTCCTTCAAAAAAAACCAAGACAAACTAGATGTTTCATTGTCAATTTTATTTATATTTTCACTAAATTTCAAAATTTTTCTCATTTGTTGAGTTAACTTTAATTGCAAACATTTTAATGGTGAGATGACCTTTTCTAGTGTATGCACTTTATGTACCAATCCACTTATATGAAACGTTAATGCTAAATTCTATTCACATCATTCCTTTTTATGATTCCTTTTTATGATTATTCTACTATTCATGCTATCATGGTAGACAACCAGACACCATATCCATGGCTTATATTTTCCACGTTCCGGTTTGTAAAACTATTCAAAAAAATTGTGTGTACTGCTAATAAGTGTAAGTTATTATCTACATATAGTTATTTTTCTAATTCAAAGCGACAATTCGTGATATATTATTATTAATTGGCATGGAATTAGTTTTCTGTAAAAAACGTTCACCTGTACCAGAACAGAAAAAAAATTCAAAACTATTTTTTTTAACAAATACTTTTAATGTTTTATTATTTAGACTTGGACTTCTTAGAATTGGTAACAAAAAAAAAATTAATTCAGTGTTTAAAAACATATATGTAAACAAACATTTCAATTAGCACATCAAAGCCTATAACAACAAACAAAATATATTTTATGTTATAATTTATGTAGCACAAATATTAGACTTTCCTTAGTTTGCACTTAAATTAATCAGTCTTAAGACTTGAGATCATATATATATATATATATGTATATATATATATATAAACACAACGCGTCTCATGCAGTAACCGCTACTTTTGCTGTATGTTGCATATTAAGAAGTAGTTGCCGAGACAAATTATTTGAATTGAATCAGTTTGCACAAGCACTAAGTTGCGGTAGGTTGTTATATTTCTTTTAATTTTTTTTAAATAACTTAATCATAAAATTTTTTTTATTAGAATCTATTTTTTATACTATAGTACAGTTAAGATTATCGCAGTATTAAAAGCGGATGTTGTGGACTTTATAGAATGAGTTCCAGACGCAGTGATACTACTTGTGCTATTTTGGGAGCATATAAAGAGCCCGAAGATCGGCAGCTACCAACTATAAAAGATGTCATTAAATTTATTTTATTTGTGAAGAACGACATGAAATTGCAGAATAATGGGAAAGATCCATCCAATTCAGATATATATTGTTACGTAAAAATATTCCTACAGGGTTAATGCAAAGAATTATCTAGAAGTATTTAACTAAAGCGCTAAACGTACACACATATTCACGTGCAAGCACTATAGCAACAACAATTGTATACAAAGCTACAGACATACACGTATACAAATAAAAGTGCGAGCACTTATGGTAATCACCCTGTACTAAAAATAGCACACTGCACTAGCAACATACAAGTCGTTACTTTGAAAATTCAAAGATTAACGGCCAATCGAATCACCTACAAACATCTAGAAACGGCGATATGAATTTTCCCCATTATGCTAGAAGACTGTTTGAACATCTGGCTACCAATAAACAAACATGCCTATACGGCCATATCGTTTCTTATGTGTTGGTCTTTACTAAGTGCATGAATGCATGTTGCCACGTCATCTACTTGCGAATATTCTAGATCCGGTTTGGTAGTATAAAAAGAGAGCTGCCGTATGTCAGAGTGAGTCAGTACAAATTGGAATTTAGTAGAGTGAACATCGTTGAAAGACATCGTGTCGTGGATAATAACGTTAAGAAGTAAATAAGAATAGACAAGTTGTAATTGGTTTAGTCAATAATAAAAGGAAGTTCAGCTGCAAATAAGAAAATCGTGTTGTTATTTATTTTTATTTTTGAGCAATCAAAAGAACTCACACGTTTAATAAACTTTAAACGTAACAATATGCTATTGTTTTTGAACAGATAAGTAACATTTGGACTAAAGCTTCGATTCCAATTGATTCTGTATTTACATCTTCCATAGGTTCTAGAACAGAAAACATATCCCGATTAGATACAATATCGACTTCGACGGCAAATTGGAATACACTGCAGTTACCAACAGTTTCTAAAGTCTGTGTTAGATATGGCTTATCGACTCGATCAGCTGCTGCTCTACCTTCTGCAGTTTGAACTGATATGGGCTTGATTTCTACAGAAGACTTAACTCTGGTTGTTGACAAAAACAAAATCCACAGAGCTGTGTCTAAATCCCGGAGAGAAGCTTGAAAAGATATTGGAGGTGTTAATATAAAAGGTATTTACTTTGATGGACGAAAAGACAAGACTGAGAAATAAAAAAATAGGGGATCTATACCATCGTAAAGAAGTTTTAGAAGAGCACATTTCAGTCTTAGCAGAACCTGGTTTAATTTATTTGGGACACGCAACAGCATGTCCTGGTACTGCCAAAGGAATTCTAACTTCAATCACAGCTTTATTTGAGGAAAAAGGTTGGAATTTAGATAAAGTGATTTGCGTTGGGTGTGACGGAACTGCAACTAACACCGGTTTGAAGGGTGGTGTGATTCAATATTTGAAGGAAGATTTGGATAGACCTTTGCAATGCTGTATTTGTATGCTTTACTTCAATGAGTTATCTTTTCGTCATTTATTCTTGACTTTAGATGGTTGCACTTCGGGACCTAGAGAATATTCTGGATTTATTGGAAGACAGTTAATTGGTTGTGAAAACAAAACGGCGGTGAATTTTCGTGCAGTGGCTGGTAATTTAACTTACTTGCCCAAAAATGTAGTGACTTAAGTACAGAGCAATAATATCTTTATGAGATATGCCAAGCTGTATCAACTGGTTTTTGTTGTCCTGAACTTGCAAACCGTCAACCTGGGAAAATTGCTCACTTGAGGTGGCTTACTACTACTAATCGTGTACTAAGACTTTACATAAGTACTCTTAGTTCATCAGAAAATTTGCAATTGCTTTTTAACTACGTACTTAAAGTGTATGCTCCGATTTGGTTCTTAGTCAAGAAAAAAATTTCTTTTAAGAAAGGGTCCAAACATATTTTTCAATTAATTATGTATTCTCGATTTTTACTAGAATATATAAGATCTGTTGTGGATTCTGTCCTAGAAAGAAATGCTTTCTTTGCTCACCCAGAAAACGTACTTGTTAGTATGATGTTTGATAATAGAGACCACATTCGAGAGCTGGCATTACGGAGAATAATTAAAGCTAGAGATACTGTAGGAAGCATTAAACGCAGGACATTTAAGCCACCAAAAATAAACTTCTGTGCTAAGGATTATACCAAACTTATTATGTGGGATGAGTGTCAGGTTACAGAACCCCTAGTTTTCCGACATATTTCTAAAGTTGACCTTGATATTGTGACAAAAAAAAAGAAGTTTGGAAATCGCTGATTTCCCTTGTCATACACAATCAGTTGAAAGATGTGTTAAAGTGGTAACAGAGGCCTCACAAAGTGTAACTGACGCTACTTTTAGCAACTAAAATAAGTTCAAATTTTAAGATTTCCACTAAATAAAAACTTTATTTTATGTTCTCATACTTTGTATCATCAATTTCAAGAATATGTTATTTTATGTTATTTTAGACATTACGTAAAATTAACAAATCTTCAGCACGCATCGGGCCCTCGAGATGACAGCCTATTTTAGTTCCAATAATTTTTTCGTAATCTGCGTAGAAGCTCAAAAAAAGTTTTCTCCTACATTGGCGGGACACACTATTGTACACCTACTGCTTATATTCAGTTTGAAAAGGAAATTACGTCGAAAGAAGAGAATTTAAATTTTCTGGATCTGCTATTGCAGTTGATTTGCTATTATTATATACTTAATCTTGTTTATCCCAAGGATTTATCGCAAACTATTGAGCTTTTGATGAGATATTTTTTTAGATTGTATTCCTCGCAAAAGAGGGGCAAAAAACTACTTATAAACAATCTAAGAAAAATCAATACCTTGATACGGAAGCTAGATGCAATTGCATAAAACTCTTCATATATAAAACAATAATGTTATAACTCTAAGCTTAAAAATGGTGTCATCAGTTTTTGGCCAACATCTAATTTGGATTTGATGACAGCGCTTAATTATATATGTCAGTAATGTAGCTAAGAGTCCACAAAACAAATCTTAAAAACAAGAAAATAATTTCTTCCTAAAGGGAAAAACTGTTTAGCACCTTTTTCAGAATAACTTACAGGGACTCCTAATTTTTTGCTAACAATATCAGTGGAAAATATAGCTACGGTAAAGGTGAACAACTTTTATAAACAATTTAAATAGCATTACTTATAAGGTCTAATAATTCACCAAAGCAACAACAAAACTTTAAAATAGTAAATAATTAAAAACAAAAACTTTTAATGTACAAAGTAATCTTAATGAGATATTTATTTATTTTGCCAGGTTCAGATTTTATTGATGTGTTCATAAAAATGGCGCCAAGTGGCGCAAACCGCCTACAAACTTTTTGAAAATTTTGAAGGCATTTCTAAACATTAACAGGCCGTAGCCATAACTAGGAACAAGATAAAAGGACCGACCAATATGGTATTACCCTCATTTAACACAGTTCTAAACTTCATAGCACTAATTGCTCGGTTCAACTTTACTTATTCGGACAAGTGTCCGATTTACTTGATACTATGATAAGAATAAAAAAAAGGATATCATCTTTTTCGATCAGATAGACTAACAAACGCTGGGAGAGAAGCAATCTACGTAAAATCATCCATTGCAAGTAAAATTCGGATGAAAATGAGACTTTGTTAAATACACAAATGATAGAATATTTATTTCTGGAGATATTTAACAACAATCAAAAATTACTATTGGGTACGATATATGGGCCAAATAATAGAATTAGTGTCGAACCATTATTAGAAACACTATGTACACTTACTATTGAATACACTGATGTTGTGTTAACTGGTGATTTTAACAACAACTGGTATGTATGTATGTTCCCGTATACTCTTGTTTGAGCAGCCGTCAGCCTCTGTTTTTTGTTTCCGAAATCCTTTGTAATAAATATATTTTTTTCCGTCGAGGTCGCGTAACTCTTGTTGGTGGTGTTCTCATTGCTGTCTACAGGTCATTGTATTCTGAACAGCTAGTTAATCCATCATTGCTTGATATTGAATTTGTATCAGTTGTCATTAAAATAAAGCATAAAAACATTATAATAATTTGCTCCTATATTCCTCCATCGTCTACACCTTCTTTATATATTCAACATGCCAACGCTATATGATCTGTTTCTGATAGTTACAATAAAACTGATTCTTTTATAATCATGGGTGACTTTAATAAGCCTTCAATAGCTTGGAATTATTTACCTGATGACAATTATTACGTACAAAGTAAACTTAATGATTGCTGGAAGGACTTTTTCAACATTTTACACGACATGAGCCTTTTTAAAATAAATGATATTGATGACTGTTATGTTAAACGAACGACAGTTCCTGAAGATCGATACCATCCTGCAATCGAATTATTTGTATCCATTCCACCTGATTGTGTTTTGCAGCCATTGGTCAGTGTAAAATCTTACTGTTTTAAACGAACAAACTACTTTTTGTTAAATGAGCTTATTTCAAGGAACTGGTATATTTTAATCCCTTCCATTAATTCAAACGTTTCTTTAAAACACAAGTTAGGACTTTTTTATCACAAAATGTATTCTTTTATGGATTTGTACATACCGAAGCATATAATGAAACCATTATATGGACCTCCGTTGGATAATAAGCAACTATGTCGTGCTAAAAATAAAAATAAATCATTTTACCACACATTTAAAAGAACTGGTTTTTCTGTCGATTATCTTAGATATTCTGTGAGTCGTGCAGAATATACAAAATTTAATAGCATACTCTACATAAATTACATAATGATGATAAATTTAATTTGAAACGAAATCCTAAGCGGTTTTAAAAAATCATCAATTCAAAGAAAAAAAACTTCTGGTTATCCTGTTGTGATGAAACTTATTCTTTTAAAACGTTTGATGATTCAATCGAGTACCCATTTGCATTACCTGAAAGTCAATCTATATCTTTACCTTCCTTAACTTCGATATATACATGATCATAAATGAATTAAAAAAAATTAAAATTTTCATATGATGTTGGTACCGATAAAACTCCCAGTTGTATTTTAATTAACTGTCCTGCAGCCTTAGTTATTCCGCTGACTGCGGTGTTTAATTTATCAATTAAATGTGGATATTTCCCCGATATTTGGAAAAATTCTTTCGTTGTTCCGTTGTTTAAATCTGGCAACAAATCAGAAATTGAAAATTACAGTGAAATCGCAATGCTAAGTACTATACCTAATTTGTTTGAAAATCTTATTACTGAATATACAGATTTACTATCAAGTTTCAAGTAGGATATCTCCGTGGCAACATGGCTTTTAAAAAGGAAGTTCTATAACCACACATCTTATTCACCTTACGATTACAATAAATCGAGGATTTTTACAAAGGATCCAAACAGATGTTATCTACACGGATTTTAGAAACAAGTTATAATCAAAATTTTTTTTTAATTTATAATCAATTTATAAACTTCTTCAAATGGACCTGGATTCACTTTATGAGTTGCGCAACGTAAATTTAATGGAGATTAATTTTATTAAATGTAAATTAATGAGATTTGTAAAATTTAATCAAATTACTGCAATCTATTTTATTGGCGATCATCAATTGGATTTGGTAGAAAGTTTTCTAGACTTAGGTATTTTACTAGATCCTAAGCTTAATTTTATCTCTCATATAACATGCTACTATGCTTATTTTTCTTTTGTGATTTTCAAATATTATTATTTGTGAATTCTCAAATAGTTCTTGAAAGTTTGTGCATAAGATAAGAGGTTTGTGACTATTCAAAATGTGTGGTTGAAGTCTACTGATGATTTGTTACAGCAACAATTAAATGCATATAGACCAAGCTAAACCACCAGCAAATAAATTTCTATTTGTATTTTATAATTTTTTTGTAATTTATTTAATGTTGTGAAATGATAATTTAATATCAGTTAATAATGTCATTAATTTAGTGTTGTGCTTAAAAGCTCTTTTGTGTGACCGCTCTTTTCAGCTCAGCTCACTTTGCTGAAGTATTTCATTCATTTAGCTCAGTAGCTCAGTTGATTTGTAGTGAAAAATTTTTTCAAGCATAAAGAAAGAGCGAAAACCGAAACATAAAAAGAGACAGATTTATACAGAGTGTGTTCGTGTGTGTGTCATACATTGCAAAACAAGGCAGGTGAAGTATAAAAAAAGATAAAAGTTAAATAGTTTAATGAGTGGAAATTGTTAATAAATATACATATCTACATATGTATGTATGTACATACATATGTATACTTTTTTATGTATGTACTCGTGCGACACAAAAAATTTGCTGAAAAAGCACTTGTACCGAACTCTTTCATTAGGTCGTTTTAGACACAAACCCACTTAAATTACATAGGTTTGTGTCTAAAACGAACTGCTGAATAGCTTCACATGTTATTTACATGGGTTTGATTATAGGTTTGTGTCTAAAACGAGCTACTGAAAGTGTTCGATACAAATGTAGAAACCACTCAGTACAGAGCTGACAGCGCTCAGTGAAGTGAACGGCTCACAGCTCTCAGTTAAGGGAATCGTTCAATTGAACTAGTTCGTTCATGAGCTACACAACTCTACATTAAATGTCTGTAAGGAAATAATTACATAGACAAATAAAAAATAAATAAATAAAAAGGAAAAATAAGAGGAATGCCTTCAAAAACAAGATTTTGAATTAGTTGAATATATGTAAGTATGTTAGGGCTGTCATACGTCCTGGTTTTCCAGGATTTGTCCTGGATTTAGACAAACTGTCCTGGTGTCCTGGTCCACTCTTAAATTGTCCTTGTATTTTTGTGTAGGAAAATTTACCAGCAACTACAATAAGTTTAAACGAGATCCACTCGGATTAAATTTTTGTTTCAACTAAGTGGATTAATTTAAATGAATTTTTTATTTTTGTTTATTGTTTTCTATATATAGTAATTGTTGGACTTTATTCTGCAATATATCTGTGGCAATAAGGAAAAAGTGCTTAAGTCATATTTTACAGTTTTTCAGGAGAGCACTTTTAAGCGTTCAATTCGATTTGCAGGAATGAATTTCTTTTAACCTCTAGTTTTTTAAGCAAACATCGCTCTACACACTACAAGTAATACATTTAAGTTGAAATATCCCAAAGTATAACCTCAATTAAGCTAGTATTCCAAATTAGATTAGAAGTCTAAAAAAGATAAGCTTCAAGTAATTTTGCTATAACTTCTTGAAAAATTGCACAAATTAATTGAGATTTTGACCAAGGATACTTTCAAGTATGCAGATTACGGAAGTACTATTAACTCAAAAATAGCTTATATCGACTTAAGCACTTTTTCCTTTTTGCCACAGATACATGTATCAAAATAAAAATTTGTTTGAGTTAATTTTTTAAACAATTAGTTCTTGGATTATATGTACGTACATATGCATGTAAGTTAACGTTGGCACATCTGAAGTGCCACCTTAATGTTTTTCATTTATTTAAGCGACACCCTAATACATTCCATATAAATTACTAACGGCATGTCTGGCAATAAATTCATTTGTTTATCAATTATTTTCCGTCACCTTTGGTGTAACCTGGTTCCCCACACGAGGTGCATTGTCAACAAAGTAAATAGTATGGGAACAATAAGCTTGCTTTATTTTTATTCTGTTTATATTATTGTATTTTAGTATTTAAGAAATTTATTATTCGACATATTGTCATAATTATAATTATATTTTATTTCAAATTAAAATATAATTATGACAATATGTCGAATAATAAATTTCTTAAATGCTAAATTTTATATTTTATTTTTCATTTTGCTTTGTAATTGCTTTTATTGTTATCCGATGGATTTCTAATTGTATAAAGGTGTAGAACAATAAAATAGATTCATATCGAATATAAATTATTTGCTAGGGTTTGTATAAGTTTCGAAGCCTACTATGTTTATTTTTCTTTTGTGATTTTCAAAAATATTATTATTTTTGAATTCTCAAATAGTTCTTGAAAGTCTGTGCATAAGATAAGAGGTTTGTGACTATTCAAAATGTGTGGTTGAAGTCTACTGATGATTTGTTACAGCAACAATAAAATGCATATAGACCAAGCTGAACCACCAGCAAATAAATTTCAAATTATTGTATTTTAGTTAGTTTTAGTTAAGCCTAGATCACACGATCGGAACAATGTACCGATTTTCGTCGGCTCACTGCAATAAAGTCATAAGTAATAAGCCAAAATGACATTATTACTTAATTCATTCTTGAATAAGTCTATATGGCTTTATTACCATATTATTGAGAATTAAGGCAAATTTACCTGATTACTTATGACGAAAATCGGTACATTGTGCCGATCGTGTGATCTGGGCTTTATAAAGCCCACTTATAAAAATATAATTGGCGCCCAACGCGGCGTTTATAATAAAGTTTAAAAAAAAAAGAAAAAACTCTTAAAAACAAAAGGAAACAAGTGAACAAATTTGTTTGTAAATAAAAATGAAAGAAAAACCTTTTAAAATACAAAGACCCTTTTTTTAAAAAAAGGGGAGGAACTATTGTGAATACAAATAAGGCAACAAAAAGTTTTTGCCAGGACAGTGCTCTCAACTTAAAATCAAAACCCTTCTTGTCTTCCACAATTAAAAAGGGCATAAATACAGTGTACTCACGTTGAAATGGCTTTGGTTTTTTATTTAATACTGAAACTGTTGCTTTAATATAAGTATCTTTTGTAAAACAATAACTGATATTTTCTGAGTATAGGATGCTTAGCAACCCTGGACTGTATCCTAAACACTTTAGTGGAACATTATGTTCCCTTTTGTGCGTTAGGAGATTCCATTATTCATTTTGTTGAAAAAAAATTAAAAGCTTCACATACTAGCAGAAGATTTAACTGATAAACTCCGTGTTTAAACAGCACTTAAGACATCATTTATATTGTCCTTGTTGACATTTTAATGAATAGTTGCGCTGCGTTACCAGTAATTGCTTCGGATACATCAGTTGTAGAATAAGAGCTGCTGGAGATCCTAGAAGATGAAAGGTTGCAGCAAGAGAACAAAATAATTGTTCAATTATTGATTTTTGGAAACAGGTTCCGGAACAGAAATATTCTAAGACCAAAAATTGTGCACTCAGACTAATATCTATTTTCGATTCTTAGTATCTTTATGAGTCGATGTATTTAATTCTTGAATTTGTTAAAAATAAGCATCGGTCTGTTTTAATTTACAAGCATTAACTGAGGTAGTGAAGGTTTGTAAATTCATAACCAGAAATTAATTCGTATAGTTTACTGTAAACTTTTAACAAGAAATGAAATAAAATAATTTGTTCAAAAATTAAATAACAAAAATAACAAACGAGTATTTTTATGTATTCTATAAAAAAAGGGCCATTGCAATCGACTTCAAGAGCCTCATGCGGATTGCGAGCCGCACTATGGCCAACCCTGTACTAGACTGAAGAACATTGCAAAATTTTTTCTTTGATCTGGTACAAAATAGTCTAAGTTGAATTTGAAACTCTAATCTCGTAATTATGCATACTTATATTTATTATGAAATTATTTCAGGGATCTTTCTGTTTTAAGAAGTTATGTATATTTCTAACAAATTAAGAAATATTGAATTTAAATAAAATACTGTATGTAGTACATATTTAATGTTCTCATACAAATTTATTTTCATATGATTTTTTAATGTATTGTGAGTAGTATTCGCATGCGCTTTCGCAAAAATTAGGATCACATTGTTATTTTAGGAAAAATCAAAAAATACACAGAGATGTCACGAGACGGAAGCTAATTGTATTTTCGGACTGTCCCGCTCACTCAGTACCGTTGTCTTCTTTAATACTTCTTTCTTAGTGACATTGATTTAAAGTATTTTCATTCCTTTTATACTTTGTAGCCTTATTCGGTGTGCGATTTTTTAGGTAAAATGATAGAATTAATATTTATGAATGAGAATAGTTCATTTGAAAACAAATCATAATCACTTTTTCAATACCAATAACCTTTCTCACACTCAGATTTTTTCTTCAACACAACAAATTCTTTCATTTAGTTTTGTAAATTAGTTCTTCACGAAGTACAAATTGTCTCTTGTTTGTTTTCATTATTTTGTTAACAACTTAATAATAAATGAGTATGTATACTACAGTTGTTCCTTTCTCGCAGAACCTCTGTCACAGATGTTTTTAACCTTTTTCGTCACTCATTTTCTTAAACTTGTAGGGCAAAATTTAAAAGATTTAAATAGCGTCCGATCTGTCTTGTTTTGATATGTATTTATATACATACATAGATATCAAAACAAAGTATGTATATATTGTCAAAGTATGTCTATTGCAATAAACGGCAAAAGGGTTGCCTTATGAAGTCGTATAATAAACATATAGATACACATGTATATATGTATATGTACATATGTAGGTTTGTATACAAATAAATGTGTATGTATGTATATGTAAATTGCAACATAGTTATATCTCAAAAAAATGCGTTTTAGAGTTAACAATACAGGGGGCAAATCACGACATTCGATAAGAATCGAAGTTTAAAAATATTTCCATATAAACTCTATTGATATCTTTTTAAATAAATTACTAGTCGTATCGAATGTCGTAATTTGCCCCCAGAATTCGTTGTATTGCCTATTATCACGTGAAATGTTTTATGAAAACGTCTCGCAACTCACCTGTTTAGAGAAATTTATTTTTGTTAATTATTTACTGATGCAACTCAGTTATTAAATTCAAACTTCAAACTCATTTTCTGCAAAACCATTTTTTTGAGTTAGTACTATGTTGCAATAAGGTATTTATGTATATATGTACATATTTATGTACAGATATATGTAATATAGCAAAGCTAAAGCTTACAAGTATATGACACTGGGCATGGTAAAAATGAACAATTTTATTTCGTATTGATTTTTGTGGAGATTTATTTAGCATTTTCTTTATTGTGTTTACTATATGCCATAATGATTAAAAAAATAACAAGTTTATGATATATTTGATACATTAAAACGCGTTGTATGTTGGAATTTAATTTTAACCAATATCATTATTTTTCATGTCTTGAAGAGATAATAGACATTTGCTATATGAAAAATATTTAACACTTTCACTTCTAATTGCTACAAATATCCTGTTCGTATATATTTAAAATTTTGCACAAATATATTTAGATTATTTGACTTTCAAAATGTAACTTTTTATCCTTTTAGAAATTTTTTGTTTCAACAAAAGTAATTCCTTTCTGTGGATGGAGTTCTTAGTACGAATGGACCACAACACAAACGTGAGAAAAAATGGGGTTGACATGATGGTGGTTGAAAGAAAAAATAAAATACAGGGGATATTTACACCATTTGTCATTAATAATAAAGACAGTGAAATTTAATAACTAGTATAACAGTGTATGAAAATTTATAAAACATTTCGTAAACGTTTCGCGGCCAGACAAAATCTTTAAACTACACCAAATACTTTTTTCCCGATTTGTTTGTTTTTACAATGGTATTTTGAGTAAGTTTTTCAACTCTTGTTGCTATTATATTCTAAATAATCCTGCAATAATGAAAATATAGTTGTTGCTCAATTCACAAGCCTTAAAGTTGTATTTTAAAAGATTTATTGCAATTAAAATGTATTTAAACGTGAATAAATTATTTATAAAATTATTTCGTTTTGAGAGATTTTGTATGAAATAGTATTTTTAAATACAACTTTAAACGGTATAACAAGGCTTGTGAATTAAGCAACGGTGTGTTTAATACAATATTAACAAAAAACTTACAAGCTACATACATACATACATACATTATAATATCATTCAAAAACAGAAACTATATCGATATCGTACTTATTCGTTTCTTACTAGTATACTGAGCAAAAAGTCAACGAAAGTTTTCAAAAATGTTACAGTCGCTTTAATAAATAAAATCTAAATTTAGGTTTCCAGAACAAATTAGTTAAACAAAATTTTAATTTTTTTCTTTGACACTTCTCTTTACTTTTTCGCACTTTTAAAAATATTTTCTATTCTGTCATTTCAAATAAATTTAATACTGGCATGGTGTGGTGAAAAGGACATTCCTGGCCTTATCTTATCCTGGGGATAAGTTTCTTTGCCGTTATTTTTATCGTGTGAACGAAAAATTCCAACTCTCTTTGCCCTGAAATACCAGATTCTAGGAAAAAAAGAAACGAAACAAAAAATTTTAAGGTACTACAATCCTCTCGAGATGATGACTCAATGCTAGGACAGAACTTCTAACTCCTAATTTCCATTGATCTAGTATGATGGTTTGTTAAACGCACGGGTTATTCGAAGTGACGAAAATATCGCTGCCGATCCAAATCAGTCGATTCCGCGGCGTTACCAAGAACTGGGCATAGCCAAAACCTCTTAATGGTGAATTTTGCGTAAAGATCTTGGTTTACACCCATGCAAGATCAAACTTATTTAAGAATTGAAGGCGCTGGATCATTTCACGCGATTAAAAAAGTTGTCAAGTCCTTATTGGAAAACCCTCAACATATTTACTCTCAATTCTGTTAAAGACTGCTGACCAAGTTTCATGGTTGTGCGCCGCCTTACTGCTTCGATTTATCTATATATACATATGTATGTATGTATAAATAGATGAATTTGTTTTGTCATTCTCTTCAAGTGTTTCTTAAATTTGATTTTAAGTATTGTGTATATTTAGTATTCTTTTTTCTGGTTGATATATAAGTTATTATATTTTCTTTATTGTTGTTTGTAGTGATTTAATATTATTTGATATGAATTTTACGTTTCCAGGTCTTATAACTCTTTTTTTTTGGTAATTGGTTAAAATCTTGCCATAAGAGTGTAACTTATAATAGGTGCGTTTGAGTACTTTCCCATTAAAATCCAGTAACTGATTTGTGTAATTTAAGGAAAAATGGAAAAATACAGTAAAATATATACAACAGCTGACTGTCGTTATTGGCGCCAAAAAATTATACACACATATATATCGTTAACTTAATATAGAATGGCCCGAACTAACAATTTTTTTGAAATCGAGAATTTAGAATTTTTGATACAATAGATCTTCTGCTATCGAAGTATGCAAAAAACTCAATTCCAAAAATATAATGAGACATCGCGGGTCAGGAAATAATATAAATTTATTTAACATTTATTAAATACTAGATATACCAACGGACGACACAATGGTCCGTATTCTAGAATCTAAATGTAAATAATTGTATTAAGAAGAGAATTTACCTAAACGTTATAAAAAATGCATAAACACAGCTACATATGTACGTCCAAGCCATATGCACAATGGGCAAACTTCTACAAAGAGATTTTTGTGTTTTCACACCGACGAGAGTATAACATCCACAACAACAAAATAACAGAATACAATGCTTGCTCTTACTTTGCAAAGGAACAAGAACAAATTAAAGAGCTTTCAAAGCTGTTTACCTCAAATGAAAATATCAGTGGATGTGTCTTTGGATTTTTTTTTCCAAAAAAAAAAACTTTTTTCCTACGAAAGTACCAAAATTTAAAAGAAAACATACAAATTTATTTGGAATTCACTTTTTTTAAATATAAAAACTATTAAAATCAAAAACATTTGATACAGTTACAATCTGTAGCCCACTGAGAAGCGCTTTAACTCACCCATATGTCAAGATGATAAATCGTGTTAATTGGCTGGAATTCAAAAAATATCTTAGCAGTCATTGCACGGAAAATGTTACGCTTAGAACACCCAATGATATTGAATCTAACATTGCCAATCTTAACGAGAATATTAAACAAGCTTCTGAACATGCCACTACCTCCCATCCGCATACTGGGTTCAATAAAATTTATTCTATAGACGTTGAACATCTCATACGTGAAAAAAGAAGAGCTAGAAGGGAATGGCAACAGCACAGATCACCTCAACACAAAATCAGATTTAAAGAGTGCACTAAACGACTCCAAAAGTTGCTTGCATCTGAAAAAACTGCCTCTTTTAAAAATTATCCGGAAGGTCTTGATGTCACACCAGCATCTTATTACTCTTTGTGGCGTGCTTCTAAAAAGCTTAAAACACCCGTTGAGTTTAAGCCACCTCTGCGTACATCTACCGGAGGTTGGGCAAGAAGCGATACTGAAAAAAGGTAACATATTTGCTGAGCATTTAAAATCCGTATTTAAACCAAATACATGTACCGGTGTTCTTGATTTGCCGAGTCTAGTTGCTCTACCCCCTCGACCTTTAAAATTTACGATGTGTGATGTACAAAAACTAATTGATGAACTCAACCCGAAAAAAGCTCCCGGTATGGATGGAATTAGTAACCAGATGCTGATTAAGTTGCCTCGTACTGCAATTAGAATCCTGTTATTCATTTTTAATGCCATTTTACGACTGGAGTATTATCCAGACTGCTGGAAGCTTGCCAAGGTTAAAATGATTCCAAAGCCAGGTAAAGATCTTACCAAGGCTGAGTCATATAGGCCAATAAGTTTACTGTCAACAATGTCAAAGCTTTTTGAAAAGCTACTCATGACAAAATTGTCTTCAATTTTAACTGATAATGGGTGCATCCCGGACCAGCCAGCATAGCACCATTGAGCAAACGCATAGATTGGTTCAATTTATCAAAAAAACATTTGAGGAAAAGAAGTATTGTTCTGCCCTGTTTATTGATGTTTCTCAGGCATTTGATAAAGTGTGGCATGAAGGCCTGATTTTGAAATTGAAGACATACTTACCAATAAACATTCTAAATCTTTTGGAAAGTTACATTCTTGCACGAAAATTTACAGTTGTGGAAGGACACTTTATGAGTATGCCTGAAACTAGCTCATCCGGTGTGCCACAGGGGAGTATACTGGGGCCATTTTTATATTTGATTTATACTTGTGATATACCTGTGAGCAGTAGTATCCACACTTCTACATTTGCCGGCGATACCGCCTCCCTTAGTATGCACGAAAACCCTGATAAGGCATCCCGAAATTAAGGTAAATGAACAAAAGTGTGTCCATATAACATTTACCTTACGAAGAGATACTTGTTCCAACATTCGCATTAATAATCAAGTTGTTCCTCAACATTCACATGTGAAATATCTTGGTATACACCTCGATCGACGGCTTACATGGAAACATCACATTGACTATAAGTTAACTCAAATGAAACTAAAATTAACTCAGGTACATTGGCTGATTGGCAGAAATTCAACACTCAGCCTAGACTGCAAACTTTTAATATACAAGTCGCTTTTAAAGCCAATATGGTGTTACGGTATCCAGTTATGGGGCACTGCTTCTGCTTCCAATGTAGAGAGAATTCAACGAAGACAAAACAAAATTTTAAGGTTAATAACATCTGCTCCATGGTACATTAAGAATTTAAATATACATCGTGATTTAAATATGCCACTAGTGACTGAAGAAATTGCAAAATACACAGGAAAATATCTAACAAAACTCGAGTCACATCCTAATCCGCTTGCTCGTAATATTTTGAACTTTACTGGACACAACCGCTTAAAAAAGAGAGATACAAGGGATCTTATACTAAACACTCCGAATGAAGCTGCTTGAAAATACTTTTTTTTTCTTATCACTACTTATGTATTATTAGCAACTATCACTTAGTTATGTCTGGCATTGGTCGGGCCTATTAATTACACGCTGCTACAAATGAGTACTTTTTTTATACTTGAAAAGGGACCTAGTGTAGGTTATAGACCTTATTTAGTAGATCATAAATCAATTTTTAAAAGTTCGGAAACACCCTTAAATTTCGGAGTTATTCCGAAAAAACTATTTTCGGGTAGGTTCGAGTACTTATGAACACGTAACTCAGTTGATTTTTATCGGATTTACAACTTTTTAATGGCTTTTCTAAATATATATATATATATTGTTGGTATATATTAACTTTTTGCAGTGATATTTTCAATTATATCTGATTTTAATTTTATTTTTTCTAGGTTTTTCAATTTTGGCGCCATTTTTTAAATTATATTGTTCAAAAACATACCCTTATATATATATTTAATTAAAGCTAATTTAGTTCTGAGTTAAACCAGCTTTCAATAAATAAAATCGAGTAAAAAGTAAAAAAGTTATTAAGTTTTTTCAAAAGTTAAAAATTTTGCTTTTACAAATATTCGTCAATAGCTACTACATTTTCTTCATTTTTTTAATCTTATAATGATATGATTATATAAATATTTTAAAATAACAGTATTCAAATTATTTTATTTAGAAATTAAGAATATATGATTAAAAGTGCTTGCTATACCTCTTTCGCTTGTACATCAAATCGTCTGTTTCTCTCTTAAGTGACCAGCAGTAATTTGAAATCATTCTTACTTAGCTTTTTTATTTGGAACCGTCTTTCGATATCCAAAATGTCCTGGTGAAATCGTTTGCCTTGCTCATCACTGAATTATCCTAGGTTTTCTGGGAAAAAATCTAAATGTGCATGCAGGAAATGAACTTTAATGGACATTCTGCATTCCATTTCTGCATAAGCCTCCAGAAATTCTTTTACTACATCAATATAATTTTCACTTTTTTTATTTCCCAAAAAATTTTCACATAAACTAATAAAGCTTCTCAATGCTCTTTTTTCCACAACATTTAGTTTTGTTGTGAATTGTTCGTGAAACATGATTTTGCGGATTTGAGGACCAACAAAAATACCTAAAAATAAAAAAAATAATACAATTATGTTTAGAAATCAATAAACATTTGTACCTTCTTTTATTTTTGCTTCACATATTCTTGGGAAAACTGATTTTAAGTGTAAAAAGGCATCGCTTTCCCTATACAGGCGTTTCACGAACTGCTTCATGTATCCCAATTTGAGGTGTAATGGTGGCAAAATTATTTTTTCGGTACTCACTAGTGGAATTTTTAAGACGTTTTTCTTGCCAATTTGAAAAATTGTTCTTGCTGGCCACTTTTTTTGCTTGTATTGGTCTTTCCCACGATTGTCCCATTCGCAAATATAGCAAGGAAATTTAGTATAGCCTCCTTGCATTCCGAATAAAATTGTCAGAACTTTTAGATCTGAAACTATTTGCCATTGATACTTTTTATAACATATTAAATCCAGTATATTTTCCATTGTTGCATACGACTCTTTCATGTTAGTAGCGTATGCTATAGGCACTGAAGGGCAATTGATTCTCGTTGTGTAATAAAACTGCTTTCAAACCTAAAAAATATGTTAATGGTTTTTGAATAACAAAAAAATATTACTTACTTTTACACGAGCCGTCCAAAAATAATCTCCAGTCGTTCGGTTGATGTTGGTAATTCAGACAATGAAATAACTCATCTACATCTGAGGAATATACAAGGTTGTTATTATCATTGTCAGCTTTAAAAATGTGCTCAAACTGTATTTGGGGATTGTCTTTTGCAAATGTTACTTTAAAGTCACTTTTAATGATATTCCACTGTTTTAGTCGAGACGCTAACATCTCTGTTTGTCTCCATGATAGTTTCAAATCTCGAACAAGATCATGAAAATCTTCATTTGTCACTAAATGGGGTTCCACCGATTGTGCAACAAATGTCTGGTCACATTCCATGTCTGCAGACTTTTCTCACTTATTCTCACTTAAATTTTTTTCCGCTTGGGGGTATCAACTGCTATTTAAATTTAAATAAAGTTTAATAACTTTCACAAATATTGTCCGATTTAAAAAAACTAAAGTTCATTTTATTTGTTATAAAATTCTATTTAACATTTTTTATACAAATACATCTGCTTTTTTAGAAAAAATTATAAAAAAAAGAACTCAAAGTTAAAAAACATAAAAAAATAAAAAAAATTGCAGATGTTATTACGAAAATTACTACCAATAATTAATTAATATAGCATAAAATGTATACGCTTGGAAATATCTATTCTTTGTTTTTCATAAAGCGTTCAAAAATTTAAGATCGGATTAAAATCAACTGAGTTACGTGTTCATAAGTCTCGGACCTACCCGAAAATAGTTTTTTCGGAATAACTCCGAAATTTGGGGGTGTTTCCGAACTTTTAAAAATTGATTTATGATGTACTTAATAATGCTTACAAATTACATTAGGTCACTTTCCAAGTATATTTTCACTGTAGCATCGTGTTATATTTTAGATTTAAGATTTGAATAGTTATTGTTAGTTCATATATGAAGATACAATAAACTAAAAAACATGCATAAAAAAATTTAATACAGAAAAAATAACACACAATTGATATATGTAAACAAAATTAGACACTGTTGCATTAATAATGGGGTGAGAAAATTTAATATCGTTTTATTGCATACAAACATCAGTTAATATTTTCATCAAATATATTGCAAAAGTTAATTTATGTATTTACAAAAAAAACTTTCAAAACTTTATGTATATTTTCATAAAACTTCTTGGCATCTCCAAAAACTTGAAAAAAAAGGGAAACTTGACAAATGGTAACGCCACCCACATACTTACATACATATGCATAATTAAATAATACATGAAATTAAAAACACAAACGAAATGCCTTTAACTAAGCTAATTCAATTTATTGAACTCTCTTCCTTCAAGTATTATGGCTTTCATACAATAACAACCCAGTGAAAAAAAATGGAAGTCATTCTAGTGGAACTACATTTTCATTGCTTCCAAAAAATCGATATTTTTAATTTGCCGATAGTGAGCAAAAAACCATGTAGAAGCTTATTTTAGTCAGACAAAACCTTGTAACTCCTCCATAGTCTTAGAAAATACTCACCAGAATCTAAAAAAAATTATTTTTTTAAAGAAATTTATGAATTATTTTTAGTCTAAAATTTAAAAGTTATTTGCTTAAATTTACATGAAAACACTGTTTCGGGCTTAAATTCGTATAAAAAGAAACGAATTGTTAAAATAGGTAACTATTTAAAATTTTTCATAGATGAAAATATTATCATAGAACACAAAAAATGGAATTTTTCTTAATATCGCTTCCAATTCAGTGACCAGGCATCGAAAAAGAGAACTTCTTTCAATGACAACCCTATGTAAAAATCATTAGATCGGATCGAAATTTTCACTACTTCCGCATCGCAAACTCTACATTTTCATGACTTTTTTGGAGTCTCTTTTTTTACTGGGAAATAAGGAGCTGTCCATATATTAGGTAACGCTGTTTTCTATAATTTTTGAACCCCCATCCCCCAGTAACAGATCGTAACAAAACAATGAACCCCCCACCCGGGGGAATAACGTAACAATGACTTAAAAAAGTTTTTCTTTCAAAAAAAATTAAATTTAATCATTGTATTAAAGTCATTTGTTAGACTAGAACAGTGCGTAGATAAAATTTAAATAATCTTACTCATGAACGCAAACATATTTTTAAAATTTCTTCCAAAGTGTCTTCAAACTTCAAAAATTATGGTTGTATGGAGAGCTTATTCCTAAACTGTATGCATGAATTAGTTATGCGTATTCGAATTCCAAAATATTCGGCCATTTCTATATATGTAATCGTATTCGTTTAAAAAAATATATGTATAAAGAAATTCATAAATCCAAAACAAAATTTAAATGAATGGCACACAATCTTTAGTTATTTACAAAAAAAGAAATTATTTCTACATTTTTGCTATCCGGGGTTTCGCCAAATAATCTGCTATAGTACTACGTATTGATGACTCAGCAGTATTTGACACACCAAGATGAGAATTGGTATTAGCCAATGTGCGTTAAACCAAAAAAAATATTATTGGACTGTTTCTACATAACAAGTCAGTTCTCAGTGTCCCATTTCTGTAACTTGTGAGAAGTTCTCGCATCGAGAAAAATTAAATAATTATATTGGTTGTCCTATTTGACACAGGCTTGCTCACATAAAAATGTATATAAACTTACAAAAAGGATAAAAAATACAGTTTATCTCTTACTCACCCTGTGTTTCACAGGATGATAACAATTTTATCGTTTCGAAAATTCCTCTTATTCCTTTCAGAAACGAGGCACAGGCAAGCAAGCGGTACACAGGCGAGTAAGTAACAAAATAAGTTTAAATACTACACTTGCCAAGTTTACGTTATATTTGGTACCACTTTTTGTATTTTTAATTTCATTATTACCATTGTATATAATTTGATATTTGAGTTGCTTTTTTTCATCCTAGGGCTGCCATTCAAAGCCCTAACTCAATATTAGGTCAGTTCATTTACTCTTCAAGCAAAATCAAATAACTGAATTAATAATGATTATTTTTTGCTAGAAGAGCAATAAGGAATGTTTGGATAAATTAAAAAAAGGTTGCATCATAAATTTTGAATTAATAGCATCGATAGTGACAATTTTTTTATATACAATTTTTTTACATATTATGAAAATTTAATAAGATTTAACTGAAACAAGCCAAAAATATTTGGTGCTTCATGTCTTTCAAGTAGTTAAAATTATTGTATTTGCTTAAATAAATATAAAAAAGAAGTCCCTTGTTCATTAAAAACAATACGCATATCGTTAAATGCTTACTAATTTTCGGCATTTAATGAAAATTTTCCCAATATTCTTTTTTTGAATACATCTAGATTTTAGATAACAATTAAGAATATAGCACAACAATTTACACATACATAAAGCAAAATGTTTAGTAAACTTAAAAATTGTGGATACAATGAAACTAGAGCTTAACATCTTTCCATATATTCCAAATGTAGAAAAATTTATTATACATGGATATAAACTTAATATATTTTATATAAATCACACAATAGAACACCCGACAAATTTACTTAAAAATGCTTAAAATCAAAAACATGAAAATTTTAAACGGTTTTTCGGCAATCAGTAAGAGCTTGCAATTGCTGAGACATCGAGCTGAAAATTTAATGTAAACGAAGGAATTTCAATATAAAACAGCGAACCTCAGTAAAAATGATTAACGTACTTGAACAAACCTATTATTATTTTACTTGAACAAATTTATGTGAACAATATTGAAAATAAAATTGTGATGAAAATATGGTATATATGTAAAAATTTCTATATCTGCATATGCTTACTGTTTCCATAATGGTTCCATTATATGATTGTGTGGACATTAATATTTCCTCTTTAATGTATAAAAACCTATTTTACTTTCTACACAAGTACTTATTTTTGATTACCTGTATTTGATATTAACAGCAACCAGTGCACTTAGCGGGAGGATATTTTGGGAGCTCAAGTGACACATAATTATTTCCATTACGACAGATATGTAACATATCTTTTCTCAATTTTTGTCCCTTCTGCAGCATTACATATTCAATAGATAATCTTTGCTGATTTAACAAAATATTCCTTAAAAATACCTTAAAATTAGAGGGGCACACAATCTAGTCCCTAGACACTGTTGTTTTCTAAATATTTTTTCTTGTTCGGTTACATAAACAATTAAAACAGTATCCTTATGAAAATATATCTATGTATGCAAGTTTCCATTAACACATCTCTCGGACTTAAACATTGTAGCCTCAAGTTGACCAACAAAAATTGTAAAACTTGATAATTGGATATTGCCTTGCGCATATATGTATGGAAGAATATATTTTTTGAAAGGACACTTTTTTCCATGAGAATTGCAAGATATGTTTTCGTAAGCTTCTGCAAATAGCATTTCCTTCTATGCATTTGATGGATTTAATGTTAATATATATTGCAGTTTGATATGGAAAGAAGTTTTATGTACATATGTACATACATATGTATGTATGTATATTAAGAATATTTAAAAATGTAAAGACGAGGAATTGAGATCCACGTAACCAGTTTGACTACAATTTATTTAATTTATTATAACAATTTTGTATAATTTTCAGATCTTATTTAACAACCATTAAATTTTTGAATAGTTTTCATAAACTTTAATGTACGCGGACAGTAGTATGAAGTTATATTCCATAAAAATATTTTTAATTTTAAATTTCTATAAATTTCACATGCATTAGATATTCGTATTCGCGAATATCATTTTAAATATTCGTATTCGCGGATATCGTTTTTAATATCCGAATTCACGATTATCAAAAATTGACATTCGGCACATGTACATATGTATGTATACATACAATACTAGTAATGCACGAATATTCGTATTGAATTGAATATTCGACCATTTTTAAATATTTTGCCTGAATTTCGCGAATACGAATACGACTATTTTTCCAAAAAAAAAAATCCTAAACGAAATTTAAATAAATGGCTAAAAATAAATTTTCATTTCATTTTCATTTTGTATAGATATTTGTGCTTTTTATTATTTTCAAATATTATTTATTGACGATCATTAAAATTTTGGGTAGTTTTTATTAACTTTAAATTACACCAACAGGAGTATGCAGTTCTTTTTCATAACAATTTTTTCATATTTCATTTAACAGGCGTAAACAGAATACCAATTTTATATCTATACTCGTAAATTTCACATTTAATATTCGTATTCGTATTCGCGAATATCAAAATTTGACATTCGTTACATCACTAATACATACATAATACATTTAGGTAACACGTACCAGACAACTGTAGCAATACACCGCAACAATAAGTACACAGTTCAAACACACAGTCTATCGTTGACAACTGTATCTCTTACACCTCAACGAAAACTGTGCTGTGTGTGTTTTACTCAACATTCTTTTGAAAATATCTTTATGCGATCACAATTTTACTTTACATTATTCGTACTGTGTCAGAGACACAGTATGCAAGCATCGATTGCAAAATTGTGATGAGAGCGAGCACAGTACTCAGGGTGTATTAATGCTCTCAGTACTTTGCAATTTCACAATGGAGTCTCTTTTTTACATGTTTTGATTTGTGTCGTTTCTGCATAAACATTTCTTGATGTGTGGCGGTGGCGTAAATGTGTATTGTAGTTTTAATAAACTGAATATGCATTGGCGTTAAAAAAAAAATTAGTTATCCCTTTGGTTTTTTTGTTTTTAGTTTTGGCAGATCCGCTAACTGTGTCATTTTTGATACTGTACACATATAAAACCGCAAAAAACCAAACACACTTTCTACACTCCACACTCTAGCACTCTACTCTCATTGATTTATTCTACTGTGATCGCCTCACATACTGTGTTGTTAGTATTGCAATGACTTCTTAAGCTGTGTAGTTATGAGCGAAGACCAAACAGCGATCCGAAGATGTGTTATGAACGAGGCAATTACACACACACGAGACAATGACTAAAAAACAACATGAGTGCGATCTTAATTGATTAAAAATAATACTGTGTCGACAATGATTGTACATATTACTGTTGCTGTGTGACCGACACAGCAATTTCTATGTGTGTACAGTAAGTGGCAAAAATTACTGATTATGCAGTTCCCTGACACGTACATATGATCAATTAGATAAATAAATGAGAAAAACATAAGTATTCTTGTACGAAATTAGAATTTTTTTTCTGTTGCGTAACATTTTTAAAGACCACCTCCCCCTCTTCAGAACAAATCGTAACAAAACTCGAACTCGCCCCCCCCTTCCCCCTTAAAACGTTACGTAATATATGGACAGCCTCTAAGAGAAAAAAGTTTTTAGATCAAGAGAAATACTACAAACACACACACAATCTCATGTTTTGTTTCTTGTTTATTTTAAAGTAAAGCTTAAATTTAAGCTAATAAATTCGTGTGCAATATGTGTGCTTGAAGTAGTAGCAATTTTTATTGTTTATAGCTCCCAGCGTAAAAGGGATTACAAAAAATATGTTTGCCTGTTAATTATATAGATTTATTGAAGATTTTTTAATATTTATTTGATATTTTGAAGCAAAAATGCACATGACTTGGACCACTTTCATAATAAAGGGCACACTTACAGTACGCCTTCTACTCATTTGTGTACAGAAAAAACAAAATTATCTGTATGCAATGTTCAGAAATAGTCAAACTGAATGCTAGTAGGCACATTTAATACGCCCCTTTAAAGCTGCATTCAAAAATCGAAAAACTGAATTCTTGTTTTACTATTTACTACGCGACGTTCAGCTCTTATTAGACCAAGTAATCGTTTTTCTAAACGAAACATATTCAAAAGCACTAAGCACTAAACACATCAATTAATTAATTCTTTGCTGAACGCTTGTTTATATTAACTGAATGCAAAATTCAGGAAAGTTCTTCATAGATACCATAAAACGCGATGTTCAGCATAGTGAAGTAGTAAAATAAACAGCTCTTTACAACTAAACGAAACGTTCAATAAATCTGAACGAGACGTGGTAAAAATATTTTTGGCAAATTTTTTAAAACTGTAAAATTATTTCACTTGCAATAGACAGAAGTAACGGGATTCTAATAAAATCCCAAAATCATTTAACCAAGTGATGCTTCAAAATAAAAATTCAGTAACTGAAAAAAATCAACATACACATACCTACAATACATTTACATTATAGATATTTATCACATTAATTCTTTTTAAATATGAATTCATATTTAAGAGTTGTTTTTCATATATTTTTTTTTCAATGAAAAACAACTGTTAAATATGATTTCATATCTGCGGTCAATAGCATTGGTGAAATTGGCACTAACTGTTTTAAAATTTCTTCTTTATATATTTAAAATATGAAAAACAGAATTTAATGCATTAACAACAATGAAGTTTCCTATTCTTAATAAAAAAAATCTTTATTGGGTTATTCTTGGTGCGTAAAAAAAAGAAATTCAATAAGTGTTTACTTTGACGGAATCTCATTTGTGAGTTGATAATTGAAGTAAAAAGTAGTTTATACAGACAACATTTACTATTAACATTATGGAAGCCTTATTAGAACAATTCAGTCTGCAATATCTTTTGCCGGAGTTAGAAGGTAAGTTGTCTATATAGCATATACATGTATGTATGTATATATATGTTTATTAATTTTAAATAATTATTGGTCATATTTGACTACATATATACCTAATTGCTTATTAGGTGACGACAAACCCGATCCCGAAAATCCTGTTGCTACAGAGGTATCGCAAGGCGTTGAAATAGTCAACACTGACAACAAGGCCAAGGCCAATACGGAGGTCATAGTTGAACCTGCGGATTCAGTCGCTTCGGGATGCTCTCAAGCATACCAAGAGTATGCTTGATTGAGGACCTCCTAGATAGACTTAACTTCGCAGACGATGAAATCGCTCTTCTGGACCCAAATCCAGCAGACGCAGACATCGTCGTCAACTATGATCCTGATATTTGAGGATGGTGAAGATAACACAAATTAACCTTCATCATTCAAAAGTAGCCTCAGCAGCATTAACCAGCCGAATTCTAGAAGGAGGTGTGGATATTGCGCTTATCCAAGAACCATGGACTCACAATGGCAAAATTCTTGGACTTAGCGCAAAGGGATACAGATTACTGTATATACATAAATGAGGTAACATTAATAAGATCCTGTATAATGGTGAAAACCAGCTTAAATGTCTTCATTCTATCTAATTTCAGTGATGAAGGCACAATAGCTGTGGCATGGGAGACGGGAGAATCCACAGTATGGTGGCTACTCTCATGCTATATGGCCCATGACCATACGGACCCCCACCTAGCGCTCTGGTCCAAAAGGCAGCGAAAGAAGTGAAGACGTACGGTATTCCTATTACATCATGCAACAAATTTGAAAAAAATTCGTGGCATTGACTCAAAAATAGATTTTTAGTATGCACTGAGGCATACAGTTTCCTAAAATCAAAATCAAAAATTTTTTTATGGATAAGTTTTTTTTTAATTTTTATTTAAAATTTTAATTTTCGTAAGTGGTAACTTCAGTAATTTGACTATAGTTGTCGAACAAGACATCCAAACAGTACATGTAATACAGCAAATTAAACGCAATTACATGATCTACAAATATTTCTCACATAATTTTTGAGTGGAAATAGTAACTTAGGAATAGTAGATAAAATTAAAAAAAAAATTTTTTGCTGAAAAAGTTGTTTCTGTTGATAAATTTTTTTGAGTTTTTTTTAAATTGAAGAAAAAAGCATTTGTTAATTTTTTTTAGTTTATTACTACATACAAGCGCACTGATGAAACTAAAATATATTTGAAGAAAATCTATGGATAAATGTAGAAATTATAGTAATTTTTGTAGAAGTACCACAATTTTAAAAAAATTGTCTATGTAGTTAATTTTTTTTTTCAATATAACGAGTTTATATTTGCTCTTATTTTTTGGTAAACATTTTTGCTAATTTATACGAAAAAAGTAATTATGGCTTCTATTTTGACGTTTGTTGCTTTCGGATTCGGTTTCTCTAATGAGGAACCAAATATAATCAATCTTTCATCCCAATGACCTTGATACCGTCGTTCAATGGACTTCATTTCTTGGTGAAACCTTTCGCCATGTTCATCACTTACGTCGCCGAGATTGTCAGGGAAGAAATCTAAATGCGAGTGCAAAAAATGAATTTTGAGAGACATATGTACACCTGTTGAAATATATAAAACAAAAAATTTGTTAGAGAAATAAATAATGTATAAAACTTTTTTAATTCTTACCAATTTTTTCATAATTTTTTATCAAGTCTTCAACAAATGTTTTATAAATCGGACTTTTATTGCATCCAAGAAAGTTAGAAACTACAAGCTTAAACGACGTCCATGCTACAATTTCATCCGATGACAAACAGGATTCGAAATATTCATCCTTTATCAGTTTCCTTATTTGGGGTCCATCAAAAACGCCTTCGTTGATTTTTTGGGCAGAAAGGCTTTTAAATCTGTTTCTTAAATAAGAGAAGGAGTTACCATCTGTACTCAAAGCTTTGACAAAATTTTTGAAGAGTCCTAGCTTTATATGTAGAGGTGGTAAAATTATGTCTTTTGTCTGTACGAGAGGCATATATTTAAATATTGTTTTCACCCAATATATTGTGCTCTCTTTTTGGCCATTCCCTCCTTTAATAATGATCTTCGCGTGCATGGCTGTCCCAGAGACATAAAAAACAGCAATATTTGGTATATCCGCCTTGCATTCCACATAACATGGCAACAACTTTTAAATCGCAACAAATTTTCCAATGATGCTCTTCATACTTGATGTATTTCAATAATTTCGCCATTGTTTAGTGTTAACAGCATGTGCGATAGTAATCGATGGTTTCTCATTTCCGTTATGCAAAAGTACTCCTTTTAAACTCTCTTTGCTGCTGTCAAAAAAAAGCCGCCATTCCTTTGAGATATGTGACTGATTAAGTTCCTTAAACAATTCTGGAATATCCTTGCAAAAGCATATGTTATCGATAGTCGTATAAAATTTTGTATAGGCCATATCGCGCACTCTGTAGCACGAAATATTAACATCTGGAGCCAAGCAGTTGTATTGTTTCATCCGAGATGCAAGTAATTCTGATTTATCTTTGGTCAGTTCCAAATCTCTCACCAAATCGTTAAGTTGAGCCTGAGTTAGATGATGTTGGGTTTGATTCGAACTTAAATAGCTGCGTGTAGAGTATTCCGATGAACTTGATGATGTTTCTTTACTTGAGTTGATATTTACACTTGGACATTTAGGTATTGGTAGTTTTTCCGAATGTACAACTGGAAAGGTGACAGATTTTAATTCAGCGTACTTCCACCGATTACTCCTTCCTATTCCAATTTGTTTAGTTACACAAAAATAGCAATCCCTAGCATGATGGAATGGTTCTCTCCAAATCATTGGAATTCCAAATTTCAAGTGGTGCCTAAAATTAAAATGCGTTATTTCACGCAACAGTACAATAAATTTATGTCAAAGAACTTACCGTAAACTTCCACTTCCCCATCGAGTAAGATTATCGTGACATAATCTACACAAAATACTAGGTGTCCAAGGTTCGTTTAGATTTTCAACTCGTATACCAAAATATTGAAGATAATTTTCTTCCATTTGCTTATTAAAAGCTCGTCGATCTTTTGCAATAATATATTTTCCACAAACAACAAAAGTTATCTGGGTCATTTGCACATTTAAATGTCCTCTGTCGCTTACTCATATTTTAAGAAATTGATTTGATAACACTTTATAACTGAAAAAAAATTTAGAAAAATTAAGAATTACTTATTAACTATTTTATACTTTCGTTATTGCGTCACTATGTTTTGTCGTTATTCACTTTTAAAAACTGCGGAAAAATTCACTTGTACTTTTCGTGTTTGTCGACACTTGTTGAATGACAAACATCGATCAATGAATACCTATAAATACTACGTACTTTTTAATATTTTACTGACAGGTACTTTGAATGGACGCATCCAAAACATCTGCACTCAACAATACGTGTGGAATTTCTGTAAAAAAAATCATCCGTTACAGGTATTCAACGGAAAAACAGACATCATTAAAAAAGTGCAAGGCCCTTTTTCCATTTAATTGAGTGAACGGAGTACCTGGCATAATAAGCGCAGGCACTGGAATTCAGCGTCCACCCACATTTATAAGCGTTTATTAGTTTGCTAACGAAATCATAAAAATTAAATAACCTTTTAAAAAGGAGGAAAAATCACAAACATGTTTTCTTGAATTTGTGACACTTCTACCAAAAGCATCAAACTATATCATTTATCCATGTATTTTCTGGAAACAGATCTTGTTATCTTCGTTAGGAATCACTCTATTTGAAAATAAAATAAAATAATTTTTATCGATTTTTTTATTTTTTTCGTGCAAACAAAAAAAATTTTTTTTTTTGAAAAAAAATATTTTTTAAGGTTTTTTACCCATTGTTCTAAAACCGACACAGCTACGTAAACACAATGTTTGTAAAATTAGGAGCTCTTGTTATTACCTTTTATTTAAGGTACATCATATATCGATTGTATGTTTCCTTCTAGTAATATATTTAAAATATTAAAATTAAAACGGACAAAAACTGAAATTTAAAAAAAAAAGATTTTAAGAAAAATTTATCCATAGAATTTTTTTAACCCTTTTATTCGTAATTAAGACCCCGAAACACGTTATAAAAAAATATCTACATGCCTTCGACGAAATGGTTGTTGCATAGTGTTATAATAGGCGCTGACGCAAACGCGCATCATCAGATCTGGGACAGCTCAGATACGAATGATAGAAGTGACGCATTTCTTATTTTATTATTGATAACAATCTGGTAGTACTGAATCAAGGTTCGAAACCGACTTTCGTAGTCTCCAATAGGCAAGAGGTATTGGACATAACTCTAGTCAACTCGAGGCACGCTCACTTGGCTCGGGAATGGAGGGTCTCCTCGGGCTGCTGATTCTCAGACCATCGCTATATAACATTCTCGATTAGCATTTCGAATAGCAATACAAAATTAAACGTTAACAGACGCAAAAGAAAGTGGGAGGTAGAGAGTCAAACCCTCACAAACTTGATTGTGCAACCTCCTAATATAGAGGAGGCAGCGGATATTGACTTAGCCTTAGACACGCTAACAAATGTACAACGCAAAAATCGGAGACTACCCTGGTGGTCTGATAGTATTGCAGAAACTCGTAAAAACTGCAGATAATTATTCAATGCGGCGAAAAGGACAAGTAACTGGGCACTTTATAAAGCCTCATTAAACAAATTTAAAAATGAAGTCAGGAACGCTAAACGCAAAACTTGTAGAGATTTCTGTAATAAAGTAGAATCCTACTCCGAGACTTGTAGACTGCGTAAAATCCTAGCAAAGAAACCGACAATTACCAGCTACATCCAGGATAACAATGGAAACTGGACAAAGAGTAGTAATGGATCTCTAGAGGTCCTAATGAACACCTATTTTCAGGGCTGTCAACCCTGTGGTGATATTCGACGAACATACCCCTCCCATGCCCAAACACAAATGTCCATAGACATTACTGTGGAAAACGTGAAATGGGCTCTGAAATGCTTCTATACATTTAAATTTCCAGGTCCGGATGGTAGCATGCCCGCGGATCTGCAACGTAATGCTGATCTTGTGTCCCATGGTTACTTGTAATATTCAAGGCATGCACTGCATGGTCATATATTCCGAGTGTATGGACTGAATGTAATGTGATCTTTATACCCAAAGCAGAAAAGGCATCACATACCAGTTCTCGTTCTACCTTCATAGTGAATAGTCGATTAGCGGAATTTTTCTTACATTCTTATTAAACAAACAAAAAATTATACAAAAAAATATTCGTAGTGCATATTATTCATAATAGGTACATACTGACTTTAATAAATAAGCTTTATGTGCTTTCCTAATATTTTTACATAGTGGAAATAACAAAAACAAAAAAAAAAACAAAAACAAAAAAAACACAAACAGTGACATTGAGGAATACTCTATACGAGTACCTCAAAAACTAATAAACAATCATAAATTACAAAAACAAACAAAAAAATAAACGCAAACAAAGAAACACAAAAAGGTGCCCTTGAGGAATACTTTATATGAGTACCTCAAATACAAAAAATTATGAAGTGAGTTCTAACGGAAGAAATGCCTATTTTACTGTGAGTTCTGAAGCTCTCAATGAAAATAATACAAATAATAAATCTAATGAAAGTATTTTTTCAACGGCAAATCCAATTTCTCGTCAGCGATCAACTTCGCTTTGTCCAATGCCAAATAGTGATTCATTAACATTACAGTTGCCTAGTACTTCTTCATATAAGTCCTTCAGGCTCGTGTTCATAACTTAATAAAGTTATCACTACCCAGCTAAAAAAATTATGTATGGAGCATATATGATATCCCATATATGGTTCGGATCCGAAAAATGAGGGTATATGGGCATATATGATTATATATATTCATACAATTTCATACATGTATGTGTAAATTCCCCCCACAGTATACAAAATTCATATTCATACAATCTTGATTCACACAACCGCACTGCTGTGCAATAAATTAAATTTTTTTTAGACTTGAGAGAGAGGTTGTATTTAATGAAACATTTGTTTGGACAAATAATTCAAAACGAACTAAAAGTCATTTCATTCATCAAAGGGTTAATCAATTATTTAAAAAACACATAAATCATATTCGTACATAACATTTAGCTTAAGAAATCAGATTAAATGCAATTAATTATAAAAAAGAAATCCCTCTAACAATAGTTTTCAATGCAGTAATATGAACTTTGTTTCTTATCTAGAGAATTTTGTTATTTTCTATAAAATTAATGACTGGATTATCCTTTTGATTATTTGATATATTAAATGGGGCCACAATGTAACAAAAGTTTTTATTTTTCAAACGTTGAGGGTACGCATATAAACTTTGCATACCGTATGTATTTTCTAATGGATTTCCAATTCAGCAGTGATAAAATTCCAAGTTTTTTTGATTGCAAAAACGATCTAATGTGAGATATCATGTATGCACACATTCTTATATGGCTCCATATATAAAATCTTATATTTATATATGGATCCACATATGAAGAGCTTAATAATTAAATTTTCATATATGAGCTCACATGTTATAATACATTTCATATATTAGTTCATATATTAATTCATATATAATAGTTTTGCCATGTATAATCCCATATATTTCCATACATGAATTCATACATATTCATATACAGTTATATACATTCATATATTAAAAATATATGGACCATATATAATTTTTTTAGCTGGGTACAGATAAAAGTAGCTCAAAACCCAAGGTACAAGTCGGAATGGACAGATACATAACAGTGGCAAAGCGCGGGCGAAGCCCGAATTCTTCAAAAATTTCATCCGCTCCAAAGATGTCTAGGGATAATAGCGCATCATCTACCAATCGTCAAAATCGTTTTTCATTATTGCAAGTCACCAACGACAAGCCCGCTCTATTATCGCAAAAGTCTTTTAAGCCACCACCCATATATTTGAGAGAGAAAAATTCTAACGCCCTAATTAAAAAATTAGTCTCGGCCATTGGGGAAAACGCATTTAATTTTATTCCAATAAAGCGTGGTAATATTGACGAAACTAAAATTTAAATATAGGAAGAAAAAGATTTCCGCAAAATAGTGAAGAACGGGATGACGGAATCACTAATGGGAAAGATGGATGATGAGCCAAAGGAATAATCTTAATATGGTTTATTATTCGCTCAGAAATTTGCAATTAACCCAGTAGAAAAATTCCCATTAAATAAAACAAAATAATGTTAGGTTTTATATGGACACAATATAATTTATTTCATGTAATGGACAATTACCTCTTCGTCTATTGGTGGATTAAACCGAAGTGAACAAAGTTCAGTATAACAAAAAGGAAGGGAAGTAGTATTTAGCACCGTTTCTTTTTGTTTGACGTATAGATTTAAACATTAGTAAGAACTGAGATAGATAGTTATGCAAATAAACACCTACATAACTATCGCATCAATTTTATAACACGTAGCTTTTGTATTGTTATTATTTTGAAGCAGGGAATTAAAGGGACGTGTTTGTTAAGGCATGTTGGCCTTAACATTGCCGCCCGCCTTGCAGCATCCATGCAATAGATACAGGAAAAGTATTAAATCGCGTTAGATGTGTCAAAATACTACTTCTGTAGGAAAAAAGGTAAGGATACTGAAATACTATAGTATTAAATATTTTTTTTTAATTCATTTATAATACATTTTGATAATGTTCAATAGATTTTTCTTTGTTGGAATCTAATACAATAAAGGAAAATTAATTCAAGTAAATTAGATTAAATAATAAAAAAATGCAATTCAGTAATAATTAATACGTTTATAACTTTGCATGACCTTATATTTAAGTGCATTTCAAATCATAAAGAGCAGGAACCATATACAGTCCAGCCAAAAATGGTGCTCTGAGCAGCCGGAAAACCTGCTCTAGAAAAGACGCCTTCACGTATAACTTTAGGATATAGGTCCACGCCTATTATTATATCGACTGGAGCGGTTTCATAAAATTTGGAATCTGCAAGAAATAAATCAGGAAAATTCTTCTTATAGGACTCTGAAAGAGATACAGATGGGCTTTTAAGAGTTATTCTGTTGTCGACGCGAAAAGTTCCTTCCTTCTTGACGTAGTGTCGTATCTGGAACGTAGAGTCATCGGACAGACAGTTTCATCATGCAGGGTAAACGCAGTTAGGTTTAATTTTTCGACTAATTTCTTGGATACCCGGCTAACGGGTGACCCAGAATCAAGCAAGCATCGAGCATATGACGTTTTGGACGCTATTTTCACAAGAACCGTCGGCAAAAGAATAATAGTATTTTGACGCAGCATTGCCGTTAAGGACGATTTAGAAGTCGAAGTTGGAGATCGAGTTGGGTTGCATTTCGCTTCGGAGGATTTTCTTGTTTGTGAGTGTTCTCTGTTTGGCCTTATTGATGTTGCTGGTTGGTCTGTAGCAGGAGATAGTGATCTGGATCTCTTGAACAATAGACGATCTGCTAACTTCGGGTGGACATGAAGCAATGTATGATGGAACTTTTGGCAGTGTTTGCATCCATGCTTAAAGAAGCATGTACCTTGCGAGTGGTCGTGGGCAAGGCAGTTAGTACAATATTTATGTTCTCGTACTGCACGAATGCGGTCACTCATGTTCATTGCCAAGAATTTTCTACAAGTTCGTAATGGATGAGGACGGTTGCAAATTCGACAAGTCAATGTGTTGTAGTTCTCAGGAAAAACGCTACGTGAAGTTTTTGATTTAGATAACCGCAAAGATACTTTTGGCATATTGATCTAGAGAAAAAAAAGGGGGAAAATATAGTAAGAAAATATAAATCTCCTAAGAGAAAACCGAAAACCTAAGAAGGTGTAGGTAGACATATAAATTTAACGATAGGTCAAGTTATTACGCCGCGCTGCGTTAAAACATCAGCTACACGTACACGATTGTCGTAACGTAAACCTTCTTAACACTTCCAAGTCGCCACGCGTTCGGTGGTAGGTTTTCATCTTTTACCACAACAAGGGCGTCTTCTTTTAAATTTTCCTCTGGATTTTGCCATTTTACACGTTTATGAAGTTCCTTCAAGTATTCAGTTTTCCATCGCTGACAAAAGTTTTGATGAATAAGTTTTAATCTTTGCCACCGATTCGATATAGATACGGATTCTGTTACTTGTTGATCTACAGGTGCTAAAATCGGTGAACCAATGAGAACATGGCCCGGAGTAAGGGCAGAAAGATCAGTAGGATCCGCAGACATAGGAGAAATAGGTCTGGAGTTTAGACATGCTTCAATTTTAGTCAGTAACGTTGAAAACTCTTCAAAAGTGTATTTATAACAACCATTTGTTTTGCGAAAGTGAGCTTTGAAGCTTTTTACTCCAGCCTCCCACAATCCGCCCATATGTGGAGCATCTGCCGAAATGAAATGCCAAGTTATATTCTGATGCGCATAATTGGCTACAAGACGTTGGTGTGTGGTTTGGATAAACTCCTTTGCTATTGTCCTTGAAGCACCAACAAAGGTAGTTCCATTGTCAGAATACAGATGCAACGGACATCTACGGCGTGAAACAAATCGGTTAAAGGCTGCTAGAAAAGTGTTTGTAGAAAGATCGGATGTAGCTTCTAAATGAACTGTCTTAGTGAAAAAACACACGAATGTACAGACATATCCTTTAGTGATGCGGCAAGCTCTACCGGAGTAGCTCTTTACGTCGAACGGCCCTGAAAAATCGAGTCCTGTACTCGTAAAAGGCCGAGTTATTTCACTACGCTCTGGTGGTAAAGCCGCCATAATCTGTTTTTGGCATCTCCTTTTGTATATTATACAGATCTTACACTTGTTAATAGTTGTTTTAATAAGATTCTTAGCCTTCGGAATCCAGTATTGCATTCGCACGAGTCTTGGAACTAGTTGATTCCCACCATGTAAACTAATGTCGTGGATAAATTTGACTAAAAGGCGGGAATACTGGCAGTTGTATGGGATGATGATAGGGTATCTTTCATTGTACGAAAGTCCTGGTGCTAGCTCAAGTCTGCCACATGAACGAATTATACCTTCTGGATCCAAAAAGGGGTTCAAGTTCAGAATCGCACTTGATTTAGTGATTTCTTGCTTGGATGTTAGAGCTCTATACTCCTCTGGATAGGCTACCTTTTGACAAAAGCAGATAATAAGATCACGAACTGCAATGATTTCGGAGCTACAAACTAAAATGGAATTTTTGAAAATGCCGAACGGACCTCGGATGAGTTCTTTGGAAAAATCTGTAGACATATGCCATTACACGCATTGCGTTGGAGAAGGAAGAGAACCTTTCAAGTAAATCTTCAAAATCTGTAAAGTAAGAGAAATGTGCTCGAAGGGATTTTACTTTAAGCTCAGTATTTGGAACACTGGACCAGTTATATATAGGCCATTTATTTGGTGGTTCACTAAGCCAATGTGGCCCGAACCACCATAGATTATTATTGACTATATCCTTTGGACATAGGCCACGGCTGCTAAATCTGCCGGGTTTGCCTCTGACTTCACATGGTTTCATCGTGAGACATCTAAAATCTGCGTAATTTTGGCCACTCGATTCGCCACGAACGTCAACCAATTACATGGTGGCTTGCTGAGCCATGAAAGAACAATTGTCGAATCAGTCCAACCAAAAATTGTATATCCTTTGACGTCTAATCTGGGCAAAAGACTCTCAACCATTTCTGCCAAAAGAACTGCTCTACACAGTTCCAGCCGTGGAATAGATAGGGTCTTGATCGGCGCCACCTTAGTCTTAGATAATATTAAATGAGTACGTACAGAATTTACAGTGGAAATTCGGATATAGAGTGTTGCTGCGTATGCCTTTTCAGAGGCATCGCAAAATCCGTGGAATTGGATATCTGCACCAGGAGTAAAGTCAATCCATCGTGGGATACGTATGGAGTTTATTGCGGGATAAGTGGCTTCAAAGGATTTCCACTGGTCTAGAGTTTCGGGTAAAAGTTGATCATCCCAATCTGTACCGTCTCTCCATATTTATTGCATCAATATTTTCGCTAAAATAATGCAAGGAGCTAGCCAGCCGGCGGGATCAAAAAGTTTGGCAATTCGAGAAAGGACTTCCCTCTTAGTGTATTTTGACAGGCATTGAAAATGGCTTGCGACAAAGTAGAATTCGTCTGTGCAAGCATTCCATCGGATGCCTAAAGTTTTTGCTGAGCTATTGTCTTCGAATCTTAAAAAGTCTTCATGCAGGAGGTGAGTAAGTGGGATATCTTTTAGTATGTCTCTCGAATTAGAAGTCCATTTTCTTAGTGAAAACCCCGCTGATTGTAGTGCTAGGACTAACTCATTTTTAGCCTTAATAGAGTCGAGTTCGGTATGAGCACCAGCCAAAACATCATCAACGTACATATAATTGCGAATTATAGAACTAGCCGCGGGATAGATTTCTTGTATGTCATCTACAAGTTGTAGCAGAGTGCGAATGGCTAAATATGGAGCACAGTTTACTCCAAAAGTAACCATTTTTAATTCAAAGTCCCTCAAAGGGGAACCAGGATCATTTTGGAATAGAATTCTCTGGTACGGGGTATGGCTAGGTTCTACTAAAATCTGCCTATACATTTTCTGAATATCTGCATTGAATAAAAAGCGGAAAAAACGCCATTTTAGAATGACCAACACTAAATCGTTTTGTAAAACTGGACCCGTATGCAATAAAGAAGTTAAGCTTAAGCCATTTGTAGAAGGAGAAGAAGCATTAAACACCACCCGGACTTTAGTGGTAACACTATCAGGCTTTATGACAGCATATGGTAAATAGTAGAATTCCGGTTTTTGCACTGACTAGGAGGAGGTTGAACTTTTACCATATGACCAAGATCTTCATATTCTTGAACGACTTTGTCATAGTCAAGTTTAAAGTGAGGATTTCGTATCAGTCTAGACTCATTACGAAAGAATTTTGCCATTGCACTGGATCTAGAATTTCCTACACTCACAGAGTCAGGACAACCTTCCTTAAAAGGCAGCGATACTACATAGTGACCGTTGGAGTTTCTTCTTGTGGTACGAGCATATAGCTGTTCACAAGCCTGATCAGATGAAGATAAAAAGTTCTTCTTCGGAAGATTCTCCACCTCCCAAAGGAGTGAAATTTCTTTATCTAAAGAAATTTCACAAAAATATGAAATTATATTGCGGACTGGAGGGGAGCTACGAGAAACAGGACCAGTGAGAATCCACACAAATATGGTCTCCTGTGCAATTAATGAATTACAAACTTTTTGTCTAACACCTGAACATATAATGGAAGGAAAAATACCTCCCCCTGTTAATAAATCTATCTTTGAGCTACAATGAAAATTAGGGTCGGCAAGACGAACATCAGGCAAACTAGCGAATAAATCAGAAGGAATCGTATGAGACGGAAGGTTAGTAGAGATGTGGAACTACAAGAGCGGTTGTTAAAATTGAAACGCTGTCATTTAATTCAGTACACAGATTGAATGAACATTGACGCTGTACCTTAGCAGAAACAGAATTATTCAATCCAGATATTTGAGCATTTGTTCGTTCGAATGGAAGTTTAAGTAAATGGAATAAACGCTCGGATCCCGAATCAATCAATGCTCGTGCTCGGTATTTCACGCCTTTATTGATAATATTTACAATAGCTGTTGTGAATCAGAATTGAACAACCCTCGTACCCGTACATTGCACTAATTTGTTAACGCAGCAACAACCAGTTCATTCACTTGGTTGTTTGTTAAATTCTTTGCGTTGACAAATTGTGCAATAGCGATATTTCGCAATTGGGTCAAAAGCTTAAGTACGTTAGCAAGTAAGCATAATAATATTAACTATTAAGCACAATATTAATATATTAAATTATGATTAAGTTTGGTATAAATAGTTCATGTTAAGAAACCAAATGAGCAGTTGTAGTTTGTTAGTTGAAGACAGTTGTAGTTTGTTAGTTGAAGACAGTTGTAGTTTGTTAGTTGAAGACAGTTGTAATTAGTTAGTTGTAATTAGAGTCTTGTATTTGAGCAGTCAAAAAGTTAGAGTCATACCTGCGATTCCCACGGGACCCTCCAGGTTTAAATTTGTAAAGTAAAAATAATAAGATACTAGTTTTTATTAATAAATCCCTTTTAATATACAAAAGAAAAATCCGTTTTTAAATTCAACACAACATTTTTGGCGCAGCCGGTATTAGCAAGAGTACAGTTTGATACCTTTTGGCAGTTTCAAGGAAGTATATTGATATTGGAACGCTATTTTAGCTCAATTTAATTTTAATATACTGAATTAAATTGTTAAAAGGATACGTTGTTCTGTATACCAACATTTACTACACAACTCAAGGTTTTAATGAGCTATTTTAGCTGCCTTAAGTTGCACAGACTTTGGTGGTAAACTCAACGACGACAAACATTTGCTCGAGACAAATGGGACCAACACAAATGGTAAAAATATTTATATAAGTGTTGAATTAGTAAATTAAACTAGATAAACGCATAGTGAAAAATTCAAAATGATTAGCATTATTTAAATAGAAGGAAAGTTTGTTTGTGAAAGTGAACAATGAAAATAAAAGTGGATTTAGGAAATTTTACTTAAGCTATATGGAGGATTTGAAAAAAAAATTACAAAAGACACAAGAGGAGACCAGGGAAATTTCTGATTGAGTGTGGAATCTCATAAAGTACCTTAACAATACCAAAGAGTATATAGAGTTAGTAAAGCATAAAGTGAGGAGCCAGGGAAACATAACCGAATTTGAAAAGGTAGATATTTTATTGGAAGAACTACAAGTGCTACATGAACATCAACAAAGTCCAGCTATATCCAAGGAAATAGAAGAATATTTACACGTTAACCGGATCTTGAAGCAGCAGAACGAAAGCTTAAGAAAAACCATTGAAGAAGCTGAACAGCAGATTCAAGACAGCGAACAGAAGACACAAGCATTTAAAGACTTCGCACAGCGCGTTAAGCCTAACTTGACTCCTGATCAGTTGCAGCAAGTCATCGAAAATAGAAAGGTGATAGAGGAAAAAACTCAACAAATTGAAACGCTGAAGTCAAAGATACGAAACTTACAAGGAGAGACGAGGAAAGTGATTACAATTAACACAACAAGTAGTAACAACATGACAACTTTTACCGAACTCTTGAAAACCATATCCCATGTAATACCAATTTTCTACGGAACTGATGGGCCAGAACTGGCAAGGGAACCCAAGAAGTTTATTGAAGGATGTATGATAGCAAAGGATAAACTAGAAGAACCAGGTAATGTGGTCGACATAATCAAATGCATCAAAACTAGACTATTTGGAAATGCTTACTCATATTTGCACAATAAAGAGTTCACAACAATAGAAGCCTTATGTCAGGCTATTAGAGAAAAATTTGTAAAAGGCAAAACCCTAACAGAATTGCAAGAACAAATTTTCAGCAGTAAGCAAGGTCCAACGGAGACAGCATATGAATTTGGAGAGAGACTAGAAGGACTACTTACAGATGCCACAGAACTAATTGCAGCACAATGGCAAGAAGTTTCCCATCGAAAATCTATGATAGATCACTGCAACCAATCCGCAGTAAGAAGTTACATAAGAGGCTTACGAGATCCTAGATTGATGTCAAAATTCATCGGACACGAAAACGAAAAGCTTTCTGCCCTGCTGAAAATCACCAAGGATGCTCAAAATCTCTTTGGTTCTAATATGAAATCTTCAAATATCATGACAATGCATACCGAGGAACCTTTATATGATACGGTCCAGCAGTTGATAAAAGAAGTCCGACAACTATCCATGCATCAGAAGACCTGTAACCATTCAACGCCAAACAGTAATTCACGAGAAAACTCAAATTACTGGAGCCCTATGATAGACGAATGCTATTACCAAGGAAACAATATGTGCTATAATCAAAGACAGGGGCATAACGAATGCAATTTGAGAAGGAACATGAAACCTCCCGACTATGGAACAAATAGGCAAAATTTTACAAGCTTGAAAACTCAAAACAAAAGTGGAACTAGGTATAACAACAACGAGGAGCGACGCTGTTTTAGATGCAATCAACAAGGTCACATTTCTACCAATTGCCCAAGAAACAGACGGAATATAAATAGCGATAATAGAAACGGCATCAATAGAGGCAATGTAACCAGAAGCAGATTTAATTACAACAACAATAATTCGGGAAACGAGAATCGGCCCAGCCAAGATTAATGGACCGGAATGCCGAAAAATGTAGAGAAAATACTAATGAAAAAAATGAAAATAAAACACAACACCCCTTAGGAACTAACTATGAAGATAAAGCTTTTAATTTAGATATTAACAATATACACTTGACAGAGGAGCAGGATAATCAGAAACAGGAAGACAAGGATAACACCGAATTAATATCTGGTGCAAGACGCACAGATTTTGTAAGAAAATACCTGAATAATATGGCAATGATGACATGTAATGATATAAATAATAGAATAATTAAGGACGGAAACGTCGCAGAGCATCACATAAACCACTCAGAGTATAAAAATGAACTGATGTTAGTAGCAACGAAAGTTGTGAGATAAACGATGCGTATATAAGCTTTCCTTGTAGAGAGGCAAAAGAGGAAAAATTACTACTGTTGGTAGACTCAGGCGCTGACCATCTAGTAAAGGAAGAAGCTTTGACATCGTGCATAAAAGTTAATGAAAAGGAAAAGAAATCCTTGTCAGGAGCCTTTGGAGGAAACATGAGTACCAAAGGAAGTATAACTGTGAACCATAAATACGTGGACAAACTAAGTTTTAAAATGCACATAGTACCAAAGGGCACAATTTTGCCAGCAGATGGTTTGCTGGGCCGAGATATGATGTGGAATAGGTCGGTCACCGACACAATAAACAAAAACATAAAATTTTTTGACAACCAGAGAGAAATAGTTTCCTTGCCACTTGTTTCAGGGGTTTTTGTGGGCGAAACCCTAACATCAATCAGAGGAGGAATAGCCTTTATTCCAATTCTAAACACCAACAACTATACAGTAGACATAAATAAGAAAATAATGTTAAGTTATGAAAATACTGAGGACTACCAGATAAAATCAACAACAGCCATTAATGCAATAAGCACTGCGGACAACAAAGAAAGAACCAAATTACTATTGGAAACAGTACAGCTTTCCGCAGATTTGAATCCGGAGAGAGATTATCGATCGAGAGCATTTTGAAATCATACGATGACGTGTTTCAATTACCCGGAGATAATCTAACTCACACAAATGTACTTAAACATAAAATTCCAACTGATTCTACTCAACCCCCAATAAATACTAAGCAATATAGACTACCTGAGGTCCACCGAAATGAAGTGAATAGACAAGTAGGCCAGATGGTCAAAGATGGAATCATGAACTCGATATTAACGGGTCTACAAGGAATCGACTGTTTCGTCTATCTGGACGATATAGTAATCTACGGCAGAAACCTAGCGGATCACCAATTAAGGCTCAAGAGAGTATTAGATATATTAAGAAGGTACAACCTTAAGTTACACCCCGAAAAATGTTATTTCCTTCAAAGGGAGGTAGTTTATCTAGTCCACCAATGTTCGGAAAATGGAGTCTTACCGGATCCCCATAAAACTAAAGCAGTAAAAAACATTCCACCTCCTAGAAGTATCAAAGACTTGCAAGCATTTCTAGGATTGATCAACTACTACAGGAAGTTTATACCAAACTCGTCCGAAATTGCCTTACCCCTAAACAAACTACTAAGGAAGAACGTGAAATTTGAATGGACACAAGAGTGTCAGCAAGCTATGGACAAATTAAAAGCAGCAGTTTCGAATCCACCTCTATTACAATACCCTGACTTTGCGAAACCATTTGTTCTGACTACAGATGCTAGCAATGAAGCCATAGGAGCTATCCTTTCTCAAGGAGAGCCTGGTAGCGATTTACCAGTATATTTTGCAAGCAGAGTACTAAGTGTCACAGAAAAACGATATTCTACAATAGAAAAGGAGTTGCTTGCCATCGTATGGGCAACAAAAACTTTTAGGCCATATTTACTCGGGAGACACTTCACCATTTTTACAGACCACAAACCCCTCAAGGGTATAGCTAATCTGAAAGATCAAGAAGGCAGGTTGGGGCGCCTTAGACTAAAACTTTTAGAATATGATTTCAAGATACGGTATAAATCAGGAAAAACGAATCAAAACGCTGATGCCCTCAGTCGCCTTCCAATAGAGAAAATAAATGTAGGGGCAATAACTAGATCAAAAGCTCGAGAATTACAAAACAAACAGAATGGAGTGAATGAAGAAATTATGCATCAAGCAGAGGTAAATCAGGATATGGGAGAGGAAGATATGGCTGTTTATTTAACGAATGCAGAAGATATAAATAAAGTAATAAAAACATTCCACGATACACCTTTGGGTGGACACCAAGGGACATTCAAAACTTATTCCCGCATCAGGAATCAGTATAAATGGGCCGGCATGTATCGACAAATAAAAAATTATGTAACAACGTGTAGCCTATGCCAGAAAAACAAATGTTCGAAAGTTGAAAAAATGCCATTGGTAATAACAAGCACTTCAAGTAAGCCTTTCGAAAAAGTTTTCATGGACCTGGTAGGTCCGTTGCCAGAATCAGCTAGGGGAAACAAATACATCGTCACCTTTCAAGACGATTTTTCAAAAATTTTTCGCATGTGCAGCCGTGCCTGACGCAGAGGCACCAACTGTAGCTAAAGTCTTTTTTAAGGAAATAATTTCAAGATACTTCATTCCCAAGGTGTTGGTAACGGATAATGGTTCAAACTTCACATCCAGATTATTCAAGGAAACGTGTAAGATGCTAAGAATAAAGAAACTACTAACTACTCCTTATCATCCACAAGCGAATGGGGCTTTAGAACGAGCTCATCGACCATTGGCCGAATTTCTGAGAAATTTCGTTAACCTGGATGGTACCAACTGGGACGACTGGACTCATCACGCCATGCATGTGTATAATAATAGCAAACATTCAACAACAAAACAAACACCGACGAGAGTGTTATTTGTGTTTGAATTTGAAATGCCCATCTCTTTGAAAATATCCCCGACACCACTATACAACGCGGATGATTACAGCAAAATTCTGAAATATCAAATCCAACGTTCACATGAAATCGTTAGAGAGAACCAAGAGAGGGCAAAATTAAGAGGAAAACAGTATTATGATAAGGGTTCAAAGGACAGAGAATATAAAATAGGTCAAAAGGTTTGGTTAAAGAATCAAACTAGAAAAAATAAATTTTCACCCTTATGGTTAGGACCATATGAAGTTATAGACATACCAACACGTGTAAACATAAAATTGAGAGTAAAAAAGTGTGAAAAGGTCTACCATAAGAATTTAGTAAAACCTTATAAGGAACGGCATTTAATATAAGGTATATGGTAATTAATCATCCAGTTACGATCCAGGCTATTTAGTTATGAATTTATAAAGGAGAGCATTGATTTTTACTTATTTTACTTTTTATATAAATTTTACTTTAAATGCAGAAAATTGTTTAACAACAGTAAAGAATTCATTTCCGGGTACCTTAAAACAAACAAAAAACACAAATATGCTTACGTTTCTTCAAATAATAATAAAAAAAAAAATTTTTAGTTGAATAAACCCTCGCTACAATACGTAATTGCAATTAAACAAAATTGTTGACAAAAGGAAAATGATACAAAAAAAAACAAAAAATGTTTAACTGCAATATGAGTTTTGGGAAAGTTAAGCTAGGTCAGTTATGCATTGTACGGTTTGAAGTCAACAATCTGAAGTACCAAAGTGCTGACGACGTATTTGTTTGTCCTACACTCGTATATATGCACACCTGTTGTCATATTTTTGTTTTTTATTCTTTTATACAAGTTTATGTTGACATACTTTAAATTTTATGACCATTTATACTCAATAATTTTATATTGAAAAAAAAAATATAATGAAATTGCAAGGGCAAAATACATAGTTAAATTATGTATCTTTAAGACAAAAAATATATTGAAAATCTATAATTGTATGCTGCTAAAATTAAATAAACATAATGATAGCAAAAGAAAAATGTTTGTATTTGAAACAAAACATCCAAAAGTATTATTACATATTATATTATATTATAGCATAAGATCAACTACGTTTAAGATTATAACATACTATGTAAAAACGTTTGATCCAATTAGTATTCTTGGAAAATATCTATGACTAGATATTTTCTTCCGCCAAGGGGGGAGGGATGTTGTGAATCAGAATTGAACAACCCTCGTACCCGTACATTGCACTAATTTGTTAACGCAGCAACAACCAGTTCATTCACTTGGTTGTTTGTTAAATTCTTTGCGTTGACAAATTGTGCAATAGCGATATTTCGCAATTGGGTCAAAAGCTTAAGTACGTTAGCAAGTAAGCATAATAATATTAACTATTAAGCACAATATTAATATATTAAATTATGATTAAGTTTGGTATAAATAGTTCATGTTAAGAAACCAAATGAGCAGTTGTAGTTTGTTAGTTGAAGACAGTTGTAGTTTGTTAGTTGAAGACAGTTGTAGTTTGTTAGTTGAAGACAGTTGTAATTAGTTAGTTGTAATTAGAGTCTTGTATTTGAGCAGTCAAAAAGTTAGAGTCATACCTGCGATTCCCACGGGACCCTCCAGGTTTGAATTTGTAAAGTAAAAATAATAAGATACTAGTTTTTATTAATAAATCCCTTTTAATATACAAAAGAAAAATCCGTTTTTAAATTCAACACAATATAGCACACAATTACACACTCTAAGGACAGAGTGTGTTGCGAAGCACGATTGAACTACTGCAGAACTTGATGAATTAGTGGACTGTTGATTATTGGAATTGGATCTAGAAAAAGGGGTTGAGTTTGGATTAAGACCCACACCTTTGCTTGTGCTAGGACATAGATCAGAATTGCTAAAGCTCATATTTTCCTTATGAAGTAGTGTGTTATGTCTTTTGTTGCACCTGAAACAATTATGTTTGATATTGCAGTTTTTAACATTGTGGTTTTTGAAAAACAGTTCAAGCACAAACCCTCCTTTTTTATCCCGTTAAGTTTCTGATTGTAATCCATTTTTAGAAATTCTGGGCATTTTCGTATCGTATGATTTTCTTTGGGGCATAACTGGCACTTTGGATTAGAAACATTGACTTGGAAGCTATTAAGTTTTTTGCTAGAATTTGGCCGTTTCTTGACTTAGAGCTATTTTCCTTTGAACAAACTGAGCTGCGAATTTCGGACACGGATTCTAAAGTACTATACCGATTGGTTAAAAATTTATCTAATTCAGACCATTTTGGAATAGATGTTTTATCTTTTAGTTCCTGTTCCCACAGTGTCAATGTAATTTCAGGAAGATGGTTTGTACAAATGAAAACAAAAATTAGATCCCAGCTCTGGACGTCAATATCATACAGATTCAAAGCGGATATGCAGGAATTATATCTCTTTGAAGTTGTTTTAGCGCGTTGCCCTTTTCAAAGGTAATGGACGGAAGATTGAAAAGTGTTTTTAATTGGTTATTGACTAGGACTCTTCGATTTTCGAACCTTGAACATAGCTCTCTCCATGCTAAATCGAAACCTTGATTTGTTAGTGGGCTTTTCTTTACAATTTTTCTTGCCTCACCCTTTGTCTTTTGTGTTAAGTAAAACAATTTTTCTACATTACTGGCTTAAGTATTAGCCACAAATGCTGTGAACACGTCACGAAATGTTGGCCACGACGCATAATCACCCTGAAACGGTTCGATTTCAATCGGAGGCAAGTGCAGGCTACGGATGTCGGAGACATTTGGATTTATTAGGTTGTTGGTAGCAGCAGCCGATGATGTAGTAGGGGGCTGTGAAGTGATTTTGATACTCTCGGACATCTGCGATAATTTTGCCAAACAGTTACAAAAAAATGGTATATGTAAGCTTGTACTTAGCTTTATGTGTCTGTACATCACTCTTAACCGTTTTCTTGCTACCAGACTTGTCGGCTTCACTTATAACTTCCTCATAAGCGTTTTTAACACGAGCCCATTCTGATTTCAACTCACTTTGATAGACCTGAAGAGCGTGTACCGTGGACAATGGTAATTGCTTATTATTGATATCGGCCTCGAACTCGACAAAATTGTCAGCCAAACGAATAAATAGTTCTAAAGACATATTGGGAACTGAAACTAGTCCACTCAACTTAAAATTAATAAAAAATTAGTCTAGAAACGCGACAAATAAAGATTTAAGAAAAAATTAAATGAAAATCTGATTGGATACAGAAATCAATGAACACCGCCGTACATTAAAATCTATGTATATATACATATGTGTATATACATATATAAACATGTATCAATACATAGATGTAGTGTATTGATAACAGTGGAGAAATATATACAATTTTATAAAATTGAATATCCTTTATAATTGTGGAACAAAAATCTAATCCACGAGTGACTATAAACACTTCCTTTTCAAACCGAATACTTATCAACGATAAATTATGAATGATTGAAATTTTTTTTGTTTTGAACAAATAATGATTACATTTACTTATAGCACTGTGAGTAATCAGCTGTTGAAATTCTGGAAAAGGTTATTGAGCTTTATGTTATTGGAAATTATATGAAACAATAGGTGACTTCCTTCACCGTATAAGTTTATGAAATTATTTGAAGGATAAGACAGGAAACCAATAAACTTATTTTTCCATGGAATGCGAATATGAAAATAAGTAACTACGTAATCCTTGTCGAAAAATTATTTTGTTGCCCCTTTTCGTGGAGCTGTATATCCGTATGTATAATAAATTATGTATATTGTCACGATGCTGATTTACAACACAATGAGCGAAATATGTTCTATTTAATTATATATATATATTCAAATTTATTTAGTTTATTAGTTTTATTGATTAAAACCAAGGAATATAATTCTTGTAATAAAAATTATTTTCACAAACATTTATATCGAACATGCCTTTTATCTACCTTTCATACACATTACATAGCCACTTGTCTCTCATTGGAATATCCAAAATTAATATTTTATATTGTATTGTAATCTACATACATATGTACATAGATATGAACATGCATACATTGGATCGTAACTACCATCAAAACTCTATTTACAATGTAATGAGAGTTACTAAATATGAAGAGCAAAATGCACGAGCACCTTGAAGGAGAAATTGTATAAAACTTATTTCTTGTATAACTTTATACTCTATTCAATTATCGTAAACCTCTGCGAACGGTGATTCCAGCAACAAAAGAGTTTACAGAAAGGGGAAAAAAGGAGGGGAAATAATTTATTCGTTCCTTATTTTCAGATGATCATTATTAAAAGCGGGGAAATATTCCAACGTTAAATAAATAATAATCGAATATGAGGGGAACGGTTTTCTCGTTTAATGAAATCAATAAAGAAAGAATATATGAAATAAAAGCACGAAAAGAACGAATGATACCCTATACCACGCAAGGGCCGAAACGCACTTGATAACTAATATATATTGTGTGTATTTTCGGACAACTTAATAAATTTTTACTTTTACTCACTGTTATTAATTTGTTTGTTCCAGTAAATCCCAGTAAATTCTTATGTACCTTTAAGGTATTTTCTTATGTACCTATGACCTTCTCAGGTGTGTCCTTTTATTTTCGGCTTTCCCTTTCGGATTTTTCAATATTTTCTTTGGAATATCACTATGTATGTATCTAAGTGTATAATAGATGTATATATATATATATATATATATATACATGTATATTGACATCAGTATGTATATATTTTCACTTTTATAATTTTGTATTTTTTTTTAATCTTTCTTATTTCGAATGTACAAACATATGTATATGGAAGAACTCTTTCTTTTTGAACTATTTTGGTTTTCTGTTAGGATTCTACCACGGTGTAGAGAAAAATCATAAAAATAAACTGACGTAGTCTTTTTGAAATGCACTCACTTACTAAGGCTGAACAATGCAAAAATTAGAACGTACCTTGTGAATTCAGAATATGAGATAATTGTATGTATAAGCGTATGTATATTTTGAAAGGATAATCGCAGAGAAATCTCAGAGAACAATTTTGTATGCCTCCTTCCAATCCGTTTCGATGGGACCAAATGTTTTTTTTTGAAGAATGGGATGACGGAATCGCTGATGGGAAAGATGGAATTATCAATATCGTTGATTGATCCAAAGGAATAATCTTAATATGGTTTATTATTCGCTCAGAAATTTGCAATTACCCAGTAGAAAAATTTCCATGAAATAAAACAAAATAATGTTAGGTTTTATATGGACACAATACAATTTATTTCATGTAATGGACAATTACTTCTTCGTCTATTGGTGGATTAAACCGAAGTAAACAAAGTTCAGTATAACAAAAAGGAAGGGAAGTAGTATTTAGCACCGTTTCTTTTTGTTTGACGTATAGATTTAAACATTATTAAGAACTGAGATAGATAGTTATGGAAATAAACACCTACATAACTATCGCGTAGCTTTTGTATTGTTATTATTTTGAAGCACGGAATTAAAGGGACGTGTTTGTTAAGGCATGTTGGCCTTAACATATATGTACCAGCTTAAGAGTGCCAAACGTATGCAGATCGTATTGAAGGGTATTGACTCTTATGTTAATCCCGCAGAAGTAAAAGATGCACTCATGATACAAGGATTTAAAGTAAAAAATGTTACTAATATAATCAATAGGGAAAAGATTCCCCAGCCTCTATTTCGTGTTGAACTGGAGCCGAATGATATACAGCTGAAGAAACACGAAGCGAAACACCCAATTTATAGCCTAAAATACCTCTTATACCGAAAAATCACAGTCGAACAGCCACATAAGCGATCAGGCCCCAGTGCCATAATTGCCAAGAATATGGGCATACAAAAACATACTGTAAATTACCCGTTTAATTTTTTTGCGGTGAATTACACGGCACTGCTAGTTGCAATAAGCCAAAAGATCAAAGTGATAAAAATTGCAGTAATTGTGGAGGTAATCACACCGCTAACTACAGAGGTTGTCCTGTGTACTCTTTTGTCAAACAGACTATGGTGCAGAAACCCAAATTAGCTCCATCTCAATCAGCAAACGCTTACTCCGCTACTTTTGCGCAAATGAGTCAACCAGTTACTTCCCGTGTATCGTATGCCGATGCTGCTAAAACAAATTCTATTCCCCCACAAAATGTTCCACCACCAAATAATTCAACGAATGCAAACTCAAGCTTTAACTTTAGTCGCCTTGAAGCTACTATATCATTTTCCTCTAACTTTGCAGCTGATTTTTCAGTTCGAAAGAGTTTTTGATGTCGTATGTGTCTGATATTATGGTTTTCAGAATTTTTCCTATATAGTTAATAAGTTGGTAACATGGGACTTGTACTGATGACACTATAGGTCTCAATGGCATTTGAGCTTTATGAATTTTCGGTAGTCCATAAATTCTCGGCGCAGTGCCGGCAGAACACATGAGTATTCGTTTTCTATAATCATCTATATATTGTCGTTTGTGTAGATCTGCAATTATTTTGTGATTTGTTTTAATTAGTTTTTGTGTGGGGTCTGTCCTCATGACTCTGTAAATGTTCATCCATTTTGAGTAGTAGTAGAATGTATGCGCCCGAGCAATAAAAATTGTCAAATTTGGGTAATTTAAATCGAAATTTTGTAATTTATGGGCTAAAATTTACATATTAAGGTAATTACTGTCAATGGTGCGAAGTGACGAGGGTTATGGACGGTTTGTACGTAGAAAAGGGTAGTTTGATGTCGGCCGTCGATGTGTGTTTGTTTTAATTTTATGGTTTGATATCCGTTCGCCGATGCGCATAGTTAATTATGTATGCACGTGGGGGCTTGTTTGTACGTAGTATGTATTTTCGTTTGTTAAGCGGTGCGGAAGGGTACTTGAGAAAGAAATTGTGTGGAAATCAATGAATGTTTTTTGTTGTTGGTTTTATTTAGTTTGATTTTTATTTATTTTTTTTTCTATGTTTAAAGAGTTCGAAGACATGAATAAAATATATGGTTTGTGAGATAATCATGGTTTGATATCCGTTCGCCGATGCGCATAGTTAATTATGTATGTATGCACGTGGGGCTTGTTTGTATGTAGTATGTTTTTTCGTTTGTTAAGCGGTTGCAGCAGGTTCATGATTTTATATTGTGTGTGTGTGTGTGTCTATTAGTTTTTTGTAATATTCTTTTGTTTGTACGTATTATGTTTTTTCGTTGTTAAGCGGTGCGGAAGGGTACTTGAGAAAGAAATAGTGTGGAAATCAATGAATGTTTTTTGTTGTTGGTTTTATTTAGTTTGATTTTTATTTATTTTTTTCCTATGTTTAAAGAGTTCGAAGACATGAATAAAATATATGGTTTGTGAGATAATCATGGTTTGATATCCGTTCGTCGATGTACATAGTTAATTATGTAGGTACGAAGGATTTTATGTATGTTTTTGTTTTAATTTTAATTTTGAATGGAATTTTTTTTTTGTTAAGCGGTTGAAGCAGGTTTATGATTTTAGAGTGTAAGTGCGTGTGTGCATAGAGAAAAATGTTGCTTTTGTCTTTTTGCAATATTCTTTTTTTTAGCTGGTGGTCATGGAAGATTATTTTAGAAAGAAATTATGTATGCTTGTGGGAAATCTATGAATGTTTTTTGTTGTTGGTTTTATTTAGTTTGATTTTTCTATTTCCTTATTTAAAGAGTTTGAAGAGGTAAACGAAGTATGTAATTTATGAACTTATTTGAAGGTTGGAAAAAATGAAGTGTAAGATATTTATGATTGTCAAAGGGAATTAGAGATGCGTGATCATGGGAGCCAACGTTATGCTCATACGTGTGTATGTTTTTACAATAACTTGAGCGTTGGCAGATGGGTAAGTAGTCGTATATGTATATGTGCAATGCCGAGTACAAATCTGGCATTTTCTTGTGTTCTAATCATTTTTTAAAATGTGTGCAACGCCTTTCACATTATGTTTTTTTTATTTTTTTTTATATGGAATACAAAACGGAAATGATAAACGTTACCACTAGGGCACACTGTTGCGATGTCACAAAATATCATAGTGTGTACTTTTTGTTGTTTGTAATATTCGTTTTTTTAGCTGGGGACATGGAAGGGTATTTTAGAAAGTAATTATGTATGCTGGTGAGATATCAATGTTTTGTTTTTTTTGTTGTTGTTGTTTGATTTTAATTTTTTTATGTGTAAAGAGTTTGAAGAAATGAATAAAATATACAATTTATGCGTGTTGTATTTATTCATTCTTTTCACTTCTTTTGTAAAGAAATTGAAGTTTGTGCTATTGAGGATTGTCAAAGATTGGTTGTTATTTTCACTGCTTGCTGACATTTGTCTCTGTCTATTGACTTTTACATTGTGCATATGACTTAATCGTAACTTGTATAAATTGAGAAGTTTTTTATTCTAGCAGCAAGTAAAGCATTGTCTCTACAAGTGTCAAATCCTCAATAATTTCGCTCTTAATACGTAAATAATCAAAGTGACTTTTGAATAAAAAATATTAAATATAATAATATTAAATATATATTTATATATAATAATATTGTATAAACTAAAATAAAAAAAAAATAAAATGAATTCTTTAGCTTATGAGTGCAATGTGTGTAAAAAGATTTATAAATACAAAAAATGCTTTTTGGATCACATCCAAAATCATGGTGTTGAGGACCAATATATATATCCTCAACAACAGCAACAATAATAATATCCTCAACAACAACAACAACAACAATATCAATATCCTCAACAACAACAACAACAACAATATCAATATCCTCAACAACAACAACAACAATACCAATATCCTCAAGAACAACAACAACAATATCAGTATCCTCAAGAACAACAACAACAACAATATCAATATCCTCAACAACAACAACAATATCTATATCCCCAACAACAATATCAATATCCTCAACAACAACAGCAACAACAATACCAATATCCTCAAGAACAACAACAATATCAATATCCTCAACAACATCAACAATATCAATATCCTCAACAACAGCAACCATATCCTACGGCCATGCAATGGTACCCAAATACTGACCAACAATTGCAATATCAACTACAACAACAACAAAAACAAATGTATTGGCAACAACCCTCTACCTCCATGCAATGGTACACAAATACTTATGAACATCAACAACAACAGCAACAACAACAGCAAGGTTTACAGGATTTAGGAAGTAGCTCAACAAATAATAATATCAACATTGATGGAGAGTGTATGAAATATTATGAGATCAGAAGAGCATTTCAAAATAATATTATTTCTTATGGAATAGAAAATAAAAAGGATCAACTTCTCTTTGAAGATTTTGTTGTCGAAAATGAATCGACTTTTATAGAGAGGCTTGAGTACCATTTAAAGCAACATACTATATTGAAATTTAATATAAGTATAGTTGCAGAATATTTAAAAATTGTGGGCGAAGAATTAGAAATAATAATTATAGTACATACAGCAAAAATGAGCTTGTTGACTAGAGCAGATGACGTGAATGAATTTTTCTGTAAGCAGTTCAGAGAAATTCAAAATAAAATGTCTGAGTTTCAGGAAAGAGATTCCGGATGGACTCTTGTTCGCATAGTTCGAGCTGAACTTAATATTAATAAATCTTCTTTGGTAAAAGGAGCTCATTGGATTAGCACCCCGCAGAAGCTTGCTAGTCGTGGTGCTTGCATTAATATTGAAAACAGTGATAATTACTGTTTTAAGTGGGCCTTAATTGCGGCAATGAGTACCTCGGCTATCAATTTTCCGACTCGATGCTCTTCATATAACATTGAAGATATTAGTGCTAATATAATTTCGCTTCAAGATGGAACTACAATTGATTTTTCAAATTTGACATTTCCGATGTCACTAAAATATATTAAGGAATTTGAGGGACAGAATGATGTTAGTGTGAATGTGTTTGGATATGACGACGAGAGTGATGAACTAATTGGACCATTTTATATAACCCAAAATGAGAAGACCAAGCATGTTAACTTATTGCTATTGGAAAACGTGGATGGGCATCACTATATTTTTATAAAAGATATTTCAAAGTAAGTAATATATTGGAAAGTATTTAAAATTAAATAATACAATACGCGTTTTTGATGTCTTGCAGACTACTAAAAACGCAAACAACGACACATTGCGAACGACTCTTATTTTGCAACAGTTGTCTGCAATACACCCATCTTGAAAATATTATGGAGAAACATAAAATGGAATGTGGTAAAATAGTTACCACAATGCCAAAGGCAGAAGACTCCATACTGCGGTTCAAGAGCCACCATAGAAAAATTGACGTCCCTTTTGTTGTATACGCCGATTTTGAATGTGTTTTGCAACAGATAGACTTTAGTGTAAGTAGTAAAACTAAATTAAATCAGTCACATGTACCCTGCGCATTCAGCTATTTTATTAAGTGTAAGCATGACAATAAATTGGATAAGCTGAGAATTTATACGGGTAAAGATGCTTCTGAAAAATTTGTTACATTTTTGAATCAAGATTGTCAAGATATCTATAACAATTATCTCACAAAAACAATTGAAATGGAGAACTTGACAGATGAAGAAAATGTAACATTTTACAATGCGATAACTTGTCACATATGTGGACAATACTTAAATAATGATCGTGTGAGAGATCATTGTCATATAAGCGGTAAATATCGAGGTGCTGCGCATAAAAGATGCAACCTAAGTTATCAAGTACCCAAGTTTATTCCAATTTATTTTCATAACTATTCATCCTATGGTTCTCATCTTTTTGTGAAAGAATTAAGTAAGGTTGCGACAAATATAAAAGTCCTTCCGTTAAATAAAGAGTTATATATATCTCTATCTCAATTTATTAATATGAGTGATGGTACAGATCTTGAACTTAGGTTTCTTGATACAATGCGTTTTATGGCCGATAGTTTGGAATCGTTGGCAAATAATCTTACCGTCAACGATTTTCATACTATTAGAGCACAATTTCAAACAAGCCAAGAATTTAATCTCATAATCTCTTGATTCTTTTGAAAAACTTAATGAAACACAACTTCCACCTAGAAAAGATTTCTTTAATAAACTTAATAACAAAGAATGTTCTATTGAAGACTATGCGCATGCGAATGAAGTCTGGACAATTTTTAACTGCAAAACTTTGAAAGATTATATGGAATTGTATTTGAAAACAGATGTGCTTCTCCTAACGGATATTTTTGAAAATTTTAGAAATGTCTGTAAAAAAATTTATAGCTTGGACCCCTGTCAATACTATACTGCCCCGGGGCTATCTTGGGATGCTATGCTTAAGCATACAAACATTGAATTAGAGCTATTAACCGATATCGACATGTACAATTTCTTTAAAAAAGGGATACGAGTTGGAATTGTCCAATGTTGTAAAAGATACTCCAAGGCAAATAATAAGTATTTAGACACTTTTGATAAAAATAAACCTTCCGAATTTCTTATGTATTTAGATGCAAACAATCTTTATGGTTGGGCCATGTCTGAACATCTTCCTTATGGAGGATTCAGATGGTTAAAAGGCGAAGAACTAAATATTAATCCGCAGTTAATAGATGATAATTCAAATGATGGTTATGTATATGAGGTTGATTTAGAATATCCTTCTTATTTACATAACATGCATAACGATCTTCCTTTCTGTGCCGAAAACAAGGAAATTGGAGCATCAAAATATAAAAAACTAATAACTGATTTTTCGCCAAAACATTCTTATATAATTCATTACAGAGTACTTAAACAATGTCTAGAAAACGGTTTGATTTTGAAAAAAATACATAGAGTTCTAACTTTTAAGCAGTCTCCATGGTTGAAAGATTATATAGATCTTAATACTAAATACAGAGCCGAAGCTAGAAATAACTTTGAAAAAAAAATTTTTAAATTGCTCAACAACGCAGTATATGGGAAAACCATGGAGAATGTGGACAAAAGGAAAGATGTGAGGATTGTTACCAGTTGGACTACATTAAACCGAAACCGCTTGGGTGCTCAAAATTGGATATCTAAATCAAATTTTCATAGCTTAGCAATATTTTCAGAAGATATGGTAGCGATTCAAATGAATCGAGTGAAGACATGTTATAATAAGCCAATATATTTAGGATTTTGTGTGCTAGAACTTTCTAAATGGAAGATGTATAATTTTCATTATAGATACATGCAACCTAAATTCAAGTCAAAATTGAAATTAAATTACATGGATACTGACTCATTCATATACACAATACAAACTGAAGACTTTTACGCAGACATTAAAAATTATATAGAACATGAATTTGACACTTCTGACTATCCAGAAACAAATGATTACGGGATTCCACTCGTAAACAAAAAAGTTCTGGGTATGATGAAAGATGAGAATTGTGGGATGATTATGGAAGAATTCGTGGGACTACGGTCTAAAATGTACTCCTTTAGTGTACAAAATGGAAATGAAATTAAAAAATCTAAAGGAGTAAAAAATGTGTTTTAGATAAGTATAGCCTAAGTTCGTATAGAGATTGTTTATTTAACAGATCAAATGTTTATGATAATATGCTCACTTTTAAGTCTAAGTTGCATGAATTATATACTATGCAAATACATAAAGTAATATTAAGTTATCAAGATGACAAGAGAAAAGTCAAAAGTGATGGTATAAACACATATGCATGGCATCATATTGAAATTGATGAAACAAATCCTGATTATGAACTTGATATGTTATTATTAGAAATAGAAAAACTTCAAGAAGATGAGTAAAATATGTATACAAATTAAAGCTTCTGTAATTTATTTCTCTAATTATAATTATTTAGTTTTAAGTAAAAAATCTTTGTGTCTATTGTAAATTATTTTTTATTTAAGAAATATTGTCTAGTTATTTAGTTTTTTAAATAAAATATACACTAATATGAAAATAAAAAATAAATAAAAACAAAAAACATTAAAAACAAATATTTTTTGTGTACAGTTTTTTTATTTATTATCCATCCTTAAATAAAATTTATGAATTTTCACATCTGTAACAATCTTGTGTTGCATTTTTTCTCCAATCTCATAACAAAGTCGTGTTAATTCAATCTTTACATCCCTTTCGTGTATTCCTTGTATTTCATTGATTTGAAGTTTTGTTTTGTTTAAAGCGGAGCAGGTTGGTATATAATATTCATGATAGAAATGAAGGATTTGTTTTCTCAGAGTGTTGTTCCAACATAAAATTGATGTAAAAAATACTCGAATTTGAGTGAGTAATCTCCAAGTGTCAGAATCAATTTTTATTTTAAAGTTTCCTTGTATGATGACTAAAAAACAAACACCTCTTTTATATTGAAACTTATATTCAACATCTCTCTCACTTTCATTATCAATTATATTTATAGAGTTTAAAAAATCCCGACGATTAAGCATATCATGAGTATACTCCTTATAACACATGAGATGTAACCACTCTTCCCGATCCAGTCCAATGAATTGCTTATTTTTATAATTCAACCATATCATTGGCTTAAAGCCAAAAGCTGTTGAAAATCCACATGAAGTCTTCAATTTCCAATTGAGCAAGTAATCAAACTCAAAAACCAAATCATATATTTGAGGTTTTCGTTCTTGATTGTTGTGAAATATATTTTTTAAAGTACGTTTATCCATCCTCAATGAAAATAATATTTAAACTAATAGTTTTTTCGCTCTATTAATCTCTATATATACATATTTATATTAAAAAAAAACAATAAAAAACTAAATAAAACCCATACACATACATATATATTCTATATTTGTTCATTATTTATTTTTGACAAATTTTTATAAGTTTCAATAATCTTAAAAATAATTTTTTTCCTTATGTGGAACATGGTGCATCTACATGTGTCGGGCCCTTCCTCGCATCCTTGGCTATACCAGGGGCAGCTGGCAAAATGCCCACTATCAGAGTCCTCTTGTTCTATAACTCCATAGTCCTCATTTTCAGTGAGCATGGAGACGAAAAAATTGATGGTTTCTTTATGCTCATAGAGCAATAAGTCCTCAAAGGATTTAAGAAAATCAAATTCGTTCACGTACTTGACTCATTTTTTTTATTTTTATTTTAATTTTCTTTTTTTAAAGAATACTTTTTTCTTGAATGCTATTTTTATATTAGTACTCTTGAAAGGTTTACATTCTTATTTATAGTAAAATATTCTTGTGAAATTAACATTTTACAAAAAATTGTGAGTTCTTTTGAAATTTTTTTGTTTCAGTTACACTTTAGCACATTAATATAACTATCTCTCTAATCTTTTGTTTTGTAATTTTTTGTTTCAGTTACACTTTAGCACATGAATATAACTATCTCTATGATCTTTTGTTTTGAAATTTTTTGTTTCAGTTACACCTTAGAACGTCAAAATATGTAACTATCTCTTTCACTACAATTCTGTCAGTGACAAAACAAAAAATTTACGTAAAATATAATTACAATATGAGAAAAAGAGATAGCTACGTTACTGGTCTTTCTTTTAAGAATTTTTTTTTTTACCTATTTAAAGATTGGTAGAAATATTTAATACGTCAGTTTACAAAAGCAGATTGAGCAATCTGTCAAAAAGAGAAGAAGAAAAAAATATATATTTAAAAATTAAATTTAATTAATTAATTAACATTTTTGACAATGAATCCAACAAATTTGATAACAAAGTTCAACAATTTAAACAAGAAAACATTAATCCATATAAAAGAGCTAAAGGACTCAACTAAATATACAGTAAAAAATGCTAAACGGGTGACAAGTAAATACGGCACCACAATTCAAATTGAACTGGAAAATAACATAATGTTCTTACCAAATCGTTACAACACGCTATCGGATGATGACATAATAGAACTAGCGTCTGGGATATATTGCATATGTAAGCAAGGAGAAAATTCCCTAAAATTGGACACTGCTGCTGAAATAAGTATATTTCTAACAAATACTCAATACCCACAGTGGGAATAATATGTAGAAATATATTTTATAAACTTTTTTTTATTAATAAAACAACAAAATTTAAAAAATTGTTTGTGTGTGTGTGTTATTTATTTATTCTTTTCACTTATTTTGTAAAGAAATTGAAGACATAAATGTCCACATTTAAATGAATTATAATCTTGATATTGATTGTAATTATATTTTATATTTTTGCCTAGATATTTAACTAATTCGAATGGAGGTTGTAAATTTCCAAAACTGTCGAAATATTCTTTATGTTCATTGTTTTTATAATATGCTACCCAATGGGTTCCAGGTCCTCTTGATAAATCCAAATTAATGATTCCGCATTCTCTTTTTCTCGATCGTTTTGGTAGTGTATCCAACATGAAAACTCCTCTAAAGTATGGAATGTTTGTTGAAGAGTTTCTCAAATCAACATCAGATAGGGGTTTATTGGGTAGCATTACGAAAAAATTTGGTTTTTTGTTTTTCTTGAAAAACCAATCCATATCCTTTCTTATATGGTTTAAGGTAAAAACCTTTCCCCATTGCTACTGCTTCCATTGTTTTATTATGTCTAGTTGCTTCATCAAGTTGTTGTTTGGCATTCTTTGCAGCATTTATTGCTTTTGCTATAGATGCTCCGCCAGTAGAAAGACTACCAATTGCACTCAGAGCAGTAAGAATAGGTACAAAAGGTAAGAAGCCACCAATCTTTGGAACATTAATTATGCGTGGTATTACAACTTGCGATTTCTTTCCCCTTAACGACTTGTTGATAACCTTACGTGCAATCCTAATTGCAGAGTTAATGTCTTGAGGTTTTTCCTTCTTCAGTACTTTTGTTGCATTTTTAATTGATGTACTGAACAGCTTTTTTCCATTTTGTTCACTTTTTTTTGCAACCTTTTTCAATCTCATACCAAGTTTTCTTTTGGCTTTCATTGCGTTAGTAACCATATACGCAAACGATTTTTCTGCAAGACTGCTATCTTTTGCAAGAACTCGTTCCCAAGCTTTATTTTCAAGAATTTTATCAGCTTGATGTCTACTATTTATTTGTTTTGGAATAAGCAATATCGTGATTTTTACATGCAGCGTCTAATACATTTATTCCTTTGTCACCGCGATCTAAACGTTTTTGTAATTTTGTTCTGGGTCCACAAAACTGATATCCAGGAAGGTGTAATTCAACAGGCAGAGAGTTAATTACTCTATTCAATAAAGCTTTTCTAACGGCTGGTTTTTTATAACTAAACGTTTTGTTATAATGTATTAACATCTTATTTTATTTTTTCTTCTATAATAAAAGTAACATTTATAAAATGCAACTAGTTATGAGAATGCAATTAGTAAAACAACATAAAAATATTCTGATTCGCAATATTGATGCTTCAACGAAAATCAGATCTAAAATAAAACATAGCTCTCTCTTACCAAATTCTATTCGTGCTCTAATAGTTGGACCATCAAATTGTGGAAAGACTAATGTTATGATTAGCTTGCTAGAAAGTCCTAATGGACTCAAGTTTGAAAACATCTATTTATACTCAAAATCCCTTTATCAACCAAAATATGAATACTTAAAGCGATTAATTTCACCAATTAAAGGGATGGGATACTACACATTTACAGATAATGAAAAAGTTATTCCTCCTGACGAAGCGAAAACTAATTCTATTATGATCTTTGATGATGTTGCATGCGAGAAGCAAAATAATATACGAGCATATTTTTGCATGGGACGACATAAGGATGTTGATTCATTCTACTTGTGCCAAACTTATACGAGAATCCCCAAGCACTTAATAAGAGACAATGCAAATGTGATTATAATGTTTAAACAAGATGAGACAAACATGAAGCACGTTTATAGTGATCATGTTGTCAGCGATATGAGTTATGAAAAGTTTCATGAAATTTGTCGAGAGTGTTGGAAGGATAAATATGGATTTTTGATGATAAGCAAAGATAATGACTTAAACAATGGACGCTATAGAAAGCAATTCGACTATTTTATAACGATATAAATTACTCTACATAAAAGTAAAACATTAGTACTTAATTTGGCCTTGCGCATAGTACATCTACTTATTTCCTAAAGTATTTACCATACCTGATCTGAAAGCTGATCTGTTACCAGATCTAATAGCTGATACCTGATCTGATACCCCAATACCTGATATGATAGCTGATCTTATACCTGATCTGATACCTGATACCTGATCTGATAGCTGATCTGATACCTGATCTGATAAGTGATACCTGATCGGATAGCTGATCTGATACCTGATCTGATAGCTGATACCAGATCTGGTGTCTAATAGTTGAAAATTGATGAAAAAGTTTTAAAAGAGCTAATAAAGACAAGAAATGTTTTAAAGAAAAAAATTCGTAGTATAAAAGTTGATGAAGCAGATACACATGAGCAATTCAAAGATACATTTAAACCAATAATAGAACCATTAACAGAATTTGTGAACAATTCTAAAAATAATAAAAGAAGTATTAAGGCAGAAAGAAATGAACTTAAAACGAAAGTTTATAAAAATTCAAATTTTCCATTCAACGAACAATCAGTTAAGTTAGAGACAAGTACTCCAAAGAAACTTGTTGAAGAAACGTTATGCAATAAAAATATCTCACTTAGTAATCGAAACGCAAACAAGGTTGATAATGTTGATACTGATGATGATGATGATGACAACGATGATTTTTACTCTCAATCGGAAACTCTAGACAATTCAGATAATAATAAGAGTTATACTGACCTAGCACTCTTGGAAAGCAGAAATGAATTAGACACTCTATGCGGTCCACATAAAGGTTTTAATAATGAATGGAAGTTTGGCAATAGTAGTATTAAACTTACTGAAGATAAAATAGTGATTGGAAATCACGTATGGGCTTTTACACCAGGTTTATTTTCTTTACTGTTTCACAAAACACCAAAATATTATGATAAACATGAATTAGATATATATAAGAAAATTTTAGTGAGCACAAATGCATACAAAAGAGATTATAGACCTAATGGAGAAATCAAAGGAACGAGAGGGTATAAATATAAGCATATTATCAGTAAATTGTTTAAGAAAGAAAGTGAAAAAAACTCATCAACTTCGTCATCACTACATGCAATAAAAAGTCCTTACAAGGGTAAGGGTTTGATGAAACTAAACCCATACAAAGCTAACTATATATACTGGAATGATCCTAATGAGTTAGTAGATCGCCTTAGGCTATTGCTAGCATCACAAGCTGCAGGTCATACTAATCACAATAACGAAATTGTCTCAATTATCGAAGAATTATATGAAGCAAAAATTATAGAATAATATTTATCTACATAAATCATGTCTATCGATAAGTTTGGGCACTATCTTAATGATACAAGTGGCAGAGTTTTTGTGAAAAATGTTCCTAAGCTGCTGGGCTTCGTTATGGATATAACTAATAACATTGACTTTCAAAACAAAAGAATCAAAAATGTGGCAAAAGCTTTGGAGGAAAACGACGTTGTTAATAAATTGTTTCTGCAAAGTCAAATTGAAGAGGTACGAGATGAAATCAATATAATTTTAAGTCAGAAACTAAATGAAATTAGGAAAACAATTTCAAGTATGAAATTATTCTTTGAAAAAGAAATTAGAAAAATAAATGAGTTAATCTATGGGTATATAAGAAATATGATGGTCAACAGTACTTAAATGAACTCGCACTGAACTCAACTTATCCCGTCAAATTCTAAATACGTTAAATAATGACTTCAAAAAGAAATTTAATAAATGAACTACATAAGCAAGCACGAAAACATTTTCCACGTCGAAGAGTTGTTATGAAAGGAATAGATGATCTTTGGCAAGCTGATTTAGTTGAAATGGGGAACTATTCTACAGACAATAGAGATTATCGATTTTTGCTGACCGTAATTGATACATTTTCAAAATTTGCTTGGGCAGTACCCTTGAAAAGAAAGACTGCATTGGAAACAACCCAGGCTATGCAGAATATTTTTCAACTGGGGCGAATACCAAAAAACTTGCAAACAGACGATGGTAAAGAGTTTTTCAATAAACACTTTGGAAAATTGATGAATAAATACAACATTAATCACTACTCAACATATAGCAGAATGAAAGCATCAATAGTAGAACGATTTAACAGAACATTAAAAGGAATGATGTGGAAAGAGTTTAGCTTTAATGGGTCTTATAACTGGCTCGACATTTACAAAGACTTGATTAATACATATAATAAGAAAATTCATCGCACCATCAAAATGCCACCGATTCAAGTTAACTATAAAAATGAGAAAAAATTATTAAACACGGTATATAACCGCTTAAAACTATTCAAATTATCAAAGTTCAATGTGGGAGATCATGTGCGCATAAGTAAATATAAACATGTTTTTGAAAAAGGATATACACCAAATTGGACCACAGAAATTTTCACGATTGAAAGAGTTCAAAATACATATCCAGCCACATACATATTAGAAGACTATCGTGGTAATCCTATCAAAGGTGGGTTCTATGATGAAGAACTTTCAAAAACTAGATATCCAAATACATATCTAGTTGAAAAAGTTCTTAAAACTAAAGGAGAGAAGGCATATGTTAAATGGTTAGGATTTTCCAATCAACATAATTCTTGGATCAATAAAAATGAAATATTGTAGTTAAGTGTGTATATATATATATGTCTATATTTGTATCTAATATATTAAATAAAATATAAACTTCCTTTTTTATACAAAGTGCTGTGTTTAATTTCACTTATTTGTAATCAGACAACCATAATGTCAATAACACTTACTCTTAGCTCAAACTCATCTGAGTTATCTGCAAATTACTTTCCTCCTATTCGTTTGGATGGTGAATATGAATGTGCTCTAACTGATTTTCATTCATATAATAACATTCCCAATGTAGATGATTATAACAATATATTTCATATTGGTGAACATGTAATTAAAATACCAATAGGATCTTATGAATTGAATGATATAGTTGATTATATTAAACATAACTATAAGCAGTATTGTCCGGAAAATAAAATTGATATAGAAGCTAATAACAATACAATGCAAGTTAGAGTTAAAAGCTCTAAGGATCCCATATACTTTAACAAAGATAACACAATTGGAAAACTTTTTGGATTCAATAAGAAAATTCTAGCTCCTAACCAAGACCATTACTCAGATCTACCAGTCAATATTTTCATCGTGAATATCTTGCGTGTTGAATGCAGTATAGTGGTTAACACATATACGAATAACTCACAAGCACACACATTACATGAATTTGCGATCACTGTCCCCCCAGGGACAGTTAACTGCCGAGAGATAAGTTCTCTTACTCTACGCATAGTTGATCAGAACGGTGATTTAATTAATTTTCGAGGAGAGGAAATTACAACACGAATACATTTGAGATCTAGCAAATAATGATAATATACAACGTCAAGCAATCTAAGGATAAAATTGGATACACTCATAAAACACTATTGCAAACCAAACCACAATTAAAGAGATCATTACACAAAAAATATTTGACTCAAGAAAATAAAAAATTTTTAAAGTCTCTCAATTTAAAGTTGACAAAGAAATGAGTTACATACTAGATGTTTTAGAAAAACCTCAATCAGACGAGAGTATAATTAAAAAGGACTATCACACATATACACCATACCTACAATCCTTCAACAATAATGATGAGATTCGAATTTCAATACAAAATCAAGACTTATATGTGCTACCCAGCGAAAGCTACATATATGTTGAGGGAAGTATTGTAGATGATAATGACAGCATAATATATCTTCGTTTTTAAATCTAAAATTAAAAAATAACTTTGTGGCACATCTCTTTGACGAAATTCGATATGAACTTAATGGCATAGAAATTGATCATACAAGACATTTAGCGATTACAAGCAGCCTAAAAAATTTTGTTTCCTTATCACCAACAGAAAGTGTTGGCTTGTACAATGCAGGATGGAACAAACTCGATGATTTGGATATTTCAAATGGACACTTTAATTTCTATGTACCACTGAAACTATTTTTAGTTTTCGCTGAAGACTATAATAAAATTATACTCAGCGGTAAACATGAATTGGTTCTCTTACGTAGTAAGAACGATGAAAAACTCGTATACTCAACTGTTGCTACTGACAAACCAAAAATTAGTATCTCAAACATCTCATGGAGAATTCCGCATGTACAATTATCCGATCTGAGCAAATTGAATATGATTAAAATTATTAACAGTGGTGCTTCTATACCAATGGCATTTCGCAGTTCGGATTGTCACATTAATCCTCAACTAAATACAGGAACTAGCTATATATGGAATGTTAAATTGGCTGCAAATAGAGAACGACCCCGTTTTGTGTTGATTGCTTTTCAACAAGAAAATAAGTTTGTTCATTGTAATTTAAACAATTTAAAAGTACATTTAAATTCCGAATCGTACCCATATGATGATCTAAATATAAAATTTAAAACTGATCGGTATGCCATTCTATATGATATGTATCTACGGTTTCAACAAAGCTACTACATGAGGGAATCACAACCACTTCTAACTGCCGATAGTGGTAGTAGATGTCAGTCATCAAAACGAAGCCCTCTCTAACGGTCCTGTTGATATAAAAAAGTCATATGCACAATGTAAAAGTCAATAGACAGAGACAAATGTCAGCAAGCAGTGAAAATAACAACCAATCTTTGACAATCCTCAATATCACAAACTTCATTCGTTTACCTCTTCAAACTCTTTAAATAAGGAAATAGAAAAATCAAACTAAATAAAACCAAGAACAAAAAACATTCATAGATTTCCCACAAGCATACATAATTTCTTTCTAAAATAATCTTCCATGACCACCAGCTAAAAAAAAGAATATTGCAAAAAGACAAAAGCAACATTTTTCTCTATGCACACACGCACTTACACTCTAAAATCATAAACCTGCTTCAACCGCTTAACAAAAAAAAAAATTCCATTCAAAATTAAAATTAAAACAAAAACATACATAAAATCCTTCGTACCTACATAATTAACTATGTACATCGACGAACGGATATCAAACCATGATTATCTCACAAACCATATATTTTATTCATGTCTTCGAACTCTTTAAACATAGGAAAAAAATAAATAAAAATCAAACTAAATAAAACCAACAACAAAAAACATTCATTGATTTCCACACAATTTCTTTCTCAAGTACCCTTCCGCACCGCTTAACAACGAAAAAACATAATACGTACAAACAAAAGAATATTACAAAAAACTAAACTATGCACACACGCACACACAATATAAAATCATGAACCTGCTGCAACCGCTTAACAAACGAAAAAACATACTACATACAAACAAGCCCCACGTGCATACATAATTAACTATGCGCATCGGCGAACGGATATCAAACCATGATTATCTCACAAACCATATATTTTATTCATGTCTTCGAACTCTTTAAACATAGAAAAAAAAAAATAAAAATCAAACTAAATAAAACCAACAACAAAAAACATTCATTGATTTCCACACAATTTCTTTCTCAAGTACCCTTCCGCACCGCTTAACAAACGAAAATACATACTACGTACAAACAAGCCCCCACGTGCATACATAATTAACTATGCGCATCGGCGAACGGATATCAAACCATAAAATTAAAACAAACACACATCGACGGCCGACATCAAACTACCCTTTTCTACGTACAAACCGTCCATAACCCTCGTCACTTCGCACCATTGACAGTAATTACCTTAATATGTAAATTTTAGCCCATAAATTACAAAATTTCGATTTAAATTACCCAAATTTGACAATTTTTATTGCTCGGGCGCATACATTCTAGTACTACTATTTTGGAATTATATTCTTCTTTGTATATTGCAACTGTTTTGTTTCCCTTATCAGCTTGTGTAGTAATTATATTGTTATGCCTTTTTAAGAACGTTTTAGTTTTTTCAAAAATTGCCATAATGAATTTTTCCCTAGGGCTGTTTTTAACGCCTCTTTTGAAATATGTTACCATATTTGCCAAACGGGCCCTTCTTACTTCCTTTTCGCCATTATTATTAACTTCTAGTTTCTGTATGCACTCCGCAACACCAGCTATAATTTCAAGTGGTGGAAAACTCTGTCGATTTATTGGGAGAGCAAACTTTTTCCCCAAAGATAATAACCACCTACTTTCCCAATCTATTTCTATTTCCGTTTTATTTTCAAACCAGTGATCATTAAATTTGAACCCTTGTTCATTGAACAGTTTTACTTTAAGTGCATCCAATTTATTTACGTGTTTGCTCTTGATATTATCCGTTAAATGTTTTGCTCTTTGCGTTTGATTTTTCATAACATTTTCAAAGTCGTCTATTGTAACTTAATTCTGTACACATTGTTTGAGATGAAAAACCTTTTTTCTGATGAATTTTAAATCAGCATTAACTTGAGATATTTCTAAATTAATAATTTTTTTATGGAAATTGTATTCTATTTTTTCCAACTGTTTCTTTATAGACCGGCACTCGAATAATTGAACTACCCTCGTAGTTGCATATTTTATGTGGTTAGGTACTAAACCATAATTTCTGCATGCTATTAAGAATTTTAATCTTTGCTGTTTGTGTTACTTTGTCTAGTAAACAACAACAGAAGGAGATACATAACAGAAAGTCTAAGAATTCAACAGAAAGTAAACAAAACGATGAGTATCAAAGAAGACACGCACAATTTGAGCGCAAACTACAAATTAGCAGTTGTCAAAAGCCAGTGATACACCAAAAGGGGAAAAACATTTTATAATTTTTATTTCTCAACAATACACTTCTTTCGACAAAGTTTAATTACTATATTAGTCATGTAATTTTAAAAAATACAGTAAAATCTACATTGTTTTATATAAAAAATATTTTTATATATGTAAATGTCCACAATATTGTTGTTGTTTTCTTATTTTATTAAATAGACGACATCCCTTGAAAAAGTGAACAAAAAATTCACGAAACGTCGGGACAACATGTAATAAATTGCATTTTTATTGACATTAAATACGGTAGGCCTGATAGCTTAAAGGAAAACTATAACAAACACAATAAGCTTTGTTCTGCATTCCACATGAAATTAAATCGTTCAGAATTGCGATAGCATTGTTTTTGTGAATATGAAATTTCCGAACGTTTTTATTTACGAGGAATACATCACATACCCAAATATTTTTCTGACATCAAACTTAAATAAATGTTAAAACTTTTTTAACTTAATACATTTGTTTTTGTTATTTTGAAAATTTCATTAAAAAGTAAATATTTTTCTTTCCATTTCCTTTTGTTTGTTTATATTTAAAAACATGGCTTCGTTTTACTGGATTTTACTTTCAAAATTCACCCTCTCATTTGCTGACTTTTGTGTACGCGAACGCAATCCAGTAAAAGATAGTCAAAATTTATAAAAACTTTTGACATCTCGAACGCATTTAATATGGTAAATTTACCTGTAAATTTGACTTTCATACACACGTGTTGATCAATATAACTTAAAAAATTTTTTCGTTTATATTAATTTATATTTCACATTTAGTTTTGTAGTTTAGCTTAAACAAAACTTAAAATAACATTTTAAATTTGAGTAATATAAATTTGAACAGAATTTCAATAGCTTACATAAATACAATTAGAACAATTCTATACATGTAATTCTATAATGTAATTCATGTTAATATTTCTCTCAAATTATCTGTACAATATTTATATGACTCAAAGCTTTGACTTTTATGTCATGGATTCTATGTTCAAAATAAATTTGTAAAATTAACACAGAAACTGTAAAACTTAATAAAAGTATATAATGGGTAGTATGAATAAAAAAAGTATTTACTTTTTACTTAAAAATTAAAAAAAAAACAAAAAATACATAGATATTTGGGGTTTTAAAACAAATTTTTAAGTAAAAAGCAAATACTTTTTTTATTCATACTACCCAATAACTGTTATTCGATGAATTATTGTTTGTTATGATCAAGGGATTGTTTATTTGATTTTTCGTGCGTCTTCTGCGTTTTATAGTACAAAAAGGTTTCTGAAACTCATCGTTATACTTTGTCAAATCTGATGCATGGTATGTTGCTAAAGGGACGTTGGGATTAGTTATTTCTGCAATATTATAACAGGAAGATCCCTTCTTGTCAATAACGATATACGGACCAGGTACAAATTTTAATGTCAAATTATGATGTTTGATGCTCAATATACGTGTTGAAACTTGTACTTTGTTTCCAACTTCGATATTTTCCTGTGGCTTTCGTTTTAAATCAGCATATAGTTTATTTTTATACTGCATCATTTTTTCCATTTCTCTTAATTTATTTAATGTACCTGTAAGACGAAGTAGATGAGGTGTTATCTAAGGTATAAAGTTTTCAGCATTCACAATTGCTCTTGAGTCATTTCGAACCTCAATGGGAGATCTAAGCTAACGGCCAAAAGTTAAATAGTCTACAGAATAACCAGCCGATGCACATTTTGCAGTTTTAATTGCAAATCTTATGGATGATAGTTTTAAGTCTCATGTAGTATGACTTTTGGCAACACATATGGAAAGTTGTACTTTTAAATCTCTATTTCTCCGTTCCACTGGATTAGCTTCCGGGTGATATACTGGTGTAAACGTTTGTCTGATACTAAGCAAATATGTTAACTTTTGCATTACTGCTGAAATAAATTGAGATCTATTATCAGAATGCAATCTTCTTGGAACACCATATCTTAACAATATTTCATCTAACAAAATATGTGCACAAAATTCGGTTGAAGCAATTTTTAACGGAATCAATTCAGTGCATCGAATACACAAATCTTCCACAATCAATAACCATTGATTTACTTGCTTTATAGTTGGTAAAGGTACAAACAAATCAACTGCTAAAATTTCAAATCAGCAATTACTGGATATGGTTTGAAAAAGACCAGGTTTCTGATTTTTTGACTTAAAGCATTGACATCCAATGCATGATATAACACAATTTGTTGTTTCAGTTCGTATTTTAAGCCAATAAAAATAAGGAGTTATGCGATTTATTGTTCTATCAATTTCGAAATGACCAGCTGTAGGACTACCATGATGGTTAAGTAGGATCATGCAACGCTTAGATTGTGGTACCACCAGTTCACCAGTTGACCACTCTCTGACTCTTCTGATGAGCAACATCTATATAAAACACCATCTAGCATTATGTAACCTCTGCTATCATATCTTAAAACATTTTCGTCGTTATTTTCGATCGAATCTATAATTTATTTTATATCTAGATTTTTTTTTTAATACATGTATCTTCAAATATGAACTAACAATAAGTATTCAAATCTTAAATCTAAAATATAATTATTAGGACCGACCACTGACATAAACTTGTTAATAGTTATAAATAATACATAAGTAGTGATAATCCAAAAAAAAAAATTTATAAAAAAGTATAAAAAAAGTATTTTCAAGAAATCCCATCTGGAGTGTTGAGTAATAGAGCCCTTGTGTCCCTCTTTTTTAAGCGAATGTTAAATATTTGCCTGCGTATTTTGCAATTTCTTCAATCACTAGTGGCATATTTAAATCACGATGGATATTAGAATTTTTGATGTACCATGGAGCCGATGTTATTAACCGTAAAATTTTGTTTTGCCTTCGTTGGATTCTCTCGACATTAGAAGCTGAAGCAGTGCCCCATAACTGAATTCCGTAGCACCATATTGGCTTCAAAAGCGACTTGTATATTAAAAGTTTACAGTCCAGGCTAAGTGTTCAATTTCTGCCAATCAACCAGTGTATTTGAGATAACTTAAGTTTCATCTGAGTTAGCTTAAAGTCAATATGATGTTTCCATGTAAGCATTCGATCAAGGTGTATACCAAGGTATTTCACTTGGGAATGTTTAGGAATATTTTGATTATTGATTCGAATTGGGGAACAAGTATCTCTTCTTAGGGTAAACGTTATATGGACACATTTTTGTTAATTTTCCTTAATTTTCCATAAGTTCAACCACATTTCCAATTGTGTAATATGTTCTTGTAGATATCGGGAAGCCTCGTGAGGGTTTTCATGCATAGATGTATGGATATTGCTGCTCAAAGGCATATCAAAAGTATAGATCAAATACAAAACTGGCCCCAGTATGCTACCCTGTGGCACACCGGATGATATAGATTCGGGCACACTCATGAATTCTCCTTCCACAACCGTGAACTTCCGGGTAGTGATGTAACTTTCTAATAAATTCACTAAATTTATTGGTAGATATGATGTTAATTTTAAAATTAGGCCTTCATGCCACACTTTATCAAATGCCTGAGAAACGTCAATAAACAGGGCAGAACAATACTTCTTTTCCTCAAATGTTTTTTTTATAAATTGAACCAATCTGAGTTTGTTCAATGGTGCTATGCTGACTTCTAAAACCAAAGTGATGTTCTGAGATGCACCCACTATCAGTTAAAATTGGGGACAATTCTGTCATGAGCAGCTTTTTGAAGAGTTTTGACATAGTTGACAGCAAACTTATTGGCCTATATGACTCAGCTTTAGTAAGATCTTTGCCCGGCTTTGGAATCATTTTGATTTTTGCAAGCTTCCAGAGGTGTGGATAATACTCCAGTCGTAATATTGCATTAGAAATAAACAGCAAGATTCTTATTGCAATATGCGGCAAGTTCATCAGCGTCTTGTTACTAATTCCATCAATACCTGGAGCTTTCTTTGGCTTGAGTTCAGCAATTACTTTATGTACATCACGCATCTTAAACTTTAAGGCTCGAGGGGGTAGAGCAACTACACTCGGCAAATCAGCAACACCAGCACATGTATTTGGGGTAAATACGGATTTTAAATGCTCAGCAAATATTTTACATTTTTCCGTATCGCTTCTTGCCCATCCTCGGGTAGATGTGCGCAGAGGTGGCTTAAACTCAACGGCTGTTTTAAGCTTTCTAGCAGCACGCCACAAAGAGTAATTATATGTTGGTGTGACATTAAGACCTTCCAAATAATTTTTAAGAGATGCAGTTTTTTCAAATGCAAGCAACTCTTGAAGTCGTTTAGAACATTCTTTAAGTCTGAGTTTATGTTGGGGTGATCTGTGCTGTTGCCATTCCCTTCTAGCTCTTCTCTTTCACACACGAGATGTTCAATATCCCTGGAATAAATTTTATTAAGACCAGTCTACGGATGGGAGGTAGTGGCATGTTCAGCAGCCTGGTTAACATTTTCGTTAAGATTGGCAATGTTAGTTTCAATATCATTGGGTGTTCTTAGCGTAATATTTTCCGTGCAATGACTAATACTATATTTTTTGAATCCCAGCCAATTAACAAGATTGATCATCTTCATATATGGGTGAGGTAAGTCACTTCTTAGTGGGTTACAGATTGTAACGATAGTTAAGGAGTGATCGGAGGAGAGATATAGAAAAGTTTCAACATTAATTAAATCCCTAGAAATATTTTTCATGACGCCAAAATCAATAACATCCGGAATTTTTCGTACGTCAGTAGGCCAATAAGTGGGCTCCCCACTCGAAATAATATCTAAGCCCATTTTTGGAATTGTATTAAACAAAGCTCGACCTCTAGATGTTACAAGGCGCGACCCCCAGTACCTATGCTTTGCATTGTAGTCTTCAGCTGCCACGAAACAAGACACAAGCGATTTGTAGAACTTCTCATACTGATCTTCGGTAACTGAAAATCTGGGAGGTGAGTAAATTGATGATATCACGAAATTAGAACAAAAATTTTCTACAAAAATATTCGTAGCTTGCATATATTCTTCAATAACGTTGTCCAGGATATAGTGATTGAGTCTTGACTTAATTAGAATTGCAGATCCACCGCATGCTCTCCCTCTAGGGTCCTTTGTATCATGCATAGTGTAGCCATTTATTTTGAAAAAGCTTTTTGAAGTCAAATGTGTCTCAGAGACCAACATTATACCAATATTTTTTTCCGTAAGGAAGTGCTCAAGTTCATTTTTATGTTGGCGAATGCCGTTTGCGTTCCAGAAACATATTTTTAACGTCTTCATGGCTTGTTAATTAATGCTTGAAGCAGAGTATTCTGCATTCTCAGCATTTCTTGCATCATGCTAGTCATATTTGTTGTAAAGTTGTTTATAGTGTGCACGAGATTATCAAGAGTAACTTCAAGGCGACTAAAGTTAAAGCTTGAGTTTGCATTCGTTGAATTATTTGGAGTTGGAACATTTTGTGGGTGAATAGAATTTGTTTTAGCAGCATCGGCATACGATACACGGGAAGTAACTGGTTGACTCATTTGCGCAAAAGTAGCGGAGTAAGCGTTTGCTGATTGAGATGGAGTTATTTTGGGTTTTTGCACCATAGTCTGTTTGACAAAAGAGTACACAGGACAACCTCTGTAGGTAGCGGTGTGATTACCTCCACAATTACTGCATTTTTTATCACTTTGATCTTTTGGCTTATTGCAACTAGCAGTGCCGCGTAATTCGCCGCACACAACACAAACAGTGGGTAATTTACGGTATGTTTTTGTGTGGCCATATTCTTGGCAATTATGGCACTGTACGGGACCTGATCGCTTATGTGGCTATTCAACTGTGATTTTTCGGTATAAGAGGTATTTTAGGCTATAAATTGGGTGTGTCTCGTTTTTTTCAGCTGTATATCATTCGGCTCCAATTTAACAGGAAATAGAGGCTGGGGGATCTTCTCCCTATTGATTATGTTGGTAACATTTTTTACCTTAAATCCTTGTATCATGAGTGCATCTTTTACTTCTGCGGGATTAACATAAGAGTCAATACCCTTCAATACGATCTGCATACCTTTGGCACTCTTAAGCTGGTACGTATAAAAACTTGTTTTATTTTTTTCAAATTCAGTCACTATTTTGCGGAAATCTTTTTCTTCGTATATTTAAATTTTAGTTTCGTCAATATTACCACGCTTTATTGCAATAACATGAAATGCGTTTTCCCCAATGGCCGAGACTAATTTTTTAATTAGGGCGTTAGAATTTTTCTCTCTCAAAGACTTAAAAGGCTTTTGCGATGATGCAGCGGGCTTGTCGTTGGTGACTTGCAATAATGAAAAACGATTTTGACGATTGATAGATGATGCGCTATTATCCCTAGACATCTTTGGAGCAGATGACATTTTTGAAGAATTCGGGCTTCGGCCACGCTTTACCACTGTTATGTATCTGTCCCTTCCGACTTGTACCTTGGGTTTTGAGCTACTTTTATCTGTAGTGATAACTTTATTAAGTTATGAACACGAGCCTGAAGGAGATGATATTACTGACTTATATGAAGAAGTACTAGGCAACTGTAATGTTAATGAATCACTATTTGGCATTGGACAAAGCGAAGTTGATCGCTGACGAGAAATTGGATTTGCCGTTGAAAAAATACTTTCATTAGATTTATTATTTGTATTATTTTCATTGAGAGCTTCAGAACTCACAGTAAAATAGGCATTTCTTCCGTTAGAACTCACTTCATAATTTTTTGTATTTGAGGTACTCATATAAAGTATTCCTCAAGGGCACCTTTTTGTGTTTCTTTGTTTGCGTTTATTTTTTTTTTTTGTTTTTGTAATTTATGATTGTTTATTAGTTTTTGAGGTACTCGTATAGAGTATTCCTCAATGTCACTGTTTGTGTTTTTTTTGTTTTTGGTTTTTTTTTTGTTTTTGTTATTTCCACTATGTAAAAATATTAGGAAAGCACATAAAGCTTATTTATTAAAGTCAGTATGTACCTATTACGAATAATATGCACTACGAATATTTTTTTTTGTATAATTTTTTGTTTGTTTAATAAGAATGTAAGAAAAATTCCGCTAATCGACTATTCACTATGAAGGTACAACGAGAACTGAACTTTATATCTAGATCACCTATTTGAATACTTCAAAAAACACTGGCTCCTTTTCTTGCCAGATTATCATTAACAAAAAGCTGGACATTTGAATTAAAGAAGCGCAGGATTATTAAAAAAACTGAACATTTTTAAATAAAATTGTCACGAAAGAATAGTTTCTTTTTTGTTATACAAACAATTTTACTAAAAAAAATTATGTTTACAATGTTTTTTAAGCTTTTTATATAATACTCTAATACACTATTAACATAGCAAAATATAACTAAATTTAAATTTTTCAGTTCATTTATGCATATGTATGCATATATATACATATGTACACTAACACGAAATAAAATGGCATCTAACTTTAAAATTCAAAAGGGTTTATTTTTAAAACGAAATCAAACATTACGGAAATATAAAAAGTGTTTTGTAGATAATTTATCTAGCTTTTGTTTTCGTCCATCTAGAACAGATTTTATAGCCAAACACACATTTCTTTTTATATATGTATATAGATAAATATGCCAAGATGGTCGAACTCAAAAATCAAATTATTTTAATATATTTTTAAGATACCGGTTTGTCAATTTTTTCATATCGCCTTTTTTAATAAATAATTATTTATTTTTAGTACTAATTTAGTGGTTCACCCGTTTTTCAGTCCTTTTAATTTTTACCTTCAACAATTTTGATAACTAGGGAAGTATTTTATTGTTTATTAATTTTATTATATCTTTGTTTAGAGAAATAAAAAATAAGCAAAAAATAGCTAATAAAAAATTTAACGTCAAAAATTAAAAGGACTGAAAAACGGGTGAACCACTAAATTAGTACTAAAAATAAATAATTATTTATTAAAAAAGGCGATATGAAAAAATTGACAAACCGGTATCTTAAAAATATATTAAAATAATTTGATTTTTGAGTTCGACCATCTTGGCATATTTATCTATATATATAAAAAGAAATGTGTGTTTTGCTGTTGGTACCAGACCTCTGGACCGATCTTTTTGAAATTTTCACAACATTTAACTGGGACTCTGGATTGTATTATAGGCTTCTTCTTTTTCAAGCATGTCCACTTTTACGCCCACTTTTTAAAATTATGTTACACCTTCCACATGGTATTTAACAGGTTTTATAATATTAACGAGTATAACTCCGCCATTTGTGAACCAATTTTCAAAATATTTTAGCATATAAAAAAATCCGCTAAATTTTTTTTCAGGGAGAGGAGGTGTCGCAGATAACTGCCCGCCCCTGCAATTGACTACAAACTAACTTTATCATCTATCGACCAATTTTCAATATTGAAATGGATTATCAAATTGCTTTGTCGTTTGTAAACCAATTTGCATTTGCAAAAGGTCAACTAATTTTTTTAATTGTTGGTGTGGTGGGAGCAAAATGTCACCCTCAAAAACTGATTATCAAATATTTTTGACATGTGTGGACCAATTTCCCAAAATTATTTTGCACATGAAAAAAGATCGAATAATTTTTCGATATTAGGGGAAAAAGGAAGCATTGTGTCCACGTTTAAGAAGTGAATATAAAATAACTTCGTCATATGTGGGCCAATTTCCAAAATTATTTTTTTATTCGAATAACTCCACTTTTTTTTAAATTAGTGGCGGGGTGAAGGGGGGGGGGGTTGCTCATTGTGCAAAGGCTTGCCCCTAAAATTGATTTTCAAATATTTTTGTCATATAAGAACCAATTTTTTAAGCTCATTTTTCATATGGAAAAGGTATACTAATTTTTTTTTTGGAAATTGAGGGGGGAGGGACAAGTGAAATGCTCGTATGTAAGAAGTGAATATAAAATATTTTCATCATATGTGTACCAATTTCCAAAATTGTTTTTAGTATAAAAGAGGTCCACTAAATTTTTTTTAAATGGGCGAGGGGGAGGCTGTCGGGTGTCGCAAATTGTTCGCTTCAATAATTTATCATCAAATAGCTTTGTCATTTTTCGACCAATTTTTAAAATGTTTTTTGCATATGGAAAAGGTCCATTAAATTTTTTTAAGTGGGAGGGTGAAATGTGCATGCCAAAAAATTTATTATCAAATTACTATGTCGTTTGTGGACCAATTTTCCAAATTGTTTTTGCATATGGGAAAGGTCAGCTATTTTTTTCAAATTTGGTTGAGAGGAGAGCAGGGTGGCCACCCCAAAAATTTATTTTTAAATAACTTTGTCATTTGTGAATGAATTGAATTTGTGAACTCAGTTCTCGTTGTACATTCATAGTCCTAACCTGTGTTCATAGTGAACAGTCGATTAAGCGGAGTTTTTATTTCATACTAAACAAAAAAAAATTGTACGAAAAAATATTCGGAATACATATTGTTATTGTTAGCTTTATTTGCATTGCTAATATTTTTTACATAGTCATAATTAACAAAAACAAAAAAACCGTAATCAAAAAAAAAAAACAAGCAAAAGTGCCCTTGAGGAATACTCTATATGAGTACCTCAAAAACAAATAACTGTCAAGTGAGTTCTAATGGCAGAAATGCCTATTTTACTGTGAGTTCTAAAGCTCTTAATGAAAATAATAAAAATAAAAAATCTAATGATAGACTTACTGAGAGCTCTGAAGCTCTTAATGATAACAAATTAAATAAGAAATCCGATAGTAGACTTTTTTTAACGGCGAGGCCACTTTTTCGTCAGCGATCAACTTCGCTTTGTCCAATGCCAACTAGTGATTCGTTAACATTACCGTTGCCTAGTACTTCTACATTTAACTCAGCGATATCATCCGCTTCGGGCTCCTGGTCATCACTTAACCAAGTTTTTACTGAAGTTAAGAGCAGCCCAAAACCCAAGGTCCAAGTGGGAATGGACAGATATATTACAGTGGTAAAGCGCGGACGAAGCCCAAAGTCTTCGAAAATTTCATCTGCTCCAAAAATGTCTAGGGATAACAGCGTATCCTCTATTAACCGCCAAAATCGTTTTGAAATATTACAAGTTGACAACAACGAACCCGATGTATCTACGAACAAAACATCCAAGCCGCCTCCAATCTATTTGAGAGAAAAAAATTCAAACGCTCTTATAAAAAATTTAATTTCAGTCATTGGTGAGAATAAATTGCACATCGTTCCAATAAGACATGGTAACATTGATGAAACCAAAATTCAAATTTATGAAGAAAAAGATTTTCGCAAACTGATTACTGAATTTGAAAAAAGTAAGAAAAGTTTCTACACATATCAGCTTAAAAGTGCTAAAGGCCTGCAGATCGTATTGAAGGGCATCGATTCCTATGTTGCTCCCAAAGAAATAAAAGATGCACTCGTCCTCCAGGGATTTAAGGTAAAAAATGTATCTAACATAATGAATAGGGAGAAGATTCCTCAACCTCTATTTCGCGTCGAACTTGAGCCAAACGATATAAAATTGAAAAAAGCGAGACTCATCCAATTTATAATTTGAAATATCTCTTATATCGAAAAATAACAGTTGAAGAACCACACAAGCGTTCTGAACCCGTACAGTGCCATAATTGTCAAGAATATGGTCACACAAAAACTTACTGCAAGTTACCTTCAGTTTGTGTTATCTGCGGTGAATTGCACGGTACTGCTGGTTGTACTAAGCCTAAAGATCTAGCAGAAAAAAAATGTAGTAATTGTGGAGGTAATCACACCGCTAACTACAGAGGATGTCGTGTCTATTCTTTCGTTAAACAGACTATGGGACAAAAACCTAAAATAGCTCCAGCACAAACAGCAAACGCTTACTCCGCCACTTTTGCTCAAATGAGCCAACCTGTCACTTCACGTGTATCGTATGCCGATGCAGCTAAGACTAGTTATATTCCCACACAAAATATTCCGCCTCAAAATAATTCAACGAATGCAAACTCAAGCTTTAATTTTAGTCGCCTTGAAGCTACTATTGACAATCTAGTGCTAACTATAAATAATTTTACAACAAATATGACTAGCATGATGCAAGAAATGCTACGAATGCAGTCTACACTGCTTCAAGCATTAGTTAACAAGCCATGAACACGTTAAAGATAAGTTTCTGGAACGCAAACGGCATTCGCCAACATAAAAATGAACTTGAGCACTTCCTCACGGAAAAAAATATAGATATAATGTTGGTTTCTGAGACTCATTTGACTTCAAGAAGCCTATTCAAAATTAATGCCTACATTTTATATGATTCAAAGGACCCATGAGGAAGAGCTTGCGGGGGATCAGCAATTTTAATAAAGTCAAGACTCAAGCATTATATTCTTGACAACATTTGTGAAGAACATCTACAAGCAACGAATATTTGTATCGAAAATTTTTGCACAAACTTTGTCATATCATCAATTTACTCCCCTCCTAGATTCGCAATTACTGAGGATCAATACGAGGATTTCTACAAATCTCTTGGCCCTTGTTTCGTAGCAGCTGGAGACTATAATGCAAAACATACTTTCTGGGGTTCGCGTCTTATCACACCTAGAGGACGAGCGTTGTTCAACACAATTTCAAAAATGGGCTTGGACGTCATTTCGAGTGGGGAGCCCACTTACTGGCCTACTGACATACATAAAATTCCGGATATTATAGATTTTGGCGTCATGAAAAATATTTCTAGGGAATTAATTCACGTCGAAGCTTACCTAGATCTATCGTCCGATCACTCTCCCACGATCGTTACAATCTGTAGCCCAATGAGAAGTGCTCTACCTCACCCATATGTGAAAATGGTCCGTCGTGTTAATTGGCTGCGATTCAAAAAATATCTTAGTAGTCATTGCACTGAAAACATTAAGCTAAGAACTCATGACGATATTGAATCTAATATTACTAATCTTAACGAAAATATTAAGCAGGCAGCTGAACATGCCACTTCCTCCCACCCGCTGACTGGTTTTAACAGAATATATTCTACAGATATTGAACTTCTCGTATGTGCAAAAAGAAGAGAGTGGCAACAGCACAGATCACCCCAAAATAAAATTAGATTAAAAGATTGCACTAATAGACTCCAAGAACTGCTTGCATATGAAAAAACTGCATCTCTTAAAAACTATCGAAAATCTCGATGTCACACCAGCATCTAATTATTCTTTGTGGCGCGCTGCGAAAAGAATTAAAACACCCGTTGAGTTTAAACCACCTCTGCGCACTTCTACCGGAGTTTGGGCCAGGAGTGATATTGAAAAAGGTAACTTGTTTGCAAAGCATTTAAAATCCGTATTTACCCCAAACACATGTACTGGTGTTGTTGATTTCCCGAGTGTAGTTGCGCTACCCCCTCGACCCATAAAATTTAAAATGTGTGATGTACAAAATCTAATTGCTGAACTCAACCCGAAGAAAGCACCGGGTATTGATGGAATTAGTAACCAAATGCTAATAAAATTGCCTCGTATTGTAATTAGAATCATGTTATTCATTTTTAATGCCATTTTACGACTAGAGTATTTTCCCCACAGCTGGAAGCTTGCCAAAGTTAAAATGATTCCAAAGCCGGGCAAAGATCTTACCAAGGCAGAATCATACAGGCCAATCAGTCTGCTATCAACAATGTCAAAACTTTTCGAAAAACTGCTCATGTCAAAATTGTCCCCAATTCTAATTGGTAGTGGGTGTATCCCAGACCATCAGTTTGGTTTTAGAAGTCAGCATAGCACTATTGAACAAACGCATAGATTGGTTCAATGTATAAGAAGAACATTTGAAGAAAAGAAGTACTGTTCTGCACTGTTTATTGACGTTTCTCAGCATTTGATAAAGTGTGGCATGAAGGCCTAATTTTAAAATTAAAATCATATCTACCAATAAATTTGGTGAATTTATTAGAAAGTTACATTACTACCCGGAAGTTCACGGTTGTGGAAGGAGAATTCATGAGTGTGCCCGAAACTATATCATCCGGTGTGCCACAGGGGAGCATACTGGGGCCAGTTTTGTATTTAATTTATACTTGTGATATGCCTTTGAGCAGCAATATCCATACATCTACGTTTGCCGATGATACAGCCTGCCTAAGTATGCACGAAAATCCTCATGAGGCTTCCCGATATCTACAAGAATATATTACACAACTGGAACTATGGTTAAAATTATGGAGAATTAAGGTAAACGAGCAAAATTGTGTTCAGGTAACATTTACCCTGCGAAGAGATACTTGTTCCCCAATTCGAATCAACAATCAAGTTGTTCCTCAGCATTAACATGTAAAATACCTTGGTATACACCTTGATCGACGACTTACATGGAAACACCATATTGACTCAAAGCTAGTACAAATGAAACTTAAACTAACTCAGATATATTGGGTGATTGGTAGAAACTCAACACTCAGCCTAGACTGCAAACTTTTATTATACAAGTCGCTCTTGAAGCCAATATGGTGCTACGGAATTCAGTTATGGGGCACTGTTTCAGCTTCTAACGTCGAGAGAATCCAACGAAGGCAAAACAAAAGTTTACGTTTGATAATATCGGCTCCATGGTACATCAAAAACTCAAATATACATCGTGATTTGAATATGCCACAAGTGATTGAAGAAATAGCAAAATATGCAGGCAAATATTTAACAAAACTCGAGACACATCCTAGTCCGCTTGCTCGTAACATCTTGAATTTTACTGGCCACATCCGCTTGAAAAAGAAGGACACAAGGGCTCTTATACTCAACACTCCTGATGGGATTGCTTGAAAATATTTTTTTTCTCTTTTTTTATTATCACTACTTATGTATTATTTATAACTATCACTAAGTTTATGTCCGACAGTGGTCGGGCCTAATACTTATATTTTAGATTTAAGATTTGATTACTTATTGTTAGTTCATAATTGAAGATACAATAAATAAATAAATGTATTAAAAAAAATAAAAAATTGTGAACCAATTCTCAAATTTGTTTGCATATGGAAAAGGTTAACTAATATTTTTTTTATTGTGGGAGGTTTACAAAATTTTCGCGCCAAAAATGAATAATCAAGTATTTTTTCATCCAAAATCCTTTTTTTTTGCTATGGAAAAGGTCTACTAATTTTTTGTTTGGTAATTGGGGGGAGGGGTAAACAAAGAGCCCTACTTTAAAAAGTGAATATCAAATAACTTTATCATATGTGGAAAAATTTTTTAAACTTCTTTTTTCATGTGGAATAAGCAAACTTGATTTTTGTGGTAATTCGCTCACATCAATAATTAATTATCAAATAGCTTCGTAAGTTGACGACCAATTTGCAAAATGCTTTTTGCATATGGAAGAGGTCCAATCCAGTTTTTTTAATGGGGGTGGCCAAATGTGCCCGCAAAAAAATGGATTATCACATTACTTTGTTTGAGAATAAAATAAAAAAATTATTTTTTACTTTGGAATGGGTCCACAAATAGAAATTTAGGGGAGGGAAAAGTGCTCGCCACAAAAATTTATTATCAAATAAATTTGTCATTTGTGGACCAATTTCCAAAATTTTGATTGATTATGGAAAAAGTTTGCGAGAATTATTTTTTTTTTAAATTCTGGGAGGGGGTAGCAAAGCACACTGGTTTAACCTAGTTACTTATATAATCTGTTCTAGAATAGATGAAAGTACAAACTAGATAAATTGTCTACAAAACAATTTATGTTTTAGTAATGTTCGATTTAGTTTTAAAGGTAAGTTTAATAGTAGGGGATTGGGGCTCCTGCCCCAATTAAAATTGCAAAATTGTGGCTGAAATTTTTAAATTTGGGTTATTAAAATTTGAAAATTGTTAAATTCTTGGAAATTTGTGAAACTTGATACCTGCGAGGGTGGGTCAATTAGTCCGTCTTATTGTGTGTTTACATAACGAGTTTTTTGTTTACATTACCCTTGTGGAAACGAGTGATTCTTTTTATTGGGGTTACATTAATTGTGATAACGGGTGATTTTTTTGTGTGGATTACGACGAGAAAATCATTAAAATGATTTTTCGTAATACCAACGGTGACATAGTGATTATAAATTTTTCCTAATACCTACGGCAATGCATGATAACTTTTCCTAATGCCGACGACAATATATTGTTACGTTTAAATTTTATTAAACGTGTGAGTTCTTTTGATTGCTCAAAAATAAAAATAAATAACAACACGATTTTCTTATTTGCAACTGAACTTGCTTTTATTCTTGACTAACAAATTATAACTTGTCTTTTCTTATTTACTTCTTAACGTTATTATCCACGGTACGATGTCTTTTACTAAATTGCAATTAATACTGACTGACTTCTCACATACGGCAGCTCTTTTTATACTACCAAACCGAATCTAGAATATTCGCAAATAGATGGCGTAGCAACATGCATGCATGTATGTACTTAGTAACTGGAAGAAACTATTTCCTCAAACGATGTGGCTGTTTAGGCGTGTTTGTTTATTGGTAGCCAGATGTTCAAACAGTCTTCTAGCATAATGGGGAAAATTCATGTCGTCCTTTCTAGATGTTTGTAGGTGATTCGATTGGCCGTTAGTTTTTTGAATTTTCAAAGTAACGACTTGTATGTTGGTGCAGTGCAGTGTGCTATTTTGAGTACAGGGTGGTTACCATAAGTGCTCGCACTTTTATTTATATACGTGTACGTCTGTAGCTTTCTACACAATTGTTGTTGCTATAGTGCTTGCACGTGAATATGTGTGTACGTTTAGCGCTTTAGTTAAATACTTCTAGATAGTTCTTTGCATTAACCCTGTAGGAATATTTTTACGTAACAATATGATTATTATTTTTGTCAAATGCCGATGGCAAAACATGATGATAATTTTTTTTTCAAATGCCTACGGCAATGCATGATAATTTTTCCTAATGCCGACGGCAATAAATGATAATTATTTTTGTCAAATGCCGAAAACAAAACATGATTGGGCCTTATTACGGTTCCCAAATTTTTCTATTCGACTTCAAGAAACATACAAAATTTTTCTTTAATCTAGTATAACAAGTTGAAGTCGAACAGAAAAATTCGAGAACAGTCATAAGGCCCATTATAATTTTTTTCAAATCCCGCGGCAAAACACGATTATTATTTTTGTCAAATGCCGAAGGCAAAACATGATTATTATTTTCTAATACCAAAGGGAAAATTGCTAGTGTTGCCAGACTGTGGAAATTCGTTATCGTAATACTATATCAGTAATATCAGAGAAAATAGATTGGATGACTACTACGCGATTCTCATATGAATCGTGGGAATGTGTGTGTGTGTGATTTCCTCACGCTAATAAATTATTTATCATACCGACATTTTATGTTTAAAATGTTCTCATGTAAGTGAACACCCTAATTCTTGTGTGTGTGATTTCCTCACACTAAATTGTTTATAAATAAAATAATTAAATAAATAAATAAAAAATTTATTTAATTATTTTATTTGTGCATTAAATGTTCTCATGTAAGTGAACACCCCTAATACTTGTGTGTGGGTGGTCCAGGTTGTTTGTCCCTGGTATTTTGTTTACTTGTTTAAGAAATATATTTGTATGTATGTATGTGTGTATGTATGTATATGTATGTATGACTGAGGATGCTTGTGCGTGAAATATTTTGTAGAATACATTTATATTTTGCAACGTAATCATTTCTTTAGCTACGATTATTTTAAAGCAGCAAAGTTTCAACTAAGTACAATCATCAGCAGAGAAACAAAATGTAAAAATCTGCAAGTAAGCAATCAAGTTTACTCTCCTCCTCCCCACTTCCTTCTCTTTCATTTATGTAGTTTGTATATGGAATAAGAACACGCTTGTACATCCTTTTATTTTGTAAAAATTTATTGTTTAAATTTTTTTTTAATTTTATAATAATACATACATATGTAAATTCATATTTTAAAAAGTAAAAAAGTTCATTTAAAGCAAGACATTTCTTTTGTTAGTAAAATAGCATTTTTTAATGCGCAAACACCAAATTTATGATAATTACAATAAAGATATTCTGGATACTTGATTTCCATTTGTTTAAAGTTGATGCTGCCAATATCTTCAACGTTAGAAAGTTTTCGGTGTAATATTTTTTCCACCCATCGTCTTTTTTCTTCACCTTTGACATAAATCTTTGAAAATCTTGCGTTGGCTTTTAAAAAATTGCAAACGCTTTGAAATGAAACTGATCCAGCAGTCCAGTTAAGGTGATGATAATTTTTTGCTAGCCATCTTGCTTCTCTTTGCTTTTTTATTAATAACCATTTAAAATTAAATGGGGATTTTATAATGAAATGGTTATATTCATAATTGTTGAAAACAATCGCTACTTCTTTTGCGCTGAAAATAAGAAACCTATGCAAGGAAGTATAACAAGTTGATAACCGATTTCTCTACAAAGCAATCATATCTGATACACTTTAGAGTTCTACAACAGTGCTTAGAATATGGCTTAGTTTTAAAGAAAACTCATCGTATTCTACCATTTAAACAATCTCAATGGTTAAAAGGCTACATTGACTTAAATACCAGACATAGGACCACTGCTAAAAATGCTTTTGAAAAAAAATTCAAACTACTCAATGCAGTGTATGGTAAAACCATGGAAAATGTTGGCAAGAGGAGAGATGTTAAAATTGTCAATAGTTGGGAGAGAGCGAATCGGAATCATTTGCGGACCCAAGATTGGATATCAAAACCAAATTTTCATAGTTTATCTATATTTTCAGAGGACCTGGTAGCAATTGAAATGACAAGAGTCAAAACCTGCTATATTTAACCAATTTACTTAGGATTTTGTGTACTCGAGCTGTCCAAATGGAAAATGTATAATTTCCATTACGCGTACATGCAACCTAAGTTTAAGACAAAACTCTCCTTAAACCACAAAGTAGACCAGAGATGTCACGAGACGGAAGATAATTTGTGTTTTCAGAGGTCTCGTTCTCGCAGTCACTGCGCATTCTTTAACCTTCTTTCGTGGTTGCATTTTTTTAGCTTAATTTCATTTTACGCTTTGTAACCTCATTCGCTTGGCGATTTTTGCAAATAAATGGTAAAAATTTATATTTTTAAATGAAATTGCTTCAAATAAGATATGCAATCATTTTAAAACATTTTTTAATTGCTTTTTTAATAGTAATAAGTTATTTGGCATTTTGTTTTTTGATTCAACACAACAAATTCTTTCATTTAATTTTGTAAAATTGTGTACTTCGTTTACTTGTTCAAATGTATTTTCAGTTTATGCTTTGTGATCTCATTTGCTGTGTGATTTTTGTAAACAAAAGGTAAAAATTAAAATTGTTCAATGAAAATGCTTAAAGTTAAATCAGTAATCATTTGTAAACAAATTTAAATCACTTTTTAATACCATTAATCTATTTCACATTCTATTTTTTTAATTCAATTCGACAAATTCTTTAATTTAATTTTGTAAATGTGTATGTATGTATGTATGTATGTACACGTGTTCGTTTCACAAAATACAGATTTTCTCTTGTTTGTTTTGATTATTTTGTTAACATCTTAATAACAAATATACTACAGTTGTCCCTTTCTCGCAGTGACTGCGCCACAAATGATTTTAGCTTTTTGCATACGTCAGTTATTACAACTCTGGTCTACTTTGTGCCTTAAACTATATGGACACGAACTCTTTTATATATTCAATAAAGACGGATGACTTTTACGCTGACATAAAAAATGACATACAAGAACAATTTGATACATCGGACTATCCTACAGACAACATTTATAATTTTCCACTAGTTAATAAAAAAGTCATTGGTATGATGAAGCATGAAAATTGCGGTAAGATAATGACAGAGTTTGTTGGGTTGCGATTCAAAATGTACTCATTTACGGCCTGGCCCACGATGTCGACAAGAAATTATCTTTCGCTTACTTATATTGAAAACAAAAACAAATTTTCTTATTTTGTTTTTGTTTTCAGTATAACTAAGCGAAAGATAATTTCTTGTCGACATCGTGGGCCAGGCCGTTAGTCTATAAAACCAAAATGACATTAGCTACTTATAAAAATTGTTTATTCAATAAGACTAATGTATATGATATGTTAACATTTAAATCTAAGCTGCATCAAATATATACTAGTGAATTAAATAAGGTACTCTTAAGTTATGGAGACGATAAGAGAAAAGCTAGGTCAAATAACATTAACACATATGCATGGTATAATTTTCGTATTAAGGAAACTAACCCTGAATACGAACTTGACATGTTTCTAGATGAGATTGCTAGAATGCAAGAAAATGGTTAATATTAATGAATTTTTACTTAATTAGTTAATTTTTAAATTGTATATAAAATCTTAGCTATTCAGAAAAATTATTGTATATAAAATCCTATTTATTAAGAAAAATTGATGTACATACATAAAATCCTATTTATTGTTGGTAAAATTATATAATTATAATTATAAAATCCTATTTATTTATTGAGAAAATGAATTTTTAAGAAAAAATTTTAAATAAAATATTGAAAAAATAATGAAATATCTGACTGGTATTTATTTTTTTAATGGCTTACTTCGTTGGATCAAAAAATTTTTTGCTTTTGCTTATTTGCGAATTCTTGTTTTCAAGTAGTCTATTCAAAATTAATAACTACATTTTATATGATTCAAAGGACCCAAGAGGAAGAGCTTGCGGGGGATCAGCAATTTTAATAAAGTCAAGACTCAAGCATTATATTATTTACAACATTTGTGAAGAACATCTAGAAGCAACAAATATTTCTGTCAAAAATTTTTGCACAAATTTTGTCATATCATCAATTTACTCCCCTCCTAGATTCGCAATTACTGAGGATCAATACGAGGATTTCTACAAATCTCTTGGCCCTTGTTTCGTAGCAGCTGGAGACTATAATGCAAAACATACTTTCTGGGGTTCGCGTCTTATCACACCTAGAGGACGAGCGTTGTTCAACACAATTTCAAAAATGGGCTTGGACGTCATTTCGAGTGGGGAGCCCACTTACTGGCCTACTGACATACATAAAATTCCGGATATTATAGATTTTGGAGTCATGAAAAATATTTCTAGGGAATTAATTAACGTCGAAGCTTCCCTAGATCTATCGTCCGATCACTCTCCCACGATCGTTACAATCTGTAGCCCACTGAGAAGCGCTTTACCTCTGCCATATGTCAAGATGATAAATCGTGTTAATTGGCTGCGATTCAAAAAATATCTTAGTAGTCATTGCACTGAAAACATTAAGCTAAGAACTCATGATGATATTGATTCTAATATTGCCAATCTTAACGAAAATATTAAGCAGGCTGCTGAACATGCCACTTCCTCCCATCCGCAGACTGGGTTTAATAGAATTTATTCTACAGACATTGAACGTCTTTTACGTGAAAAAAAGGACAGCTAGAAGGGAATGGCAACAGCACAGATCACCCCAAAATAAAATTAGATTTAAAGAGTGCACAAGACGACTCCAAGAGTTGCTTGCATCTGAAAAAACTGCCTCTTTTAAAAATTATCCGGAAGGTCTTGATGTCACACCAGCATCTTATTACTCTTTGCTGCGAGCTGATAGAAAGCTTAAAACACCCGTTGAATATAAACCACCTCTCCGCACTTCTACCGGAGTTTGGGACAGGACTGATATTGAAAATGGTAACGTGTTTGCAAAGCATTTAAAACCCGTATTTACCCCAAACACATGTACTGGTGTTGTTGATTTCCCGAGTGTAGTTGCGCTACCCCCTCGACTCATAAAATTTAAAATGTGTGATGTACAAAATTTAATTGCTGAACTCAACTTGAAGAAATCACTGGGTGCATCCCAGACCATCACATTGGTTTTAGAAGTCAGCATAGCTCCATTGAACAAACTCATAGATTGGTTCAATAAAGAACATTTGAAGAAAAGAAGTACTGTTCTGCACAGTTTATTGACGTTTCGCATGCATTTGATAAAGTGTGGCATGAAGGTCTAATTTTAACTAATTTAATTAAATTTATTAAATATCAAGAGAAAATTTTGTTTTGTCTTGACTTTTTTTTTAATTAAATGGATTGAAAAAAATCTTAAGTGCACTATATTTTTTAGCAGTATTTTATTAAGGAAAACTACTTCGAGACTTTTGGCGATTTTTAAAATCTATTTGGCGAAATACTCGTACGTCGGAAAAAAAATTTAACAATTCTACTAAGAACTTGTTATCTTCCTCATCGTAGGTCAAAGAGTGATTGAAGTCCGTTATAAGTTTAATTGCTCTCTCTGCTGCATCGTTCACGACATGCAAATGTTGACAGACTCGTTTAAAAGAACAGAAATCGTCTCTTTGTGGCCATTAAGATGGGTCCAATTGTAAAAATGATACACCTGTAAACAATCGATTAGAAAACTCTTTGTTTGTGAACAAACGAAGTACGATAGATCTTTTGAAATGTAAGAAAATATTTGCACATACATATGTATGTATACAGGATCGCTTCGCTTTTATATAATAAAAATATGATGTAATAAAAATAGTATGTTTGTTTATGCTTATGTTTTTATTAAATTTATTTTGCATTTTACTTTTAATGTTATTAGTGACCTGAAGCTTTTGGATTTACTGTACGACTAACAGCTGATACACCTTCCTCAAATTTAGTGCGAAATAACACATTGGCGTTATTGAACATGCCATCTTTAAGGGAAACTATAATAAATTGCGAGGACGTGAAATGCGTCTTAAGCATATTACCAATATTCTGCGTGTGAGACATATCTAAAGCAGCATCCACTTCATCCAGAATATAGATAGGAGCAGGTGAAAACTTTAACATTGCTAAAACTAATGAAAGTGCTACAAGAGAACGCTGGCCACCGGACAATTCTCCTAACGATTCTTTCCACACACCGTTAAAACCTACTTTGATTTCAAGTCCAATTAATTGGTTATTGATATTGACAGGATTTAAACATGCTTGAGCTCCTTGTAGCAAAGAGCTGAATATGCTGCAGAAGTTATCATTCACAACTTTCCAAGCTTTCTCCACCTTTTCACGTTTTTTTTCATCCATTTTGCATATAATATGCTCTATCTTTTCCTTATCCTTTTCTACAATTTTCTTTCTTCTCATTGTTTCATGGTATTGTTCTTCTTCACGTTCTAATAAAACCATAGCCTTCAGATTTATATTGCGCTCCATTTTATCTTTTTGTTGTATCATGATTTGTAGTTTTTCTCCAGCTTCAATAGGATTTTCCTTGCTGTAATCATAGCGAGTATTTTTAATACCGAAAAATTCTTTTTCTTCTTTAATCCACGAATATTTTTTTTCTAAGCTTTCTATTTTTTTTAAAGAATCTTTGCTATCAGAGAGCACTTTGCTTACTTCGTTTTCCTTCTTTTTAATTTCCAAAACTAGGTTTTCATTATTGGTTTTCAGTTTTTCACATTTGGTAGAAAACATTTGCAATTCTTTATTTTGTGAAGATATTTTTTCTTTCTGTTCCTTGATTTTTCTCTTTAAATTCGCTATATTTTCTGCAGTAGTTTGATTACCTGAGCACATTTCACTGAAATCATTTTTTTTATTTTCAATTTGTTCCTTCATCTGCTTTACAGTGGCTTTAGAAATCTCAATATCATCAATCAAGGTTTTGATTTCTAATTGCAAAGTTTCATACTGTTGTTCATATTTTTTCCAGTTATTGCTCGATTTTTCGGCCCTAATTTTTGCTTCTTTCATGGCCTCCGTTGCTGCTTTCAACTCTTTTTCTCGAAAACCTTTAGTATCAGCTAACTTACTTTCAATTTCTTTAATTTTTGCCAAACATAACTCTTGATATTCCCTAGCCTTTAGCAATTCCTCTTCTAAGGATTTAACGCGTTCTTTAAGTAACCTGATTTCCTCTTGCTGCTGATGAAACATTGTTTGTTCCAAACGTTGTTTACATGCATTCAACTCATGTCGACGCAACTCTAGCATTTCCTTGAGCTTGTTAAATGTTCTTGATTTAGTTTCTAAGGTTCTTAACTGATTATCAGTCACAACTAAAGTATTTTGGTATGCTTCTATATCCTTTTCTATGCGCTTTATTTCTGCTAGTTCTTGTAAAATATTTCCTCCTTTTGGCTTTGAACCACCAGATAATGTTCCATCTGGGTCAACAACATCACCATCTATAGTGACCGTACGGCAGTGTATATTGCGATGATAAGTAACCTGAAAGTATATTAACACAACACATGTTATTTGTTATAGCAGTTTACAAAAAGAAAAACTTCAAAAGAATATTGTTTTTTAAGTAATTGAATTGAATTGAATTGACGAGATGCTTAAACAGAAACGAAATGTATCAGATTGACCCCCAAGAAATACAACTTTTTAATTCATATATGTACATACATACATACAATTAATATACATACAATTCATATACTTACTGGAAAAAAGTTTTTGTTATCTCTCAAATCAAAGATTGGTCTTTTTAATGAGGACATTTGAGGGGTCTAGCACTGACCGTTCGTCAGCTGGACCGTGTCAAAAAAAGGAAATTTTTTTAATTTTTGGCATATTTGTGCATTTTGTCTCAAGACAAAATATTAAAATACAATCATCTGAGAGATGCATGTGAAAAATGTGGCTCTTAAGGAAAAAAGTTTGGCGACCCCCTGTTTTTTTATAAAGAGAAGTAACACTCAGGCAATGAATGCCTACTACTACTTATAGGTGTTACCTTCTTTAGGAAAGGGATAGTGATAGAGAAGACAGGTGGTGAAGGAAGAGATAGAGGAAAGCTTCTTTTCTTTTACAACTCTACGTTTTGCACGTTTTAATTAATGCAGATTTGCATCGCCTCTGGTTTCAATAGGTGCATTACCTTTTTAGAAGCTGTGTTTAGTAGCCATTTCTATTCGTTATTTTACTTCGCCGATGATTCTGCTACATAATACCGACGAAGGAGGGAGGGCTCTCTGATGTTACATTAGGATTAGTATCTGCCGAAGTCGGCATAGTTCAGTGACGAGTGACTATGCCTTCATCACTTGAACTTTCCTACAACAACTGATACAAAGGGATACTAATGCACATCACAAAAATACGTGGTGTTGTTATTTAACGACTGTCGGATACAGGGATTGAACCCAGGATATTCGGTTTTTTAGTCAACGTGCTAACTACTGCAGCCAACGCCACCCTACCTTGTAAAAATTTTATACTTTGTGTTGATATACGTATATTAAATAGTACTTTCATTATCCGTGAAGCTTAAATACATAGAAAACGCGTAAATAGAACGCGAAAAGCGTCATGCAGGTAGTTAAAAACAAAAATCATCTAATAAAATATTTAATAACTCAGTCAAGTCAATTTCTAAGGAATTTTTCAACACAATCCAGTGTTAAGGAATAATTTGATTATTGATTCTAATGGGGGAACAAGTATCTTTTCGTAGAGTAATACCATGTTCAGACGGCAACATGAACCACTTGGTTCGCTCTCTGAACCACGATTGCGAACCATGACGTTCAAACGACACATTCGTGGTTAGTTTTCACAAATTTTTTTGCTGCAGTGATGCCAACTTATCCGTTTTCGGGCTAAATTTAACCCGTTTTCAGTCACTCAACACGCGAAAAAAAAAGTTGGCCCCAAACTAAAAAAACCGCAAAGCGAGCAGTTTTTACATTTATCTCTCAGTCCTTTTAGCCCTTTTTACTTTTTGTTCAATATGGCTACATTTTAATCTTTGTGAACTTTTTCCCTTTAATCTAGCAATATCGACTTTTTATTAATTTTATTTTGCTAGTTTGCTTTACCAATTTAAAAAAGAAGAAGATTATAGAATCATCGGTTAGGTATGTATTTCCTCCAAATTTTTTCTGCTTTGAAAGGTATTCAGTACATTTTAAAACCAGACAATGTATGTGTGTTTTTGGAAGAGCGAGAAATCGAAATTTTATTTAATAACAACCAATTTTAAACGTATGTACTTATGTAAACATATATACATATTTACTTCTCTTATACATACATACATATATGCAGTATGTACACTTTTATATGCACTTTATTGAAATATTATACTGTTACGTAAAAAGAATCCTACAGGGTTAATGCAAAGAATTATCTAGAAGTATTTAACTAAAGCGCTAAACGTACACACATATTCACGTGCAAGCACTATAGCAACAACAATTGTATACAAAGCTACAGACATACACGTATACAAATAAAAGTGCGAGCACTTATGGTAATCACCCTGTACTAAAAATAGCACACTGCACTAGCAACATACAAGTCGTTACTTTGAAAATTCAAAGATTAACGGCCAATCGAATCACCTACAAACATCTAGAAACGGCGATATGAATTTTCCCCAGTATGCTAGAAGACTGTTTGAACATCTGGCTACCAATAAACAAACACGTCTATACGGCCATATCGTTTCTTATGTGTTGGTCTTTACTAAGTACATGAATGCATGTTGCCACACCATCTGCTTGCGAATATTCTAGATCCGGTGTTGGTTGTATAAAAAGGGCTGCCATATGCGAGAAGTGAGTCAGTACAAATTGGAATTTAGTAGAGTGAACATCGTTGAAAGTAAAAGACATCGTGCCGTGGATAATAACGTTCAGAAGCAAATAAGAAAACACAAGTTGTAATTGGTTTAGTCACAAATAAAAGGAAGTTCAGTTGCAAATAAGAAAATCGTCTTGTTATTTATTTTTGAGCAATCAAAAGAACTCACACGTTTAATAAAATTTAAACGTAACATTTGGTGTCAGAAGTGGGATTGCAAAATTAAAATAAAAATAATTAATTAATCAGAGAATAATGAATTTTTAATACAAGGAAAGAAAATCTATAATGAAGTTCGAAGACTTAAAAGTGGAGCAACTCAAAAAGGAATTGAGTAAGTGTGACCTGCCGACAACAGGTAATAAGGCAGAACTTCAAAAGAGGCTAACAGATGAATTCAAGGGTCGTGACGTTGACATAGAAGCGTACGAATTTGAAGAGAAATATGAGATGGAAGAAGCCTCTGCTTCTTTTACTAGTACTCCAACCAGTACAGACATCAGCGCAATGTTTGCTGCCATGATGAGCGAAATAAAAGCGCACTATGAGAAAATGGAAACTAGCCTGGAAAGAATGGATGAGCAATTTCAGGAGTTTTCTAAGCTAAACAACGAGAGAGTTCTAGCCGAAGTTAAGGCCACAAATAAGAGACTTCAAGAAATGTCTGAGGGCTTATATAGAAGAGTAGATGTCATTAAAGTACAAGTCAGTAAATCAGACGAAAAGATTTCTGACTTGGAGCAGATCAACGATGAAATTTCTGGCAATGAAGAAAATGTTGACGAAATCAACAGTGGTCAGTGTCAACAAGTTGGAAATGAGCGAAGTTTGTCAGAAGTCTCCAGCGAATTGAATGAAGCTCGTGACTTAGAAGATAGTCAAGCGGTCAGTGAAACATTGGAGCAAGCTATGGGTGAAATGGTCTCGCTTTCTCAGGGTAAAGAAACTGCTACAGTAAACAAAGCGCGCAGCATAAAAGCAGCAAGGAAGAAGAAGACAACTTTTGTAAAGAACCTCAAGCGTGTGGTACGGCAAAGTCTAGTCGAGGAACAAAGTAGAGTCAGTGCAATAGGCCATAAGTGTGGAAGGAGTGGTCACCTCCAGTGTATGGTAAGGCAAGCTCTAGCCAAGGGGCAAGGTAGAGTCAGAGCCAAAGGCCATAAGTGTGGAAGGAGTGGTCATCTCCAGTGTATGGTAAGGCAAGCTCTAGCCAAGGGACAAGGTAGAGTCAGAGCCAAAGGCCATAAATGTGGAAGGAGTAGTCATCTCCAGGGAATGGTAAAGCACGCTCTAGTCAAGAGGCAAAGTGGACTCAGAGCCAGATGCCACAAATGTGGCAGAAGTTGTCATGTACAGCGTACGGCATGGCAAGCTGTAGTGGAAATACCAAGCACATTCAGTACCAAGGGCTGCAAATGTGGAAGAACTTGTCATCTTCAGCGCAAGGCAAAGCAAACTGTAGTGGAAACAGGAAGCAAAGTCAGTACCAGGGGCCACAAATGTCAACAAAGTAGTCACCTCCGGCGTATGGCAAAACAATTCCCAGTTGAAAGACGAAGCAGAGCCAGAACTAAAGCCTACAAATATGGAAGAGGTAGTCGTCTACAGCGCAACTACAAGGCGTATAGAAAACGTAGAAAGAAACAGGCGGTGATGATGTGCCTATTCGGGACGAATAGGCTTAAGTGGGCGGCAGTGTTACGTAAAAAGAATCCTACAGGGTTAATGCAAAGAATTATCTAGAAGTATTTAACTAAAGCGCTAAACGTACACACATATTCACGTGCAAGCACTATAGCAACAACAATTGTATACAAAGCTACAGACATACACGTATACAAATAAAAGTGCGAGCACTTATGGTAATCACCCTGTACTAAAAATAGCACACTGCACTAGCAACATACAAGTCGTTACTTTGAAAATTCAAAGATTAACGGCCAATCGAATCACCTACAAACATCTAGAAACGGCGATATGAATTTTCCCCAGTATGCTAGAAGACTGTTTGAACATCTGGCTACCAATAAACAAACACGTCTATACGGCCATATCGTTTCTTATGTGTTGGTCTTTACTAAGTACATGAATGCATGTTGCCACACCATCTGCTTGCGAATATTCTACATCCGGTGTTGGTTGTATAAAAAGGGCTGCCATATGCGAGAAGTGAGTCAGTACAAATTGGAATTTAGTAGAGTGAACATCGTTGAAAGTAAAAGACATCGTGCCGTGGATAATAACGTTCAGAAGCAAATAAGAAAACACAAGTTGTAATTGGTTTAGTCACAAATAAAAGGAAGTTCAGTTGCAAATAAGAAAATCGTCTTGTTATTTATTTTTATTTTTGAGCAATCAAAAGAACTCACACGTTTAATAAAATTTAAACGTAACAATACGAAATTTCTAATGTTTACATAAATGTTTTTGATGTTTTGATTTACAACAGAAACATTTTAAAACTAGCACGTTTTCGTGCTTATTCGAAAAATTTTATTTACTTTTGCGCTAAACGTATATTTTGTCCATTTAGCACTTTTTCAAAAAAATTTACGCGTTTCGAGTAATAATAATTGGCATGACTGTTTTGATGTATATATATACATCCATACATACATACATTTGCTTTTTTTTATTGTAGATAGACAACCCAGCTAAAAAAATATGTATGGAGCATATATGATATTCCATATATGGTTCGGATCCGAAAAATGAGGGTATATGGGCATATATGATTATTTACATTCATACATTTTCATACATGTATGTATGTGTAAATTGCCTCCACAGTATGCAAAGTTCATATTCATACACTCTTGGTTCACAAAAGCGCACTGCTGTGTAATAAATTAAATTACTAAAATTAATTTTTTTTAGACTTGAGAGAGAGGTTGTATTTAATGAAACATTTGTTTGGAAAAATAATTCAAAACGAACTAAAAGTCATTTCATTCATCAAAAGGTGAATCAATTATTTAAAAGAAAACACATAAATCATATTCGTACATAACATTTAGCTTAAGAAATCAGATTAAAAACTGATGCAATTTATTATAAAAGAAAAAATAATCCGTCTAACAATAGTTTTCAATACAGTAATATGAACTTTGTTTCTTATCTAGAGAACTTTGTTATTTTCTATAAAATTAATGACTGGATTATCCTTTTGATTATTTGGTATGTTAAATGGGGCCACAATGTATAAAATCATACAAGAATGGCTTTTTTTAACAAAAAGTTTTTCTTTTTTAAACGTTGAGGGTACGCATATAAACTTTGCATACCGTATGTATTTTCTAATGGATTTCCAATTCAGCAGTGATAAAATTCCAAGCTTTTTTTGATTGCAAAACCGATATTATGTGAGATATCATGTATCCATACATTCTTATATGGCTCCATATAAAATCTCATATTTATATATGGATCCACATATGAAGAGCTTCATAATTAAATGTTCATATATGAGCTCATATGTTATAATACATTTCATATATTAGTCCATATATTAGTTCATATATAATAGTTTTGCCATGTATAATCCCATATATTTCCATACATGAATTCATACATATTCATATATAGTTATATACATTCATATATTAAAAATAAATGGACCATATATAATTTTTTTAGCTGGGAAATTAAGAAAAAATAATTAATAAAATGTGTTCTAATATTTTTATTTCACACACGCATCCATTTTGTTTGTTTGTTTTTGGTTTACTCATCTGTGAATGTGTATGTGTGTACTCCTTTTATTTTAAAAGCTAGTTCAGATATATTAGCGATAATTTGTTATCAACACTAGGGATGATAGCAATTTCAGCATGGTTCGCATTAAGGCTAAATTAACCAAGTAAGTTCGCTCTCAAAAATTTTGCTAACAGGCATATCACAAGTATAGCAAAAACAAAACTGGACTGGCGCACCGGCAGAGATAGATTCGGACACACTAGTGAAATTTCCTTCCAACAACAATGAACTTCCGGGATAGGATATAACTTTATAATAGCTTTAGAAAATTTACTGGTGGATATGTCTTCAATTTTAAAATTAGGCCTTCATGCCATACTTTATCAAATGCCTGAGGAACATCATCAGGATCCAGTTCAACACGAAATTGAGGCGGGGGTATTTTTTGGTATTTTTTACTTTAAATCCTTGTATGATGAGTGCATCTTTTACTTCTTCAGGATTAACATAAGAGTCAATGCCCTTCAATACGATCTGCATACCTATGACACTCTTAAGCTGGTATGTATAAAAACTTGTTTTATTTTTGTTTGAATTCAGTCACTATTTTGCGGAAACGAGTTTCTTTGTATATTTGAATTTTAGTTTCATCAATGTTACCACGCTTTATTGGAATGACATGAAATGCGTTTTCACCAATGGCCGAGACTAATTTTTTAATTAGGGCGTTAGAATTTTTTTCTCTCAAATATATAAGTAGGTGGTGGCTTAAAAGACTTTTGCGATGATGCAGCGGGCTTGTCGTCGATGTCTTGCAATAATGAAAAACGATTTGACGATTGGTAGATGATGCGCTATTATCCCTAGACATCTTTGGAGCAGATGAAATTTTTGAAGAACTCTTGCTTCGCCCACGCTTTACCACGGTTATGTATCTGTCAATTCCGACTTGTACCTTGGGTTTTGAGCTACTGTTATCTGTAGTGATAACTTTGTTAAGTGACGAATACGAGCCTGAAGGGGATGATATTACTGGCTTATATGAAGAAGTACTAGGCAATTGTAATGTTAATGAATCACTACTATTTGGCATTGGACAAAGCGAAGTTGATCGATGACGAAAAATTGGCTTTGCCGTTAAAAATAGACTTTCATTAGATTTATTATTTCTATTGTATTCCTCAAGAGCACTATATGAGGCATCCTGATGAGGCACCCTGATGAGGCATCCCGAAAACTCCAGGAACACACTAGCCAGATGGAACTATGGTTAAACTTATGGAGAATTAAGGTATATGAACAAAAGTGTGTCCATATAACATTTACCTTACGAAGATATACTTGTTCCCCCATTCGGATTAATAATCAAGTTGTTCCTCAACATTCATATGTGAAATATCTTGGTATACACCTCGATCGACGGCTTACATGGAAACATCACATTGACTATAAGTTAAATCAAATGAAACTAAAATTAACTCAGGTACATTGGCTGATTGGCACAAATTCAACACTCAGCCTAGACTGCAAAATTTTACTATACAAGTCGCTTTTAAAGCCAATATGGTGTTACGGTATCCAGTTATGGGGCACTGCTTCTGCTTCCAATGTAGAGAGAATTCAACGAAGACAAAACAAAATTTGAAGGTTAATAACATCTGCTCCATGGTACATTAAGAATTCAAATATACATCGTGATTTAAATATGCCACTAGTGACTGAAGAAATTGCAAAATACGCAGGCAAATATCAAACAAAACTCGAGTCAAATCCTAATCCGCTTGCTCGTAATATTTTGAACTTTACTGGATACATCCGCTTAAAAAAGAGAGATGCAAGGGCTCTAATACTAAACACTCCGAATGAAGCTGCTTGAAAATACTTTTTTTTGCTTATCACTACTTATGTATTATTTACAACTATCACTTAGTTATGTCTGACATTGGTCGGGCCTATTAATTATATTTTAGATTTAAGATTTGAATACTTATTGTTAGTTCATATATGAAGATACAATAAATAAAAAAACATGCATAAAAAAAATATTTTAAATATTTCTACTCAGATAACTCTGAAACAATTAAGTACATTACCCGTTCCTTGTAATGACACAATGGTGCACATATCACACTCTAACCCATTATTTTATGTAACTCTGCCATTTTTAGCTGGCGCAGACATTATAAATAGAACTATAACAGACCATAAATTTAAAGTTTAAAAAGCTTTATAAAGGAAACCTTTCAAAAAGTAGTCGATCCTCACAAAAACATAAATGTGAAAAAAGCCAAGTTCCTCTCCAAAATTTCGGCCATCAAAAGTAGGGAGATAAAAATGTTGACCAAATTCTTGTTTGGCACAATACCTATTACTGAAATATACTATGCATTATATAAATTTGTAACTGTAAGATTGTCATATAATTTCTAGATAATCTGCTAACTGCCCCGTATCGCCCACCTGCAAAACGGGGCAGTTTTTGCCTCTCCGACACAAAACGATTTTAATGAAATTTAGAAAATAGATAAATCTGCATCTAAAAATTCACATATGCTTAATTTTTTAAACTAGGACCAGAAGGGAGAGATGAGGAAATGTTTGCCCCTCCGAAACGCTCAATCCGATTTTAATGAAATCTAGCACATACATAGATACATCGGCATCTCAAAATTCACATAGGCTATGTTCATTTTCATAAATAGGATTTTAATGAAATTTATAGATCTGCGTCTAAAAAGTCACAAAATGGCCATAGACATTTTCTAAACTAGGAACAGGAGGAAGTAAGAGGTACAAATTCCGAGTTTCTATCCGATTTTGGTGAAATTTCAAATATAGATACCCCTTCGCTTAGAAGGAGACATTCTGTATGTGAGACATACATACTGTATGTAAGGGCAAGGACGAGTCCTCCATCGAAGCTTTGAAATCGATTTTAACCAAACAGAAAGCATAGGTGTAGCTTCATTTAGAAGAAGGTATAGGCTATGTACTTAATGTATCTAATTTCTACCCCTCCAACACTTTCAAATCGATATAAATGATATTAAAAAGACGACGGGGGTAGCGAAGCACACAGGGTGTAGGTAGTTATTAATATAAAAGACTACTAAAACAACGGCATTTCATTTCTTTTCATTCTTCTACTAAATTGGATAAACGCGCAAAAGTTGATTCATCGACTTTAGCGTAAGGCCCCAATATGTAAGGTTTAAATTAGGAATGTAACGATACGCTGTTTTGCTGATTCGATACCGATACCGATACTCAAAAAGAAATATCGCCGATACCGATTCCGACACGCATATTTAAATTGAACTCAAGTTAAAATGAACAACAACAGAGTAATTCTTTTGTTATAAAAAATTAGAGTGTAAGAGTTTATTAATATTTAAAATTGATATTTGAATTCATTCTAAAATTAACAAAAAACAAGTTATTTTTTTAACAAAATAACATTGTAAGCGGTTATTAATTATCCCATTTAAACTGAATGTAATACTGTTTATTTTCTAAAATCATCCAAATTTTTAATACATATCAATTTCTAAACTTCAAATTTTCAAAGAACAAAAGGTCTGCAAAATTTATGATTTTACAAAATAAACGATGACATTCAGTTAAGATTGGTTCAATATTTAAAAGTGATATTTATTAACAGGACTTAAAAACAAATAATTGAATTTGAATTCATGGTATTAATAACCAAAAACATTTTTTTTTACAAAATAACAGTGTAAAGTATTATTAATGAGTCAATTCAAACTGAATGTAATATTGTTTATTTTCTAAAATCATAATCATATCAATTCATATTTAAATGTCGTTTTTCATTAATTTTTGTATGAAAAAATTACTTTTAAATATGAATTGATATTTAAATAAGATGGTGAAATTGGCCCTAAGAGTTTTGCCGATTTAAAAAAAAATATTAGAATTTGCCATCATCCCTCTGATAGTAAGTTTTTGCGACTTTTCGTAATTTTCGCGATTTTAATTGAATTTTTTGCATTCCTTACAGTTTTGTCGATTTTTAATCAATATTATGGCTGTTTCCAAACTATGCAACTTCTCGAATTTTTGTTTTTGCAAAATTTGCGATAAAAGCGACTTTTTACATGTCTTCAGTTTCTTGGCAGTTTTGCCGATTTAAAAAAAGTATTAAACTTTGTTATCACAACGCTGTTAATAAATTTTTGCAAATTTACGTAATTTTCGTGGTCTTTACTGAATTTTTTGCATTCCTTACAGTTTTAGCGATTTTTAGTTAATATTATGGCTTGTTTAAAATTCTGCCAATTCTTGCAAATTTTTGCAAATTTCGCAATAAAAGCGGCCTTTTGTGTGGTTTTTACCAGTTTTAACAGTTTTGAAGAGTTTAAAACATTTTTATACTTTGTCATCCTGCTGTTTCAGCTTTTTGCCAATTTCCGTCAATTAGCCAATTTCTTTTTCATTATATACATGTATAGTTGCAAAAAAATAAATTTTTTCACTAACAGCTATATACATACATAAATTAATAATAAAGAAAGAGTTTTCTCACATGACTCAACATATCTATCAGAATACGAAATTTTGTGTAGACACAAAAGTTGTATGCTAAGTCATATGTTGTATTATCATTTGCTGACATATGTTGATTTTGAAAAATTTGGTACTTTCAGCATACTGTGTAGACGACTAACATATATATATGCTGAAAACAGGATTTGTTGCTATTTTTAAGCATATGAATGTAAGCATATATTTGCTGATTCAACATATCGTCTAGACTTAGCTTAATACTCAGCTTAGATTGGCTCAATATCTAAAATTGATTTAATTAGAATTTAAAAACAACGAATCTCTAATTCAGATCATGGTAAAATTCACAAAAATATTTAAAATTGATATTAATAAGATTTTTTTTAAAAAACAAATTGTTCTCAAATTTTGTGGACATAGACGATTTCGCAAATCCGTTTCACCTGCAGTAGAAAATAATATCTATGCTGCAACACAAATTAAACAATTTCATTATTCTGTTTTGAATTTATTTTATGCTTTTAATGTTATTTCTCTTAGGGCGACTGTTTGAGTTGAAGATTAGAGATTAAATTAACCTTAATCTTCATTTGCAATTTTTGGTTAGTCGATTATATTGGCTTACTTGCAAGTTTAAGCGACCAATCGTTGTGGTTTAATCTTACTTTAGTATTGACAACAAACACTTGTGAAACATATACATACATTTTTGTAAAAATTATATGATAAAATAATTTAAAACACATAAATATACATATGTATTTTATATTATTTATATATTTCCTTTAACATTTAATAAAATATGACAGTTTCTTCTTCTTCCAACAAAAAAATCAAAGTGTGTTGATAACATGTATGACTTTTGCATAGAAATTGTTGCCACTATTTTGTTTCTCAGTATGGTAATACTGCACATAACAAGAAGTTTAAACTACCACTCAAAAACATCAAACTCAATTATGTGAGATTAAGTTAATTTTCGGATTAGCTAATTAGAGAAATAAACTAATCTTAATATCGAACCCAAAAAGTCACCCTTAGTTGTTATGCATAAAAAAAGCGTTGAAAATTTAATTGTTTGTTAAGAACAGGTCTAAAAAATTTAAAAGTATCGACAGTAAAATATCGCCGATATCGATATGTCAGCAAGTCAGAAGTATCGCCGATATATCGGAATCGGTATCGGTGTTCGTTACATCGCTAGTTTAAATAAGATTAAAAATAAAAATCGTACTATTTTTTCATTTTGTACGAGTTTAATTACGTTTTTAAAGCACACTTGGTAAGGATGTATCCACATGTGATCGCCACTATATACTTATAACTACCCAGCTAAAAAAATTATATATGGTCCATATATTTTTAATATATCAATGTATATAAATATATATGAATATGTATGAATTCATGCATGGAAATATATGGGATTATACCTGTCGTTAAGCAGCTCTGGGTCGGGGAACATCTCTCGCGTCATCGTAATTATTTTTTAAGTGCGGTCAGGCTTGTGTGTGTTGTTTGGCCTTCGAGAGTTTTTCGTCTCGCTCGCACTGGTTGACTGATCTGCCACGGATAACCGTATAATCTTGCGGTTTTTTGTGGAATTTCTTTAACAACCACGTTGCCTACTTCCTATGTGAAGGCATAGGTCGTGTACAGTCAGTCACAAAACCTTATAAAATACTGTTAATACCATCTTGGGCATATGGTCTACGTTACTCCGCCCATATTTGTGCAACACCATATTATGCAAATTTACTTTGCATTAATATGTTTAATAAATAAATAAATAAATAAATGGGATTATACATGGCAAAACTATTATATATGAACTAATATATGGAATAATATATGAAATGTATTATAACATATGAGCTCATATATGAAAATTAAATTATGAAGGAGCCATATAAGAATGTATGCATACATGATATCTCACATAAGATCGTTTTTGCAATCAAAAAAAGCTTGGAATTTTATCACTGCTGAATTGGAAATCCATTAGAAAATACATACGGTATGCAAAGTTTATATGCGTACCCTCAACGTTTAAAAAAGAAAAACTTTTTGTTACAAAAAAAAACCATTCTTGTATGATTTTATACATTGTGGCCCCATTTAGGGCCAATTTCACCAACTCTATTTAAATATCAATTCATATTTAAATGTCGATTTCCATTAATTTTTGTATGGAAAAATTACTTTTAAATATGAATTGATACTTAAATAAGTTGGTGAAATTGGCCCTTAATATATCAAATAATCAAAAGGATAATCCAGTCATTAATTTTATAGAAAATAACAAAATTCTCTAGATAAGAAACAAAGTTCATATTACTGTATTGAAAACTATTGTTAGACGGATTATTTTCACTTATTCATTTCATTTCATTTATTTTCTAATCGAGCCCAAAGGGTCATATACGATTAGTTAAGCATAGATTACAGTGTAATGACAAGATAATAATGTATATACAGAAATAATATATTTAAGTTTAAATAAATTAATAACTATGTGCATATGTAACTAAATAATGTGGGTAGGTGGGCAGATAACAAACAAATAATCCTTTGGTTAACAATGAAGGAAAATAAGATAAGATAGTTCGACGTTTAATGGAAACATGTCTAAACAGAAAAATGGTTAAATAATGCGAGTTTGAAACTGGTAGCAGATATATCTAATCTTCGAAGATGTTTTGGGAGTTCATTATAGAGCCTACATGCTCTTATCAGGAAAGACCTTTCAAAAATTGAAATATTAATTTGGGGTATGATCAATTTTCTTTTATAATTAATTGCATTAGTTTTTAATCTGATTTCTTAAGCTAAATGTTATGTACGAATATGATTTGTGTTTTTTTTTTTAAATAATTGATTCACCTTTTGATGAATGAAATGACTTTTAGTTCGTTTTGAATTATTTGTCCAAACAAATGTTTCATTAAATACAACCTCTCTCTCAAGTCTAAAAAAAATTAATTTTAGTAATTTAATTTATTGCACAACAGTGCGCTTTTGTGAACCAAGAGTGTATGAATATGAACTTTGCATACTGTGGAGGCAATTTACACATACATACATGTATGAAAATGTATGAATATATATAATCATATATGCCCATATACCCTCATTTTTCGGATCCGAACCATATATGGGATATCATATATGCTCCACACATATTTTTTTTAGCTGGGTTATGTGTTTTTTTAAATAATTGATTCACCTCTTGATGAATGAAATGACTTTTAGTTCGTTTTGAATTATTTGTCCAAACAAATGTTTCATTAAATACAACCTCTCTCTCAAGTCTAAAAAAAAATTAATTTTAGTAATTTAATTTATTGCACAACAGTGCACTTTTGTGAATCAAGAGTGTATAAATATGAACTTTGCATACTGTGGAGGGAATTTACACATACATGTATGAAAATGTATCAATATATATAATCATATATGCCCATATACCCTAATTTTTCGGATCCGAACCATATATGGGATATCATATATGCTCCATACATATTTTTTTAGCTGGGTAATTTATTTCTATTGTTGTAAAGATTTTTTTGACAAACTGTGTGTAATCAGACTTACCGCTTTCGCAATATTCAAATTTTTACAAATAAGAGTATGGCCAAAAACAAACTGCATTACGGGATTAAAATGTGCATCGTACTCAATTAAAGAAAGCGCTGAATCGACGTTATCTTCGCCGATAAAATTTTTAGCAAAACTGACAGTGTTGGATTTTATTGCATGAGAAGAAATTTTATTTATTGGAATAATAGTTACACGATGCTGTAATTGTCCCTTTTGTAGTATCTTTTTGCTTGTAATATCGTCGTCTGTAACATGGCTATAGAGCTGTTAAATATAATTTTTAAGTTTATCCTCAAGAAACGATATATTTTTTTAATTGATACATACGCTTCCTCCGGCTGTAATCATGAGTGCCAAACAATAAAGCTCATCGACTACGTTGAATAATTTACCAACCATACCATGCACTTTTGATCTATCAAATCCGGGCTCCGGATCGCGATATTCCAAGTTATAGCGGTAAGAGTTGCGACGCTCCAATTGCATTTGAAGTTTCTTAATTTCGTTTTGAATGTTCCTCCTGTTATCTTGCAATTTCTCAAAATCCCCGTCCTCATACTCAATAGCATCTAATTTCTTGCACAAGTTTGTTATATCAGCTTCTAGGTTTTCAAGTAGGTTCTTATCTTTATTATAGCTAACATCATTGCTTTGTATTTCGCTCTCTTTTTGTCGTAATATATTTCGACAATGCTTCAATTCCATTTCAGAAGTTTTTATAGTAGTTTTTTCTTTGCTAAGATTTTGGTTTGCATCTAAAAAGGAAAAGAGTATATTTTTATTTTTTATGATGCTGTCTATATCGTTACCTTAATATAGAAAGGGCCTAACTCATTATTTTTTTGATATTGAGATTTTTGTAAATTTCAATAGAAAAACATTTAATGTATCAAAAATAAAAATAAAAAAATCTCGATTTCAAAAAATTAATAAGTTAGGGCCTTTATATATTAAGGTGCATATCGTTGCACTTCTTTCCTGCTTGAGGAGTTCGTCAGCAGATTTTTCTTTTATTTTTATTTATTTATTAAGTCAATAGATTTTCAAAGAATGACTAAAGGTTTTTACAGTGTCAAATACTAAAAATAAAACGGATGTATCTATGTATTTTTTATATTAAATTTTGGTGATTCCAAAATTAAAATTTTTTTCATATTGTATTTGATACACAAGTACACGATTCAAGTTGTTGTGAATTAAGCAATTGTTAGATAACTATAAAGTTGCTATCTTGAAATTCGAATTTTAGAATATTTGGGCAACTTTATAACACGTTTAGTTTCACCATATGAATAAAAAACTTCCAAGAAGATTTCAAGTTTAAGTTTTTTGATATTAAAAATAAAATAAGAAATAGCAAACTTCCATTTTTAAATCATCATTTATTTTTTAATTAATTATCAAAGTGGTCTAAGTCATGTGCATTTTGATTTGTTCAAATGTGATAAATATACTCAATATCTCGACCAAAAAAATATATTAAGTATACCACTTTCATAATTAAGGGCACATATGTTAAGTGTTCGATTAAATATTGTCAAATTATTTGTTTATGTACCACTCAAAAACGTTGATCCTCATACTTATATATTTATCTGCGCAATGAACAATTCTTAAAGAGTATATATACATAACTGATTTCAATGTAACTAATTTTTCCTTAGCATCTCCATACGGTAAAACCAAACGTCGCAGGTGGAATGACTCTGAAAGAAAAGCAATTTCATCCATATTTGGAGATATACAAAATTTGACACAACTTCCTTCATTGAAACAGTGCACAAGTGCCGTACGCCAATTTTCAGCCCTTAGTACAAGGACGCCACAACAAGTTAAAGCTTGGATTGACAATCAAAGAAGATACAAAAACAACTAAGGTATGTTGATAAATAACAATGTTTATTTATAAAAAAAACAATTAGAACTTTTTTGCAGATTTACTCCTCAACATTCGAATAAGCTGCAGACTTTGGACTCATTTTTATAAATACACACAACCGTGCACAATTATTATTATTTCGGATTTATTATTTACAATAGGTAGTAGGAATAAAACAAATTTTTTTCTTTTAACTTAAAAATTAAAAAAATATACACATATTTGGGGTTTTAAAATAAATTTTTAAGTAAAAAGCAAATACTTGTTTCATTCGTACAAGCCATTATTTGAGTTAATTAATCTAATTTTAAACATATTTAAAAAAAACTTGATTTATTATATACATATTGTCGTGAGTAAGCTAGCATCAATACGTGTATTTAGTTGTTACTCATGCCATCTCATTAGAAGATCTTTAGTTTTTTTGTATATTATGTAATTCTCATTTCATTTAATGAGAGTTTTTATATAAATGTCGAGTTTTGAAACTTTTCAAAACTATCATACAGATCTTCTAATGAGTTGACATATGCACCAACAAACTCCATGTAAATATTCAAGCTTAGCTCAATACAATAGGTATTAAAATTAGTATATACAATATAAATTTTTATTCTCATATGTCTTGCCACCTGCCAAACTAACGATGTTTAGTCAAAAGAATTGTTTTTTGTGTAGTTATGGTCTTTTAAAATATTAAAAAAATTACAGCTTATGAAACTTATTTTAAACTTCTTTAAAAACTCTTGATTTGATGTATTATATACATATTGTCGTGAGTAAGCTAGCCTCAATACGTGTATTTAGTTGTTACTCATGCCATCTCATTAGAAGATCTTTAGATTTTTTGTATATTAAGTAATTCTCATTTCATTTAATGAGAGTTTTTATATAAATGTCGAGTTTTGAAACTTTTCAAAACTATCATACAGATCTTCTAATGAGTTGACATATGCACCAACAAACTCCATGTAAATATTCAAGCTTAGCTCAATACAATAGGTATTAAAATTAGTATATACAATATAAATTTTTATTCTCATATGTCTTGCCACCTGCCAAACTAACGATGTTTAGTCAAAAGAATTGTTTTTTGTGTAGTTATGGTCTTTTAAAATATTAAAAAAATTACAGCTTTTCAAACTTATTTTAAACTTCTTTAAAAACTCTTGATTTGATGCATTATATAAATATTGTCGTAAGCTAGCCTCAATACGTGTATTTAGTTGTTACTCATACCATCTCATTAGAAGATCTTTAGATTTTTTGTATATTAGGTAATTCTCATTTCATTTAATAAGAGTTTTTATATAAATGTAAATGTAATATAAATGTTTTGAAACTTTTCAAAACTATCATACAGATCTACTAATGAGTTGACATATGCAACAACGAACTCCGTGTAAATAGGCAATCTAATGCTCAATACAATAATTATTAACTTGCACAGCAACTTGGTAATGTACATATGTACAGGGTGGCCCAGAAAGACCGAAGTGGTGTGAAATCCTTATAACTTTTTATTTAAGACATATTTTTTTAGTTTTTTGTTTTTTAAATACATTAAATTTATAGGGAATATTTTAAGATTAGTTATTAAAAATTATATCCCGCAAGTGGTGGCCATTTTCTGCTTCGCACAAATGTGCTCTTTCCAACACATTTTCAATGACCTTTCGCAAAACTTCCGGTGTTATGTTGTTAATTTCGTCTCGAATATTGGTTTTTAATTCCTCAATAGTCCTAGGCTTATTAAGATAAGCTTTCCCTTTTAAATAACTCCAAAGGAAACAGTCTGGAGCAGTTAAATCCGGGGAACGCGGAGGCCAATTAAAATTGCTTCTACGCGAAATTATTTTTTCGCCAAAGATGTCGCGTAAAAGAGCCATTGTGGCCCTGGAAGTGTGCGCTGTGGGTCCATCCTGTTGGAACCATATTTGCGGATGGTTTTCCACGGTTGGCTTTACCAAATTTTCCAACATGGCCTGATATCGATCACCATTGATGGAAATGGCGACACCTCGTTCATTTTCAAAAAAATATGGGCCAATGATCCTTTCTGAAGAAACACCGCATCAAACAGTATACTTAACTGGGTGTAATTGTCGTTGATGAAGTACTCTCGGGTTTTCAATATCCCATATCCTAAAGTTTTGTTTGTTAACGAGGCTTCGTCACTCATAACTAAGTTATGAATAATGGAAATGGAAAGAACACATTTGTGCGAAGCAGAAAATGTCCACCACTTGCGGGATATCATTTTTAATAACTAATTTAAAAATATTCCCTATAAATTTACTGTATTTAAAAAACAAAAAATTAAAAAAATATGTCTTAAATAAAAAGTTATAAGGAATTCACACCACTTCGGTCTTTCTGGGCCACCCTGTATATATACACTATTATCCTCATTGCTATAATTGTTAGCTTAAGAACTTCAATAAATGTTATCCTTTAAAACATTTCATTTATCAAACTACATAATATTATTTTTGACATTTTTTTTATTAGTGATATGAAATGTTTTATTTGAAAGTTAAATATAAAAAAATATATTAAAATAATTAAAAGCATTATGTGCCTATGCGACTTAAAACTACCGTTCGAATGTTCCAAATATTTATATATTATAAAATGTAAATAAAATTTTATTCATATTATTATAAATTGTTTTAATTTAGATACTGTTGTAGATGAAGCCAGTGCGCACAAATTAAAATTTAACGTCCTAATGGAACAAATTAAAACTTTTGTATGAAGGCCACAAAATTGTGCAGCCGCGGCAACATTATGTGTTCAAATAAAATGCACAAATTTACTGCATTTATGCATGTACCCTTTTTTGGTTTCTCTAAATATGCACTGAATCTTACCTTAGGGACTACAAAAACTTTGGGAGTAGAAATTTAAAAAAAAAATTAAATTCAAAAAGAAAAAATATTAAACAATAGTGGAAGGCTGTTAACATTGCAAATTTTGATAGTGGTAGCTCTGGCGGTACTGTTGAGCTCAACAGTTGTGAAACTGTTAGACCCAACAGCTACGTCTTAGAAACGGCTTGATGGATTGTATTTGTAATCAAAAATTTAACAAATATTTACTCCTGCCACTTAACAAAGCATATGTATAAAAGACAAAGCTTTATTCAATTAGCTGATCATGCTGATTTAGGCTAGCATCTTCTAGAAATAGCCAGTGTATAAGGAAGATAATTACCTAACTAGATTCTTCAAAAACGAAAAAAGTGTAACTGAATCAAAATGAAACCACTGGAATCTAATGTTCCGAATCAACATTTTCTGTATGAAAATACAAAAATCTATTAGAACCATTTTAATTTCAATGAAGAAATTTTTTTTTCATATATACATACATACATAAATATGTGTCTATGTATGTATAAGAAAATTTGTTTGGAATCTGAAGGGAAAAAAATTCAGCATAATAAAAATTGAAATATTTTATGGACAATTCGTAGCATTTTGTGCATTAATTTTGAAATTTTGTTCACTTAAAAAAAATTTATTGCCACTTTTGTATTTTATCTTTCTTATGGTTATGACTAACTATTTTATAAATATTATTTTCTTTCTAAAGGCTACTGACCCAAAAAGATCTGATTCCATTTAGGTAATTATGTTATTAGTAATTAATTGTATTTTGCGAGTTGTCGCTTGTGTCAAACTCCAAGTTTTACAGCCATACAGCAAAATGGATTTCACACTGCAGTTGAAAATTCTTATTTTAGTTTTGCACGTGATGTTGTTGCATCTCCAAATTTTATTCAGTGTGAGAAAAGCACTTCTGGCATTGTTAATACGATCGCGGATTTCAGCCTCCGATTCCCCATCTCCAGCCATTTTACTGCCTATGTAGCAAAAGCTGTCGACATCTTCAAAGGCTCCAAGAATTGCTTGCATCTGAAAAAATTGCATCTTTTAAAAATTATCTGGAAGGCCTTGATGTCACACCAGCATCTAATTACTCTTTGTGGCGCGCTGCTAAAAAGCTTAAAACACCCGTTGAGGAACAAAGGTAACTTATTTGCCGAGCATTTAAAATCCGTATTTACACCAAATACATATACCGGTGTTGCTGATTTGCTGAGTGTAGTTGCTCTACCCCCTCGACCCTTAAAATTTACGATGTGTGATGTACAAAAACTAATTGCCGAACTCAACCCGAAAAAAGCTCCCGGTATGGATGGAATTAGTAACCAGATGCTGATTAAGTTACCTCGTACTGCAATTAGAATCCTTTTATTCATTTTTAATGCCATTTTACGACTGGAGTATTATCCAGACTGCTGGAAGCTTGCCAAGGTTAAAATGATTCCAAAGCCAGGTAAAGATCTTACCAAGGCTGAGTCATATAGGCCAATAAGTTTACTGTCAACAATGTCAAAGCTTTTTGAAAAGCTACTCATGACAAAATTGTCTTCAATTTTAACTGATAGTGGGTGCATCCCAGACCATCAATTTGGTTTTAGAAGTAAGCATAGCACCACTGAACAAACTCATAGATTGGTTCAATTTATCAGAAAAACATTTGAGGAAAAGAAGTATTGTTCTGCCCTGTTTATTGATGTTTCTCAGGCATTTGATAAAGTGTGGCATGAAGGCCTGATTTTGAAATTGAAGACATACTTACCAATAAACATTCTAAATCTTTTGGAAAGTTACATTCTTGCACGAAAATTTTCACTTGTGGAAGGACACTTTATGAGTATGCCTGAAACTATCTCATCCGGTGTGCCACAGGGGAGTATACTGGGGCCATTTTTATATTTGATTTATACTTGTGATATGCCTGTGAGCAGTAGTATCCACACTTCTACATTTGCCGACGATACAGCCTGCCTTAGTATGCACGAAAACCCTGATGAGGCATCCCGAAAACTCCAGGAACACATTAGCCAGATGGAACTATGGTTAAACTTATGCAGAATTAAGGTAAATGAGCAAAAGTGTGTCCATATAACGTTTACCTTACGAAGATATACTTGTTCCCCAATTCGAATCAATAATCAAATTATTCCTCAACATTCCCAAGTGAAATACCTTGGTATACACCTTGATCGAAGGCTTACATGGAAACATCACATTGGCTATAAGTTAACTCAAATGAAACTAAAATTAACTCAGGTACATTGGCTCATTGGCAGAAATTCAACACTCAGCCTAGACTGTAAACTTTAAATATACAAGTCGCTTTTGAAGCCAATATGGTGTTACGGTATCCAGTAATGGGGCACTGCTTCTGCTTCCAATGTAGAGAAAATTCAACTAAGACAAAACAAAATTTTAAGGTTAATAACATCTGCTCCATGGTACATTAAGAATTCAAATATACATCGTGATTTAAATATGCCACTAGTGACTGAAGAAATTGCAAAATACGCAGGCAAATATCTAACAAAACTCGGAGTCACATCCTAATCCGCAATACTTATTGTTAGTTCATATATGAAGATACAATAAATAAAAAAAACATGCATAAAAAAAATCTTCAATGGTCTGCCCGTCTATAATAAGCAGATTTAAATTTGTTGTGCCCATTCGCATAAGCTTGGTTTTTCTAGTATTTATGCGCAGACCGACCTTAGCAGCATTTTTTGCCAGGCATTTCAGCTTAGCCTCAATGTGTTCGAAACTATGGGCGAAAAAACATATGTCGTCAGCGTAATCAATATCACAAAGGACGTCATTGACGTTCCAGCGAATGCAATAGGATGCTTGTCTGTGTGTTGATTCTAAAGCAGAGTCCAGGAGGATAACGAAGAGGGTGGGTGAAAGGATACAACCTTGTTTTACACCTTTGTGAATCTCGAAAGGTGTGTTTTCCCTTCCGTTAAAGCGAACTGTAATTTCTGCATTTCTGTATAACTCACTAATGAGTGTATAAGAGCGTTCCACATAGCGCGGCGAGAGACAGTATCAAAAGCTCGCTCAAAATCTATGAATAGAAGATATAGGTCCGTGTTGAGTTCTACTGACTGTTCGATGATTATGCGCAAGGGGTTAATGTGGTCGGCACAACATCGCCCTGGACGGAAGCCTGCTTGTTCCTTGCGTAAAATGGAGTCAAGCACAGGGGAGATGCGTAAGAGCAGCAAATTTGCCATGACTTTGCTGATTGCATTTAATAATCTTATTCCCCGCCAGTTTTTGCATTGGGTAAGATCCCCCTTCTTTGGGATGGTTATCATTATTGCCTTCTTCCGTTCCTTGTGAAAGGTGTTTGTAATCCAGGCTTCTCTGATGATTGGGCTAACTTCTTCACAGGATGGTGGGGCAGTGGAAATATCTCTTCTTGGATTGCGATGGACAGCAGTGGCTGTAGTAATTGATTGTGTTTCGTCGGTTATAGAGGTTTCACTACTAAAAAATCTTCGCCAACGGTCCAATTTTTGTCCCAAGTTATTTATTAAGACACATTAAAAGACAAGTTTATTATCAATTACTACAATTGTTAGTTTTAAACACCGACAGCACATCACACACTTCTACTCGTTTGAACTTCTCGACATCAACTAAGTCTGACTTGACAACATAAAGGTGTATCTAAAGGGCCACTCAGACTATAATACATACATGTATTAATACTTTTGACGAAAATGCATCCCTGGTCTTATATTTGTTTTAAAAATTTCATAAAAACAAAAACAGCTCAACATGTCAGAGCTGAATTTTCCACAAAAGTATTAATACTTGTATAATAGTCTGAACCATGATACAATTATACTAGGTACATGCAGAACTACAACAAAATTACAACACCAAAAAACACATGTATTTTGTTGGTATAAACAAACCCCAAATTGTCGGAAACAACTGTCTTTTGTTTATAAAAATAACAATTACAGGGTAACTAAAGTACAATTGCAGACGCGGCATTCCTGCATGATTATAGTTATTCAGTGTTGCCAATATGGGTGTAGTTAGACAGTGTGTAATTTCTACTCACATGTGTAGGCGATGTAATTGAATTCTTGTATAATATGTTTGTAATTTTACTTTGGGTTCTATTTTTACTTATTATTGTTTTAATTTTAACGTACACAAAAGATGTGTAGTGTAATTTTCTTCAATGTGTAATTGGAGACACAGCCACATGTAAATTCATTGGCAGCACTGTAATCATTTTATTTACACACATACATTAACATTTTTGCAGCTTGTAAACAAAGTTTGACAACTAGGTGCAATGTATACAGTGACAGGCTGGGCTTGTGCATGTACCTAGTATAATTGTATCATGGTCTGAACGGGGCTTAAGTGGCAGCGCTCATGATACAATTATACTAGGTACATGCACAAGCTCAGCCTGTTACTGTATACGTTGCATATAATTGTCAAACTTTGTTTACAAGCTGCAAAAATGTTAGTGTATGGTTGTGAATAAAATGATTACAGTGTTGCCAATGAATTTACACATGGCTGTGTCTCCAATTACACATTGAAGAAAATTACACTACTCGTCTTTTGTGTAGGTTAAAATTAAAACAAAAATAAATAAAAATAGAACCCAAAGTAGAATTACACACATATTATACAAGAATTTAATTACATGGCCGGCACATGTAAGTAGAAATTACATACTGTCTAACTACACACAGATTGGCAACACTGAATAACTATAATCATGCAGGAATCCCGCGTCTGCAATAGTACTTTAGTTACCCTGTAATTTTTATTTTTATAAACAAAAGACAGTTGTTTCTGACAATTTTACATTTGTTTACAGCAACAAAATACATGTGTTTTTGGTGTTGTATTTTTGTTGTAGTTCTGCATGTACCTAGTATAATTGTATCATGGCAGCGCTACTTCAGCTGATAATTTTTTGCTCTACGTGCTTTGTAGCTAACGAATGTCAAAAACTTCGTTTTGTTTTGGTTTTGGTACAATTACTTTTGTGCTTTTGACATTCTTCGGTGATTTACACATCTATGGTTGCCGTATTATTGTATAACATTACGCAGTCACCTGTTTAATTACAGCATGGTACATATTTTCTAATATTTTTTCATTAAATCAAAAAGGAAGTCAAAAAATTCATCAAAAACTCACATTTCATAGTTTAATAAGGTTGCATTAATTGCGACAGTAAAAAATATTCGGTACAAACGCCAGAAGTTTGATATGGCGACAAAAAGAGGAAACGGTTGTACCTTTATATTATTGCATCATGCTATAAACCCTTTATAAAGTAGTAATATTTTTTTATAAGTAATAAAGCAGTAATATCTGTATATAGAAGGCGGAAAATGTATATTATTTTAATTTCATAACATACTTATCAACTGGTCTTGAAGAGTTGATTCACATCCATCATCGTTTGTAGTTAAGCCTTGGCTCACTGCTGCAAATTTCTTTTGAGATGCCTCGTAAGCTAGTAAATCTCGTTTCTCTAACTCCTTCAGGTCCTGAAATAAAATTTGCTGTTGGGCCATTTCCTGTTCTTTATTTTTCAACGCCTTTTCATCTTCTTTGATATTATTCTCTATAGCAACTAATTTTTTCTCTTCCTGATATATTTCTTCAGAACCAGCTTTTATACTTCCAGAGAGTTTTGCGTGCTGTTTAAGTTCTATTTCTAACTCTGCCCCCATTTCCTTAAGAATGCTGCTGCTACGACTCTCAATCTCGGTTTGCAAAATATTGATTTGGCTGATAATTTCATCATGTTTCGAATTATTATCAAGAATGTTCTGTTTTGCTTCCTCAATTTGCTTTGTCAGTCGAGTACAATTTTCTTGAGTAGTTTTTAATACTTCATTCTGCTTAAGCCATTTGAATGAGACGTGGATTCTGGTTAAATATTCAATATCACGACAAATTTTTTGAAATTCTACATGTGCAGCTCTTTCACGCCTTAATTTTTCCAGTTTAGGCTCAACTTCTTCTTGTAGAAGTGTATTTGTTTCTCTAACCTTCGCATCCTTCTTCTCAATAAGTTTAGTGGTGGCTTCTCTCTTCGTCTCGTACATACTGGTACCTGCAGCTTCCTCTATCATAGAAAGTATCTACAATAAGAAATAGTTATAATATACATTAATACCAGTTGAATTTCCTTATAAAAATTTTGGTAATTTTTGTGTAATTACGTTTGCAAAGAATGCGACGTATGCGGTTAAATATGTACATTTAGAGAAGTAATTATACGAACATATCGAACCTTTGCTGCAAGAGTCATAACTCGAACACAACGAAAATAATTGGATTAATTAATTAAATTAGGTTAGGTTGAAAAAAGGGTAATCAATAATCCGTTTTGGATTATTCTTATGCTTTTATAGCATGTTGTGCGCTTTTATAAAGGTATATTGGAGAAAGTGCTCAACAAATAACCATAAAAACGTATCAAACCTAGTAAGGTTAGACACCTACTACGGCCTTATGTATAATAAAAAATTGACATGACGTTAGCATAAGTGGCCTACATATGTATGTTGCGCTAAATTTGTATCTCCACAAATTACATTTAAAAAAATGGTAAATTAAATATAATAATAAATTGGTTTATTAATTTTTGAATATTACATAAATTGAGACATTTTTAGATTTAATTGGACTGTAGTGAATTTTAATCAAAATAATTTCTTAATCGCGCTTATATTCATTAATTCCAATTCTTATTGTATGAAATATTTTTATTAATTAATGTGAGTTTCTAAAGAAGAGAAGAAAAATTAAATTAAGACTTTATAGCTGGGGGAAATACCAATATTTTGTATACTTGTAAGTATAGCCAAAACAAATATACCATTGTATGTACCATATAATTGTAGTGTAAGCGAAAGAACTAGTATAGGAGTTATTCTCATATTCCGTTTCATTAAAAATTGACGTTAAATAGCTAATGTTTTAACAATCTCTACCCAAGTAGATAGACTACGGTGCTAATGAAGTACGTGGCTGTACAGAAAAATATCGGTATTTTCCTCCAGCCATAAAGTCTAATTTAATTGTTCTTCTCTTCTTTAGAAACTCACATTAATTAATAAAAATATTTCATTATATAAAAAATTGAAATTACTGAACTTAAGCCCGATTAGGAAATTATTTCGGATTATTACAAAAATTGTTTCATTTTCTTAATTTCACGCAAAGATTTGGTCCTTCGAACCGGATTATATTTATTGTTTTTTTCTCTAAAGGATCGCCATTTTGAGCCATCACCGAAAAAGAAAACCACATCCATCGAATTACTAAGTTGTTTATCCCGCCGTCGGGCAGGTGATAAAAAACACCGACAGTCAGGTGGATATATATGACCCTAGTTTTTTTTTTGACATTGTATTTTGCATAATTTTTAACATTTCGTCGGTTTGTTTATGTTTTGATGTATGGGACACTTTTAATAAAATTGAGCTATTGATTGATTATATATGATATAATGTATCCTCTTTAAAAATTCGTTATCAGTCTATATCTCCAGATATCTTGAATATATCTGGAGATATAGAGGTGAAAATTTGCGTCATTTCCAAAATTTTTGAACATTGTTAAGTAAATTTTACGGCAATGGAAATTTTTTTTCATATGTGGTACATTTGTCAAGGAAAAGTATTAACATTGTTATTCAAGTCTGTTATAATGTATTTCAATGCATATTCTGCTCAAAGACCGTAAATCAAAACAAAGTACAAGAATTTAACTATTGTAAATGAAATTAATTGATTAATTGATTAATATAGTTGTATGTGTGAGACAAGGTGTTTCATTCGTCTCTGAAGTACATGGAAAAAAATATTTGGAAGAAATGCAGTTTAGTAAAGCTGCTTAAAACAAATTAAAAGAAGCCTTTTCATAGGAAATGTGAAAATTTTCCAAAAATAAATTTTTTATCTGATAGAAATTTGAAAAATAAGAAGAAAAAATTAAACAAAAAAATTGGCTTAAACTCATATTTCCCGAGTTATTTGTATTTGAAGTTTTGATATTACATGCAGTTTAGTGAAGCTGCTCCACAAAAAATCAAAATGTCTTTTAAGTACACATTAATTTCTTTCCTTAAAAGTTTTGTAACATAAAACACATTGAATGTCGCGAAAAGCATTAGTGATCATAGAATATTTTTCTCATACCACATTTTTTCTTTCACTGTATCTATGAAGAATTAAAAACACCCGGTACGCATGTGTTATCGTCGCTGTTTCATTGACGACTAAATGAAAGAGAATAAGAATGTGTATGATTTTAGTTTGCACAATTGTGCCAAGAAACTGACATTAGTGTTTTATATCTACTTAAATATATACAGTAATTTAAACCACTTGAGCAAGTAGTGAACAATATTATTTTATTAATGTGGAATGCGTTGCCATAAATGTTTGTCATTTTTTCTTTAAGTTTGAATAAAAAACATATGTATCTATTACTTTTATTATTAAACAAAAAATTCTATCGTGTATTTTTATAAAACTAATGAACTAAACATTCTTCATCGATTTTCTCGAAAACACATTTTTGTGACGATTTGATAAACGTATCTGTAAGCAATCATACATGACTCTCTTAGCTATTTGTTATATGCAAAAAAAAACATAATTAAACTGTTTTAAATTTTTTAATTTATTAATTTAAAAAAAATAATAAACGAACTTAAAAATATAAGAACTTCAGAAATCACAATCGTCTATGAAAAATTTAAAGGCCACTAACTCAAGAAATAAAGGTCGAAGCTAATTTTTTTTACATTTTAAATTTCTTATGCGAAAAATTTTTTTTTAGATTTTTTGAAGTTTTCTATAGAAAGTTCAGAGATCTATATTTTCTATCACATAGGCTACGTTTTATTTTGTTTGGAGCTGCTTCGCTAAAGGGCCACTCAGACTATAATACAAGTATTAATACTTTTGACGAAAATGCATCGCTGGTCTTATATTTGTTCCAAAAATTTTAAAAAACAATAACAACTCAACATGTCAGAGCTGTATTTTCCACAAAAGTATTAATACTTGTATAATAGTCTGAACGGGGCTTAAACGGCATTTAAGCCTAAATAAATAAAATATTTAAATAAACAAGAAAACACAAGTAACCACTTACACTACCTTATTCACAAAAAATATTTTGGATTTATGAGATTTTTAAAAAAGATTTTAACACTAAATTTGTTTTATAAACCCTTTATAAAGCAAATTTATTTATTAACATATAAATCATTTTAGTTTTCGTACAGTTTTTAATCACAGATCTGTGTTTTTAGTACTTTCAGAGAGCACAACATACCCTGCAGGGGAGTAGGCGATAATTGGCTAAAAACTACTAGTATAATTTCTAGAATAGCAAGAACTAGTGCAAAAAGGTTTAGGTAATTTTTTGGTAACGGCGGTCAGTTGTAAAAGGATCGATGGTATCAAAATCCGATTGCTAAGGCATAAATTACTTTATCATGATATGTTACAATATAAATTAGAGATGATCGAAACTGTGATTTTTTAATAATGTTGCTCCTTGTGAATGTGATTTCTAAATTGCTGTTCTTTTAAACTGTGATTGTGATCACAGTGTAGCAGTATTTTGTTTGTAGCAGTTCTGTTATTTGCAGAAAATCTAATAAAAGCAGCAGGGAAATTAAACAGTGACTGTGATCACGGTTTAACACATTTCAGTTCTTCTGCTTTAAAAGTATTTATTAGTATTGATATCTTGATAAATACTAATAAGAAGAGCGACAACAACAAACAATTAGCAATTAACTCCGTCGAAATATTGAGAATTGTCGTTTAAGACGCAGAGATACAATAAAATTGTACATAGATACAATAAAATTTTACATATGAAAATGTAAGCTGTAGTTGCCGGAAATGACGATTTGAAGGTATAAAAAAATTAATGTGGTAGCGTTATTTACTGTAAAGTAAGCATACAATAACAATCACAGTTTGTATGAAAGAATTATTTTTAAACCTGTTCCTTGATAAATTCAATCACATTTGTGATTAGTGATTTTTCAATCGCTGTGAAAAAGTAACAGGTTTCTAAATATCGGTCAACTCTAATATAAATATTGTTTGCGCGATCGAACATAAAGTTGTATTCTCTTTTTGTAAGCGTTTGGCATATCTAACTTCTACATTAATTAGCTGGTTTTTGCGCACTGAACCAACTGCATTAAATTTCTTTTCAGATAATAGACAGGCGCTTAGGATGCTTCACATATTCGATCAAGTTTAAGACCACGAGAAAGCTGAGGTCAATTTCTGTACTATACACTTTTTCAGAGAGAGAGAGAGAGCGTATACAGCAAGGCATGTGCATAAGACGTACTATAAGGTGTATACGTTTTTCGTCAGTGGTGATTATAATTACCACAAAATTCATAATGAAATTTTACATTATATATGAATTATACATCTGCATGAAACTTAATAATGATGTTTATGAAACTCTCGCTATAATTTTTTATTCGTTTCATTTCTATTTCATACAGATTAATAACTATGAAACAAGAGCAATGAATACTTAATAGCAAGGTTGGAAACCGAAACAAATAACGGTATCGGTATTGATACCGGTACTATTATTTTTTTAATTTCGGTTTTGGTAACGGTATTGGTATTTTTTTATTTCGGTATCGGTATTACCGGTACATACCGTTATTGAGTTTATAATACCGGTATACCGATATTACTGCTAAATTTATTAGTTTAGTTAGTGGAAAAATCTTTATTTATTAAATTACTTCGAAAAGGGAGTATTTTTACATCAACATAAAAAGGATTCTAACTTATATGTTTCTATAAACGTTTTTATACTTTTATTAAAAAATAATTTATTAAAAAAGTAAAATAAGCAAACTGCAGTTGAAACTTTGCATATATAAAGTATACATATTGGTTAATTTAACAAATAATAAAAATAAATACATGCAGTGAAAGTATATTATACACGATATATGTACATGTAGAATTGTATGCACTTAGTAATGTGCGAATAATCGTATTCGAATTCACGAATATTCGGCCGTTTTTAGATATTCGTATTCGCACTCGCCAAATTAAGACGAAACGAATATTTGAATATTTCAATTCAAATAATAAACGGTATTTTTGTAGTTAACCTAAAACAAACAAAATAAGTTTCTTGTACAATTAATACTAAAAAAGTTAAAAGCAAGAAGAAAGCAATCTTAAACTTCAGATATAAAAGTTTAGAAAATGTTTCTGCATCATCGCTATCAACCCATTAACCATATATTTGAATTACTTATTTTTGTTAAAAAAAAAACATTAAATTCCTAAAGGGCCACTCAGACTATAATACAAGTATTAATACTTTTGACGAAAATGCATCCCTGGTCTTATATTTGTTTCAAAAATTTCAAAACAACAATAACAACTCGCCATGTCAAACCTGCATTTTCCACAAAAGTATTAATACTTGTATAATAGTCTGAACGGGGATTCAGCTGTAAACAAAAAATTTATTATGCCGCCTTAAGACAAGATATTTTTTTAAATATTTCCAAAAATGAGCCATTTTTCACTATTCATAACCACCCTTACCGCAATTTTGTAAAAAATGAATATTGTACCAGCTTGTTGGTATAATGTGTGCTTCGAGCATGAATGCTCAATCGCTTGATTGTGCGTGCATGCTGTTGTAGTGTATGGGCCGCTTTACTTGCTGTGTATTGATTGCATCATTTTCAGTCTAAAGCGGCCCATACACTACAACAGCATGCACGCACAATCAAGCGATTGAGCATTCATGCTCGAAGCACACATTATACCAACAAGCTGGTACAATATTCATTTTTTACAAAATTGCGGTAAGGGTGGTTATGAATAGTGACAAAGTTTTTGCTACAATTTATTTATTTTTTTCAGTCTATGGACAAAAAATTCTTACAATTACTATTGGTATGTTGTTAAAATTAGCAGCTATGTGTAACTAAAGAGCTAAAATTCTCTTTTCCATTGAAAAAAATTATATTTCAATAAATTATATTTTTTAAATGCATGTTTACTCCATGAAAACTTTGCTCATCTGAGCTAATTTCACCATATACTACACCAGCAAGCTTGTACCATCAGCAAAATATCAAACTCTATTTGACATCACTACAGCAACACGTACAATCACACAAAATGCCCATACACGACCCAACCGCTGGCACAAACACTTGATTGCGCATGCATGCTGTTGTAGTGTATGGGCCGCTTAAGAGAGACTTAATTAATTAATCGATTAATTTATTTGGAATAAATGATATAAAATTGCGTATAGCTTTTTAATTAATTGTGATTTTGATACCAAATTTTAATATTGTAGATTTTGTCCCTTATTCATAAGTTTAATTTTTTTTATCTAACAAAGATTTTCCATTAGGAGAACAGTGAACCAAGGTTGGTAAAAAAGCCAAAATTTTAATCTTTTTTCTCGAATATTTTCTAAACTGTAAACGAAACCCCATAAATGTAGCAGACTTGTTTTACCTGTTGGATAGAAAAAAGGTCCACTTGCAAACAATTTTTTTATCTGATCAGAAGCATGAGCTTAGCATCGATTTTAATTTTTCACTAACTCAATGTTGACCACTTTGTTGCTATGCTCCAGACTTAAGCTCTGTGACACCTCCTCAAATGTCGTATAAAATTTCATAACATTTTTTTACAAAATCCCCAATGTGTATCAGGTACTTCAAGCCGCATTAATGGCCGCAAACCTCATATTTTAGACATCGCACATATGTAAATAGTATATCAATCAAAGAAAAAAATTTTTGTACAAATATTAAAAAGCTCTCTTCAAAACTTTAAATCTCCGCATTAGTTTGTGAATCTGGAACTTTCGCGATTTCATATACATAACTGTGGCTTACAATGACTTTGCTCGTTTCATTAATTTAAAACATTTATATATCTAAAGATGCGTTTTTCGTTCCTAAAGGCATTAAGCAGCTCACGAAGTTTGTTAGTATTTCGCACTAGCGATGATTATGATATTAACGCAATTTACGGTTGTTTAAAATAAATAGGGCTCCATAAGAATGTGTAAAGAACAAAAACGTGTTTATAAAAGAAAGTTAATTGAAATATATTTTTGAAATTTTATTTTTTGTGAGAATCGGTATACCAGTACATACCGGTATAGGCGTAAACGGTATTCTGGATACCGGTATTTTCTAACCGAAATGGATTTCGGTATCGGTATCGATACCGGTATCTAATTTTAGCGGTATTTGAATCGGTATCGGTATTTTTACGATACCGTTTGCCAACCTTGTTATTTTTGGTAAATAGTACAAAAAAGGCAAAAGTAAACGTTTACTTTTATAATAATGGGTGTAATTGATAGATATAATAAAGTATTGGTACTTTATTTCCACGTTTTTGAATTCCCTTTAATTACTAATTTCTAAAATTACAAAAAATAAGAAATTTAAGTTTAAGAAAGGAACTGAACTGAGTATTTAATAAACAAACTAGTCCCCAAATAACTTATTAAAATAAGTCTATCGAATAAAAACTATATTGTTTGTCAGTTAAAGATAGTAGAACTTCTGGTAATTATAATCACCGGTCGACGAAAAATGGGTTAAGTATGTAATGGTGAATAGTCTATTACGATACAAAGCTATAAAATGTATATGGGGCGGGGGTGGGCGCAGATATCGAAGGTAATACTGCATCGAACTACCGCATACATGTTAGAAGCAAGAAGTTTTTAGGTTATCTGAGGTTAGCAGGCTGCTGGTAAGGAAGGGTGAAATTGAGTCCAGCTCACTTGGGTCCAATACAATGATCCCTTTGTGCTGCCTCTATTTGAGAGGGTGATAGGGAAGGGATATTTATTGAAAAGACAGGTGGTGATGCAGGAGATAGAGGAAAGCTGCATTCTTTTACAAATCTGCTTTTTGCACGTGATGTTGACGGGTTAGTATCCGCTGAAGCCCGTGTAGTTCAATAAGCAGTATATTCACCTTCATCACTCAAACTTTCCTACAACAAGTGACACAAAGGGACACTAATGCACATCAGAAAAATGCTTGGTGTTATAATTTAATGCCTTCGTCCGGGACCGGGCTCGAACCCAGGACCTTCGGTTTTGTGTACTAACTACTTCAGCCAACGCCACCCTCAGCAAGAAGTGGTGATGGCCTTTTTTCGAATGCAGTAAACTCGAATGTTGTTAACGCCTGTAAGTTATAATTTTTTTTGTGCAACATTAGAAAAAATTGAGGAAAACACTAACAGTAAATGGAAAAAAGGTACCAAGACCAAGACGCATGAAAGTGACCCAATACGTTATTGTAAGCAAGATGAAGGCGAAATTATCGGTGCAAGAAATACCACATCAGCACCCCATTTATGTGCAAAAAATGTGAGGAGCACCTGCATACGAAATATTTTAAAGTTTACCATAATAAAGACATTTTATCATTAAATAAAGTTGCCTTTGAAAAATCGTACACCTGTATACATACTAGGGTATTCAATTAATCGGGGTTTTGCTTTAATCGGTTAATCGCTCGATTAAATAATCGATGTTTTTGCTTAATCGGTTAATAATCGGTTAATTTCGGTATTAACCGGTTAACCTATTAATAAGGTTCTTCCATAAATCAAGTGTTTTCAACAAATAAAAGTGCACGAGTTATTTATTAATTTGAGTTTATTAGTAAAACCAAAAACACACATAATAATTCCTAAACTAATTCTGTTAATTTTGTCAGAACATTTATTGTTTTACTATCGATAGTTTCTTCTGTTGGCGGATCATCATCTGACTCATAACGACAGAGCTCAGAGACGAATATTCTGCAAAAAACTTAATTTCTGAATTTCTTAGCTTTCGGTTTTGTACTGTCTCTCATTAAATCTAATCCTTAATTAAATTGCTGGCAACAGTAGTATTGGCTTATATTAAGTTATATATTAAATAAAAATTAAATAGTTAGAGTACCAGAGTCTCTAGTAAACTCTTTTATAGTCATGTCCAAAGGCTTCTAAGTTTTACTTAATTTAGGATTACTGAACATAATTTTTTGTTTGTAGGAGTAATAATTTCTAAACACTCACCTTTTTTAAATGAGACAAAACAAATAATTAATCACGTAAAAAACAAGTTGTAATACTACAAAATGCGAAAATATTTGTTACGACGGTTAATTGGTTAATCGACGGAATTTAACCGGTTTAACCGTTAATCGAAAAAAGTACATTTTAAATTAACCGATCAGTTAATCGGGTAGTAATTAACCGGTTAACCGATTAGCGGTTAAAAGATTGAATACCCTAATACATATTCCGCCGATGGTGATTATAATTACCACTTATTTTCTAGGAAACGGAAAAAGCCACTTTAGTACGAAGTTTGAAATTTTCTTAATTAGTATCAGAATATGTTCTGTATAAAATTTTATTCATTGGTGCGGCGAAAAATGGGTTAAGTTGTTGTGTAAAATTACTAGTGCTGATGAGTACCAGTATATGATATAGTTCCAAGGAACCACATTAAAATTAATGTATTTGTACAAACTAAAATTTTTAGTCATTTATTTAAATTTCGTTTAGGATTTATGCATTTATTTATTTATGTCCCTATCACGGTTTTCAACTTTCAAAATAGTTTGGTTGGGATTGATAAATTTGCATTGCCATTCTCCACTAAATTAACAGTTGATTTTTCAGTTGTGTTTTGGTACTATCATTTACAACTCTGCGTAAGTTTGCGTTTTAGTAGCTGGGGTTTTCTTGTTACAGGTTTGTGCGATATAAAAGACAAAAATATTTGTTATGCTTAATAACAAAATTTTTTAATCAGTATCGGCGGTATTCCTGGCACATGCAAAGATATGTACATATATGGTTTTAGGTGATCCAAAAAATTACAACATTTAATTTTTCTGCCGAAAATAACTAAAAACATTCCAAATAATTTTTAAAGAATTCGTTCCCTAATTTGATTATTCCTCACCTTGCATTGGGTAGATCAAGAGGGTTGGAATCAGCACGAATTTTTCTTCTGATACGTAGCACATCTACTTATAATTGTGACTTCGTTTTCGTCGTCATAAAATAAATCTATATACACATATTTTTATCCATTTAGCATGATTTCTTTGAACTAAAACACTAAAAACAATAGTGTTATTTCCTGTCAAACTTGATATTTTAAGTTGGCAACGCGTTGACAATTTTAACTAAAAAACAGTTGTGGTTCATGATACTAACACAGTTTGGTCGTGTGTAAGTTTGGTCTACTCTTAGACGACCAAACTGAATTTAGTTGAGAACCGTAATAGGGGCATTAATTTCTTTGGGAAAATATTCGTATTCGCCTGCAAATGGCCGAATGTTCGACAATTCGAATACGAATATTAATATTCGTACATCACTACTGTCTAACATAGCCCTGGCACAGTATGAAAATTGGTATCATACAATTATTAAAATTTTAGGTTTATCCAAAAATAATTATAATTAAATAATTATAATTTCCGTTTTGTGTTTGAGAATTTTGATATATAATGACGAACTTTAACTAGCATTGGTCTTTGGGTAACAAAGGACTAAAACCCTCAATTTTATAGAATTTGTCTTTACAAAAGAACTGGTAATAAACTAGTCCTAAACTAGTACAAATGGTACTAGTAGTTTTCTAAACACACTCAATGCTAATTTGAGCATTAAGATGGTATAGGAAAGTTTACAGTTGGGAACTAGTGGCGGTGATTTCTGTAATAGTAACATACCAGTTGGACACTAGTTCGATCCCTACAACATACATACATACCTTACCTCACCTTAAATGCAAACGGACTTATTTACACTTTTATATTTTTACAGGAGAAACAAAAAACATTTCAAAATCAATAATAATTAAGTGTTCCTAAACATTTTCTTCGAAATTTACTTAAAGTATGGGTACTTATGTACATACATATATGCTTTTAACCATTTATTTCCTTTTTATATATATTTAAGTTTTTCTGTTATTTACGTTCTTTACAATAAAAAAATAGATGCATTCGTAATTACGTCCGTTTGAATTTATTTAATAAAGTCGTAATTTTTTAACGCAGAAGTCAAAATGTTTGCGTGAACGTGTAGTTTGATAAAATGAACCATAATGAATCAAAAACTCGATTTCGAATTTTTGTGTAGTTACGTCCGTTTGCATTTAAGGTAACGATATGTGTAATAGTATTAATAAAACACGGAATTATATATTCTCAAATTCAGGTTTATTTAAAGGTATAAAGGAAAAAGATATATATTTGGTACGATACGTTTAACTTGTTGGTTCTCGACCTCGTGGCTTTTTCTTTCTTTCTGCCATAATTTGCTGATGTAATAATGACTGTACATATTATGACATTCCCTTTGTTTTGCAGAATTAGTAGACTTCGTAGTCTTCCAAATGTCTCGGGGGTATATTCTCTATTCGAGCTCGTAGTTGGCGATTATTGAGCTGGTGTTGCGAACTCTCTTCCTCTGATGCCTCGGTTTTGGGTTACATTTCAAACTGTTTGTTTTCGATACTGGATTTACGTTCAGAGTCTGTAGTCAAATCCGATGTTTTTTTTTCTCTTTTACTACGCCCGGTGTTACTGTGTTCGGTTTCATTATATGGATCGTGTTACCGTCTGTATTTTGCTTGATTCGAGGCAAATATGTACGATCGATCTGTGATTCTTCCAATTACACCCTACGTCCATTTTTAATTTGGACTCTTTTTGAAATATACGCGATCGCCTTCCTTTATGTTGTTCTCCTTGCGTATCCCACGGTCGAAGTATTTTTTGTTGTATGCATGTTGTTGTTCAATTTGTTTTGGCACGTTCCATACAATTTCTTGCTTTAAGTTCAGAGATGGGAGATTACACCTTAGCCATCTGCAAAATAGCCGTTTAGCAGAGCCAATTTTGTTTGGTGTATTTCTCCAAATAAGTAGAGCTTGATGCCATAGATTTTTTTAAAAGATGTTTTGCAATCTTGAGGGCTGCCTCTGCTTTGCCATTGCCTTGCTGGTAGTGGGTACTAGATGTTTCATGGTTGAACTCCCACTCCTTGGCGAACGTCTTGAATTCTGTATTCATAAAGTTAGTTCCATTATCTGTAATCACTTTTGCGGCTATACCGTACCTATTGAAGTTTTTCCTGCATATATCAATAGCTGTTCTTGCTGCTTAACTCACCAGTTTATCAATTTCAAAAAATATCAGAGTAGTGATCTACTGTTATTGGATAATGTTGATGTTTCCCATTTGCATGTAGTTCGCACACGTCCATAGATATGATTTCAAAAGGTGTCGACGAAATTTTTATGATCCTGTGTTCTTTTTGCTGTTTTCTTGCATATGTTTTGCATACGTCACATCTCTGTATCATTTGTTTTATCTCTTCTGTTATTCCACACCAATATACTGTCTCTCGTGCAAGTCTTAAAGTTAATTCTATACCCAAATGTGGTTGGTTTAATCTGCTTTAAATTTCTCGTCGCATATGTTGTGGTATTAGCAACCTGTTTCCCTTTAAGACAAGGTTATCGTTAATGACAAGTTCGTCTTTCATATTCCAATATTCTTATATTTTCGTTTACGTTGCTTCTGTCGTTAGGCCAACCCTCTTTTATGGTTGCTATTAGAGTCTGCATGACAATATCGTTGATTATTGCATGTTTTATTTTTATAATTGTTGTTGAGCTTATGTTTATATATTCTATGTCGTTACTGTAATCTAGTTGCTCCAAATCTTTTTCAATCTTAAATATATCGACTGAGTTCTCTAAATGACTGGGCGCTCTGGATAAAGTATCGGCAATATGCATTTCACTCGCCTTTTTATACTTTATGATGAAGTTATATCGCTTTAACGCTAGAATAATGGATTGTAGTCTTTTCGGTGTTTTGAGCAAGGGTTTCTTAAATATGTTTATTAGAGGTGATTGATATGTCTCTATAGTAACGTTTTTTCGTCTACAAATGTAATGGTCGAATCTCTTACATGCATACAGTACTGGCACTATTTCTTTTTCAATTTGGGCATAGTTCCTTTGTGTTGGTGTTAGTGTCTTCGAAGCGTAGATTATTGGGTGATTATCTTGTAACAAGGTACAGCCGAGTGCAAATGAAGATGCATCGGTGTGAATCACAATAGGTTTTTTTGAGTTATAGTATTGTAAACCGGGTGTTTCAGTTATTAGTTTCTGAAAATCTTCCTCTTATTCTTTTTCCCATTCTAAACTTGCTTTCACATGGGTTGTTCTTCTTAGGGGTTCGGTAATTACCGGCATTTTTGGTAAAAATTTACCCAAATATGTTATAAGACCCAAAAATCTCAGTGTCCTTTTTATCTGTGGGCGTCGGTATGTTCGATATGGCTTCGATTTTGTCCGGGTCTGGCTTTACACCTTTTACGGTAAGTATATGCCCAAAAAATTTCACTTATTCTTGACATATCTTCATTTTCGTCTTATTAATTTTCAAATTTTCATCGCGTAAACGCTGTAGTAAACAATCTAAGTTTTTGTTATGGTTTTCAATTGCCTCATATTTTGTATCACCTTTTACGTCTTTCAGTCCGGATATTACCTGATTTTGTCGCATATGGAAAATCTCCATTACTGGCTTTAGACAAATGGTACACGGTTAAATCTGTATTTCCCCAAAGGTATCCAGAAGGATGTGAGTTTGCTGCTTTTTTTCATCTAATTGTAGCTGCCAAAATCCATGCTTGGCATCTAATATGGAAATTATCTTGGCATCTGACAATTCAGTGAGAATTTCTTCCACGGTCGGAAGTTGGTACTTTACGTCTTTTAAAGCTTCATTTAATTGTCGCGGGTCGATACAAACTCTTATCTTATTGTTTTCTTCACTATGACAATATTGCTTGTCCAATCTGTATACTCGCATTCTTTTGTTATGACGTTCATATTTTCCATTTCGTTTAGCTACTCTTTCAGCTACTCACGTAGCGATATTGGTATTCTTCTCGGAGGTTCACTTTTAGTTGTTATGTTGCTGTCTATTTCCAATGTGATTTTGCCTTTCATTTTGCCTAGCCCTTGAAATACGTCGTTGTATTTATTTATAATTTTGTATGCTTCTTCTTCTGCGGAATTGTGTTCAACGTTTTTACATTCTTCTATCAGTTTTAACAACAGACATGTTTGTAATGATATAAGCGGACAGTGATTATTCTTTATGACATAGAATAGTAATTTATTCTTTTCTTTATCTTTTTCTACGATCAATTCTGTTGTTCCGATAGGTGTAATTTGATTTCCTTCTATTGTTTATATTTGGTGTTGATTCTATATTTTTCAGGTTGTTGATTCCAATAATATTGCATGTTGCGCCGGTATCAAGCTGACATTTTATATAAAGAGCTATGTTCTGATTATCGTAAATATTTAGTTCCATAAAAAGTCCCTTGTTGTTGTTGTTTTTGTTTAAAACTGTGTTCAATATAAACTCTTCGTCATCTGATGCTTGTTCGCCATTATGAATCGCTGTTACGAGTTCTTTTACGGCTCTAGCGCTGTTACCATATCTGTTAATATATGTTGAACTATTTGACATGCAAACTCTAGCGCAATGTTCTTCTATTGCATTTGTGACCAGTGCTGCCAGAAAAAGTTTGCCTCTTGTCCCCAATTTAAAACCCCCAAAAAATCCCCATTTCAAAAGAAAAATCCTAATTTTTGTACCCAAAAATATTTTGTCAATATTTGTTGCACAGCTTTTCCAAGATATAGCTCTTCATAATGAAAAACTAGCATAAAGTTAGCATAAACATGATATTAACGAGTTTTGCCATATAATTTGACATTAAAAATTAAGGCAGAATGTAGTTTTAACCACAGAGGATATACAGAGATGTCACGAGACGGAAGATCATTTGTGTTTTCGGTGGTCCCGCTCACTCTGTCACTGCGCATTCTTTAAACCTTCTTTCGTGGTGGCATTTTTAGCTTAATTTCATTTTACGCTTTGTAACCTCATTCGCTTGGCGATTTTTGCAAATAAATGGCAAAAATTGATATTTTTAAATGAAAATGCTTCAAATGAGATATGCAATCATTTTAAAACATTTTTTAATTGTTTTTTTAATAGTAATAAGCTATTTGGCATTTTGTTTTCAAATGTATTTTCAGTTTATGCTTTGTGATCTCATTTGCTGTGTGATTTTTGTAAACAAAAGGTAAAAATTAAAATTGTTCAATGAAAATGCTTACTCCCCGCCCAGGTTCGCAATTACTGAGGATCAATTCGAGGAATTCTACAAATCTTTTGGCCCTTGTTTTGTAGCAGCTGGGGACTACAATGCAAAACATACGTTCTGGGGTTCGCGTCTTATTACACCTAGAGGTCGGGCATTGTTCAACACAATTTCAAAAATGGGCTTGGGCGTCATTTCAAGTGGGGAGCCCACTTACTGGCCTACGGACATACAAAAAATTCCGGATGTTATAGATTTTGGAGTAATGAAAAATATCGGTAGGGAATTAATTCATGTTGAAGCTTCTGTAGATCTCTCCTCCGATCACTCTCCCACGATTGTTACAATTTGTAGCCCACTAAGAAGTGACTTTCCTGTCCCATACGTAAAGATGATCAACCGTGTTAATTGGCTGGGGTTCAAAAAATACCTCAGTAGCCATTGTACGGAAAATATTAACCTAAGAACACCAGGTGATATTGAATCTAACATTGAAACGAAAATATTAAACAGGCTGCTGAACATGCCACTACTTCCCATCCGCAGACTGGGTTTAATAGAATTTATTCTACAGACATTGAACGTCTTTTACGTGAAAAAAGGACAGCTAGAAGGGAATGGCACCAACACAGATCACCCCAAAAAAAATTAGATTTAAAGAGTGCACTAGACGACTCCAAGAGCTGCTGGCATATGAAAAAACTGTATGTCTTAAAAATTATCTGGATAATCTTGATGCCACACCTGCATCTAATTACTCCTTGTGGCGAGCTGCTAGAAAGCTTAAAACACCCGTTGAATATAGACCACCTCTGCGCACTTCTAGCGGAGGTTGGGCCAGAAGCGATACTGAAAAAGGTAACATATTTGTTGAGCATTTAAAATCCGTATTTACCCCAAACACATTTACTGGTGTTGTTGATTTACCAAGTGTAGTTGCGCTACCCCCTCGACCCATAAAATTTAAGACGCGTGATGTTCAGAAACTAATTGCTGAACTCAACCCGAAGAAAGCTCCAGGTATTGATGGAATAAGTAACAATATGCTGATAAACTTGCCCCATATTGCAATTAGAATCCTGTTATTTATTTTTAACGCCATTTTACGACTGGAGTATTATCCACAAAGCTGGAAGCTTGCGAAGGTCAAAATGATTCCAAAGCCGGGCAAAGACCTTACTAAAGCTGAGTCATACAGGCCAATAAGTCTGCTATCAACATTGTCAAAACTCTTCGAAAAGCTGCTCATGACAAAATTGTCCCCAATTTTAACTGATAGTGGGTGCATCCCAGACCATCAATTTGGTTTTAGAAGTCAGCATAGCACCATTGAACAAACTCATAGATTGGTGCAATTTATAAGAAGAACTTTTGAAGAAAAAATTTATTGTTCTTCCCTGTTTATTGACGTTTCTCAGGCCTTTGATAAAGTGTGGGATGAAGGCCTTATTTTAAAATTAAAATCATATTTACCAATAAATTTTCTGAATTTATTAGAAAGCTACATAACTACCCGAAAGTTTACGATTGTGGAAGGAGAATTCATGAGTCTGCCCCAATCTATATCATCCAAAGTGTCACAGGGGAGCATACTGGGGCCAGTTTTGTATTTGATCTATACTTGTGATATGCCTTTGAGCAGCAATATCCATACTTCTACGTTTGCCGATGATACAGCCTGCCTTAGTATGCACAAAAACCCGCACGAGGCTTCCCGATATCTTCAAGAACATATTACACAGTTGGAAATCTGGTTGAACTTATGGAGAATTAAAGTCAATGAACAAAAGTGTGTCCATACAACGTTTACCCTAAGAAGAGATACTTGTTCCCCCATTCGAATCAACAATCAAAATATTCCTCAACATTCCCAAGTGAAATACCTTGGTATACACCTTGATCGAAGACTTACATGGAAACATCATATTGACTTTAAGCTAACTTAGATGAAACTTAAGTTATCTCAAATTCATTGGTTGATTGGCAGAAATTCAACACTTAGTCTGGACTGCAAACTTTTAATATACAAGTCGCTTTTGAAGCCAATATGGTGTTACGGTATCCAGTTATGGGGCACTGCTTCAGCTTGCATTGTAGAGAGAATTCAACGAAGACAAAACAAAATTTTAAGATTAATAACATCTGCTCCATGGTATATTAAGAATTCAAATTTGCATCGTGATTTAAAAATGCCACTAGTGACTGAAGAAATTGCAAGATACGCAGGCAAATACTTAACAAAACTCGAGTCACATCCTAATCCGCTTGCTCGTAATATTTTGAATTTTAATGGTCACATCCGCCTAAAAAAGAGGGACACAAGGGCTCTTATACTCAACACTCTAGATGGGAATGCTTGAAAATACATTTAATTTTCCTTTTTGAATATCACTACTTTGTATTATTTAAATTATCACTAAGTTTTGGCCGACACTGGTCGGGCTAAATAATTATATTTTAGCTTTAAGATTTGATCACTTATTGTTAGTTCATTTTTGAAGATACAATAAATAAATATATGTATTAAAAAAAAATTAAAATGCTTAAAGTTAAATCAGTAATCATTTGTAAACAAATTTAAATCACTTTTTAATGCCATTAATCTATTTCACATTCTATTTCTTTAATTCAATTCAACAAATTCTTTAATTTAATTTTGTAAATGTGTATGTATGTATTAATGTATGTACACGTGTTCGTTTCACAAAATACAGATTTTCTCTTGTTTGTTTTGATTATTTTGTTAACATCTTAATAACAAATATACTACAGTTGTCCCTTTCTCGCAGTGACTGCGCCACAAATGATTTTAGCTTTTTGCATACGTCAGTTATTACAACTCTGGTCTACTTTGTAATTTTTTTTTTTTTTTTTAATACATGTATTTATTTATTGTATCTTCAAATATGAACTAACAATAAGTATTCAAATCTAAAATATAATTATTAGGACCGACCACTGTCGGACATAAACTTGTTAATAGTTATAAATAATACATAAGTAGTGATAATAAAAAAAGAAAAAAAAAATTATAAAAAAGTATAAAAAAAGTATTTTTAAGAAATCCCATTTGGCGTGTTGAGTAATAGAGCCCTTGTGTCCCTCTTTTTTAAGCGGATGTGTCCAGTAAAGTTCAAAATATTACGAGCAAGCGGATTAGGATGTGACTCGAGTTTTGTTAAATATTTGCCTGTATATTAGAATTTTTGATGTACTATGGAGCCGATGTTATTAACCGTAAAATTTTGTTTTGCCTTCGTTGGATTCTCTCTACATTGGAAGCTGAAGCAGTGCCCCATAACTGGATACCGTAACACCATATTGGCTTTAAAAGCGACTTGTATAATAAAAGTTTACAGTCCATGCTAAGTGTTGAATTTCTGCCAATCAACCAGTGTATTTGAGATAACTTAATTTTCATCTGAGTTAGCTTAAAGTCAATATGATGTTTCCATGTAAGCCTTCGATCAAGGTGTATACCAAGGTATTTCACTTGGGAGTGTTGAGGAATATTTTGATTATTGATTCGAATTGGGGAACAAGTATCTCTTCTTAGGGTAAACGTTATATGGACACACTTTTGTTCATTTACCTTAATTCTCCATAAGTTCAACCACATTTCCAATTGTGTAATATGTTCTTGTAAATATCGGGAAGCCTCGTGAGGGTTTTCATGCATACTAAGGCAGGCTGTATCATCGGCAAACGTAGATGTATGGATATTGCTGCTCAAAGGCATATCACAAGTATAGATCAAATACAAAACTGGCCCCAGTATGCTCCCCTGTGGCACACCGGATGATATAGATTCGGGCACACTTATGAATTCTCCTTCCACAACCGTGAACTTCCGGGTAGTGATGTAACTTTCTAATAAATTCACTAAATTTATTGGTAGATATGATTTTAATTTTAGAATTAGACCTTCATGCCACACTTTATCAAATGCCTGAGAAACGTCAATAAACAGGGCAGAACAATACTTCTTTTCCTCAAATGTTTTTCTTATAAATTGAACCAATCTATGAGTTTGTTCAATGGTGCTATGCTGACTTCTAAAACCAAATTGATGGTCTGGAATGCACCCACTATCTGTTAAGGTTGGGGACAATTTTGTCATGAGCAGCTTTTCGAAGAGTTTTGACAGAGTTGACAGCAAACTTATTGGCCTATATGATTCAGCTTTAGTAAGATCTTTTCCCGGCTTTGGAATCATTTTGATTTTTGCAAGCTTCCAGAGTTGTGGATAATACTCCAGTCGTAATATGGCATTAGAAATAAACAGCAAGATTCTTATTGCAATATGCGGCAAGTTCATCAGCATCTTGTTACTAATTCCATCAATACCTGGAGCTTTCTTTGGCTTGAGTTCAGCAATTACTTTATGTACATCACGCATCTTAAACTTTCGGCAAATCAGCAATACCAGTACATGTATTTGAGGTAAATACGGATCTTAAATGCTCAGCAAATATTTTGCATTTTTCCGTATCGCTTCTTGCCCAATCTCCGGTAAATTCGACTGTGAGTTTTAATGTAAAACTGCATTGCAATACCATGTTATAATAACTTCATACATAGAATACATGTATTCTATCTTTAACATTTTGTAGTCGGTATAGCTTGCTAAGTTTAATACTTTAATCTTAAAACTCGCTTAAGCTGCGAAGACGGTTTTGCTTATGGAAATATTTATTTATTCATTAAGTAGTATCTAAAAGATATTTAAAAACAGAAATATTGCCAGTAGTAAGTTATTTAATGTCACGATTCACGATTAATTTTTATCCTGCACCGTATTCTGTAACTTGCTAACGCTAAAGTTAAATTCTATCGCTAAAATGCTGAACAAATAGAAAATTTAACATTTTTGGCGATGACATAAAACACTAACATATCAGCGAATTACATTTTTAAGCCATTGTCCGATTTAGCAATTCATGTTTGAACATTGTATTCGTAGCCGAATTCGATAAATCTTCTTTTGAATTTTTAGTGACAGGGATTTGGCTTTAGCGAGTTACAGAATACGGGGGCTGATACATGCAAATTAAACGCAGTAAGTGCTAATACTATTTTTAAATAATCTGTAAAATTATAAGAAAACCCATACAACGTAAATGTTGTATTAAGATGAAATATAAGAAAGTGATGTTAGAGCTCAAAGTTAAAAGTCCCCAAATCCCTCCTCACGAAATGCTGTCCCCAAATGAGAGGCGAAATCCCCATTTTGGGGACAAATCCCCTAATCTGGTGGCATTGTTTGTGACACGTTATCTTTCTAGCAGGACATTGTTCTAAACTGCTGTGATATTCATTTCCACAAAATTTGCACGATTGCTTTTCAGCTTTGACCCGTTGATGTTGTTGCTGTTTATAATTACTTTTATTTATGGGTTTTTCTACTTTACCATGGTATTTTTCCGGCCATGTTGCAGAACGTTCCAGAGCGCTTACTACTGTTTCTGGTGTATATCTTTAAGATATGCTTAAGAAGGAGGTTTATACCGACTGATTGATCTGCATCTAAGGAACACAATTGATACCCGCGTCATAAGTGGCGCTCAACATGCCTATCGTAAAGGCAGATCTGTTGAGAGCGCGCTTCATGACGTGGTTGGTGTTATAGAGAGGACTGCAGCACAAGAATTACACACTGGCTGCATTCTTAGACATTGAGGGAGCCTTTAACAACATAAGTATAGAGGCTATTAGGGAGTCGCTGCAGACTCTTAGAGTTCACAACTTTCTAGTGGAGGGGATAATTATCATGCTTAAGAGCAGAGTATGGGAAGAGGAAGCCTGAGGAGATTAGTGACAAGAGGTACACCACAGGGAGGAGCTTTGTCACCTCTATTGTAGTTGTTGGCAATGAACGCAATTCTTAAGCGTTTTGACAGGAGCGGACGGAAGATAGTTGCAAATGCGGATGACGTGGTTTTACTGGTAACGGGAAAGTTCCTTCCCACTATCAGTGAAATCATGCAGTCGGCGTTGAGTGATCTCTCCTCATGGGCCAGCAGTAAAGAATTAGGAGTCAACCCAGAGAAAACCGAGCTAGTCCTCTTTACTAGGAGATGCAAAGTAGAAAGCTTTATAAATACCTGGGTGTTTTCCTAGATAGGAAGCTTTCTTGTAAAATTAACACGCAGGAAAGGCTAAAGAAAGGGCTCAATGCCTAATACGCATGCAGGAACTCCACAGGAAGGAACTGTGGTCTGCAACCGAAGGTAGTAAACTGGATTTACACATCGGTTTTCAGGCCGGTTATTTCCTATGGTTGTGTGGTATGGTGGGAGGCATTAAGGAAGGAAAGTCACAGGAGATTACTAGCTAAGGTTCAAAGATGTACTTTGATGGGCATCACAGGTGCTCAGAGGAGCACACCTCAGGCTGCCTTAGACGTCATTCTTCATCTACTTCCTATAGAGGACTTTGTGATTGGAACGGCTGCTAGAAGTCTCTTTAGACTCGTGGAAACAGGTTTGGTGAGGACTGGAATATCAGGTCACACATCAATCTTAAATAAGATCGGTTTTGGTGACCAGGAATCCATAACCCCTGGGTTTACGGACTATAAGGTCGTTGAGATAGATTTTAGCAGAACACCCTTAATGGTAATTCCGGATAGGGACTATTGGGTCAAATCCGATAGGCTGTATGAGGGTAGTGCAGTCTTTACAGACGGATCAAAAATGGGAGAAGGCACAGGGGCTGGTGTCTATATCTTGGGAACGAACATTCGTAGTCCTTTCAGACTACCGAATGAATGTAGTGTTTTCCAGTCGACAGCCAGATTTTAAAGAGCATTCCAACACCAACCGATGATAACAAATTTACATCTGAAGAAGCATTTTCCATATTTCTGGACTTAAAGCTAACAAAATATCAGTATATGGAATTGCGAAAGCGGGCAGTTGGAAAACATTGCTCCATTTATCCAGAATATAGAGATTTGGTTTAAATTTAAAAAGATTGTTTACCACCGCAAAATTCTATAAACATTACAGAAAGTTCAGCAGAGGTGGTATTGCAAGACATATTAAATCATACTGCGGACAGATTGTTGAATACATTGTACGCAGATAATATTAAAAATCTTGGGTGACTGTAGCCTAACATTAATTTCTAAATGGGTATGCGATGGATCTTCTGGACAAAAGCGATATAAGCAGTATAATGCAGAAAAAATATCAGATTCTGACTTATTTAGATATCTTTTGTTCCGTTAAGACTAAAAACAAATAACATTAATTTTGAGATATCTATTAGCAAAGAAAGCGATATTGAATTTTGAGATATCTATTAGCAAAGAAAACGATATTGACATATGGAAAAACGAAATACTTTCCTCAACAAAATATTGCAGACCAATTAAATTAGCTTTTAAGAAGGAAACGAAGGATGTAATATTAGAAGAAGTATCTAAACTTAAACAACAAATAAATAAACTTCAACCGATAACTTTGTTACTTAACGATCAAGAGATTCAAATAAATATGTTACATACAATGAATAATGGAAAAGTTGCACAGGCCATAACTGAAACAAAATCATCTTCGGGCTGTGTTATTTGCAAAAAACTGCAAGCCAATTAAGTCAACTTCCAACAGAAGACACTACTTTCCAAGAAGCTTCTATGAGTTTGGGTTGTCCCCACTCCATGCTAAAATTTGATTTATGGAACACATATTAAAGCTAAGCTTTGATTTAGATCTTAAAGGAACAGTCCGAAATAGTGACGAAAATAAAGCCAAAAGAGAGGCAAAAAAGAAACACGTACAAGAAAAATATTTAGAATTGGGTTTACTGATCGATTAGTCAAAGCAAGGAGAAGGAAACACAAATGATGGCAACACAGCAAGAAAATTTTTTTCTGATCCTGAAACTGCTGCAGCTATTACAGGAGTAGATTTTGAATTAATAATACGCTACAAAATCATACTGCAAGTAATATCATGCAATAAAAAGGTAATTGCAAGAAAATTTGGTCAGTATGCTAATGAAACAGCGAAACTATACAACGAAAAATATGATTGGAGGAATATGCCATAGACAGTCAATAAAATACTATATCATGGGGAAAACATTATTCAACACAATATGCTGCCGATTGGAGATCTTTCTCAAGAAGCGCACAAAAATGGAACAAAGATTATAAATATTTTCGCGCGCACAACACAGAAAGATATCTAGATATACTACCAATGAAGACCTCTTTAATATTTTACTGTGCACTTCTGATATATATATATATATATATATCTAGCATTCGACAAAAATGGAATTCCACTCCCATGGAATTGGACAAAGACGCCAAGCAGCTCCTTGAAGATGAACAGGAGACATACTTAGATGAAATTTTTACTAAGACAGTTAAATGCAAAATGTATTCTATGCAAATTAACATAAAAATTAGAGCAAAAAAGCACAATAAATGTTGAAAATTTATTTTAAAAAAATTTTATTTTATTTGGAATAAAAAAGATTTTCTTAGAATTTATGGTAAAACCTTTTTTCGGATATGGATCTCCTACATATCTGTTATGGATTCACATTTAAATATATTTAAATTGTTCATATAATAACATTTAAGGCTGTCGACTTACATTTGTTAGCGAATTATGATCACCAAGGCTATTTTACGAAATTTGACTTACAAGGGCCCTATGAGTAAATGTGGACCTATTGCCTTAAAATTTCACAGGGATATCAACGACTAAAAGAAAATTAGTTTTGCTATATATTATATCAATATTAATATATTTAAAACAATTATGAGCTTCAACCCCGTATTCTAAGTGGTCCATTGGAGAAGAGGGCTAAAGGTCAAAATAAAATGGACCCGGGTGGACGGCTTCATTAAGTATGTAATTTTTTAGTTCAGTTAAAGTTACTATTTATAAAATGCAATGTTAAATCACTACATTCACAAATTAATTTTTTTAAGGCCGATAATACCTATATTTTTAAGTAATTTTTCAATCATATATAAGTGTACTTTAATGAGGCCCGATTTTAAAGTTAATACATAAAATTGAAGCTTAAGATGTCTTCTATCCAACAAGTTATTAAAAAATTACAACCCGGTCAAAAGTTATAGAATTTTTACCACCAACTCTTGATAACAAAAGTGACAATTTTTTTTTAAATTATAATAAGAAAAATACTGGAAAAAATCTAAGCGGCTATTTCTTGTAAAAACATAATTGACCCTAAAAAGAAGAAATTCTAAACATATAATTTAAATATGAAAATACGTGAATATACTCAACTTATTGTTTCACTGCAACTTATTGCATCTTAAAATAATTTACTGCGCCATTTGCAGATATTTGCGGCAGGTATGCCGCTTACACGCATGAAAAAACGCTTGACGCTAAACAGTGCTGCCAAGTTATGTATTTTTGAACGTTAGATGTTCGTGATGCTGCAGACGTGCACTATAAATGCTTTTACGAATGTAACCTTAGTCATATCGTCTATTTTCACTTCCCAGTGGTCAATGAAAATACTTTCGTTATTTTCCTTCCAAAAAACTCTTTTTTCCATTATTTTTTTATTATTGTTACTGCTGCATCTATTTTGGAGTTGAATATCTTTCAAGCGACATCTATTTTTTATTCACTGGCATAAACGTTATCAGCTGTTTTTTGTTATTTTGACTTGCCAGCACTGAATTTAGCGAAAGCAAGGTTGCATTTCATAAAACCAACTTAAAACAAATTCTAAAATGTTTTAAAGTTGGTTTTAACAAAAACACTTGGTTTTAACATCAAAACCAACGTTTATTAAAACCATATCAGTGTGAAAACACTATAAAGGTAGAGGTCCATAGCTCGCTTTTTGCGCGTTACGCTTTCCATGCATCTGTCAAAAAAGTAGAATCAATGTAATAGTATGTGACAAGTTACATTGCAAAAAGCGCAGAACGCGTAGGCACATTCAAAGCAAAAAGTAGGTCTACTTTCTACTTTTGTACGCGTTACAAGCACAATGAAAGAAAGTCAGCTGTTCTTGAAAGCTAAAGATGTTAAATAATACTTTATTTCTTACGTTATTATTTTGCCGTGGATATTTTTTTTCTTCAATAAAAAACAATTTATTAGTAAAAAAACTTGTTTAATAAAATATATGAATATTTTCATTAATGCGATGTATTTGAATTAACTTTTCACCACGCTTTCCATAAAGCGGGTGCCAGACACATTAACGTTCAGCTTCAATATATGTGGTTGGGTGTGTTTGTTTACCAAAAATTGTCACACATATACTATTGGTGTGAATATTTTTTATAGAAAAAGGCACACAACCACATATATTGAACTGAATATTGATGTGTCTGGCACCAGCTTTAGGTAGCTGATAAAAAGAAAAAGAAAATGGCGCATGAAAACCAGTGCATGTAACTCAACGCGAACAAAGTATAGAATGAAACAAGAGGATGAATCGCATTTAAAGCATAACGCGCAAAAAGCGAGCTATGGACCTCTACCTTAAGTGCTTTTAAAAAATCAAATGAGTACCAAGCGTATAGGGCTTGGGACAAAGTACACAGAAATGTCCTGAGACGGAAGAGAATTTGTGGTTTTTGACGTCTCGCTCCGGGAGAACCCGTGTCTTCTTTAAAGATCTTTCGTAGTTGCATTAGAGCTGGCCAATTATCGATAGTACTATCGATAGTATCGATGGTTTCATTTCCATTAGACTATCGATAGTTTTTTCTCGATAGCGTTACTGTCGTTGAAAAAATATATTACGAAATTGGCACTAACACCGATACAATTTAACGTATTGGTTTGATTTTATTGAAAGTACATATCGCTTATTTACTCAAACAACTACAAAACTGAAAAAATTAATTTATGGAGTTAATAATACAGAATACTTTGCCCTGCCATATTTCATCGTGTGTAAAATTTTCATGCAAATGGCGTATAATGGCTCTCTTTTCATAAAAGACCACTTTTTAATATCTCCAGTGAGTTGTAAGTAAATTGAAAACTAAATTCATTTTCATTTTAACAATTGCCAACGCACTAATAATCCCAAATTATTAATTGACTTATATATTTTTTTATTAAAAATACATTGAAATTGATTATTGAGAGGTTTAGCTAGCTGGATCCTATGCTCATTTCACTGTTGCCGTGATGCACTATCCTACACAATCGCGCGATCTGCCAAATATGACATGTGTTAAAAAAGAGTGGTAGTGTGGAATAAAAATGCTACTGTGCGACAGATTTTTTTTTGCAAGTAGTGCGATTTTAGAAATATTTATGAAAAATTTCATAAAATGATAGATTATATGCGATCAAAGTTGTTTTTTTTGTCAGACAGCTGAGAATGTGTTTTTCCACCATTTTTGTATGATACTGTGGCACATAAAACTCTATTCCGAATCGATTTTTTTAAGTCGATCAGACTTCTGTAAGATTTTCTTGTGCATGAATCGTGCGATCGTGTAGCATACTGAATCAGGGCCTTAATGGAGATTATTATTAACATAATAACAATAATAATAATAAATTTCATTGAATTAAAAAAAAAATATTTTTCTGAATAAGTAAAATAACTTGGGATTATATATTATTAAATTGTAAAAAATTCCAAAAAACACTAATTCACCTGATTTTCTTAAAAACTATTTATTTGGAGTTATGACGTTATTTGAGTAAATGAGTGATATATATTGAAAAATTTTATTAAACATTATATCTCTTTGTTTTTCAGCTGACATGAATTGACTTAGTCCCGGTTCACACACTTCAACTTTTGTTGATCTTTATTCAGATGGTAGAAAAAATAGATATTTGTATTTCCTTCAACAAAAGTTGAAGTGTATTAACCGGGACTTACTTTAACACTAACTGTGTTCTTAAAACAGATTCCTTAACAGCCATATTAAAACCAAAAATTAATATTAGAAGCCAAGTTAACTAAAAGTTAATGATAAAGTTCGTCATTTTATCTTACTTGTAGATCGATTTTTTTAAGTCGGTCGATGATGTTTTCCAACAAACTATCGAAAATATCGAATGGCGTGACTATCGATAGTTTGCCAGCTCTAAGTTGCATTGATTTGTCGTTTTTGCATATTATACTTTTTGTCTTCATTCGCTATAAGATTTTTGCCACATTGCAATTAAAATATTAAAATTAATATTTATGAACGAAAAAGATTAAAGTTAAATCAGGAATCATTTGAAAACAAATCTTAATAATTTTTTTAATCTTAATAATAATTTTCAAGTTTTAATACTACAATAATTGAAAATTTGTGGTTGAAGTCTACTGAAGATTTGGTTCAAGCGCCAATGAAATACGTATACCGACACGCTAAGCCACCAGCAAATAAATTTCAAAATTTCAATTTCATTAATTTTTCAAGTTTTGTTATATAATTCAACACAACAAACTCCTTGATTAAATTTTGTACAAATGGTCACTTGTTGAAATGTATTTTCGTCTTATTCTTACTGGTCTCATTCACTATGTGCTTTTTTGGAAGCAAATGGTATATATGAATATTTTTTATGAGAATGCCAAAAATGAAGTTGTAATTATTTGGAAACTAATTTAATCACTTTTTTACCACTAATAATCTTTTACACATTGTGTTTTTTAGTTCAACACTACAAAATCTTTCATTTGTAAAAATGTTCTCTTGTTCATTTCACAAAGTACACATTTTCTGTTGTTTGTTTTGATTATATTGTTAACAACTTAATAAGAAATATACTACAGTTGTCCTTTTGTCGCAGAACCCATGTCATAGCTGATTTTTTTTTCATCACTCATTTCCTTCACCTCTGTATACTTTGTGGCTTGGGCACCCTTGCTCCTAGCTATCAGAAAAACTAAACTTTAATATTTTCTAAAATGTGATATTAATACATGTTTCGGCGTATATCCGTTTTTTGATTCAATAAAAAAACACAGATTTTATAATTTTTATGATGTTTTCCACTAGAGGAATATCTCTTTTATTTTTCACTGTAGTTATACTCTTTTCAATAAAATTAAGCACGTAATGCAACGAATGCTTCCTAAGATGCAATTAATTTAAACATATAAAAATATACATATTTAACTGATCGACAATATTTAAAAACCCCAATCGGTTTATGTGATAAAGACAGATATACTCGATAATTGTATATATATATATATATATATATATATATATATATATATATATAAGTATGTACGTATACATATATACATACAATATATAGAAATATTAAGAATACATATTATTAGCGGTCTGTATGTAAAGTAAATACAAGGTAATGAATAACCCAGTTAACAAATTTAATTGGTAATTAAACACTGCCGGCCTCCTTGCAACAATGGAAGATGTTGCAAAGCAAATGCATATTAATATATATAATGAAATGAGTCATTAAAGACTCCTGTGGACTGTAGTTTAAAGAAATAATTATGTAGTTATTTATATGTCATGAGGGACTCCTGATGAAAATTTTGAGGGAGTCCTGATGAAAAAATTTACGAAGTGAGTCATGAGGGACTCCTGTTGCGGTTGTAAACCGTTCGAAGAATTTGAAATTAAATTGGCGACAAACCCGAAATAACCCAACCAAACATTGTATATTGTGCAAGTGGAATACCAGGACTTGTTTGTATTCGCCCTTTCATATCAATGGAATTACTTCCGAACCTAAACTAAACAGACATTGCCAGAGTGATTAAAATTTGGATCAGCAAGTTGAAGAACCTGAAATGATTCCAAAATTGAATCATTTACCGATACTGCAGGGGTGCGAATGCATTTCATATTATATAAGCAGGCCATGACAAAAATGCGCTGCGAATTTTTATGTTCCAACTCAATCCGACAAAATTGGTCGTTATTTATGTTTTGAGTAGGCAATTTTAATTTTGATGCAAAGTCTTTACATATATAACTATTTTCGCAACATGCGTCCAAAACAGCTCGCAATGGAATTTTCGAGCGACCTTGGACGTAAAGGACGTAAAGTTGGCGAAAAGGAAACGGATTCTCGAATCGAAATATTTCGTGCAACTGTTGTTGATTCTTTCCGATTGTCTGATTTGTTGGATTTATGTTCGTGCCGCAAAACATGGTGCTGCTGATTGCAAATTTTACATTTTGCTTTACTCAGACAATCTTTCCACAAATGACTGGTAGCCAAACAACGTGGACACATACGAAGAAAGGTCACTAAGCGTAATCTACGTTCAAGACTCATGTCACGAAACTTGTAACAAAAACGTATGGGGTGATTTTTGTTGCAAATTTGGCATTTCTTTTTTCCAACATTTTCTCTTAAAGTTATAGTTTTTGAATTAATTTCATGAGCTGATATTACTTTTGCTAAATTGGATATGCCAACTTGCTGGGTTATTTTTGATTGTCTCGACGATTGGCGTAGATATATTTGTTACAGTGGTTGGGTATTTAAATCAGATTTCAAAGTATTCGTTGGAATTTTAGAATGAGGTTCAGAAGAAAGAGTCCCATTGCTTCCTCATAATCCAACAAACCCTCTTCGTCAAACTCATTTGCGGCTTGGATAAATTTCATAGCGGTTTCCATTTTGCTAGGGAAAAAATTATTAGTAAATTGAAAAAAAAGAGAAAGTGAGGGGAAATTATAAATTAGGTAGAACAACAAGTTTGGTTGTTGGCCTAGTGGTTATACCAGATTGTGTACGAATTTCCGTGACACGACAATGTCCGTCGGTACCAGTGTGAAGTCTTATTACAACACCTAGTTTCCAGGAAGTGGCAGGTAATTGTTAATTTTTTATTACAACTAAATCGTTTAACGTCACATCTCGTTGGGGATGTTGCCATTTATAGCGTTTATGTAAAGTTAACAAATATTCTTCCTTCCATCTTTTGCAAAATTGATGTCATAGCTTTGACTTTTCGATATCGATTGACAACGCTTATTGGAGTATCAAAAATCGTTAGTTCGGGTGGTGCTCAAATAGCTGAACCTATCAGAAAATGTCCTGGTGTTAAAGCTACTGGCTCATATGGACTATCAGGCATGGGGCATAAAGGACGTGAATTCAAACACGCCTCTATTCTTGTTAAAATAGTAGATAACTCTTCAAATGTATAAGTACAAGATTGGATTTCTTTTCTGAAATGTAATTTAAAACTTTTAACTCCAGCTTCCCATAACCCTCCCATATGGGGAGCAACCGCTGGTATGAACTTCCACGTTAAACCTCCTTGTCCAAAGGAGGAGCACATACGCGCTTGACACTCTTTGATAAACGTTTGAAAATCTCGTGTTAAATCATTTGACGCTCCAACGAAATTAGTACCATTTTCGGAAAACATGGTGTGTGTACAACCTCTTCTAGATATAAATCGATTAAAGGCTGCTAAAAATGTGTCTGATGATAAATCAGACGCGGCTTCCAAATGTATGGTTTTCGTAGAAAAGCATACAAAAATGCAAACATACCCTTTCGTAATTTTACAAGATCTTCCATTATAATATTTTACATCAAAAGGGCCTGCATAATCAACGCCAGTGTTTGTAAATGGTCTATCGAGAGTCACACGTTCCGCAGGAAATGCAGCCATTATTTGACTACAAGTAAAAAAAAAAATAATCAACGTTTACATTGATGTATTACGGTACGGATTAATATTCGTAATCTAGGTACCCAGTATTCACATCGAGACTCTTAGCATTAATTGATTACTACCATGAATAGTAAGGACGTGTATAAATTCAGCAATAGGTCTCGAGAAACGACATCCATATGGTAAAATGATGGGACATTGTTCATCATAAGACATTGAGGGTGATTTGATTAATCGACCATTTACTCTCATGACTTCCTTTCCATCAAGAAATGGATGTAAGGTTATTAACGAACTTTTTTCTTATTTAAAAGACATTTATATTCATCTGTATAGAACACCTTTTAAGATACGATAGCTAAACGTATTTTTACCATTTTTATCTCGTCATTAGAGATTATATTATTTTCTTAACGAAATTTATTTTTATGGGCTCCATGAGTAGAATGGAAAAATCGATATATATGCTATAACACGCATAGCTTTGTCTAGAGACGAAAATCTCTCTAAAATATCCTCAAATTTCGAAAAAAGGAGGCGTGTACTTTCTATGTCAGTATCCAGATTTTCAAAATTATTGTAGGACCACTGATTTTTATTTTTATTTAACTACACAGAGAAAAAACTGCCTAATAGAATCAAGAAGATTTTCTCTATGAAACGCTTTTAGGCTAAGGGGTATCCCAGCAGAAAGAAGCGAAGATTTTTTCATAGAGATTTCTTATTGTTTATATGTGGTAAACCTTATTAATTTTATCAAGAAGAAAACCACATAAAATCAAGAAGAAATCTTATTATTCACAACTTTTTTAACTCAATTTCCGTTATTTTTGGCACCAAAAAAACAATCCATAGAGAAAATCTTCTTGATTCTATTAGGTTTTCTTAAAAATTGTAAACTATAGGGATTTCTTATTGATTTCATTAGATTGCGTTACTGATTTTTTTAATAAGGTTTCCTTCTTGTTATTATTAAGTTCCTATATGATTGTGTGTAAAGCATCTTATTAATTTTTTTAATAAGGAAGCTCTTCTTGATCTTATTAGGTTTCTTATTATTTCATATCTATAAATAGACATACAGACAATTTTATTCATGACCGTTTTCGTTTTTGTATAAGCATATTTGTACAATAATTTCAATTCGGATTCAGGCTGCTTGTTAGCATATTGGTTAGAGTTCTTGCCTATCAGTCAGAAGGTTGCTGGTTCAATACTTGTCTCCTCCCAAGTAATAAATATGTATGTATCGTGAGCTAGTTAATAAAGAATATAATATAATATGTATGTATAAATAAATAACATCTAAGTATACTACATACATACATATATCGTACAGAATTTAAATGAAAATACATACATAAGTTCAATTTTTTTTTTATTTTTTATTAGGTTGCCTAATAAAATCAAGAAGAAAACCTTTTTGAAAAAATCAATAAAATAACCTAATAGAAACTACAAGATTTCTTCTTGATTTTTTCAAAAAGGTTTTCTCTATGAAATTAATAATATTTCCTTATTGAAAAAAAGCCATAGAGATATCTTATTAATGTTGTTCTATTTTATGAGGCATTTATTATTATTTATTAGGCACTGTTTTCTCTGTGCATGTAGGACCGTGCCACCACAACTCACTTTTTCGTAACCATGCAAGTACAATTATTGAATCTGTCCAACAATATACACGTTGAATAGGAATTTCAATTTCACTAATAATATTTTTTAATAACTCTGATGCTAAAACTGCACCACATAATTCAAAACACGGTAATGAAATTGATTTAATTGGTGCTACTTTCGTTTTTGACGATAATAAGTGCGTATAAATTTCTCCAGTGGGGGCTTCAGTGCGAATGTATATTAGCCCAGCGTATGCTTTTTCCGAAGCATCAGAAAAACATGAATTTCACTATTCTAATCTTTGTAATAATTAACCCATCTGGGTATTTAAATAAAATTTATTTGATTAAATGATTCGACAAATTGCAACCATTCTTTTTCTGTTGAAGGAGGAAGAAAGTCATCCCTATCAATATTATTAAGCCAAATGTTTTGCATTATTATTTTTGCTTTAACAATTATTGGGCTTAACCAACCAACCGGGTCAAAAAACTTTGCTATGGTAGATAACACTTCCCTTTTTGTTTAACTTGATTTTGCCACTAGAGGAAAATCTTTGAAAAAGAAGGAATCCAATTGTGCATTCCAGAAAATTCCTAACGTTTTGGAACAGCTGGACTCTTCAAAAACCAAAACCTTTGAATCCACCAAATGACCTGCAGGCAGTACTGGCAAAATCGAAATTTTGTAAGATGTCCACTTCCGAAGTTCAAACCCCGCTGATAATAAAGCTGCATTTAGTTGATCCCTCGCTAACAAAGCACTAGAAACATCATGAGCTCCAGTCAACACATCATCTACGTACATAGCTTTCCTTAAAATATTTGCGGCTAAAGGAAATTCGTCCTCACAATCATCAGCTAATTGCAATAAAGTATTGCTAAATAAGGCGCGCAATTTAAACCGAAGGTTACCGTCTGCAATTCATAGTCAGTGACTTGATCGTCCAATGATGTCCTATAAAGAATTCGCTAAAAAGGTGTATGGGATGAATGAACGCGAATTTGCCTATACATTTTTGTAATGTCACAATTAAATACAAATTCAAACAATCTCCAACGTAAAATCAAATTGACTAAATCTGCTTGCAAGGTTGGCCCTAAAAAAGACAATCGTTTAAGCTGTTGCCATTAGATGTCTTATTTGAGGAATTAAACACTAATCTAAGTTTGATTATTGGATTTATTAGTTCTCATGTGATTTAATTTCAAATAATCCATTATTACTTCATCATACATGTTTTTTATTTCAGATTTGTTTGAAAGGGAAGATTCCATACGAATAAATTGTTTCATAGCTCCAGATCTAGATATTCCCAAGTTAATTTCATTGGGAATTTCTGGCTTGAAAGGTAGCGACACAATATATCTACCTGTTGTTTAGTGGTTTTCTTATAAATTTCTTCGCAAAATTTATTAGAAGGTGACAAAATTTTTCTTTTTGGAGTTTCATCTAATTCCCAAAATTTCAAAAGATTTTGATTTAGATTATCTTCCTCTGAAAATGTTACAGTGGTTGAAAATACTCTAATGGAATCCTGAACGGAATTATGAATTGGACCTGTTAATATCCAACCAAAAATAGTATTTTGGGCCATTAACGATCCATAAATATTTTGACGCAATTCCCCTAGAATTATTTGAGGCTATAAATCAGCGCCAAGTAATAAGTCTACTGACCTACTCTTATAAAAATTATAATCTGCCAATTTAATACCTGATAATTCTTTTCTAATATCCGAAGGACAAATAAACGAAGGTAAATTACCTGATATGGAAGGTAAAACCAGTGCACAAGTTTCTAGTTCTACTTGTCGATTTAATGTGGAACTAATTCGAATCGTACAGTTTTTTATAAATTGTGGAAGTTTTATTACTAACGCCGGAAATCTTAACATTCGTAGAATGTGACGGAAATTTAAGTTGATTTCGCAAATGTTCTGAAATAAATGATGCTTCCGACGCTGGATCAATCAAAGCCCTAGCTGGATACGTAGTATCATGGCATATGATCGAAACCATAGCAGTTCCCAATAGAACAGATGAATTTTGTGATAGATGGAAAACCTGTCGATTCATTCTACCACGAGCAGCAGATGATGTCGAAGGCATTTTTGTTTCCATATCCGATGAATTAACTGTATGCTTAGTTTTCGAAGTAGACAAAGTTAACTTTTGTTCAGAATTGTTCGCAACGTTAGTAGTAGGCATTTCGCGATGAAGTATTGTGTGATGTTTCTGATTACATTTGAAACATTAAACAGCGATACGAACTTTAGCCCGTTCAAATCATATATATAGAAACAAATTAAGTTCGAAAAATAATAATTAAAATTAACTAAAATTAATAGTCGTGTGCCTATGGCAAAAATTAAACAAAATGTACTTAATAGTAACAAACCAAAATAGTTTGTCTTAAGTAGAACAGAAATAAGCAAATTAACTAACATGTGCATAATTAGTAAAAAATAAAGTCTGTTTTAAATTAGAGATGGTAAATTTGGGGTTTCATTGCAAAACACGTTTCAGCAAAATTGAAATACGATGAATCAAAACAATTCACGTATTCCATTTGCAAGAAAGTTTCGTATATAAGGCAGAAATTTACATCAACTGACACCACACAGTGGACCAACACAGAAGAACGCTGATGATGAAGGTTTAGTGGCCTTCGAAAACGGCTGGCTGTTCCGTTCAACTATGTGTTGTCAGAATATTTACAACTAACTTTGATGTTATTTGTTCATTAATAATTATCACATGTAATTTGGCTTAAAAGGCGATACGAACCGCCCGTTCAAATCATAAATATATAAATGTTCGCTTTTACAATCTTTGATTTCGAAAGACAATTTACACAACAATGAAATTTTTTTATTGTATTAAATCGTTCCTGAACAGGCAAATTTTTAAATTTACGGCAAAATCTTAATGCATGATTTTGTTTAGGACATAAAACGCAATTATTATCGTTATTTTTTGTCGAGATATGAGCCTTTATTTTTCGATCTCCTATTTTTCTTTCATTATTTAAATTTGTGAGATCATGAATACAATTCAGTCTGAATTCGTTCCGTTAAAAACGAATATAAATCATTCCACAAAGGCAAAGCAGTTTTATCTTGAATAGATTGCTCCCAAAGTGAAATTGTTTGCGCCGCACAGTGGCTGAAAATCGTTTTTCATTGGCCAAAATTCTGTAACTTTTGAACTGATCAAAATATTGAAGTAATTTTTATTTTAGTGGATAGATATTTAGTTCAGTTTGACTCAGTTTTAATTACATTAAAATTGATTGAGGACTTTTTAAGGAATTCTAGCTCAAAGTTGAACTTTTGAATTTTTTTAACTTTTAGAGTGAAATATGGGTTTATTATTTTTTTATTTATTAAAAAATTTAATATATGGAAATTAGTAATAATTATAAATATGTTTTGTAATAATGGAATTTATTTAATGTTACACTCAAAAAAAATTTTACACTAAAAAAAAATAGTAAAATCAACGATTTTGTTATTATTACAGAAAAATTAAAAATTTTTTGCTGTCTAATTTGCAATTTTGTTTACACTCAAAGAATAGTTACACTTAAAAAAAAACTTTAATAATATTATCTAAAAATATTAATTATGATTATTATTCATTTGACTCAAATATTGATTGTAAATATTCCATATTTTGTTCTGTGCTATTTCTGTTCTTTAGTAGTTTTTTGGCTTCTTCATCTAAATCCCGATGTTCCACTTTCCATTGATTTCGAATACTGGAGATGAACGGATCTGACGTTGCCAATAATATATTAAATAGATCTTCATTTGTTGAATTTCGTGAAATTTTTCTAGTATTGTGCTCTCTATAAAATCTGTAATCCTTGTTTCTTTTTTCCTGAGCCTCCTCTGATAGATCTCCAAGTGGCACCAAGTGGATACATATTTGACCCTTTTTCAATCGCACGCAGTCTGAGCTTAATATATTGCTGTTTTGTTAATTTCAAATCCAGAAATAATGCTAATGCCTCCTCTTTTGTGTACTGTATTGCATCACTCGGAGTTGGTATACTTTTAAGAATCCGTTTTGTTCTCACTGGACTAGCTTTAACAACTTTTTCAATGATATCCACTTTTGATAATTGGTTCTGTGATCGTAATTGATGTAGGAAAGATTCTTTTATATTTGTACAACCAATTGCATCGTTAAAATCTTTAAGTTTCCGCCTCTTAGATCTATCACTGCAGTTGCCCATTAATGATTTGCGTGGTCTTCCAGCCTTATCTTGCTTTGCTGTTTCTGCAGCGACAGTAAGTTGGCCTTCTAACCAGTTTGCACTTTTTATATAAAAGTTTTGTTTACTGTAGCTAACTTCTTTGTAGCGTTTTTTAGTGCTTTGACGAAATTAGATAATTTCTCTTGCATTTCGGTGCTACACGAATTTAAGTTTAATTTTATTTTAACGTAACTAAGAACATCTTCCTGGTTTTTGTTTCTAAAATACTCTTCGGCCAGTTCTTTATAACTGAAGCTCTCCATATTTATCTGAATATTTTTATTTGTTATATTTTATCTGTACAATTAAAGGATTAACTTATTACTGAGTAATCCCTTATGGAATCCGTAGTTTAAAAAATTTTTGATACATGTTATTCACACATTGATCTTCAATTTCATAGCAGGTAGTGCTTAAATTGAACAAAACTGCACATGTTATTCAGACCTTAATATCAGGTAAAACTGATTAGTATCTCGCCAATATGGGGTTGTTTTTTATCTTTAGTGGTTTAATGTCGCCATTATTGTTATAAAAATGTTTATGACTTTGGTTGACCCTAACATTTGATAACAGGTAAATTCAGAAAGAGATCATATGTTTACTGTAGAACCTATTGTGATAATTTTATGACTTATTTTTTGCTGATCAAAACAAAGCCATTAAACCCTTTCGCAGGTATTATATTTAATTTTTTTCGTTTTACGTAGTCTAAAGTAAAAAAAAACAAACTTTTAGGCAAAAAAGTGAAAATTTAAGACACTATTGTATACGAGTACTTATAGGGCTGTTTAAATTAATTTGAATTTTTTTTAGAGTAATTTCATTAAAATGAAAAAAGTGTTCTACCCACGGGTCGTCACGGGTGCAAAAGTATATATAGCGTTAAAGAGGACACTTTCACCTTTCTCCTGGTGGTATACGTTTCTTGTTCCCTTTTGTTCCCTAGAAGTTCTATTCCACTAAAATTTAAATTTGAGAAAAATATAGTAGTTTCATAAATATTTCATAACGCCCGTAATATTAAACGCTAGAGCTGTGACCACTTACAACAACTAAAGACTATAGTCCTACCAACATTATAAAAAAGACCGCAGGCCGTTATCGATGATAGCTTGCGAGTAGTAACCATTTATTTTTGATAAAAAACAAAAGAAAAACACCTTTTTCTGAAATTAAAAAAACGGTTGAGTTTGACAGCATGCCACGCCCACAATTATCAATAGTTTAACCTAAGTTTTTGGCTACCTTAATCTGGATATATTAGCTACAAAAAGGCGTAAAAATTTTAAAAATCGGTGACAAAAAAAATTAGACTTTTGGCCAATGAAAAACGATTTTCAGCCACTGTGCGCCGGTAATCTATGCATACAAATAAATACAATTATTGGATCCCAATTTTCCGTGAATATTTCATAAATAGACATAGCAGTCAAAAACCCATTGATACCACGCAGTAAATTTTTCAGGGCTGAACTACTTTCCTTATTAATCGATTTTAAATTAAAAAAACATTTTAATTGATTATTAACTAGCATTCGAGGGTTTTCACACGTTTCTTTAAGATTTCTCCACGCTATCTCAAATCCTGAGTTAGTAAGCGGGCACTTTGAAACGATTTCTTTAGCCTCTTTGCCCGTTTTTTTTTTACCAGATAACATAATCTTTCAATATTGCTAAGTCTGTTATTTTTTATGTATACCGCTGTAAAGATATCCCTAAATGTCGGCCACGAAATGTAGTCACCATTAAAAACATCAATTTCGCATTGTTGAAGAGGTAAGTTATAAGTTAATTGGTCCACTGCCAAAACTTCAGCCTGTGCGGCCGGTTGTGTAGCTGCAGTCATAGACTTTAACTCATCAATTTTTATTGTTTTCATACGATTATCATTTCGATTATTTCTAAATCCTCCGTATTTATCGTTTTTGATTTTTCGGAAGGAGTTTCACACTCATCGTACGCAATTCTAGATCGTTCTCATAAGTTTTAATTCATCACTAGTCAATTCTAATGTATATACAAGATGATCTGCATCACGAACCTTTTGAAATCTTGCTTCAAATTTAGAAATGGCATCTGGTGCACATATAAAATTTTCAAAGGACTTTTTCATTTTGTAATGTGGATTAACTTCACTAGTAAAGTTTAATTGTTATAAATTTTGCAAATTATTTTATTTTTATTTCTCTTATGAGATTTTCGCAAAATTTCTTATTATTTATTGAGGAACGTTTGTAACAAATGGTACTTAATCCTAATGTAACAATTCACAATAAGGTATACTGTGTTATTGCATAGGACTACCACTGTGTTATCTTAACCTTTATATTTTTTATATGGTCATAAACCACTTGTTGTTTCTTTTATAAATATACAAACATATACTAATATATTTATATATGTATGAATGCTTTTATTAAATTGAATTTTTCCCGATCACTTTAACTCAAATTTACTAACCTTTTTTTATGACTTTTTTAAAAGATGATTGTACGTAGGTAATGACCCAATGACCCAAGAACAAACAAAAGGCTTTTCAGTAAATTAATCCGGCTCGAAGGACCAATGTTTCGGCGTATATCCGTTTTTTGATTCAATAAAAAAACACAGATTTTATAATTTTTATGATGTTTTCCACTAGAGGAATATCTCTTTTATTTTTCACTGTAGTTATATTCTTTTCAATAAAATTAAGCACGTAATGCAACGAATGCTTCCTAAGATGCAATTAATTTAAACATATAAAAATATACATATTTAACTGGTCGACAATATTTAAAAACCGCTATCGGTTTATGTGATAAAGACTGATATTAGGGTATTCAAACGGTTAACCGTTAATCGATTAACATGTTAATTACTACCCGATTAACTGATCGGTTAATTTAAAACGAGCTTTTTTCTATCAACGGTTAAACCGGTTAATTTCAGTCGATTAACCGATTAACCGACGTAACAATTTTTTTCATATTTTGCACTATTACAACTTATTTTTGTGTGAGTAATTATTTGTTTCATCTCATTTACAAAATTAATTATTATTATTAAAATTAATTATTCATACAAAGAAGTATGTTCAATGATCCTAAATTAAGTAAAACTTCAAAATCTTTGGACATGGATATAAAAGATTTTACTAGAGACTCTGGTACTCTAACTAGAGTGAATTATTAAGTTCTTATTTAATAATTTAATAAAAGCCAATAGTACTGTTATCTGAGACATTACAAAAACGAAAGCTAAGCAGAATATTCGTCGATGAGCTCTTTCATTATGAGTCAGATGATGACCCGCAACAAGAAACTATCGATAGTAAAACAAGAAATGTTCTAACAAAATTAACAAAATTGGTTTAAGAATTATTATGTGTGTTTTTGGATTTACTAATAAACTCAAATTCAAATATAATTTATGCACTTTTATTTGTTGCAAACACTTGATTTATGGAAAAACTTTATTAATCGGTTAGTCGGTTAATACCGAAATTAAACAATTATTAACCGATTAAACAAAAACCTCGATTAATTAATCGATCGATTAACCGATTAAAGCAAAACCCCGATTAATTGAATACCCTAACAGATATACTCGATAAATGTATATATGTATATATATACATATATATATATATATATATATATATATATATATATATATATATTCTTCAATATTGTTTTGCTTCTTTTGATCCGTTTGAAGCAAAACAATATTGAAGAATATAACTACAAGGATCCAGCAACACAAAATTTGATTTATTTTATAAATCATATACAATATATATATATATATATATATATATATATATATATATATACATGGACATACATATAAGTATGTACGTATACATATAAGTATGTATGTATACATATATACATACAATATATAGAAATACTAAGAATACATGTTATTAGCGGTCTGTATGTAAAGTAAATAGAAGGTAATGAATAACACATTTAACAAATTTAATTGGTAATTAAACAATACAATTGTTTGAATGAATCGGTCAAAGCCAAACTTTTACATACATAGCTTAGTAATTAATACACAAAATTCTCTGACTTTTACCATCCCTCCAATAAGAACTAAAATTTAAAATTCTTTCAAATTGGTTTAAATTATACTGTTACCTATCGAACAATATTCCATTATCGGCGTAAAATTTGAGCTTTCATACAAAACACCTTTCAGCAAATTTAAATACGATGAATCAAAACAATTCACGTATTCCATTTGCAAAAAAGTTTCGTATATAAGGCACAAATCTACATTAACAGATACCACACACAGTGGACCAAGACAGAGGAGCAGTGATGATGGAGGTTAGGGGCCTTCGAAAACGGCTGGCTGTTCCGTTCAACTATGTGTTGTCAGAATATTTAAAACTAACTTTGATGTTATTTGTTCATTAATAATTATCACATGTAATTTGGGTTAAAAAAGCGATACGAACTTTATCCCGTTCAAATAAATCATAAATATAGAGACAAATGATGTCTCTATGTTTGTTGTCAAAAAATTACATTTTTCCATTTTTCCAACAAGAAAAACCTGAAATTAATACTTTTAATATTAAAAAATTTCTCTTAGACGAGTGATAAAAAATCGGTCCGGAATATACCCAATTCCTGGACAAATCTACAGCAGATCATTTGAAAGAAGTCGTATAGGTAAAGAAAAGCAATTTTCTAATACAACTTTAAATACTTTGTATGATAAGAATATTAACAATGTACAATACTTTTTTGTTTGAATTTCTTAATTAATTTTTTATTTAATGAAATTTTTATATTAGTTACTTTAACTTACTTTAATCTAATTTTTGTGTTGAATGCAATTTGAAGTTCCTCAATAAAACGCTTTCTAAGTTCTTTTTGTGTATTAGACGCAATTTACACTGTGCCTTTTCTGTTTGCCTGTGCAGGCAGGCTTTTTTTAGTTTATTGGTGAGAGGAGGTGAGAAGCTTGCGGTGTAAAACAAAAAGACACGAAATTAAGGGCCTAATTTTGTAAAACGCAACGCCATGCGTTGACAAATTTTATATGGACAAAATTTTAATTATAAAAACAAAATAAATAAAAAATTTGTCAACGCCAAGCGCTGCGTTTTACAAAATTAGGCCCAAAAATTCGAGGGGATTTATGACATTTCTATTTGCCTTTTTCGAACTTTCAGCATTAAATGTGTATATAAATGCCAAAAGGGCATGAATAAAAAAACGCTAATGTAAATGTGTGCGACTTTTTGTAGGGGGTTCAAAGAAAAATTGTCAATACAAGGCAGGCTAAAGAGGCATAGTGTGAATAGCGACTAGGATCCCAGTAGGATCACAGTAAAAAGTTTTTTCTTGATGAAAACAAAAAAATGTTGGTGTACATATCGTCGGTTTGTTTCCGTTTTGATGTATAGTACATGTTTAATAAAATTGAGTTATTTATTGATTATATATGAATAATGTGTCCTCTTTCCAAATTCGTTATCTGTTTTCCGATATCTTGAACATATCTGGAGATGTAGAGGTGAAAATTTGCGTAATTTCCACAATTTTTGAACATTTTAGTCTGTTTTACGGCAATCGACAATTCTTTTCATATATGGCACATTTCTCAAGTAAAAGTATTGACATTGTTATTCAAGTCTGTTATAATATATATCATTGCATATTCTACTATTCAAAGAACGTAAATAAAAACAAAGTACAAAAATTTAACTATTGTAAATGAAATTAATTGACATTTATTTGTTATTAATACAATTTCTTTTATTAAATATAATCACTGTATTTTATTTCTTCCTTTGTTTTAACTCTAAAAGTCATGTTATATAAATAAAACTGATATTTTCACCTTTTATATCTACTTAAATATATACAGTAATTTAAACCATTTGAGCAAGTAGTGAACAATAATATTTTTACCTGATTTACATTAAGAATTTTTTTCATGAAGTTAGTTGCATGAAAAATTTTTATTTTTCAATAGGACTGGAAGAGAAACTTATATCAAAGGTATTGCCAAAAATGCATCAGAGATTCATTCTACGTCCTTTTTTATGTAACATTGTCATTATATCGCTATAATTATCAAATAGAAAAAGTTGCGTGCAAGAAAATTCATGAAATTTCATGAACAAATGCTTAATGTAAATTAGGTATTTATGAATGTGGAATGCGTTACCAAAGATTTTCGTCATTTTTTCTTTAAGTGCTAATAACTTTTTATGTTGGATGTAAAAAGTTTATCAACTTTAAGTTTAAATAAAAAACGTATGTATCTATTACTTCTATTAGGGTAAGTGCACCAGTAGTCGGCAGTTTAACTTTTTTTCTTTTTCAAACTTGTTCCATTTTTGATGTGAAAATAATATTGCGATGATACGTATTTATTATAATTCTGTTATTAGTATTCTTTTATGTTCATTAAACTGTTTTCCAAAATATAATATATAAATGTAAGAAATATTCATATTTTGTAAAAATCATCACTTTTGCCAGTAGTCGGCACCCGTGGTCCTAAGTTCGGCACTTGATGACCCAATAGTCGGCATGGAATTTTTATATAAGAATTCAAGGTATTTTTATTTGAAATTAAAGTTATTTACATTTTCAATGTTTAATCATATACGAGATCAGTCTTTATTTCATTAACTTCTTATAAAAACTAAAAAAGATATAAAAATATGGGCACTTATTTGGCATTCAAAAATTTAAATTAATAAGTGTAAAAAAAAACTAAAAAATTCAATTCAATAGGTACATAGTATTTAGGTGTATAGGTACGTGAGATGCGTACATTTCGAAACCATGGGTCTAATCGTCGCTTTCAATAATAAACTGAATAATAATAATACGCTTTTCCAGTCTGAGATCATTGTTCGATACCAAATACTATAATCTCAAACTAAAAACAACGTGAATAAAGTAGCTCGTTACCGAAAGCGATGACTAGACACCAGTTATCACTTAAAAAATTCGATATAGGTTTAAATAACTTCATTTTGTTTTACATGCTTCACATACAAAATCTTTTCCGATAGCGTCTTCGTAGGATAGTTCTTTTAAAATAGTGCATTTGAGGTGAAACCACTGAGGACAATTATCGCATCCTACGTTTTTTAGACCGTTGTCCTCAGCATCTGTATCCAAGTCTTCTTCGCATGTGCTACAAATTTGTTTTCTCTTTCCTATTTTAACTTTCTTTGGCTTGTTTTCATTTGCCATTTTTCTTTTTTGGCGTTCAAGTTTTCTTGACTTTATACCTTCAGCTTTGGCTATTTTCTCGTTTTCTTTTGCCTCTATATGGTTCCTCCATGCTAGAGCAGATATTGCACTTGGAGCCTTGGGCCTTATAGCGAATCTAGAAGATTTTGACAATTTTGGATAAAACAAGTGTTTTTCGAATGTAGGTGACATGGAAATTGCTTCGTTTTTAATTATAGAAGTGCCTATAGGATTTTAATAATAGTAGAAATAAATACATACTTGGAATACATGCGTGACAAATTATATGTTAGTGTTACCTGTACTTGGAGAATAGCTAATGGACTTCAAGACGTTGTTTATAGTGCTACTAATTGATGAGGTAGGGGAGAGACAGTCAGTAATCGATTCAAATGGCTGGATGTTATCTGGAATTGTGACTGGGACTGGACTTGAGCTATGGTTAGGTGCAAACAAATCATCTTTGGAATTTGTTGGAGACAAACAGTGAACATGTTCGGATGATAATTTTGGTTCTTTTATGTTTGTCTGCATTTCCAAAATCCCTTCTTCATTTATTACATACGTTCCCGACTGTATAGTGACATCACCTAAAATTTCAACCGTTTGATCATTTCCTGTTTGTTTCAAGTTACAGATTTCTTCAACAATAATATCAGAATTAACACCCCGTTCTCGCAATTTAGGAGCTATTTTGTTAATAATTTCGATAGCTTTATCAAAATCTGTTGCCTCAAATGTTGTAATTTCATCTCGACCACCGACCAATAACTCTGATTGATTTTAAACACATTTGGTGAAGTCGACGTTCTGAGGGTTGAAGGGATATAACCCACACTTTCTAAATCCGTTTTTAATTGTGTCTTCCATATTTATGTTAGAAAGAGCAATATTGAGGAGGGGACAGAATGTTGACTTTGATACAACTTTGTTACTATTTTCCTGTTTCATCTGCCATTCCCTTACAGTTTTCTTCCACTCTGATTTCAACGGTTTAAAAACACTCACATCTGCAGGTTGCATAATGTGTGTGGTGTTTGGAGGAAGTGCATATAATATAATACCATTGTTCTCGCAAAATTTACTCAACTCCAACGTCATATGAGATTTATGACCATCCACAAATAACAGAATTGGTCGCTGAACATTGTGTTCATTAAGCCAACTATGAACCCCATTGACGATATACTCATAAAACGTTTCGCTCACCATCCATCCGGTTTCCGACTTACCCAAAAACCAATTCTCTGGAAGGCTATTTACGACTTCTTTAGGTGGACGAACGTATGGAAATACAACCATTGGGACCACTGTCTGGCCACTTGCGGAGAAAACCAACAGCACCGTAATGGTTTCTTTCTCGTTTCCCTTTTGAATGGTATAAACATTTTTATATCCTTTTGGGGCTAATACTTTTCCTGTTTTAGGGCACATACTAAAGCTGGTCTCATCTCCATTAAAGATTCGAGAAGGATCGTCTAAAATTTCCAAAGCATTTTCTTCACTAAGAAAGTTTTTTAGTTCTTTGAACCATTTTCTTATGAATTCTTGAGTTATCACCGCTCGCCCTTTGGAAATACCTTCCGCTTCTCTGAGACATATGCTAGGATGCCGTTTCAAAAAGCCCAAATACCATTTCCTCCCCGGTTTACCATTTACAAATGGTGTGGTTCGTTGATCCTCTTTTACAATTGCTTGGACAGTATTCAACAAGTCTTGAGGTTTTAATGGAAACCCACGTTTTGCAAGATCTCCACACCATTTTGCCAGACGTTGCTCTTCCGCATCAGTTAAAACTGTTTGTGGACCCATTTTTCTAGCATCATCAGCAATACGGCCATGTATTCTATCTTGTATAGTAGTACGCGGGACACCATATTTTTTACTTGCAGCAGAGATAGAAGTTGTGCCTTTTCTAATATCATTTGGAGCACTTTTCATCGACTCTTCGGAATATTGGTGCAGCGGTCTTTTTCCTTTGGTGGACATATTTTAAAACTGCAAAATGTCTGAAATGCACAACCTATTATTTATACCGAATCTTAAATTGCATCCTGTTTTGGGATTCCCAGTTATTTCAATGTAGGAAAACAAGTTTGCTGCCGACTTTAGAACATTTATGTCCTATACTCGGCAGGTCTTTCAATACTCAATATGAACTATGCCGACTACTGGGTAAACTCATTTTTTACTCATTTTCATTGTATGGAGTGGAAAGAGGGATGGTTGATAAACAATGTTTTAAAAATTGAGCTTAATCTAAAAAAAAACTAATTTACCAGTAGTCGTCACCCCCCTGCCGACCATTGGAAATCATAGAATTTTTTGTTCCTAATGTCGGCAGCAATCAAAATAGGAAAAAAAAATATTTTTTTGTTTAATTTTTCACTTTCGAAAGAATATTTTAATTGTTTTCTTTCTTTGGAAGCACTTATTGTTAAAAAATCACTTAGTTTAATATCAATACTTACTTGTTTAAGATTGCTCTGACACTAAAAAATTTCTAAAAAAACTGGCACTACCGCACTTGATGAAATACTGTCACTGAATGAAGACCAAAATACATCAAATTAAGCATCTTAGTCAAATTTACTCATTTCATAAAGAGAAAAAAGTATATTTCCAATGAGATCTAACTTTTATTTAGATATATAACTTCCGTTATTCTTATTTATTCACATTTTATGTAAAAAACTGCCGACTACTGGTACATGCCGACATTAGGGACGTTTACCCTATTAAACAAAAAATTCTATCGTGTATTTTTATAAAACTAATGAACTAAACATTCTTCATCGATTTTCTCGAAAATACATTTTTGTCCAATACATCAAAACAGAAACAAACCGACGATATTGCGAATAATTTTCTTATCCACTGTATCTCTATTTTACTATTGGTATTACAGGATATACTCCGTAAATCGAAACGAAAGAATAGAATTTACATTAGAACATGTTGCATACAAATTCGAAAGTACTTTCATTCGTTCGATTTGCAAAGTATGTAGACCGCCAGTTAGTTGCCGATAGATGAAATTTATTACAAGTAGTATAAACCAAACATACTATTGTATATGTATGGAAATTAGTAATAATAATATGTACATATATTACCTCTTGTGGTTTCATGTTTAAAACTTTCGTAATGCGTCCCTGCATTATAAGGAAATTTGGATTATTTACATTTAGCTGCACTGAGCAAAAAAAGTCTGAAACTTTTTTATTTTGAACTAATTTTCCGTTTATTAAATATTTATTTTTGCCGCCAACAACAATTTGCCTTGTCACCGATATTTCCCTACATTTTTCATATCCCAATGGGCATTGGGCAGGGCTGGTATTGTCGAATATCAACGTAACAGTTGCCTTGGTAATTCCGGCTTGTCCGCTTTTATATACCAAATCTTGAAGGGATGTTGCTCTCACTTGACCTAAATTCATTATGCCCAAAACAAAACATATAGAGTCTAATATGTTCGACTTCCCTGTTCCATTCAAACCCGTTATTGCGGTGAACTCGGGATCAAAACCATGGATTTCCGTTCGCCTGCCATACGACTTGAAACCATCTATTATCACTGACTTTATGTACATTTCGTTAATTTTATTTGCTGTTTGTTATATTCTTTTCTAAACGTATCCTGGATTTAGTAAAATTGAAAACAGAATTTTTGTTCGCGTTCGCAGTTAGAGATCTGCGCCGAGCGATTTCATCGGCGGCTTCTCAAAATCAAATCAGCAGTTTGCCGGCTGAAATAACTTCATCCAATGCGAACTTATTAGGTAGCAGCACTTCACCAGGTGTCTAACGTCATTATGTCAAACAAAATGTTTTGTATATGGGTATCCATACACATCTAACGAATGTCCAGTTTTGTATTGTGTTTGACATTTCGTATAAAAAAAATACACTTTCACGATAATACCCTGTTTGAAAAGTAAGATGGTAATATATACCAACAAGTTACATGTGGTTATTGCTGTTACAGTATTTGTTGTTATCACGGGTACGTGATTGATGTGCCGTGACTTCAGCTATAACTGTTACCTCGTTTACACGCAAATCTTATTTGCAAATAAAACAATTTGCAAATACTGAACTAACCGTGTATACGTAGATAGAATATTATGAATAGCAATTGCAATGCCTTCCCTTTTCCCATTCCTCCTATTATGAATTAAAATTTCCCCGGGATATATAATTTATTAAAAAACTACTTAGAAAATAATGCAATTGAATTGGCAATAGTTTTTCACATTTGCTCACATTTTTCAACAATGTTGTCAAAACTGAAAAATGTTGCTGTTTTTACCCAGTTTGTTTTCTTCACTTGCGTAGATTTTTTGCTATTATGGTGTAAAGAGGATCAAGAACGCACATTTGCAATCATTAGGTGAACAATTATGCAGAAACAAATTTTTGCAATAAATGCAAGTTTTTGTAAAAAAATTCAATAATAATGAAATTAATTTAATTATTTCCTAATTGTGTTATATTTGCAATAAATTATATTAATATTGGAAAATAACTAAAATATATTGATATTTTTACAGTGTATGTGTGTTGAAATCGGGTTTAATCCATTCGTTTTTAGGAAACTGTGGCAGCAGTATAATTCAACATGGCGTATGTGCTTATGAATAACCACCCTACAAGAAATGAATGACTGAAACTAACACAAACAACATTTTTCTACTAACACATTTACAACAATTTTACACTCAATTCAACAGTTATTATAGTTGCTCTACTCTAACATATATGCTAGAGTGGAACATCTAATATACATATGTCAAAACAATTAAAATATTGAATTTTACTGAAAATAATTTAAAGTTCATTCGGTTTGTAAAATTTAAATGTATAAAAGTGGTAAAAAAATAATGGTGCTTGTGAAAAAGTAAGATAAAAATAATAACAAACATAAGAAATTGTATAAAGTTTAATTAAAAATATACATATGTATGTATTCGTTTTTTCAATATTTAGATATTTGAAAACGGCATGATGTGTTGGTGGTTGAAGAAGGCTTTACAATACAATTCATTATGTGCAAATTAAAGTTTATAAGATTTAAAAAAGATAAGTAAAATAATAAACAAAAGAAATTCACAAAGTTTAATTTAATATGTATGTATATTTATTTTAAAAATTTTAGATATTTGTAGAGAGCAAGGTGCGTTGGGGATAAAAAGGTGTGAAGAGGGCTGGCTACTGCTTGAGTTAGTTGGTGTTTTTGTTAATTTGTTGTATATTTGTTTTAAATATGATATTTACGTGTGTATTTTAAAAGCAAATAAAATAAAACAAAAAGTATATTTTCTGTCAATATATCAATCATGTATGATTGCTCAATTGTGGGGGATATATTATTCAATTATGATCAGTCAAACTTGGGTAATATTTATGCTATCATTGATTATTAAAAAGTACTGGAGTGAGCAGTTCAACTATATGTTATATTCGGTAGTTAGAGAGAGATGCAAGATCACACGTACACAAAAGTTTCCATCACATTTTTCATTTTGCCCTTAATAAAGTGATGGAAACTTTGTTCTACGCAATGATGAATATGTCCTGCCTGACTATCGATCAAATGAGCAGTCAATTGACTGGTAGTATTCTTGTAGGGTACCCTACAAGAAATGAATGACTGAAACTAACACAAACAACATTTTTTTACTAACACATTTACAACAATTTTACATTCCATTCAACAGTTATTATAGTTGCTCTACTCTAACATATATGCTAGAGTGAAACATCTAATATACATATGTCAAAACAATTAAAATATTGAATTTTACTGAAAATAATTTAAAGTTCGTTCGGTTTGTAAGATTAAAATGTATAAAAGTGGTAAAAAAAATAATGGTGCTTGTGAAAAAGTAAGATAAAAATAATAACGAACATAAGAAATTGTATAAAGTTTAATTAAAAATATACATATATATGTATGTATTCGTTTTTTTTTCAATATTTAGATATTTGGAAAAGGCCTTGGTGTGTTGGTGGTTGAAGAAGGCTTTAAGACAATTCATTCTGTGCAAATTAAAGTTTTAAAAAAGATAAGTAAAATAATGAATAAAAGATATTCACAAAGTTTAATTTAATTTGTATATTTATTTTAAAAATTTTAGATATTTGTAAGGAGCAAGGTGTGTTGGAGATGAAAAGGTGTGAAGAGGGCTGGCTACCGCTTAAGTTAGTTGGTGTTTTTGTTAATTTGTTGTATATTTGTTTTAAATATTATATTTACTTGTGTATTTTAAAAGCAAATAAAATAAAACAAAAAGTATATTTTCTGTCAGTATATCAATCATGTATGATTGCTCAATTGTGGGGGATATATTATTCAATTATGATCAGTCAAAATTGAGTAATATGTATGCTATCATTGATTATTAAAAAGTACTGGAGTGAGCAGTTCAACTATATGTTATATTCGTTAGTTAGAGAGAGATGCAAGATCACACGTATACAAAAGTTTCCATCACATTTTTCATTTTGCCCTTAATAAAGTGATGGAAACTTTGTTCTACGAAATGATGAATATGTCCTGCCTGACTATCGATCAAATGAGCAGTCAATTGACTGGTAGTCTTCTTGTAGGGCAGGGACCGTAACGATTATAATTTTTATTTTAAAACTTACTTTTTAACTGTTATTTCTTGATTTTTATTTATTCCTCACAAAATAAGAGTTATTTTTTTATTTATATTTATTCCTCACAAAATAAGAGTTATTTTGTGGCTTTTATTTACTCCTCACAAAATAAAAGTTACCTTTTGATTTTAATTTTTTGATTAATTTTTAAAATTTAGAAACCGTAATTTTTGCGATAAAATTAGTATTACCCGTTTTAAAATTGAATTTATCGCCAGAGTCAAAGATTATTATACGTTAAATTAAATTTACTTTTTTTAGTTTATTAATTTTAAAAATTTAAACTTTTTTGAGCAAAAAAATTAAAATCAGAAAGTAACTGTTATTTTGTGAGGAATAAATAAAAGTCACAAAATAACTCTTTTTTTGTGCGGAATAAATATAAATCAAAAAAATAACTCTAATTTGTGAGGAATAAATATAAATCAAAAAATAAAAATCATTGCATCTATAGGTCCATTTAACATGGATTACCTTGGTATATTCCTTTTGTGAAAAAATATTAAACAAAACAACTGAAAATAAAATTACTTAAAGAAAAATAAAACAATTGTGTAACATAAATGAGATTTTCGTGGAGATAGCTCACCGAAATGAAGTTCGTAAGACTTATCTGGACTAACCATAAGTGGTTCACAATGGCGGCATGCGCATACAACAACTTGGCCAAGTATTCTCACATAATGCTGCTGGTGGATTCGTCGTGCCTTACATAGGGCAATAACCATAGTCACAGAATAAAGTCGGTTCGTTTTAAAAACAACTAAAAATTAAAAACCTCTTTCTTAATAGTTTTCTACAATAGTAAAAAAAAGTGTGTGTTAAGTTGAACCGACTTTAACTGGGTGCCACAATAAATATTGGAAGTTTTTCATATGATCGAAAACAAAATATAAGAAAGTGGCATCTTCCTCTCATCTCTCTCATCACTCGCTCATATGGTACTGCATTACGAAAAAAGGTTAAATTTGATATCAAGATAAAATAAAACAATCGAACATAAAAACAAGTAAGAGTGCTATATTCGGCTGTGCCGAATCTTATATACCCTTCACAAATCATAAAAAGTAGAAACATTAACAAATATTTATGTACTACATATATACGTATGTGCATATCTACATACATACATACATACAAGGCATATCAAATAGTAAATGTGCCTTGCATACATATGTACATAGACATTCGTAATTTTATGAAAAAACGTTCGTATATATCGATTTTACAGATAAAAAATCTTTTAACTTAAGCTATGTACAGACGGTTGTCAGATCTTACAATATTGCCAGTAAAATGTGCTCAAAATGTCTTACAACAGTGTGAACTGGCAAATTTTTGTCAGGCGTCGTTTCCAGAAAAAGCATTGTCAGTCCATTGAAAGACTAGCAGCTGACAACAAATTGTCAGATATCTTACAATCGTGTGAACACATTGTAAAATTATTGCCAGATGTTTGTCAGACATTTTGATATTGTCAGATGTGCAAAGTTTATGCATCTGACAATGGCGTCATTGTAAGAGAATTGTTTCTATGGGCAACACTGCACACGCTTGAATTTAAACAAGGCACATTTAATACAGGTACATGCATTAGGCAAAACTTTCTGGCAACTCTGTGCTTCTCACATAGCTTTACATAGTAATTGTCAAAAAATTGTATGCATCAAACAAGGCATAAAAGTATTTGTCAAACGAATTCTTCGTTATAAACTTGTAAACAAAAAATCAGCGGATGAGCAATGTGCCTGATACGTGTACCTGTTTGATATGCCTTGATTTTAAATAAAACATTTATAATAAAATATATGCACACAAAATCATTGCAATTGCTTCTTAATGGTCCATAATAATTTATACATTCACTTTTTACATATAACACAAACACAAACGATTGATATTTAACAATTTCTAAAAAATGCTTTGAGTCTGACAACCCATAACAACAGATCTGACAATTTGTGCATATGACAACCGTGTGAACTGACAATTTTTCGACTGACAACCATCTGGCAATAAATTGTAAGATTTTCTTACAACCGTGTGACCTGAAAAGGAATATTGTACTGGCAATTTTCGATTGCCAGTACATTGGCAGCACATTGACAGATCTGACAATATTGTAAGATCTGACAATCGTCTGTACATAGCTTTACGCTTGCCTTGTTAATGTGACTGTTACTACGTTTATGCGCGCACTATTTGCAAATAAATTAACTCACTGTTTATACGGCATTTTAAATGTATAAAAACTTGGTAGCACTTACATGGAAATGTTACTTATGTTTGCAAAAAAATTGGGCTAATGTGTAAAATAAAAAATAATAATTTCTTTTTATGGTAATTTTTTCCTCTATCAATATTTTTTGTGCATTATTTTATCAATTTATAGTTTTTTATTAGCAAAAATTTGCAAGTGTGGCAACTTCAAGCAATTTATTTGCAAATAGTGCGTTAAACGTGAATAGTTTTCTGAATTAGTAAGTCGCAATAAAAACGATTTAAAGTTTTATTTGAAAATAAGCCCTGCGTATAAAAGTAGTATGTGAGTGCTAAGTAGCGAACTTTTATAAATACATACTTCAAATTTATAAATTAATGCCCGTTATTTCTACCCATAGATATCTATTAGTGTACAGATATCTATCGTGTAAGTAAAATTTTATAAGGAAAACTTGTAGGTAAAAACCTTAGACAGATTACCTGTTTGTAGAAATAACAGTCATAGATCAGGTAAAACTGAAATGTAGGCAAGTGGAGCAATATGCATGGGTATAAGTGTTAAAAAACATGTGCATACACAATATTTTTTTAATTAATTAAACTCAATTCATATACTCTTCCAATAAATTTCTCAAAATATGAACATTACAGCGACTCACTGAAAAAAAGTTTTTGTAACCACTCTCAAATCAAAGATCGGTCTTTTCAATGAGGACTCCTAAAACAAATTCGTATTAAGACGAATATTAATACGAAAATTTTTATCTTTTAAACAATAAGTGGAATAAAAATATTTCTGGGCAATAATTTAAAAAATAAACATATCCATTCAAAGAATAAAAAATATTCTTGTACCCAACAAACTATACATACTTTAAAAAGTTAACGCAGTTTTCATCACCTCAAGATGGGAAATGTTTACCTTTAAAATAAAAGGTTCGAAGATTTTTCCATAAAGCCTACAACGAAGTGAAGTGAACAACACCGCTGAACATTTGTACACTCGGAGCAGTTTGTAACGTAGTTTTGTCGTCGGCTTGGGTAGCTTAGCCTTCCACAGACCTTAAGTAATAACTCTATTTATTTACCCTTTTTGTATAAGTTAAAATATACTATTATCTTTATTTACAATTTTTAATAGTTGAATATAATATAACAATAGCTAACATGAAGATAAGATTCAATCCGTGATAATCGTGAGTAATATTTGCCTTTTATATCCTCGTCAGAGCAGTGGCAGCAATCGGTTATAATTACGAGTACGGTATATCGGGGTTATTGCTGGCAACTATGATGATGTCAGAAATCGGTCGGGAACACTCGGGATGCGTCGGATGATCGCCGTTATTCTACCTTCATAACTAATTGTACAATCTTTCTTATAACTAATAGTTAAACAAAAGTACAATATTAGTATATTACTATCCTTAAATCTATATATTGTTACGTTTAGATTTTATTAAACGTGTGAATTCTTTTGATTGCTCAAACATAAAAATAAATAACAACACGATTTTCTTATTTGCAGCCGAACTTACTTTTATTCTTGACTTAACCAATTACAACTTGTCTATTCTTATTTACTTCTTAACGTTATTATCCACCGCACGAGGTCTTTTACTTTCAACGATGTTCACTCTACTAATTTCCAATTAGCACTGACTGACTTGTTCGTTCACATCACAACTGAACTTCACAACTGACTTATTCATGACTGACTTGAAATTGGTTGCATCGCGCTTTTTATACTGTGCACCAATACCACTAGAAGTTTCAAGCATAGTCCAGACGATCATTATCATCTTAAATGTTGTTTACTAAGTGCCCAATTAAGTTCATGTGGTAACTATGTACATACATGTGTATATGCAAACGTGTGTACATCATTACCTTTTGCCTTTCGTTTGAATTGACATGTATGTATGTGTGTAAATATGCGAAGCTTCTTAATAAGCAGACGCTTTTTGTTGTTGCTTCTGCTTGTTTACGTGTTACGCATGCTTATTTAGTTATTTGCTACAGTGTTTGCACTCGAATATGTGTGCACGTTTGTTGCTTTAGTTAAATACTTCTAGATAGTTCTTTGCATTAACCCTGTAGGAATCTTTTTACGTAACACTGCCGCCCACTTAAGCCTATTCGTCCCGAATAGGCACATCTTTCTTCGTTTTCTATACGCCTTGTAGTTGCGCTGTAGACGACTACCTCTTCCATATTTGTAGGCTTCAGTTCTGGCTCTGCTTCGTCTTTCAACTTTGACTTGTTTTACCATACGCTGGATGTGACTACTTCGTTGACATTTGCGGCCCCTGGTATTAACTATGCTTCCTGTTTCCACTACAGATTGCCTTGCCCTGCGCTGAAGATGACAAGTTCTTCCACATTTGCAGCCCTTGGTACTGAATCTGCTTGGTATTTCCACTACAGCTTGCCTTGCCGTACGCTGTAGATGACAACTTTTACCACATTTGTGGCATCTGGCTCTGAGTCTACTTTGCCTCTTGACTAGAGCCTGCTTTACCATTCCCTGGAGATGACTACTCCTTCCACACTTATGGCCTTTGGCTCTGACTCTACCTTGCCCCTTGGCTAGAGCTTGCCTTACCATACACTGGAGATGACCACTCCTTCCACACTTATGGCCTTTGGCTCTGACTCTACCTTGCCCCTTGGCTAGAGCTTGCCTTACCATACACTGGAGATAACCACTCCTTCCACACTTATGGCCTATTGCACTGACTCTACTTTATTCCTCGACTAGACTTTGCCTTACCACACGCTTGAGGTTCTTTACAAAAGTTGCCTTCTTCTTCCTTGCTGCTTATATGCTGCGCTCTTTGTTTACTGTAGTAGTTTCTTTACCCTGAGCAAGCGAAACCATTTCACCCATAGCTTGTTCCACTGTTTCACAGACCGCTTGACTATCTTCCAAGTCACGAGCTTCATTCGCTTCGCTGGAGACTTCTGACAAACTTCGCCCATTTCCAACTTATTGACACTGACCACTGTTGATTTCGTCAACATTTTCTTCATTGCCAGAAATTTCATCGTTGATCTGCTCCAAGTCAGAAATCTTTTCGTCTGATTTACTGACTTGTACTTTAATGCCATCTACTCTTCTATATAAGCCTTCAGAAATTTCTTGAAGTTTCTCATTTGTGGCCTTAACTTCAGCTAAAACTCTCTCGTTGTTGGCTCTAAAAGTTTCATTGTTTAGCTTAGAAGACTCCTGAATTTCAGCCTTCATTTCAGCATTAGCTCTAGAAAACTCCTAAAATCTGTCATCAATTTTGCTCATTACGGCAGCAAACATTGCGCTGATGTCTGTACTGGTTTGAGTACTAGTAGAAGGAGCAGATGTTTCTTCCATCTCATATTTCTCTTCAAATTCGTACGATCCTATGTCAAAGCCACGACGCTTGAATTCATCTATCAGCCTCTTTTGAAGTTCTGCCTTATTGCCTGTTGTCGGCAGGTCACACTTACTCAATTCCTCTTTGAGTTGCTCAACTTTTAGGTCTTCGAACTTCATTGCCGATTTTCTCTCCTTGTATTACAATTTATTATTCTCTGATTAATTAATTATTTTTATTTTAATTTTGCAATCCCACTTCTGACACCAAATACTACGTTTAAATTTTATTAAACGTGTGAGTTCTTTTGATTGCTCAAAAATAAAAATAAATAACAACACGATTTTCTTATTTGCAACTGAACTTCCTTTTATTCTTGACTAAACCAATTAGAACTTGTCTATTCTTATTTACTTCTTAACGTTATTATCCACCGCACGAGGTCTTTTACTTTCAACGATGTTCGCTCTACTAATTTCCAATTAGCACTGACTGACTTGTTCGTTCACAACACAACTGAACTTCACAACTGACTTATTCACGACTCACTTGCCATTGGTTGCGTCGCGCTGTTTATACTGTGCACCAATACCTCTAGAAGTTTCAAGCATAGTCCAGACAATCATTATCATCTTAAATGTTGTTTACTAAGTGCCCAATTAAGTTCATGTGGTAACTATGTACATACATGTGTATATGCAAAAGTGTGTACATCATTAACTAAGCAATGCGTGGTGGTTGTTTACCTTTTGCCTTTCGTTTGAATTGACATGTATGTATGTGTGTAAATATGCGAAGCTTCTTAATAAGCAGACGCTTTTTGTTGTTGCTTTAGCTTGTTTACGTGTTACGCATGCTTATTTAGTTATTTGCTACAGTGGTTGCACTCGAATATGTGTGCACGTTTGTTGCTTTAGTTAAATACTTCTAGATAGTTCTTTGCATTAACCCTGTAGGAATCTTTTTACGTAACAATATATTATCTAATGCTAAGTAAACAGTCAGCCGAAGCCGCTGTGGAAAACAGTCAACCGAAGTTGCTGTGACGAAACAGTCAGCCGAAGCCGCTGTGGAAAACAGGCAGCCGTAGCCGCTGTGGTGAAACAGTCAGCCGAAGCCGCTGTGGAAAACAGTCAACCGAAGTTGCTGTGACGAAATAGTCAGCCGAAGCCGCTGTGGAAAACAGTCAGCCGAAGCCGCTGTGGAAAACAGTCAACCGAAGTCGCTGTGGAAAACAGTCAACCGAAGTCGCTGTGACTGAAAATGTCAACCGAAGTCGCTGTGCAAGGTGGTAAGCAATATACCCACGGCACACTTTATACACCCCTCAATCACACTCCCACGACACACAAAAGGCGAATTCTCGTCTTGTTTGAACCTCCACAAGTATATCCAAACTTGGTATGCTTATGGAAATAATATTTTATACTAAATGAGAGTTCTATGCTTGTCTTGCATATGTTTTGTATGGCTCGTTGCTCGTTTTGCAATCTGCAGTATTACATGTGTTTGTGTGTTGTTGTGTGTTTGTTTAAATATGGTCACTGAGTATACTTGATGTGTGTTGTTGTTGTTTATTTTTATTCTTATCTATTATATTCGTATGTATGTAATATAAGCTACAACTGAGTCGTATTAATTTATAAAAGAAAATATGTATGAGTGATATGCTCGTTACATTCCGCCCTGCTTTGGAGAGCGGTGCTCTAGTGAGCTTAGCTTATTGTTTAGAGGATGGGCTCAGCGTTCTTTTCCATGAAAAAAAAATATATATATATATGAACTTGTATATAAATCTAAATTACTGTCCTACAGTTGAAAAATTTATGTACGTATGTGTATGTGTATATTTTTTTTACTCGGATAATAATAAAAATAATTCAATAATAATAAGGTACACGGTGGTTTAAGATAATTGTAATAATTTTTCGAAGTCCAGGCACCGAAGTCGAGCGTATTTCTTATTAAAGGTGCCTATACACTACATGTTTTTTACATTGCTTCTGAAAAATTTTAGATAATTCGGTAAAAACATGTAGTTGGTGACCTCAAAAACTTTGCTTGTGTAAAATACACAAGCAAAAATATAAGATATAAAAATATAGAGATATATAAGATATAAAAATATAAGATATAAGATAAATAAATATATATATACAAGTACACCAATACATCCATCGTGCTTCGTTTATACTGCGACAGCATTTATTATTGGCTTAGTATAATGCATGCCACGAGAGTACATTTAAAAAACATGACTTATTTACATTTCAAGACTGCTTACGCAGGCCACTAATATGTATATATTGTTACGTTTAAATTTTATTAAGCGTGTGAGTTCTTTTGATTGCTCAAAAATAAAAATAAATAACAACACGATTTTCTTATTTGCAACTGAACTTGCTTTTATTCTTGACTAAACGAATTACAACTTGTCTTTTCTTATTTACTTCTTAACGTTATTATCCACCGCACGAGGTCTTTTACTTTCAACGATATTCACTCTAATCACAGATATAAGCTACTAATTTCCAATTAGTACTGACTGACTTCCCATTGGTTGCGTCGCCCTTTTTATACTGTGCACCAATACCACTAGAAGTTTCACGCATAGTTCAGACGATCATTATCATTTTAAATGTTGTTTACTAAGTGCCCAATTAAGTTCATGTGGTAACTATGTACATACATGTGTATATGCAAATTAAAATTTAATTATTTAGTTTCATTAAAAAAAATTATTTTATGTTGACTTTCTCAGTCAACATCTCAAACCAAACTTAAAATTATTTTACTAAAATTCATTCTTATATTTAATTAGATTATTCTTCTTTACAGCAAAAAGTATCATTTTTATTTTCATTTAATTTTGCTTGTTTGGCGAATATTTGCAAAATGTTGCAAACATTCATTCAACAGGTAGAAACATTACACCGTTCATATTTAGCAGACATAACGTCAGCATAATTTTATGTTTTATTTAAAAATAAAAAATTCATATCTTAACTCCTCCCCCTGTAAAATCAATCGTCCCGATTGTTAATAAACTGGAAGGTCATTGACACTTCGAAATTCCTCAAGGACTGTAGCTTTTGGTTCAGGTCCTTCATTTATTATTGCTGTTACATTAAGATCAGTATTAGATTTTTTGCTTTTAAATTTGTAAATTGTGAAAAGAAAACTGAAAATTAAAATCGCAGTCAGGGCTAAATTTAATGAAAACATTATGTTCCCTTTTGTTGATACTAAGTCGATCTCTTCGACGTTGGTGGTCTGGAGTTCTTTTATCATTTCCAGTGAAAGGACCTCTTGTTTCGAAGAATTAGCATTAGTAAGCTGTAATACAGCTGGAAGTGGTTTTAATGTTGTCATTTCTTTTGATATGAATGTTTTATTTTCTACTGTGATTGTGTCGTTATGGAATTTTATTAAATATGTTCCCGATAGTTGATCTGATTTATTTCCTGATACTTCCAAAAATCCTTCAAAATCAAAATATCATGCCTTGATACAGTTCTTGTACTGAAAGTACGTGCTGATTATTAATTGTTATGCAATCATGCTTTTTGCTGTTTAGAAGTGGTGTTATACAATTTGTTTCACTTATGTCTAGTAAATTATTTTTATTACAAATAGATAACTCGTTAATTTGGTTACAATTATTTTTAACTTCATAGAATTTATTCTGACATTTTACAATTTCTTCCGAATTGATTTTTACAATAGTTTGGTACTTTTTAACAGGTTTAACAAGTATCTTTTCGCAAATATCTTTATCTATTGCCGGTAAATTTATAATATATAGAATTGTTGATTCGTCTGTTGCTATTCTAATCGTTGCAAATCCTAAAGCTTCCTCTAAATCATTATATGGAAACTTTTCAGAATCCAAAAATGTTTTTGCCTCATAAATCTTCCTTTCAGAAAGTATAAATGAGTTTATCACTCCTACCTTTGCCCATTGCAAAGCGTATTCAATGTTCATCAATTCGTCTCTAATGATCTTCACCTTGTTTGTAATATTATCTTCTATTGTTTTTTGAATCTGTTAAAATGATTGTACCGTTTTCAGAATTTGATTAGTGGTATTAGTCAGTATATTAATTCTGTCGATAGAGTCTTTATTAATAATTCTCTGTCGTTCATTGTTTCTAAGAAGGCCGTTCATTTCGTTTACTACTATTTCATGATCTTCGTGGTCCGGGGTTCCGGCTATCCATTTCCATATTGTTCCTATGGCATCTATTGAACGCTTATTTCTTGGTTTCATTCTTTTTAATTGATTTTTAATTTGAGTGATATCATGAAGAAGGTATGGTAAGTTTGTGCTATTCTTTAACAATTTGTTTTGTATATCAAAGTTCAAGTCGTTAACTGTTCGTTCGTAATCGGTTAAGTTTAATACGTGAATGAGTTTAAAGTTTCCGTTTTGTAATCTAATTTGTCCTAAATGGATCGAAATTAATTGTGAATTAGTATAGTCCAATATTTGTACCTCGGTCTGACAAGCAGTACAAAATGCCAGTAGCAATATAATAGTAAAAATCATTTTCTGCAAAAAAAAAAAGGAAAAAGAAAAAAATGTAGTAAATATTCAAGTCTTTATATTATCCTTATGGATGATCCTGTTACGAGACTGGACGCGGACTTTGTTCCCTAAATCTTCCTGGACTATTTGTTTTTTAAATCGGGGTGAAAGCTTGTTACGCTGCCCAATTATTTTTTCATAGATAATATCCCCCGTTTGGTATGTCTTCACACCATTAGAGTTGCTTCTTTCAAGCATTTTCTCCTGTGCTTTTTTTAATGTATCATGCAAGTTATGTGGAACTTTATTAAAGAAAATGTCCGCTGGTTTATTTCCTATAACGGAATGTATTGTATGGTTGTATTGTTGAGCTGCCCTATAGAAGGCCTCTGTATCATCGATTAAATGAAATTCTTCTTTCAAACATCTGGCTATTTCAATAATAGTAGAATTGACTCTTTCAATCTGTCCATTTGTTGTACTATGACGAGGTGTGCAATAATAAAGTTCTATTTTTAATCGCTGCATTAGCGCTTTAAACTGAGGTGACGTAAATCCAGGTTCGTTATATAAAGTGAGTTTTTTTTGCTTCTAGGAAATTCTGCAAAACGTCTAATACCTTTTTTATTTTATAATATTATAAAATAAAAAAGAAATTTTGAATACGCATCAATGCAAGTTATAAATTTAAGATTTTGAGCATAAAATATATCAATGTTGAGGCATTCTCCCTCTTTGCTTGGAATTGGAGCCTCTCCGATTCCTACTCTTTGTGGGTGCCTATTGTATTTCGTTTTGTTGGAGATTTCACAGTGTCTTATAAATTCCTTAAAGTGATTTAACATTTTGGGCCAGTAATATTGTTTGTAAATTTGTTTATAGTTTTCCTTAGAATTTCTATGGGCACGAATGTGTGTTTGCTGGATTATAGCTTCTTGATCATCGAGATTAGGTACGTCAATAGGAAATATCTTTGTGAAAATAAATTTATTTGTAAAAACACCTTTAATAGTTTCTTTAAAGTCGAAAAGATCCTCCAACGTGCAATGTATTGCAGTTACCAATTTAGGTTGGAGAAATTCCAAAAGAATTGTTTTTAAATTTTCCCTAGTATCATATTCAATTATATGCCTAGTTCTTCCAAAATTTACTACTGATTCGTGTATGGTAAAGTTAGCTTTAGTCAGAAGAATTTGTTGCTTAAATTCATTCAATGGCTTAGAGGATTCAGGTATATTAAATTCATCACTACTTTCCACTGAATGCTGAGTACTATGTAATGATTCGCTATCAGAAATATTGTTTAGTATCTGTCTTGAAAGTGCGTCTGCTACCGCATTTTGTGTTCCTGGTTTGTACACAATCTTTTTTGAAAACTCCTCAATGAAGGCATGCCATCTTTTCATTTTGGCATTGGGATTTCTAGTTGATACCGCAAATGTTAAGGGTTGGTGATCAGTATGAATCTCTAAATTCGATACACCATATAAATAATTCCTAAGTGTCTTTAATGCCCACACTATAGCGTACAATTCCTTTTCATTTGTAGCGTAATTTTTTTCGGTGGAATTAAGGGTTTATGAAATAAATGTTATAGGTTTCCCGTTTTGTCTTAATACAGCTCCTATGGCAACATTCGATGCATCCGTTGTCAAAATAAACTTACTATTAAAAACAGGTTGCACCAATTCCACTTGATCTATCAGTAATGTCTTTACTTTATTGAAGGCTGTAATTGCTTCCTTGTTCAATTGAATCTCAGTTTTTTTTGACATGGTTTGCGATACCCTTCCATTTTCTCCCGATAGGTAAACTGTTAGTGGTTTGGTAACAAGTGCGTAATTTTTTTTAAATTTTCTATAGTATCCCGACATCCCTAGAAAGCTTCTAAGTTGACGCAAGGTAACTGGTAAGGGGTAATTTTGTAGTTTCAATTTTTTTAGGATCAGTTTTTATAACATTATATCCTACTATATATCCCAAAAATTCAACTTCTTCCTTATAAAATTCGGATTTTTCCAGTGAAATTTTCATATTTGCCTCCTTAAGGGTTTCTATTATTTTTGTAAGGTGATTGGTATGTTCCTCTATTGACTTAGAGAATACAATTATGTCTTCTATATAGACATGACAAAATTTACCTATATAATTCCTAAGAATATCATCCATTGCAGCCTGGAAAATACCTTGAGCATTCTTCAGCCCAAATGGCATTCTTAAAAATTCATATTTCCCGTTGTTCACAGAAAAAGCTGTTTTGATAATGTCGAGATAATGTGGAGAAGTACTTGGCCTTCCCCAGATTCGATAAAATAACGTTGCAGTCAGGAATGGGGTAATTCACTGCAATTGTCTGTTCATTTAATTTTTTGTAGTCAATGACCATCCGCAATTTTGATGATGCATCTTCATTCGTTCCTTTTTTTGGTACAATCCAAATTGGTGAATTGTACGGACTTCTACTTGGACGAATAATGCCGTCGTCCAATAAATTCTGTATTTCTTTATTTACAAACGCATTAAGAGACAGTGGGTATGGATATTGCTTACTCCATATAGGAGTTCCAGCAATTGTATTAATCTCTGCTCTTACGTCTGTTCTAAATGGCAATCTCATATTTATTCTAGAATGGAGCTTTCTAATTTCTCCATTAATTTTCCGCTTCAAATGTTCAATTTCTTCATTTTGCTTTATATAATTAATATTTTCAATTTGTTCTCCGTCTTCGGAGATGATATCCCTATAATTTTCTTCCATTTCCGCTTTTTTAAAGTTTAGAAACTTTTCACAGTAATCTCCACTTTTCAAAGTTCCGTTTTCGAAATCTAGCACAATGTTTGCTTTTCTCATAAAATTGTACCCTATCAAAATATCAGCTTCGAGATTTGAAATTTCATAGAATCTTTCTTTTATTCCAAATAGTCTTGCTTCGCTAAAATAATTAATAATAGTGAATCCATTTATTCTTTTCACTCTTTTTCTTACAACTAATTCTTGCCTTTTCCTAAAAACATTTGGGTTGCAGTAGCAACTGGTAGCACCACTGTCAATTAGTATGCTATACATTCGTCCGGATTCTCCTCTTTTTGTGATGTAGGGCAATCCGGTGTGATTTCTAAAAAAGATTTCTCATTTAAATTATTTATTCGTTGTGCCTTATGTTGCGGCTGATAACTAAATTGGGCGCTTGGGCGCTGGCGTTTAATGCCTTGCTGAAAGTTATTATGGTCATAACTATTGGAATTATTTAAATTTTGTCTCTGTGGAAAATTAATATTATTAAAGGGTGGTCTATAGTTAAAACCATTATTAAGAGGTTGCTGTGTCCTCTGCGGTATGTTGGCGGAGTTGTCTAATTCCATAGGTACTGGTTTCGTATTAATTTGTCCATTTTGAATAAAATTGGATCTTGGAATATTCCTTTCATTGCTTTGAGGGAAACGCAGTATATTGTGATGTTGTTGGTTAGAGTTCATGCTAGATGCTCTATTGAATTGAAGTGCAAAATTTGCACGTATGTTATTCGACTCTAATTCCTGGGCCTTTGCCAGGGCATTAGGAATGTCAGTTGGAGATAAAGAGAATAAAATATTAGCCAATGGCGGATTCAATCCAGTTATAAAAACTCTCAAGGCGTATTGTCTATTTTTCTTCTTTAACTCGTTTGTCAGTTCAGAACTCAAACCATGTGTCATAATGGTTTTGTTAATTAATGCAGTTAACTTTTTCTTAACTTCATTGTAATAATCGAGAATTGTTAAGGAGCCCTGTCGCATGATGCTAAGTTCTTGTTCAATGATATGAAGTGGTCTTTTATCTGAATAAGCAAAATCTAAACGACTAAGGATGGCTTCAAGGTTCAAAACTGTACCGTGGTTTGTAAGTATGTCATTCGCTTCGTCAGTGATCTTGTTTCTCAAAATTGTTAATGCTGCGTAATATCTACGACTTCCTCTTGTATATAGACTCATAGAATTGTTTGCGGCTTCTCGCCAACTAACATATGATGTTTTGCCATGAAATATTGGCAATGGTTTCACTACATCTAACGTTTCCTCACAAAGAATTCGTTCGTCAATCTGTTCGACTCTATATTCCTTAACTGTATCTATACTGGTTAATTGTTGGAGGTTCCTAGTTAAATCATCTACTTTTCTAAGCAAAGGGCCTGTCTCTATTGCCTCTTTTATTAAATCTCTTATTTGTTTCTTTTGCATTTCTGTCAGTCATTGTAAGTGTCCTATTCAGTCGGTCGGTTAAAGTGTCAATTGTGTCTTCCGGCATTACAAATTTTTACAATCTTTTAAAAAAATTTTAAGCACAAATTTGATTTTATTTAATATATAAGTATCCAACAATTAAATAATGATAATAATTATAATAGTTATATTAAATACTCTTACATAAAATCTATGGATCGCTGGTATCACGCTGCTAATGTTGTCCTCGAATGTTGTTGAATTTCTGGTAACACGTCTTCCTTTTGGAATTTTTGGATACTTCTTCTAGTTGTATTTTGTCTGTTGTGTTCACAAGTTTTACAATGTTCCAAGTTGTTTATTTCGTATGTGTTTTATGTTCACAATTTTCAAAAAAAATTTTTAAGTTCTGTTATTTTCAAGTTACAGTTCACAGTTTTAATTGTTTTTTTTTCTGTACGTTTTGCATTAGACACAAATTTTTAAGCACAATTTTATTCATCAATTGGTAGTTCAATTATTGTTTGATAGCACAATAACACGTAACATTTGTTAGAAAATTTTTTCCATTAAGTTCACCCCTTTTTTTAGTTACAATTCTGCAATTAAGCTTATATTTCTTTATCTTATGTGATTTTTTCACAACAACAATAACAAATATTTTATGTGTTTTTAAACAAATTAATTTTTTAATTTTTTCCCTTTATTTCAAGGTACTTATTTTTTAGTTTGTGGACCGAAACCGTTCCTTACTTTGTTTTTCAGGATATAATTGCGATTTGCGGTGCCCCACGTTGGGCGCCAATTAAAATTTAATTATTTAGTTTCATTAAAAAAATGTATTTTATGTTGACTTTCTCAGTCAACATCTCAAACCAAACTTAAAATTATTTTACTAAAATTCATTCTTATATTTAATTAGATTATTCTTCTTTACAGCAAAAAGTATCATTTTTATTTTCATTTAATTTTGCTTGTTTGGCGAATATTTGCAAAATGTTGCAAACATTCATTCAACAGGTAGAAACATTACACCGTTCATATTTAGCAGACATAACGTCAGCATAATTTTGTGGGAAAGAATTTATGTTTTATTTAAAAATAAAAAATTCATATCTTAACTTGCATACGTGTGTACATCATTAACTAAGCAATGCGTGGTGGTTGTTTAAGCGGCCCATACACTACAACAGCATGCACGCACAATCAAGCGATTGAGCATTCATGCTCGGAGCACACATTATACCAACAAGCTGGTACAATATTCATTTTTTACAAAATTGCGGTAAGGGTGGTTATGAATAGTGACACAGTTTTTGCTACAATTTATTTATTTTTTTCAGTCTATGGACAAAAAAATTCTTACAATTACTATTGGTATGTTGTTAAAATTAGCAGCTATGTATAACTAAAGAGGTAAAATTCTCTTTTCCATTGAAAAAAATTATATTTCAATAAATTATATTTTTAAATACATGTTTACTCCATGAAAACTTTGCTCATCTGAGCTAATTTCACCATATACTACACCAGCAAGCTTGTACCATCAGCAAAATATCAAACTCTATTTGACATCACTACAGCAACACGTACAATCATACAAAATGCCCATACACGACCCAACCGCTGGCACAAACACTTGATTGCACATGCATGGTGTTGTAGTGTATGGGGCGCTTTACCTTTTGCCTTTCGTTTGAATTGGCATGTATGTATGTGTGTAAATATGCGAATCTTCTTAATAAGCAGACGCTTTTTGTTGTTGCTTTTGCTTGTTTACGTGTTAAGCGGGCCATACACTACAACAGCATGCATGCGCAATCAAGTGTTTGTACCAGCGGTTGGGTCGTGTATGGTAATTTTGTGTGATTGTACGTTTTGCTGTAGTGATATCAAATAGAGTTTGATATTTTGCTGATGGTACAAGCTTGCTGGTGTTGTGTATAGTGAAGTTAGCTCAGATGAGCAAAGTTTTCATGGAGTAAACATGTATTTAAAAATATAATTTATTGAAATATAATTTTTTTCAATGGAAAAGAGAATTTTACCTCTTTAGTTATACATAGCTGCTAATTTTAACAACATACCAATAGTAATTGTAAGAATTTTTTAAATGCATGTTTACTCCATGAAAACTTTGCTCATCTGAGCTAATTTCACCATATACTACACCAGCAAGCTTGTACCATCAGCAAAATATCAAACTCTATTTGACATCACTACAGCAACACGTACAATCACACAAAATGCCCACACAAAATGCCCAAGTAGCATACCAAACTACATGTTGTTTTTTGTTTTGTAAAATTGTTGTACTGATAAGGTCACCTGATACTGAACCGCCTTGACCACCCTCTAACAAATGTCTGGCAGAGACATGCGCCGAGCGATTTTGTCGGCGGCGGCTGGCTCATAAAAAATTATCGGCTGCGGCTGAAAATCTGCTGTCAGCCGGCTGAAACAACTTCAGGTTTAATCATAGAGAAATTCAAATATAATATGAAACAATCAAATTAAATTAAAAAATGTAATAGGAAAGAAGTAAATTCAGTTCATAGATTCAAACACAGAGGGTATACAAAGATGTCACGAGACGGAAGATAATTTGTGTTTTTGGAGGTCTCGCTCACTCTGTCAATGCTATTCTTTAAAGCTTCTTTCCTGCTGGTGTAATTTTTTAGCTTAATTTCATTTTATGCTTTGTAACTGCATTCACTTTGCTATTTTTGTAAATAAATGGTAAAAATTTACATTTTTCAATGAAAATGCTTCAAATGAGATGCAATAATATTAAAATAAGTGTCACACACCACTTCTTAAACTTACCAAAACAAACGAATATAAATGAAATTAATCCTTTAAATCATTAAATACTTTATTTAAAGTATACAAAACAAAATACAATCAGAAAAACTACAATTTATTAAAAACGATTGAAAATCACGTCCGCACTCATCAGCTGCCTGTTAATTCATTAATTCTCTTTTTCATCGTTATTCGCAACCAGCCTGCAACATTAATAACAAGAACCTACACGGTTGTATTTTAGGGAGGTATCGCTGACAGTTCGGCCAATCCTGATCTGGGATCGTCCTCGATTCCGTTGTCACCATCACCTTCAAAATCGAGTTCGGGTATATTACAGCACCAAGGCTTTATTTTGTCAGAAGCGTAAACAGAGCAGAATTTTCTGGACGTAATTTGCAGTCCTGGTAAATCTTCGATAAGATACCGATCCTTGTCGAGAATTTTGGTGATTATATAAGGACCTTTGTATTTAGGCTCAAGTTTTCTGGATTCACCCGTTGCTGAAAATTCATTTTCGATGACCACTAGATCGCCTGTTTTATACAAAGTAGGCTTAGAATGTTTATTATCGAATCGTGCCTTCCATTTCTGCTTCTCGTGGGCAATATTAGCACTTGCAAGGACGCGTTTGTCGCTACTAGGCGTAGAAATTTCGTTTTCTGACTTCTCGTCATGAATTGCAGCGATAATGTAATTTTGAACGATGTCGATCAGTTTAAAATCGAATACCAATTCATTTGGACTAAACCCAGAAGTTGTATTCTCTTGCGAGTTGACACTCCACTGAAGATCCCTTAAGCAAAGGTCCCAATCGCCTTTATTTGTTGTGGCGGTTCGTAAAAACGATAATATTGTAGCGTTGGCCCTTTCCACCTGACCGTTGGCTCTGGGTGTGCGTACAGCCGTTTTTATATGTTTGATGTGGTTCTGCTCACAAAAAAGTTCAAAGGCATTGGACGTAAAGGCGGTACCACGATCGGATACGATAACTTTCGGCAAAACAAAATAACTCGTCATCTCATTCAGTGCCGTTACGACTGGTTGTGTTTTTGTTGGTTTTACGAACTTCACGATCAAAAACTTGGTAAAAGCATCTGAAATCGCTAATACGTGAGTATGTCCGCGTTTGCTGCGAATAAAGGGGCCTAAGTGGTCTATATGTACTTTCCGGAAAGGTACAGGCTCAATTTCGTCCACATATAGCTGTCCTTCGGGCATGCCAGATTTTGCTCTGTTGTAGCAACAGTCGACACAAGACGCTATGTAATTCTTGACATACTTCCGCATTTGCGGGAACCAGAAATTTTGACTAATACGTTGGATAGTCTTATCTAGCCCAAAATGACCCATTTCATCATGACAGGATCTAACAACTCTCCAACGAACTGACTTGGGTACGACAAATCTTACAATACCGTTTTCCTTGCGATAAAGACGTTTATTTATCAGACAATATTCTTGTCTGATCTGTTTACTTTGCGGTGACTTTTTCATGCAATTCAATACGGAAACAATATTCAGTAAAGCGGGGTCCTGCACCTGCATGGTAAACAGCCAGTCTTCCTCGGAAATGTTTAAACTCATTATTCGGTCGACCTGCCCGATTTGAGAAAAGGTAGGGTCGGGAGCACGACTCAGTGCGTCCACGTGACCCATACTTGTACCCGGACGATATACTATCTCACAATCATAGTCGAGAATATTTATCCACCAACGTGCTATTTTACGTACCATCTCCTTATTTTGTTTCGTCTGCGCAATCGCTGAGCAATCGGTCACTAATCAGAAGGGCTTACCCAAAACATATATACGAAATCTCTCAAGCGATTCTACCACAGCTAACGTTTCGAGCTCATAGCTATGGTAATTTGATTCTGCTGGAGTACAATGGCGACTATAATAACAAACAGGCTTGAATGACTTACCATCAGATGACTGGAGTAGGACACCAGCTATGCCCACTGCACTGGCGTCGGTATGTACTTCGTGTTTATCGTGAAAATTATAAAGACACAATACCGGACGACTGGAAAGTACTTTGATTAATTTTTCAAAAGCCTTTTGTTGAATCTCACCCCATACAAACTGGTTTTCTTTACGTAACAAACTGGTAAGAGGCTTAGAAATGATCGAATAGTTTTCGACAAACTTTCGGAAAAATCCGGTGAGACCAAGAAATCGTCTGACTTCAGTAATATTTGTAGGAGGTACGTAATTTATGATGGCGCTTATTTTGTTGTCTCCAGGTGATATACCATCTTGGCTCACCTTTGTCGAGCCGTAGTGTTAAACCTGCCTCTCTAAGTATCTCCAAAAACGTATTTAATCGTTGCAAGCCTTGATCAAGAGAGTTGCTAGGAATGATCACATCATCCAAGAATGCCAGCACTTCGCCTGGATTCATTTTGGATATTAAAGAGTTCATAACGCGCTGAAACACGGCTGGGGCGTTCACTAGGCCAAACGGCATTCTATTATATTCATAGTGGCCCTGCGTGGTCACGAATGCTGTGTACTGCTTCGAGGCTTCTTCCATTTTAATTTGGTGGTAGCCCATTCGTAAGTCCAGTGACGTGAAATATTTATTACCGGCCAGCTGCGCAAACTGCTCCTCTAAATTTGGCATTGGAAATGGTATTTTAACTGTGATACGATTTACCGCCCGAAAATCCACACACAATCGGTGCTCATTATTTTTCTTTTCTGCCAGGACTATACCTGAAGCGTATGCTGAATTTGAAGGTCTTATTATGTTGGCATCCAACAGCTCTTTAACCAGTTTATCTACCACAGGCCGTTTAGAAAATGGTAATCGATAGGGTTTCACGTTTATTGGAATGTCGGACGTAAGTTTTATATCCATATTTAGGAGGTTGCACTCACCCAAATCCTGTGAGCTATCAGCAAAAGTTTCTCGATGTTTGTTTAACACATTCAGGATCTTGGTCATATCATCTTTACTCTTTTCGTCGTTAGTGCATATCGCCATAATTCTCTCCAAACGACAAGACTCACCTTCTATTACCAAACGGCTACCCTTCTGGCACAAAACATCTCTACCGAGTAATATGTTTTCACATATGAGATCATCGCTTACAGTCAGCACATCCACGTTATGAGGTATATCATCAATAATGATATTGAGTCGTAATTTACCCAGACTTTCATATTCGCCATTAGCAAAACCTCCTAAAAATACCGAACATGGCTCGGGCGTGCCCAAACTGGTTGCAAAATTTTTGCGAATAAGTGTACATTTACTTCCAGGATCAACAAAAGCATTTGTTGTAATACCATTGACAATTATTTGCTTTATGATTTCTTGTGAAGTCATTTTCCCCTCACCGACAAGATTCACAGTCGGACGACGTTCTTCTTGTTTGCGTTTACCCGGACAATTTTCCGCTTGATGATTAGTACGACCACAGTTCGTACATCTCTGCTTACGTTGGGGTTCGGGACAATTTTTCGAATAATGCCCTATTTTATGACAATTATAGCACTTAACCGTGTAGTCATTTCGAATTTCGTTGATAAGTCAAGGGCGTTGTTATATTTGACTTTATTTTCGTTTGCTGCTTTACCTCGTTGTGCATACAAAAAGTCACAATATCGCGCAACAAATCGCTACAGCAGCAATAGTTGTTTGAAATTTTCATTTTCAGATCGGGTTCATTAATACCATTAATGACATGACGTGCTATAGCAGACTCTGACAGCCCACCTCTCTTACCTAGAGCTAGCATTCGGTAATAAAAATCCTGTGGAGTTTCATCACCATTACGTTTGGTACGTGACATCTTAACGTGAATGTCTGCTTCGTTTTCCACGTTTGGGAAATCATTAATAAATTTACTGACAAAATCTGGCCACGATCTGAATACTACTTCCAATGAATCGATCCAGTACTTAGCGGCACCCTGCATTTTCTGCTGAACGGCGAAAATTAAAACTTCATCGTTCCATCGATACGCGTTTCGCAAAATTTCGACACGATTTATAAATTGCCTTGCGCTTAGCGACGTTACGGACGTAGGGTTAAATTCTGGTAATAGCGATACCAGCTCTCGTACATTTCCATACGCATTGTAAGAATTGTCATTATGTTCTAAATTTCGTTGTGGATACATTTCGTCATTACGAAAATGTTCGATTGGAGTTGGTGGAATAGAAAACGTTACCTGCTTGTGAGGTGTAATACCCTGTGCACTGTACAAATTATTTTGATTAACGTTCGGCGTGCCATACGATTTGTTCATGCCAAAACTTGTCATGTTTTGTTGTTCATGATTACGTTGACAAACATTACCACAATATTGATTTGCATTAGCAGCAAAACTCATGTTCTTGCTTTGACGATTGTTTTCATAAATGTTTTTGTCGCAACAATGAACATCTACGTGTTGACGATCCTGTTCGTGCATGTCAGCATAGGTAAAACGATTACAATTGTTATTATCTACAAAAGAATTTGCAGATGTATATTCAACATGAGGACGATAATGATGGCTATCGTTAGCAACATTTTTCTGTGTAGCTAAACTTGAGACAGAAAACGAGCCCATGCTCGATGTACTAGCCACTTGTGGCTGAAATTCAAAATAACGATGGTTTGCTTGTTGTGCGTACATATTTGAGTCTGAAGTCGTATATGTAGCAACATTTTGCGTTCGCAATGTTTGAAATGTTGAAGGCGTTGTCAAGCACTGTTGGCTGTTGTTGTTTTTAGGTGACTCGATGAATGTTGTACATATTGGACGTGTTGTATAGATCATCGAATCTGATGACGTTGTGATTGGCAGAGACAACGTGTGCGGTATTTGCGTCGCGTTTAATTCAAATGTCGAAGAAGTGGTATGCGTTGATGACGTAGGGGATGAAATTCCCGATGGGTTGAAGTTACATCTGACAAACGATGTCTTGTTCAAACCCTCCTCTAGGCGATCAATTAAGTCGTTCCGGCTTCCATTCGTTGGCAAGCCAGCCGTTTTACACTTTTTACGCAGTGTATTAATCTTCATGTTGTGAAAGCTCGGCATTCTGCTGTATCTGCAACAATTTCGTATTGGCTCCTGGGTAATCCCACTTCTGAAGTTGTCACACACCACTTCTTAAACTTACCAAAACAAACGAATATAAATGAAATTAATCCTTTAAATCATTAAATACTTTATTTAAAGTATACAAAAAAAAATACAATCAGAAAAACTACAATTTATTAAAAACGATTGAAAATCACGTCCGCACTCGTCAGCTGCCTGTTAATTCATTAATTCTCTTTTTCATCGTTATTCGCAACCAGCCTGCAACATTAATAACAAAAACCTACACGGTTGTATTTTAGGGAGGTATCGCTGACATAGGTAATAAGCTATTTCGCATTGTTTTTTGATTCAACACAACAAATTCTTTCATTTAATTTTGTAAAGTTGTGTATTTCATTTACTTGTTTAAATGTATTTCAGTTTATGCTTTGTGGTATTATTTGCTGTGTGACTTTTGTAAACAAAAGGTAAAAAATTAAAAATGTTCAATGAAAATGCTTAAAGTTAAACCAGTTATCATTAGCAACAAAATTTTAATCACTTTTTAATACCAATAATCTATTTCACATTCTATCTTTTAATTCAATTCAACAAATTCTTTAATTTAATTTTGTAAATGTGTATGTATGTATGTATGTACACGTGCTCGTTTCACAAAATACAGATTTTCTCTTTTTTGTTTTGATTATTTTTTAAACATTTTAATAACAAATATACTACAGCTGTCTCTTTCTCGCAGTTTTTTTAAAACTCGTGGAAAAAAGAGAAAAGTATATTGTATTTGATACTGTAGTGTATTACTACTTTCCAATTAACACAGCTAATAACAATTTATTGCACTAGAAAGAAGTATCAAAACAATAACGCCGACAAAATTTGAGGGAAAACGAGACAAACAGAAAAATTCCCTTATTTTCCGTCCCGTGTCACTTCTGTATGTTTTGTAATATTATAGCCAGCTCAGAAAATTATGATGCCAATACAAATTCTGTATGAGATATGACAATTTCTATGGTTGCAATGCTTATAAGTATGTTATTTTCATATTTAGTTGTTTTTAAGTTTTATCTTTGTAAAAATCAAATTTTATATCTGAAAGTTCTGCAAGTTTCTTATATTAATTTATAAAATTTCTCCAGCTTTCAGTATTTTAAATTCTTAACATTTTCGTACTTTTAATCACCCGCGAATTACAAAAGCATCGCAGTCACCGACTGCTCCCAATGAAATAACACAAAAAAGCAGCAAACATCGATTTACACGAAGAAACATTGTGTATGGAAGCATGAAATATCCAAAAATGTTGATATTTGAGAAATTGTAACTAGCAACATTGCTACAAAATATTCCAATATTTCAGTGATATATATCTTTACCTTAATACAGAAAGGACTTAACTCTTAATTTTTTGGAAATCGAGAATTTTATATACACACATATATATGATATATCGTCGGGTGGTTTACGGCATAGTATATTAAAAATACATACCATAAGCACCTGGCATATTATCTATCGAAATATACAAGGAACTCAATTTCAGAAATATAATGTAGTTGGAAAAAATTTTACAAATTTAATAAATTCAAAGCTATAAATTATTTTTAAGATACTGTTACGTAAAAAGATTCCTACAGGGTTAATGCAAAGAACTATCTAGAAGTATTTAACTAAAGCAACAAACGTACACACATATTCACGTGCAAGCACTATAGCAACAACAATTGTGTACAAAGCTACAGACATACACGTATACAAATAAAAGTGCGAGCACTTATGATAACAACCCTGTACTAAAAATAGCACACTGCACTACCAACATACAAGTCGTTACTTTGAAAATTCAAAGATTAACGGCCAATCGAATCACCTACAAACATCTAGAAACGGCGACATGAATTTTCCCCAGTATGCTAGAAGACTGTTTGAACATCTGGCTACCAATAAACAAACACGTCTATACGGCCATATCGTTTCTTATGTGTTGGTCTTTACTAAGTACATGAATGCATGTTGCCACACCATCTGCTTGCGAATATTCTAGATCCGGTGTTGGTTGTATAAAAAGGGCTGCCATATGCGAGAAGTGAGTCAGTAGTAATTGGAATTTAGTGGAGTGAACATCGTTGAAAGTAAAAGACATCGTGCCGTGGATAATAACGTTCAGAAGCAAATAAGAAAACACAAGTTGTAATTGGTTTAGTCACAAATAAAAAGGAAGTTCAGTTGCAAATAAGAAAATCGTCTTGTTATTTATTTTTTATTTTTGAGCAATCAAAAGAACTCACACGTTTAATAAAATTTAAACGTAACATTTGGTGTCAGAAGTGGGATTGCAAAATTAAAATAAAAATAATTAATTAATCAGAGAATAATGAATTTTTAATACAAGAAGAAAGAAAATCGACAATGAAGTTCGAAGACCTAAAAGTGGAGCAACTCAAAAAGGAATTGAGTAAGTGTGACCTGCCGACAACGGGTAATAAGGCAGAACTTCAAAGGAGACTGATAGATGAATTCAAGCGTCGTGGCGTTGACATAGCAGCGTACGAATTTGAAGAGAAATATGAGATGGAAGAAACGTCTGCTCCTTCTACTAGTACTCCAACCAGTACAGACATCAGCGCAATGTTTGCTGCCATAATGAGCAAAATGGATGACAGATTTCAGGAGCTTTCTAGAGCTAATGCTGAGATGAAGGCTGAAGTTAAAGCCACAAATAAGAAACTCCAAGAAATGTCTGAGGGCTTATATAGAAAAGTAGACGGCATTAAAGTACAAGTCAGTAAATCAGACAAAAAGATTTCTGACTTGGAGCAGATCAACGATGAAATTTCTGGCAATGAAGAAAATGTTGAAGAAATCAACAGCGAAGTGAATGAAGCTCGTGACCTACAACATAGTCAAGCGGTCAGTGAAACAGTGGAACAAGCAATGGGTGAAATAGTCTCGCTTGCTCAGGATAACGAAATTGCTACAGCATACAAAGCGAGCAGCGTAAAAGCAGCAAGGAAGAAGAAGACAACTTTTGTAAGGAACCTCAAGCGTGTGGTAAGGCAAAGTCTAGTCGAGAAACAAAGTAGAGTCAGTGCAATAGGCCATAAGTGTGGAAGGAGTGGTCATCTCCAGTGTATGGTAAGGCAAGCTCTAGCCAAGGGGCAAGGTAGAGTCACAGCCAAAGGCCATAAGTGTGGAAGGAGTGGTCATCTCCAGTGTATGGTAAGGCAAGCTCTAGCCAAGGGGCAAGGTAGAGTCAGAGCCAAAGGCCATAAGTGTGGAAGGAGTAGTCATCTCCAAGGAATGGTAAAGCACGCTCTAGTCAAGAGGCAATGTAGACTCAGAGCCAGATGCCACAAATGTGGCAGAAGTTGTCATCTACAGCGTACGGCATGGCAAGCTGTAGTGGAAATACCAAGCAGATTCAGTACCAAGGGCTGCAAATGTGGAAGAACTTGTCATCTTCAGCGCAAGGCAAAGCAAGCTGTAGTGGAAACAGGAAGCAAAGTCAGTACCAAGGGCCACAAATGTCAACAAAGTAGTCACCTCCGGCGTATGGCAAAACAATTCCCAGTTGAAAGACGAAGCAGAGCCAGAGCTAAAGCCCACAAATATGGAAGAGGTAGTCGTCTACAGCGCAACTACAAGGCGTATAGAAAACGAAGAAAGAAACAGGCAGTGATGATGTGCCTATTCGGGACGAATAGGCTTAAGTGGGCGGCAGTGTTACGTAAAAAGATTCCTACAGGGTTAATGCAAAGAACTATCTAGAAGTATTTAACTAAAGCAACAAACGTACACACATATTCACGTGCAAGCACTATAGCAACAACAATTGTGTACAAAGCTACAGACATACACGTATACAAATAAAAGTGCGAGCACTTATGATAACAACCCTGTACTAAAAATAGCACACTGCACTACCAACATACAAGTCGTTACTTTGAAAATTCAAAGATTAACGGCCAATCGAATCACCTACAAACATCTAGAAACGGCGACATGAATTTTCCCCAGTATGCTAGAAGACTGTTTTAACATCTGGCTACCAATAAACAAACACGTCTATACGGCCATATCGTTTCTTATGTGTTGGTCTTTACTAAGTACATGAATGCATGTTGCCACACCATCTGCTTGCGAATATTCTAGATCCGGTGTTGGTTGTATAAAAAGGGCTGCCATATGCGAGAAGTGAGTCAGTAGTAATTGGAATTTAGTGGAGTGAACATCGTTGAAAGTAAAAGACATCGTGCCGTGGATAATAACGTTCAGAAGCAAATAAGAAAACACAAGTTGTAATTGGTTTAGTCACAAATAAAAAGGAAGTTCAGTTGCAAATAAGAAAATCGTCTTGTTATTTATTTTTTATTTTTGAGCAATCAAAAGAACTCACACGTTTAATAAAATTTAAACGTAACAATACATAAAAAACAGTTTTTCAGGCGAAAAATTATTAAAAATATATATCAATCGGCGGCTAATTTCCAGCCTGGCTCTCATCCGATCGACGCAGGTCTCTGATGACCAGTCCTTTGACTGCCCTACAAGAAACACAGAATATTAATTTAATTTAACACAGAATAATTTAATTTAACACAGAATATTAATTTAAAATGGAAATTAAAAGAAATTTTAATATACCAATATTTACGTTAGTATTGGTAAGCTCTAACTGGTTAGTGCTAACCGATATTTCCGTTAGCCTAACTGGTTAGTGCTAACCGATATTTTGGTAGTCATAACCTTATAAAAGGCATCAGAGTAAGCAGCACAAATATATATACATAGTCGGATGGAATTAATGAGATAGAGAGAGATGCAAAATCACATGTACACAAGAGTTTCGGTTAGTTTTTACATATTGCTCCTAATAAACTAATAGAAACTTTAACAGAGATACCAGTTAGCACAACCGGTTAAATGACAGGTCATTTAACTGGTAGTGTTCTTGTAGGGAGAATTGTGCAGATGAAAATCACATAGATGCGTATGCTCTTTCCTTAGTCGTCACCACAAAATATGTTGTTAGTCTATGACCACAGAGGATATACAGAGATGTCACGAGACGGAAGATAATTTGTGTTTCCAGAGGTCTCGTTCTCGCAGTCACTGCGCATTCTTTAACCTTCTTTCGTGGTTGCATTTTTTAGCTTAATTTCATTTTACGCTTTGTAACCTCATTCGCTTGGCGATGTTTGCAAATAAATGGTAAAAATTGATATTTTGAAATGAAAATGCTCCAAATGAGATATGCAATCATTTTAAAACATTTTTCTATTGCTTTTTTAATAGTAATAAGCTATTTGGCATTTTGTTTTTTGTTTCAACACATCAAATTCTTGCATTGAATTTTGTAAAATTGTGTACTTCGTTTACTTGTTCAAATGTATTTTCAGTTTATGCTTTGTGATCTCATTTGCTGTGTGATTTTTGTAAACAAAAGGTAAAAATTAAAATTGTTCAATGAAAATGCTTACAGTTTAATCAGTAATCATTTTTAAACAAATTTAAATCACTTTTTAATGCCATTAATCTATTTCACATTCTATTTTTTTAATTCAATTCAACAAATTCTTTAATTTAATTTTGTAAATGTGTATGTATGTATGTATGTATGTACACGTGTTCGTTTCACAAAGTACATATTTTCTCTTGTTTGTTTTGATTATTTTGTTAGCATCTTAATAACAAATATACTACAGTTGTCCCTTTCTCGCAGTGACTGCACCACAAATGATTTTAGCTTTTTGCATACGTCAGTTATTACAACTCTGGTCTACTTTGTGTCTATGACTAGAAATGAAAGACCGAAACTAACACAAACGAAATTTTTTCTCTAACCATTTGCAATAATTTTTCAATGAATTTAAGAGTGCCAGTAAATTGACTGGTAGAGATGACCGACATATTTATTAATTATAGTTGCTACTCTATAAAGGTGCCTATACACTGCATTTTTTTTAAATTGCTTCTGTCAAATTTTAGATAATTCGGTAAAAACATGTAGTTGGTGACCCCAAAAACACACAATATGAATTGAGTAGCCTATGCCCGAAAACTTGGTGAAAGCAAAAACAATGCAAATTTTCAATTAGAGCATAATCTATTTTCTTATGTTCACACATGTGTTTTCAAATGTCTATGCCATGTGAAAACATTTATCGACGGTTGAATGTCTCCGATATCATTAGCCGTCCGTCTAAAGTATTTGCATTAGTGATAAATTAATTATTTTTGATCGAATTTTAATAACAATGATATATAGTGTATAACAAGTGTTGATACAAGCTCCATATTTTGCAGATTAAAAAGAAAAAATTAAATGAATATTTGTGACGCCGGCACTTCAGTGACGTCTGACACACGTACATAAATGTTTTGGTAATTTTTTCACCAAGCCCCTAATTAACTAACTCGTGCCCAGGGACATGCGCCGAAGGGTTTTCATCGGCGGCGGCTGGCTCATAAAAATCATCGGCGGCGGCTGAAAATCGGCTGTCAGCCGGCTGACAACTTCGACCACGATGTGATACGAATATAATATAGAATACGACCGCAAGCAAAGGCAAAAAACAGCTGACACACTTTTCCAAATATTCTGAAGCCAATATTGTTTTGTGTGCCTTTATTACAAATCATATTATGTTATTCACAATTATTACATAAATTCATTAAATTTCTCCAGTCACATTTTTCGTCTTTTTTATTCACTCCTCACACTCACAGTTCTCAACGAAATATCGCAGAAAATGCAGTAGACGTCAATTCACACGTAGAAACACTGCGTTGGGAAACATAAAATATCAAAATATTTTGATATTTGAGAATCCAAAAACTAACAGAAGTTGCAACAACTTTGCTATACAAGATGAAACATTAAGTTTAACATGCCCGTTTCTACCAATGTTCCATCGACTATGACCTGGGGGGAAATCGCGGCACTAGTTATCGAACGCAATCACGAAATATTTGCATATAAACTCTATTGAAATATTTTTAATTTCCTGTCCTAGTTTCAAAAATTTTGTTACGTAAAAAGATTCCTACAGGGTTAATGCAAAGAACTATCTAGAAGTATTTAACTAAAGCAACAAAGGTACACACATATTCGCGTGCAAACAATGTAGCAAAGAACTAAATAAGCATGCGTAACACGTACACAAGCAGAAGCAACAACAAAAAGCGTCTGCTTATTAAGAAGCTTCGCATATTTATACACATACATACATGTCAATTCAAACGAAAGTCAAAAGGTAAACAACCACCACGTATTGCTTAGTTAATGATGTACACACGTATGCATATACACATGTATGTACATAGTTACCACATGAACTTAATTGGGCACTTAGTAAACAACATTTAAGATGATAATGATTGTCTGGACTATGCTTGAAACTTCTAGAGGTATTGGTGCACAGTATAAAAAGCGCGACGAAACCAATGGCAATTCAGTCGTGAATAAGTCAGTTGTGAAGTTCAGTTGTGTTGTGAACGAACAAGTCAGTAGTAATTGGAATTTAGTGGACTGAACATCGTTGAAAGTAAAAGACATCGTGCCGTAGATAATAACGTTAAGAAGTAAATAAGAAAAGACAAGTTCTAATTGGTTTAGTCAAGAATAAAAGGAAGTTCAGTTGCAAATAAGAAAATCGTGTTGTTATTTATTTTTATTTTTGAGCAATCAAAAGAACTCACACGTTTAATAAAATTTAAACGTAACATTTGGTGTCAGAAGTGGGATTGCAAAATAAAAATAAAAATTAATTAATTAGAGTATAATGAATTTGTAATACAAGGAAAGAAAATCTACAATGAAGTTCGAAGACCTAAAAGTGGAGCAACTCAAAAAGGAATTGAGTAAGTGTGACCTGCCGACAACAGGTAATAAGACAGAACTTCAAAAGAGGCTGATAGATGAATTCAAGCGTCGTGGCGTTGACATAGGAGCGTACGAATTTGAAGAGAAAAATGAGATGGAAGAAGCATCTGCTCCTTTTAGTACTCCAACCAGTACAGACATTAGCTTAACTTTGGCCAGCATGCTGGAGGCAAACCTAGAGACAATTCTTGGCCAAATAGTTGAGGGATTTGACAAATGGATAGTTGAAATGAAAGCTGACAACAAGAAATTTTTGGAAACTATTAGAGCCAACAACGAGAGAGTTTTAGCTGAAGTTAAGGCCACAAATGAGAAACTTCAAGAAATGTCTCAGGGCTTATATAGAAGAGTAGACGGCATTAAAGTACAAGTCAGTAAATCAGACGAAAAGCTTTCTGACTTGGAGCAGATCAACGATGAAATTTCTGGCAATGAAGAAAATGTTGACGAAATCAACAGTGGTCAGTGTCAACAAGTTGGAAATGGGCGAAGTTTGTCAGAAGTCTCCAGCGAAGCGAATGAAGCTCGTGACTTGGAAGATAGTCAAGCGGTCTGTGAAACAGTGGAACAAGCTATGGGTGAAATGGTTTCGCTTGCTCAGGGTAAAGAAACTACTACAGTAAACAAAGAGCGCAGCATATAAGCAGCAAGGAAGAAGAAGGCAACTTTTGTAAAGAACCTCAAGCATGTGGTAAGGCAAAGTCTAGTCGAGGAACAAAGTAGAGTCAGTGCAATAGGCCATAAGTGTGGAAGGAGTGGTTATCTCCAGTGTATGGTAAGGCAAGCTCTAGCCAAGGGGCAAGGTAGAGTCAGAGCCAAAGGCCATAAGTGTGGAAGGAGTAGTCATCTCCAGGGAATGGTAAAGCAGGCTCTAGCCAAGGGGCAAGGTAGAGTCAGAGCCAAAGGCCATAAGTGTGGAAGGAGTAGTCATCTCCAAGGAATGGTAAAGCACGCTCTAGTCAAGAGGCAATGTAGACTCAGAGCCAGATGCCACAAATGTGGCAGAAGTTGTCATCTACAGCGTACGGCATGGCAAGCTGTAGTGGAAATACCAAGCAGATTCAGTACCAAGGGCTGCAAATGTGGAAGAACTTGTCATCTTCAGCGCAAGGCAAAGCAAGCTGTAGTGGAAACAGGAAGCAAAGTCAGTACCAAGGGCCACAAATGTCAACAAAGTAGTCACCTTCAGCTTATGGTAACACAAGTCCCAGTTGAAAGACGAAGCAAAGCCAGAGCTATAGCCTACAAATATGGAAGAGGCAGTCGTCTACAGCGCAACTACAAGGCGTATAGAAAACGAAGAAAGAAACAGGCAGTGATGATGCGCCTATTCGGGACGAATAGGCTTAAGTGGGCGGCAGTGTTACGTAAAAAGATTCCTACAGGGTTAATGCAAAGAACTATCTAGAAGTAATTAATTAAAGCAACAAACGTACACACATATTCGCGTGCAAACACTGTAGCAAAGAACTAAATAAGCATGCGTAACACGTACACAAGCAGAAGCAACAACAAAAAGCGTCTGCTTATTAAGAAGCTTCGCATATTTATACACATACATACATGTCAATTCAAACGAAAGTCAAAAGGTAAACAACCACCACGTATTGCTTAGTTAATGATGTACACACGTATGCATATACACATGTATGTACATAGTTACCACATGAACTTAATTGGGCACTTAGTAAACAACATTTAAGATGATAATGATTGTCTGGACTATGCTTGAAACTTCTAGAGGTATTGGTGCACAGTATAAAAAGCGCGACGCAACCAATGGCAAATCAGTCGTGAATAAGTCAGTTGTGAAGTTCAGTTGTGTTGTGAACGAACAAGTCAGTAGTAATTGGAATTTAGTGGACTGAACATCGTTGAAAGTAAAAGACATCGTGCCGTAGATAATAACGTTAAGAAGCAAATAAGAAAAGACAAGTTCTAATTGGTTTAGTCAAGAATAAAAGGAAGTTCAGTTGCTTTTCGTTCGTTACGCTTTTTTTACGCTTGTGTGGCACATGGCATACAGATGTAAGCCCGGCCTAAGAAACTACAAAAACAACAGGCGCTTTTGTATAAAAATAATGGATGAATGTCAAAAACAGATGAATACAACCAGACCTGGGAAGCTTGCAATATTTTTCATAAGCACTGATTGAAAAACAAAAATTCTAGTGAAAATTTTAATTTGATGCTTGTTTTGCATTAAAATAAAATCTTTTATAAATAATGGATTAATGTTGCATAAAGGCCGTGATACACTATCATACAAAGTCGTGCGATCTAGGAAAAACTACAAACTTGGTGTGATGAATTGTTATTCAGGTCTATTCGGGAAGTCACTTTCACTACAAATACGTGCATCTTTCACTTTTTGCTGTTCTAAAATACTACGTTGGAGATAAGTACTAGATAACATGTGTTTTCTTTTACATTGGAGGTATTCTAAAATACTTGCCCCAATATTTATAAAATTAAAAAATGAATTTGAAATGTACTTTATTCCAAATTTTTCATAAAAAATTTTTTGTTTCAAATTCATTTAATTTTTTATGAATACGGGGGTTGGTCACCATGATTCAATGTCATATTCGATCAACGCCAATTTTAGCGCGTTAAGCTTAAATAAATAAAGAAAAAAGAAATAGGAAGTGTTTATATGGTGTCTACCAGTGTAAATTAAGCTTTAATAGCGTTCGGCCAGGCTCTACAACACAATTCAGTTTTTTAGGTTCCTCAAAGATGTAAACACGTTTTTAAAACAAATAAAACAACTTAATAATTTTACTTTCACTGTTTATTAGTTCTTCTTAAATTAGTTTTTTATTAATTATTGCTTTAAATCCCTTTTTGCTTTCAACTTTTTCTGCATACAAGTCTGCTGTTGTCACTGTTGTTGATGTTTTATAAGATACTACAAAAAATCGATTATTGAAAACGATATTTCTTCGCACGTATTTTAGAATCTGTTGACGTCGAACTGTCGAAAGTTAACGTTCGACGACGAAGAAGTGAAGTGCGTATTCTCGAATAGCCTTGATTGTCTTCTTAAAATTTTCATGAACACTGTAGAAAAACGACGTTTATCGAGTAAACTATTTTTTAAGTTGTTGACATATGTTTATTCACTGAAACTTGCAAAAAATTAATGAACTATTATTTCATAAAATAAGGACCAAGTTTTTAACTTACAATTTTGTTTTATGTAGACAAAGTTTTCAAATACAAATTGAAAAATCTATTTCAAGCAAAAATAAATTTCCTTAAAAAACTAATACAAATTATAAATATACCAAGAAACATTTACATAACATTGAATTCGACAACAATAAATAATAATTCTGCTACCGTGAATTCATCAGAGGAATTCACTCATCGATAACATCCATATAAATTTACTTTGGTATATATGAAGTGCAGTCACGATGTTTTTGGTATTTTTTCAATTAACTTGGCATTTGAATGTGTATTTAACATTCGTTTCAAAATAAAAAGAACTTTTATTTATTATATCATATAAAATTTTATTAGCTAACATTTCGTCGGTTTGTTTAGTTATTGATTGATTATATATGAAAAATGTGTCCTCTTTCCAAATTCGTTATCAGTTTTCCGATATCTAGGCGCACGGTAGTACGCCAGGCCAAGTTCTGGCCAATGCACACAGTGTGTATATTTACAGGAAGCCATTCGAGCTGTTTTTACACCCCCAATTCTTTGTTCCCAGCAATCGTAAAATATGATGTTTAAACCATAATTAGAATAAATTCATATAACCTCATATGGGAAGTTTGAAAGTTTTACAATGAAAGGTTCCGGAGATATAGAGGTGTAAAAAGTGCATATTTTAAGACATACTCACTGACCACTGACACACTCATCAAATTGATGAAGCACTTCCGCTATTGCTAGAAAGCTAAAATTTGGTACACGAGAAGATCTAGTTGAGCAATCAACAAGAAAAATCTGAAAACCCGAAAATTTTAGCCGAAAAGGCGGGGCTACGCCCATAAAAATTAAAATTTGTGCTATTGAACTGAAACTCGATATAGATCTAGGTCTTGGTAAGAAATAAAATAAAAAAATCTGAAAACTTGGAAATTTAAGGCCAGGTGGGCGGGGCTGCGCCCATGAAAGTCAGAATTGAAAAAGCTAATATAAGGCGCTTAATGGAAGCTATTTTATTGAAGTTTTTTTTATTAAAAAAGTGGGCGTTAACACGCCCATTTAATTTAAACCTCATTTTAATGACATGCGGCTCAGCATATTTAAATATACTATTTATGTGGTTATTATTATCCGTTTGCAATGCAACTAGACACGAATAATAAGCACTGGCCGAAAAAATTTGAATTTGGAAAAGTGGGCAGTTTTACGCCCATAAAAATTAAAAGTTGCGCTAGGGACATGAAATTTGATATACAACCAGGTCTAGGTGAGAAACCAACTAGAGGGGCGGGGCTGCACCCATAAAAATTAAAAATTAATAGTTGCGCTTATGAGCTGAAATTTGATACACAAGTAGGTCTAGGTGAGAAACCAACTAGAAAAATCTGAAAACCCTAAAAATGTTATCAGAATGGGTGGGGCCACGCTAATATTATTTTGAACTAAAAACTTAATATACAGCTTTTAATTCAAGCCAATTTTGTGAAATCTTGCATAAGCGTTGCACGTGCACAAGACTAAATTATCACCTTAAAAAGTGGGCGTGGTCATTCCCATAAATGTTAGCCTTGTGTTTAATATACTTTGGTCTAGCATATTTTAGAAGAAAATTAGTATGAATTATAAGCGCTGATCACAACAAAATTTTGAGTTAGAAATAGTTGGAGAGGTAATGCTGATAAAATTTAAAGGTATAAATCGCGCTGGAGAACTGAAACTTTATACACAAATAAGTGTAGCTGAGTAAGCCAATGGGAAAATCTTAAAACAAAAAAGTTTTACCCGGTATACGGGACTACGACGTTAAAACTCCAATTCGCACTAGCGAGGTTAAATTTGATACACAAATAAATTTAGATCAGAGATCACTAAGAAAAATCTGAAAAACCAGAAGATGCTATCAGGTGGTGGAAATAAGCACTTCAAATTCAAAACTAAGATAAATTTCATTAAAACTTTTCATACACATTGCACTTATCCAAAATAAAAGGTGCCTATTTTGAAAAGTAGCTGTGACTTTACCTATAAATCGTAGCTTTTTCTTTCATGTACTTCGGTTTAGCAGTTTTTAATTTATTACTCATATGTATTTCTCATTAACTTTGCATAAATCATGAGCACTAGTATATGTACATATATAAAAGTCGGCGCGGCCAGGCTCATAAATATTTTACATAGTATTATACTATAGAGAGCTGACATTTTGTAAACAAATAGTAATTGATGTACTCAATCGGAAAATCCAAAAATCAAAGCACCATCTACCCTATTGAAACTTTGCATCATAGACTACTAAATTCATATTCTGTGCTTTGCATGCGCATTGGGAAATCCTTATGATTTTTTTTTTGGCTAATCAGACTTTAATATGTAAATTTATTGAGAAAATAGACGGCGTCACTTCCACTAAAATTTACGCTGTATTTTACATGTTACTTTCCAGACGACTCTTACCAGATTGCGTACACACTAGTGACCCGTTTTAATGACACAATAGTGCATTTTTAAGGTCTTAAAAAGTGTTATTATAGAACATTTTTCAAAAAGTAGTCAGATCCGCACAAAAACATAAATGTGAAAAAAGCCAAGTTACCTTACCAAAGATTTTTGTAATTTTTTCTTTATGTCCTAATAACTTTTCATGTTGGATGTAAAAAGTTTATCAACTTTAAGGTTGAATTAAACAAAAAATTTATATCGTGTATTTTTATACAACTAATGAACTTAACATTCTTCATCGATATTCTCGAAAACAAAGTTTTGACCAATACATCAAAACAGAAAAAAACCGATGATTTGTGATTCGAAACATGTCTGTCGCTTCGACGGCGTGGTTGCCAGAAATTTTCGGCGGCGGCTCAAAGTCGACTTTTAGCTGACTTGTAGCTGATCGACTTTTTTCTCTGATGTATAGTTTCTGGAAAATTCATACCAACAGCCTATGAGCTAATCTAATACCAATTTGCTTAATACAATTTTATAGATTCTTACATATACATAATCAACGCTCATCTTAATGGCAAAGTGGGGTGAAGGTGATCCTCGCTGGATTGTGGAAGAACGCCCAGACGCTACAAATGTTAATAACTGGCACTGGACCGAAAAAAATGCTACTTCATGGTCGAAGGATAGATTTATCCAACTTTTTAAAAATTTCATTATAGGTAAAAAACTTATTTTTAGTGTTATTCTGATTCTTACTGTCTATGTCTAGCAGACGATGAAAATGTTGAATGCACTATAGATGAAGTTGAAAACTGCTCCGGTGAAGCAACCGCAAATAACCGAAAAGGAAAGCTTATATATTTCTATGAGTGGGAACTCCTTCTCAAATGGAAAGGACGTTTATTAAAACCAAGTTCATCGTACCATACAGGAAAAATTTCAATCCCTAACTTATCAGAAGAAAATGATCTTAGTGATATTGAAATTACTATTACTATTGATGAATCCAATGATACTTCGGAAGTTATAAAACAATTCATGTACAATATTGGCAGAGAAAGAATTAGATACTTATTGGGCGTGTATATTACTGAGCTTAAGGAAGAATATTCAAAAAATTTAATATTGCCTATAAAAAAAGATTGTCCAAATAACAGTGGAAAAATTTTGAATTCTAAGGCGAATTACACTCAAGAGCAATCGAAATCCAATGTAGCAGTTCCATCTGTAGTATGCAAACTAGATGAACGTTCAATTTATATTGAAGATGATTTTCAGTGCTGCGCCAACGATTTGTATAACGTACTTATCAAACAAACAATGGTTGAAGCCTTCACTAGAGGACCTGCAAAAGTTGATGCCAGTCCTGGTGGACAGTAAGTAGCATAATTTTAAAACAAATTAAAATGTTCTTTTGAATTGCTTGAATTGCTTGTTCTTTTGACGTGCTTGAAGTGAAAAACGCAATGCAAACAAGTGGAAAAGTTCGGCGTATTTTTGCATTCATATAACGGTTTCCTTATTTCCAGTTCAGATAGTTTAATGTATAACCACATTGATAATTTGAGGACATTTTGGGTTGCAAAAGCGTTGAAACAAAATTTATTATCCCAAATTGTTTAATTGTAGAAAGGATTTAAAAATCTGCTTAGTTTTTTAATAAATAAAGTCTTGTTCGTGATAGGTTGATAGGCTTAACCCTTAAATGCATACCATACATCCCTTTTTTTTAATTATAGGAAATGTAACTGAAACAATAAAGAATATAAATATAAATTTCAGTCGTTAAGCAGCTCTGGGTCGGGGAACATCTCTCGCGTCATCGTAATTATTTCTTAAGTGCGGTCAGGCTAGTGTGTGTTGTTTGGCCTTCGAGAGTTTTTCGTCTCGCTCGCACTGGTTGACTGATCTGCCACGGATAACCGTATAATCTTGCTGTTTTTTTGTGGAATTTCTTTAACAACCACGTTGCCTACTTCCTATGTGAAGGCATAGGTCGTGTACAGTCAGTCACAAAACCTTATAAAATACTGTTAATACCATCTTGGGCATATGGTCTACGTTACTCCGCCCATATTTGTGCAACACCATATTATGCAAATTTACTTTGCATTAATATGTTTAATAAATAAATAAATATAAATTTGGCTTTGAGAAACCAAATTTATCGATGTTTTTGATTAGTTGACATTTCATTTTCATTAGGTTTAACAAATATTGATTGATGTTGCATTTGGTTTAATCTACACAATTAGTTTCTTGTTGATTGTAACATCTTTTCATCTAAATTTGGCGTTGAGAAATCAAATTTATTGATATTAGTTAATTTAATTATAAGTTTTGCTGAAAAATCAGCCTAAGGTAACCCCTAGTAACACTAATTTAATTATAATTGTTCGAATTTCATTTGTTTCTATATTATATGAATTGAACAATCCGTATCGCCTTGTAAGCCAAATTACATGTGATAAATTTATTAATGAACAAATAACATCAAAGTTAGTTGCAAATATTCTGACAACACATAGTTGAACGGAACAGCTAGCCGTCTTCGAAGGCCACTAAACCTTCATCATCATCATTCATTGTTCTAACATGTGCATAATTAGTAAAGAACAAACGACAATGGCAAGACTTGTAAATTTAGAGATGGTAATATGTATTGAGCTTTCATTACAAAAAAGCTTTTAACAAATTTCATCAGGATTAATGCCTCTATCACGGTTCTCAACTAAATTAAGTTTGGTCGTCTAAGAGTAGAGATGCAAGTCGTATTGGCGCGGCTGGCGGCAAGCCAAATATCGGCGGCTTATTTGCTTCGCTTTTTATTTAAGGGTGTGTTAGTAAATGCATCACTGACATGCATCATACGTGCAAACTCTTACTTAAAATGCAATACAAGTTCGCTGATAATCTGTTTTAGTAGTAATCATGTTTGTACACCATAATTGACATTTATTTGTGCATTATCTACTTCAGTGAACCAGCTTAGAACTTTTAAATTTCCATTTGGGCTTAAATCTACTTTAATGAAGCTGCTCAAAATTTAATAAAACTTATCTTAGATGACAGAAAATTGAATTCTAAGAAAAAACTGTTATGTCCGAAAATCCTCGGAAAGTCATATTTGCGGACCTCCAAAGTTTTTAATGTCATAGCACTTTCTTGGTAAGTTTCTGATTTAGTATAACAATATGGGTATCATATGAAAGATTATCAAAATTATGACACGGCAAAAAAATTTTCGAGGAAAAATAAGTATTTTTTTCTATTTTTTGTTTTTTTTTGAAGTTAAAACTACTTCCGGAATGTTACTTTTGTTTTAAAACAAAAATATAAATAAATATACATATAAAAGCATTTGTATGCACAAAATCTTAGTATTACTCGCACTGTCGAGAAATATTATAGAGGAGAAAATTTTTAAGCCCGGCCGAAGGCCGGTTATACAGGAAATCTTAACTATTACGCAGCATATCGGTATACCTATATCATATAGGAGAAAATCGTTAAGCCCGGCCGAAGGCCTGCTGTGCACGAAATTTTTACTATTGCCTGCCATATCGGGAAATATTATAGAGGAGAAAATCTTTAAGACCAGCCTAAGGCCGGCTATGCAGAAATCTTTACCATTACGTGCCATATCGGGAAATATAGTTTGGGAGAAAATCTTTAAGCCCGGCCGAAGGCCGGCTATGCAGGGAATATTTATAGTTCGATTATGGATGGCAACCGAACTGTAGTTGCGTTGCTGGTTGCCGAAATGGTATTACGGATGGCAACTGGCAACTAACAGCTGGTAATTTCAGTTGCCATATTGGCAACCACAAATTTGTAGTTGCTGCCTAGTAAAAAGTGAAAAAAATTAAAAATTAAGTGCTATATTAATTTTATTTTCGAGTTTCTTTGCATATTACAAAAGAAAATATGATTTAAAGTTAAAAGAGATTGTTAAAACCTATTTTAGCCCGTCTAATTCCACATTTTGCATATCCTTCTCTTCATCAGCAATTAATTCCACTTAAGTAATAATTTTAAGATAAGTATTATTTTAAGAACTTTTCCTTAATAATTTTGTTTTAAGCACTTGTATTTCTCATATTTTGCATTTTTTCACATTATTTTCAGTTGCCAATCCGTCATAATCGCATTTTCGATAACTTTTTTTTGGCAACTGGAGGAAGTTGCCATACATAATACCAATTTTAGTTTCAGTTGCGTTGCTAGTTAACTCGCCAACTTAAGTTCGGCTGCATGATACAATTATACTAGGTACATGCAGAACTACAACAAAATTACAACACCAAAAAACACATGTATTTTGTTGGTATAAACAAACCCCAAATTGTCGGAAACAACTGTCTTTTGTTTATAAAAATAACAATTACAGAGTAACTAAAGTACAATTGCAGAAGCGGCATTCCTGCATGATTATAGTTATTCAGTGTTGCCAATATGGTGTAGTTAGTGTGTAATTTCTACTCACATGTGTAGGCGATGTAATTAAATTCTTGTATAATATGTGTGTAATTCTACTTTGGGTTCTATTTTTATTTATTATTGTTTTAATTTTAACCTACACAAAAGATGTGTAGTGTAATTTTCTTCAATGTGTAATTGGAGACACAGCCATGTGTAAATTCATTGGCAACACTGTAATCATTTTATTTACACACATACATTAACATTTTTGCAGCTTGTAAACAAAGTTTGACAACTAGGTGTAATGTATACAGTGACAGGCTGGGCTTGTGCATGTACCTAGTATAATTGTATCATGTTCGGCTGCCATCCATAATAGAGCCATTAGTATTTATTTTAAAACAAGATTAACCCTTGAGCAATAAATATTTTACTTTAATGATGAAACAGAGTAAAGTCTGCCACTTCAGGCAAATCGCTGACAAATTAATTAAGCCCATAATAAAATCGACGGCAGTAACTTCAAATACTCTGATTTTTATTTTATTTTCTTTTGTGCTTATTTTTCTTAGTAGTTTTGTTTACAAAATGTATGAAATTGATCAAAAGTATGGTAACATTTTTGTGAGAATGAGTATTGATATGCGAGAGCATAAGAAAAAACGCTCTCAAAATAAAATAGATTCTATCTCACGACTGGTTTCTGTGGCTGCTTTTTTGTGTCAATTTGTATGGAAAATGTGTTTAAGCCGGTATTCTGTTTAATCATTTAATTTCAAAACGAGCAAAGAATAGGTAAAATACTACCTGTTTTTTCTTCGAAAATTTGTTGTGTCATAATTTTGATAATATTTCTTATGATACTCATATTGTTATACTAAATCAGAAACTTACCACGAAAATGCTAAAAGACATTAAAAACTTTGGAGGTCCGTAACTCCGTAAATATGACTTTTCGAGTATTTTCGGACATAACAGTTTTTTCTTAGAATAAAATTTTCTATCATCTGAGATAAGTTTTATTAAATTAGGAGCAGCTTCACTAACCTGCCATTTACACATGAAACTAATTGCAAGAAAGTAGCCATACGATAAAATTTTTTTAATGCCACACTCACATTGTTTTTAATTTCCAGTCAGGAGCTTATTCTGAATTGCGATGCGAAAATCAATTCGATGCGCAAATGAAATGCGATGCGTAAGAAAATTGGTATTCTATAAGGCTTTCGTAATCGCATTTGAGTTTTATTTAAAATCGTGGCAACGCCGGTCAAAAATAACAACGCTGGCCAGAAATAACAACGCTGGTCTAAAATAAAAGTCAAATTTAAATTTACGAAAGAAAAAGAAATTTGTGATTGTGCTTACAAAATAACATTAATTTATATAATATATGTGTAATTTATCAAAAATGGATTCTGTGGCACTATGGTTTGATGATGAAGAGGCGCATGACCAAAATGAAAGGGTGCCAAGAAGATTTCTTAGAAGCAAATCGGATATTCTAAGCTTGAATGCAAAAAGGTAATTTATTTTGAATCATTGAAAACAACAATGACCCTTTGCCAGTTGGCTGTGTTTCATCATAAATTCCACAATTATTTCAAATTGGTGCGATTTGGTGGTCTTGTTGTTTGTTTCCCTGAATAATTTTAACAATTAATGTAACAATAAATAAACAAAATTATTATTTTTCACTTACATTTGTTCTTTGCGAATGCTGTTTTGCCGTCGAATATATTTTGCGATTTTCGTATGTATCTGACATTTGTTTTCGCAATACATAATACCGACGTGCCACATTTTCGCATTTTAAATGCGAATAAAAAAAGTACTTTGCGAACGGCGTAACACAGAATAGGAAGTGTTCTCATTTGCATGTTTTCGAGCGCATTGACTTTCGCATCGCAATACAGAATAAGCCTCCAAGTTTCAACGATTTTTTCAAGAAAGTAAATTTTTGATGTTTTCAGAAAGTAAAATGTAAAATGCATTTTGGAAAACTCATTTTAACGGCATGTTTCAATCAGCGTATGGTTTCATAGCAATTTCTAGTATATGAACGTATAAATGGGCATCCATGTTACCTTTTATCCAAAATAAAGGAACAGTGCCATAGTAGGAAAAAACCCCATACATTTATTTTCGCCCCTCCGTGTTTTACAGTAGTTAGAACATTGCGTGGATCATATGCAGTATTAGCTTTACGTCTAACGTATTGCCAACGACCTTTTGTGCCAAACAGGACAACTTTGGTCTCATCCGACCACAAAATATTACGCCATTTCGATACAGGCCAGTCACGGTGCTTTCGGGCAAACTTTAATATTTTTACGACGTCGTTTTCTCACAAGAGGGACTTTACGGGGAGATCTTGCAGGTAGATTATTGTCAAGTAGAACTCTTCTTATAGTACATGGATGAATTTCAAGATTTAAATTTTGTTTCAACTCTGTAGCAGAAGTTTTCGGTTCATCTCTTACAAATCTCAATATTCTTTTTATTTCAAATTGACTAATTTTTCTCTTTCTTCCCCGAGTTTCTGCTTTTAGAGCCCATTTTTGGCATTAGATATCATTTTAGCCGAACAACTGAGAAGGTTTTGAATAAATTTATAGGTTTTTCCTTCTGAAAGTAACTTTTTTATGAGTTCTCGTTTTTCACTAAAACAATGCTTATTTCTGCCCACATTTTATTTATTGATATGTGTGTCTCAACCAAAAAGACTTTAATTCAAAAACACTTTAAACAAAAAAATATTAAAAAAATAAAGCTGTATAAATGTTCTTTGTACTTTCTTATTCGCACTGCTATTATTTTGCAAACCAAATAAAAAATTAGGGTTGCCATTTAGGGAGCATTAAATTGCAGAGAGAATAAAATCGCTTTAATGATTTATTAGAAAAAAGACCACAATTTGTGAATTTTAGTCTCCAGCTGCTATTATTTTGCATAATACTGTATGTATGTACTTACAATTGTGTGTATATTACATGGGATTTTAAAATTTTTCGTTGCTCGTTTTCGAACAATCTTTAATTTTTAATTTTTCATGTATTTGTTGTGCGGTGAATTGCATGGTACTGCTAGCTGCACTAAACCAAAAGAACAAGCAGAAAAAAAATGTAGTAATTGTGGAGGTAATCACACCGCTAACTATAGAGGATGCCCTGTATATTCTTTTGTTAAACAGACTATGAGTCAAAAACCTAAATTAGCTCCAACCCAACCATATAACGCGTACTAGTACTGAGTTCTAGTCCCTCACAAAATGTTTCACCGCAAAATAATTCAGCGAATGCAAACTCAGGCTTTAACTTTAGTCGTCTTGAAGCTACTATTGAGAATCTGGTGCTAACTATAAACAACTTTACATCAAATATGACTAGCATGATGCAAGAAATGCTGCGAATGCAGAATACACTGCTTCAAGCATTAGTTAACAAACCATGAACATGTTAAAAATATGTTTATGGAACGGAAACGGCATTCGCCAGCATAAAAATGAACTTGAGCACTTCCTCATGGAAAAAAATATTGATATAATGTTGGTCTCTGAGACTCATTTGACTTCAAGGAGCCTATTTAAAATAAATGGTTACACTCTATATGATTCAAAGGACCCGAGGGGGAGAGCATCCGGTGGGTCAGCAATTCTAATTAAGTCAAGACTCAAACAGTATGTCCTTGATAACATTTGTGAAGAACACCTACAAGCAACAAATATTTGTGTCGAAAATTTTGTTACAAATTTCGTGATATCATCAATTTACTCCCCTCCCAGATTCGCAATTACTGAGGATCAATTCGAGGAATTCTACAAATCTCTTCGCATTTGTTTTGTAGCAGCTGGGGACTACAATGCAAAACATACGTTCTGGGGTTCGCGTCTTATTACACCTAGAGGTCGGGCATTGTTCAACACAATTTCAAAAATGGGCTTGGACGTCATTTCAAGTGGGGAGCCCACTTACTGGCCTACGGACATACAAAAAATTCCGGATGTTATAGATTTTGGAGTCATGAAAAATATCGCTAGGGAATTAATTCATGTTGAAGCTTCTATAGATCTCTCCTCCGATCACTCTCCCACGATTGTTACAATTTGTAGCCCACTAAGAAGTGACTTCCCTGTCCCATATGTAAAGATGATTAACCGTGTTAATTGGCTGGGGTTCAAAAAATACCTCAGTAGCCATTGTACGGAAAATATTAATCTAAGAACACCAGGTGATATTGAATCTAACATTGAAAATCTTAACGAAAGTATTAAACAGGCTGCTGAACATGCCACTACTTCCCATCCGCAGACTGGGTTTAATAGAATTTATTCTACAGACATTGAACGTCTTGTACGTAAAAAAGGACAGCTAGAAGGGAATGGCAATAGCACAGATCACCCCAAAATAAAATTAGATTTAAAGAGTGCACTAGACGACTCCAAGAGCTGCTGGCATATGAAAAAACTGTATGTCTTAAAAATTATCTGGAAAATCTTGATGCCACACCTGCATCTAATTACTCCTTGTTGCGAGCTGCTAGAAAGCTTAAAACACCCGTTGAATATAGACCACTTCTGCGCACTTCTACCGGAGGTTGGGCCAGAAGCGATACTGAAAAAGGTAACATATATGTTGAGCATTTAAAATCCGTATTTACCCCAAACACATGTACTGGTGTTGTTGATTTACCGAGGGTAGTTGCGCTACCCCCTCGACCCATAAAATTTAAAACGCGTGATGTTCAGAAACTAATTGCTGAACTCAACCCGAAGAAAGCTCCAGGTATTGATGGAATAAGTAACAATATGCTGATAAACTTGCCCCATATTGCAATTAGAATCCTGTTATTTATTTTTAACGCCATTTTACGACTGGAGTATTATCCACAAAGCTGGAAGCTTGCGAAGGTCAAAATGATTCCAAAGCCGGGCAAAGACCTTACCAAGGCTGAGTCATACAGGCCAATAAGTCTGCTATCAACAATGTCAAAACTCTTCGAAAAGCTGCTCATGACAAAATTGTCCCCAATTTTAACTGATAGTGGGTGCATCCCAGACCATCAATTTGGTTTTAGAAGTCAGCATAGCACAATTGAACAAACTCATAGATTGGTGCAATTTATAAGAAGAACTTTTGAAGAAAAAATTTATTGTTCTGGCCTGTTTATTGACGTTTCTCAGGCCTTTGATAAAGTGTGACATGAAGGCCTTATTTTAAAATTAAAATCATATTTACCAATAAGTTTTCTGAATCTATTAGAAAGCTACATAACTACCCGAAAGTTTACGATTGTGGAAGGAGAATTCATGAGTCTGCCCCAATCTATACCATCCGGTGTGCCACAGGGGAGCATACTGGGGCCAGTTTTGTTTTTGATTTATACTTGTGATATGCCTTTGAGCAGCAATATCCATACATCTTCGTTTGCCGATGATACAGCCTGCCTTAGTATGCACAAAAACCCGCACGAGGCTTCCTGATATCTTCAAGAACATATTACACAGTTGGAAATCTGGTTGAACTTATGGAGAATTAAAGTCAATATACAAAAGTGTGTCCATGCAACGTTTACCCTAAGAAGAGGTACTTGTTCCCCCATTCGAATCAACAATCAAAATATTCCTCAACATTCCCAAGTGAAATACCTTGGTATACACCTTGATCGAAGACTTACATGGAAACATCATATTGACTTTAAGCTAACTCAGATGAAACTTAAGTTATCTCAAATTCATTGGTTGATTGGCAGAAATTCAACACTTAGTCTGGACTGCAAACTTTTAATATACAAGTCGCTTTTGAAGCCAATATGGTGTTACGGTATCCAGTTATGGGGCACTGCTTCAGCTTGCAATGTAGAGAGAATTCAACGAAGACAAAACAAAATTTTAAGGTCAATAACATCTGCTCCATGGTACATTAAGAATTCAAATTTGCATCGTGATTTAAAAATGCCACTAGTGACTGAAGAAATTTCAAGATACGCAGGCAAATACTTAACAAAACTCGAGTCACATCCTAATCCGCTTGCTCGTAATATTTTGAACTTTACTGGACACATCCGCCTAAAAAAGAGGGACACAAGGGCTCTTATACTCAACACTCTAGATGGGAATGCTTGAAAATATATTTAATTTTCCTTTTTGATTATCACTAGTTTGTATTATTTAAACTATCACTAAGTTTTGGCCGACACTGGTCGGGCTAAATAATTATATTTTAGCTTTAAGATTTTATCACTAATTGTTAGTTCATATTTGAAGATACAATAAATAAATAAATGTATTAAAAAAAAATTATTTGTTGTTGTAGCGGCCAAGGTTCTACATGCTATGTCCAAATTTCAGGTCTGTAGCTCTTACGGTTCCTGAGAAAATAGCTTGTAACGGACAGTCGGACAGCATAGCGAAAATAATAGGATTGCTTTTCACCTTTGGTGTACGGAACCCTAAAAATTGGTTATAATTACCCAGGCAGAAAAACACAATCAGCGCGACGTTGCTACGATTGTCTGCGGTACAACTAACATCAGTACAAGATTCGTTTACCATTATTTTAACCTTTAACTACTGCGTTGGTGGTAAATTTTACCCCGACTTTAAATTTTTTTAAACTACTTTTTCCAATTGTGCTCTAGTAATTTATCCTTTTTAGTATCTTCCTATATCGTCGTTCTTCATACTCATTTTTATTTTCGTAGATGTTGTTATAGCCTGAACCAAAATATCTATACCCTGGGGTAAAAATGACCACACGTTCTTATATACGTAATTTTGTTGAAAGAAAATATTTTAGCATTTTTATGGAATATTTTTATGAAATCTTGCATTATCTATATCTGTAGGTCACGTAATAAGCAATTTGTAGCTATACATCATATCGAAATAAGGAAACTCAGTGGTTGAGCAATAACTAAGTTATGTTATGTTATGTTATGTTATGTTGAAGTGAGCTCAATCGACAGTTGTGGTCTTAAAATAAGACACTTACCCGAAAATATTAATATAAAAGCTAAAATGTAAAACTACCCAGGCAGAAAAAGACAATCAGCACGACGTTGCTACGACTATCTGGGGGTACAACTAACATCAGTACAACATTCGTTTACAGCATTTTAATGTACTCATAAGATTAAAATGATAACGCTGAATGACCGTCCTCAGACTCTTGTTTTCAATGTTGTCACAATACACTCAATACAAATTTGTAAGGTCGTCACAATGAAAATTTCCCAACTTAAGTCAAATTTTTGTATTAACGGTGCTGAAGCGGTAAAGAATTATTGTAAAAGGGGTATTTAGGGAACAAAATAAAATTTTTGTATTTACGGTGTTATAGCGGTATAGAATTATTGTAAACGGGGTATTGGGAAACTAACGTGTTGCAGTGGTATAGGATTACTAAGAACGCGGTATTTGTAAATGTTAAGTCATATTTTTGTGTTTACAGTACTGTGGTGGTATACAAATTTTGGAACAGTCGTAATTTTGTATTTACAGTGCTGTGGTGGTACATATTTTTTCGGCAAAGTCACAATTTCTGCATGGGTAGATTTAACACCATCAATAGAGCTAATCAGGGGCCCCATAACTTAGGCTAATAATCAAAACAAAAATTTATTTCATTTTGATCTCTTTTCCACTTTAAATAGGTACGACCAAGGCGAATTCAGTATCAGGTGACCTTATCAGTACAACAATTTTACAACACAAAAAACAATATGTAATTTGCTATGCTAGAAAACCAATCTGTCAAAAGATTTCTGAGCAAATTTTGACGTTTTGGTTCAAATCGCTCAATTTCGCATCAACAGCTGATAATCAGATGGGCTGATAAGGTCACCTGATACTGAGTTCGCCTTGGGTACGACTGTCTAGTACGACACTATGGAATTGTCCATATACATATGTATATATTTTGTAAAACCATTGTATCTTCAATTTTTGTAAAATATTTTTGATTGTGTTATTTAAGTCCCAAAGTGAAAAAGGGTTAATTTTTTCGTTTGTAAATTATTTTTAAAGTCTTACTTGATACCATTTTACCTAATTTATGAAAAAATAACTGAAATATGTATGTATATGTGAAAAAATAAGTATAATTTTTACTCACATGACTCATAAGGGTTAATTTTCTAAAAAAAACTTAAGTATAGAACTTAGATTATATGTATACCATATAAGAGCACTCTTGTCGATTTGCAGGAGAATGGGATTAAAATTGACGAATTATTTAATTAAAGGCCGATGAATCGGCGAATTTGGGAATAGTAGTAGCTAACCTTTTCATCATTTATGTTTTGATCTAAGTGTTAAAATAATTCGCCTGGGCTTTTATGAAAATCAAAAGTATTTTCAATGCCACTGAAGATTTTAAAAATAAAAACAGAAATGTTTGTGTGTATGTGTTTGAATGTGTGTTGAGTATTTTTCCTGTTGTAATGGAGGACTTTCAATTTCAAATCAAAAGAAGGTTTTTTCTAATTTGTTTTTCAGAGCTTAACTAGGAGCTCATAGGAATGTTGTTTCATGATTAAATTCTAAAACTAAATTATTTTAGGTTTATTTGACAAATTTCAAATAGAAATATGTCAAATAAGCGCTTAATAAATCTGAAATATTTTTTATGAATAAGGCAGCAACTATGAGAATAATACTTAGGCTACCTTAATAAAATAGGGGAAAGAAAAGGTTATGCCTACTAGCTAAAATGTTCCTTTTAGTTTCCCACGGTAGACGTGCGGCTTGTGTCCCACAAGAAATTTAGAAAAACTCAAACAGTGCCTACATGTGTTTAACATGTATTTTGTATTGTTTATCTATATAATTAATAGGCAAACATGTTTATTGTAATCCCTTTTATGCTGGTACTACTGTACCGATTATAAAAATATTTATATGGTTTTAAAGGTTTTTCGGTACAGATGTGCAGAATCTATATTGAAATCGGTTTAGCATTTTGGGAGCTATAAGCGTTTAAAGTTGATTCTACTACATGTACACATATTATACACGCATTTATTAGCTTACAAGTAAACAAGGAGCAAAACATGAGATTGTGTGTGTTTTGTAGTATTTCTTTTGATCAAAAATTTTTTTCTCTTATTTGTTATTGTATGAAAGCCATAATACTTAAAGGAACAGAGTTCAATAAATTGAATTAGCTTAGTTAAAGGGATTTCGTTTGTGTTTTTAATATCATGTATTATTGTACTGTTGAATGTTGAAAAAAAACATGGACGGAAAAAATTAATTTAAAATTTTTAAAAATTAAAAAAAAAAATAAATCAAATACATAAAATTAAAACTTCAACCAAAAGAAAATTTTATTAAAATTTTATCAATTTATAATTGAATTATTATTTACACTAGATATACCAACGGACGACACAATCGTCCGTATTCTAGAATCTAAATGTAAATAATTTTATTAAGATTCAAAGAAAATTTATCCAAACTTCATAAAAACACAGCAACCCACATACATACATGTGCATAATTAAATATACATGCAATTAAAAACAAAAACGAAATCCCTTCAAGTAAGCTAATTCAATTTATTGAACTCTCTTCCTTTAAGTATTATGGCTTTCATACAACAACAAATAAGAGAAAAAAATTTAGATCAAGAGAAATACTACAAACACACACACAATCTCATCTTTTGTTTCTTGTTTACTTGTAAGCTGATAAATGCGTATGTAATATGTGTGCATGTAGTAATAGCAACTTTAAACGGTTGTAGCTCCCAAATTACTGAACCGATTTTAATAAAATATAGATTCTGCACATATTTTTTTATGCATGTTTTTTTATTTATTGTATCTTCATATATGAACTAACAATAAGTATTCAAATCTTAAATCTAACATATAATTAATAGTCCCGAACAATGCCAGACATAACTAAGTGATAGTTGTAAATAATACATAAGTTGTGATAAGCAAAAAAAAATTTTTTTTTAAGCAACTTCATTCGGAGTGTTTAGTATTAGAGCCCTTGTATCTCTCTTTTTTAAGCGGATGTGTCCAGTAAAGTTCAAGATGTTACGAGCAAGCCGATTAGGATGTGACTCGAGTTTTGTTAGATATTTGCCTGCGTATTTTGCAATTTCTTCAGTCACTAGTAGCATATTTAAATCACGATGTATATTTGAATTCTTAATGTACCATGGAGCAGATGTTATTAACCTTAAAATTTTGTTTTGTCTCCGTTGAATTCCCTCTACATTGGAAGCAGAAGCAGTGCCCCATAACTGGATACCGTAACACCATAACCATGAGTTAATTTTAGTTTCGTTTGAGTTAACTTATAGACAATGTGATGTTTCCATGTAAGCCGTCGATCGAGGTGTATACCAAGATATTTCACATGTGAATGTTGAACAACTTGATTATTAATCCGAATAGAGGAACAAGTATCTCTTCGTAAGATTAATGTTATATGGACACACTTTTGTTCATTTACCTTAATTCTCCATAAGTTTAACCGTAGTTCCATCTGGCTAATGTGTTCCTGGAGTTTTCGGGATGCCTCATCAGGGTTTTCGTGCATACTAAGGCAGGCGGTATCGTCTGAAAATGTAGAAGTGTGGTTACTGCAGCTCACAGGCATATCACAAGTATAAATCAAATATAAAAATGGCCCCAGTATACTCCCCTGTGGCACACCGGATGAGATAGTTTCAGGCATACTCATAAAGTGTCCTTCCACAACTGTAAATTTTCGTACAACAATGTAACTTTCCAAAAGATTTAGAATGTTTATTGGTAAGTATGTCTTCAATTTCAAAATCAGACCTTGATGCCACACTATCAAATGCCTGAGAAACATCAATAAACACGGCAGAACAATACTTCTTTTCCTCAAATGTTTTTCTGATAATTTGAACCAATCTATGCGTTTGCTCAATGGTGCTATGCTGGCTTCTAAAACCAAATTGATGGTCCGATGTGCACCCATTATCAGTTAAAATTGAAGACAATTTTGTCATGAGTAGCTTTTCAAAAAGCTTTGACATTGTTGACAGTAAACTTATTGGCCTATATGACTCAGCCTTGGAAAGATCTTTACCTGGCTTTGGAATCATTTTAACCTTGGCAAGCTTTCAGTAGTGTGGATAATACTCCAGTCGTAAAATGGCATTAAAAATTAATAACAGGATTCTAATTGCAGTACGAGGTAACTTAATCAGCATCTGGTTACTAATTCCATCCATACCGGGAGCTTTTTTTTGGTTGAGTTCGGCAATTAGTTTTTGTACATCACACATCGTAAATTTTAAGGGTCGAGGGGGTAGAGCAACTACAATCGGCAAATCAGCAACACCGGTACATGTATTTGGTGTAAATACGGATTTTAAATGCTCAGCAAATATGTTACCTTTTTCAGTATCGCTTCTTGCCCAACCTCCGGTAGATGTGCGCAGAGGTGGCTTAAATTCAACGGGTGTTTTAAGCTTTTTAGCAGCACGCCACAAAGAGTAATTAGATGCTGGTGTGACATCAAGGCCTTCCAGATAATTTTTAAAATATGCAGTTTTTTCAGATGCAAGCAACTCTTGGAGTCGTTTAGTGCACTCTTTAAATCTGATTTTGTGTTGAGGTGATCTGTGCTGTTGCCATTCCCTTCAGCTCTTCTTTTTTCAAGTACGAGATGTTCAACGTCTGTAGAATAAATTTTATTGAACCCAGTATGAGGATGGAAGGTAGTGGCATGTTCAGAAGCTTGTTTAATATTCTCGTTAAGATTTACAATGTTCGATTCAATATCATTGGGTGTTCTTAGCGTAATATTTTCCGTGCAATGACTACTAAGATATGTTTTGAATCCCAGCCAATTAACACGATTTATCATCTTGACATATGGGTGAGGTAAAGCGCTTCTCAGTGGGCTACAGATTGTAACGATCGTGGGAGAGTGAACGGACGAGAGATCTAGGGAAGCTTCAACGTGAATTAATTCCCTAGAAATACTTTTTATGACACCGAAATCTATAACATCCGGAATTTTTCGTACGTCAGTAGGCTAATAAGCAGGCTCGCCACTCGAAATAACATCCAAGCCCATTTTTGAAATTGTGTTGAACAATGCCCTACCTCTAGGCGTAATAAGACGCGAACAGCAGAACGTATGCTTAGCATTGTAGTCGCCAGCTGCTACGAAGCAAGGTCCAAGAGATTTGTAGAATTTCTCGTATTGGTCCTCAGTGATTGAAAATCTGGGAGGGCAGTAAATTGAAGATATCACGAAATTTGTACAAACATTTTCAATGCAGATGTTTGTTGCTTGTAGATGTTCTTCGCAAATGTTGTCAAGATTATAGTGCTTGAGTCTTGACTTTATTAGAATTGCTGATCCACCGCATGCTCTCCCTCTAGGGTCCTTTGTATCATATAAAGTGTAGCCATTCATTTTAAAGAGGCTTCTAGAAGTCAAATAAGTCTCAGAAACCAACATTATATCAATTATTTTTTCCATAAGGAAAGTTCAATTTTATGTTGGCGAATGGCGTTTGCGTTCCAGAAACATATTTTTAACGTGTTCATGGCTTGTTAAGTAATGCTTGAAGCAGAGTATTCTGCATTCTCAGCATTTCTTGCATCATGGTAGTCATATTTGTCGTAGAGTGTTTCATAGTTAGCACCAGATTCTCAATAGTAGCTTCAAGGCGACTAAAGTTAAAGCTTGAATTTGCATTCGTTGAATTATTTGGCGGTAAAACATTTTGTGTGGGAATAGAACTAGCCTTAGCTGCATCGGCCTACGATACACGTGAAGTAACTGGTTGGCTCACTTGAGCAAAAGTGGCGGAGTACGCATTTAATGGTTGAGCTGGAGCTAATTTAGGTTTTTGCACCATAGCCTGCTTAACGAAAGAGTACACAGGACATCCTCTGTAGTTAGCGGTGTGATTACTTCCACAATTACTGCATTTTTTCCCGCTTGATCTTTTGGTTTCACCGCAGATATAACGATATATGTATATTAAAACGGTTTTGGCGATTAGTTGAGGATGCGCTGTTATCCCTAGACATTTGTGGCGCGGATGAAATTTTTGAAGAATTCGGGCTTCGCCCACGCTTTATCACGGCTATATATTTGTCCATACCGACTTGCACCTTGTGTTTTGAAATAATGTTATCTGTAGTGATAACTTTGTTAAGTAACGAATACGAGCCTGAAGGGGATGATATTACTGACTTATATGAAGAAGTACTAGGCAATTGTAATGTTAATGAATCACTACTATTTGGCATTGGACAAAGCGAAGTTGAAAAATTGGCTTTGCCGTTAAAAAACACTTTCATTAGATTTATTTATATTTTTTTCATTAAGAGCTTCAGAACTCACAGTAAAATAGGCATTTCTGCCGTTAAAACTCACTTCATAATTTTTTGTATTTGAGGCACTCATATAGAGTATTCCTCAAGGGCACCTTTTTGTGTTTTTTTTTTGTTTACGGTTTTTTTGTTTTTGTACTTTATGATTGTTTGTCTGTTTTTGAGGTACTCGTATAGAGTATTCCTCAATGTATTTTGTATTTGTTATTTCCACTATGTAAAAAATATTATCAAATCAATAAAGCTTATTTATTAAAGTCAGTATGTACCTATTACGAATAATATGTACTACGAATATTTTTTTGTATAATATTTTGTTTGCTTGGTATGTAAGAAAAAATTCCGCTAATCGACTGTTCGCTATGAAGGTACCACGAGAAATCTTTAAATTTGTTTTATTTTTTATTTCGTAAAAGCTGCAAATTTAAATTATATAAATAAACTACCAATAACACAAAAATTTTCTGGGCTGGTCCATACAACATTTTTTTGCGTAATAATTGCACTAATAACTTTCAAGATTTCAAAATTTCAAGATTTTTTTTAATGTAACACAAAATATCTCTGAATTAAAGAAATTAACCTATTTTTGTAATCAGCGAACAAAAATACATAAGAATTAGATATATTAAACATCGTTGCAATAATAGTCAGATACGCTGATATACTCATCAATGTAAATCTATTTAAATAAAATCGATTTTTGTGTAGGTTAATAATCCAGAAAGTATTTCTAAGTTCGGAGTACCATTCGTGATATATTAATGGAATAATTCAAAAAGAGGTGCAAATTTTGCAAATCCTAAACGACACTATATCTTTAAAACTGGGAGACAAAAATACATAAGAATCGGCCATTTTTATTTAGACATCCAAATCAGTGTTGTGCAGTGTTATCAATTAATACAAAAAGAATAGCTTCTTGTTTATTATTGTCACAAATGTTTTTACTATGACAAAAATTTTGTTATAGCTGTTTCGAGAATAGCTCTGTTAGTCTAAAGTTCACGAAAAGTTAAATTTACATATTGGTAATTATATTAATAAATATAAACCTAATGTATATTATTTACATCTTGCAGGTTCGAGCTTTATGGAGGCCATGTGCACGGATTTTTTGATGAACTTGTGCCAGACAAAAAGATAACACTTAAATGGCGATTAAAGTCGTGGCCATTAGGACATTACTCACAAGTTGTGATAGAATTTGACGAAATGGTGAGTTCCGATACATACACCTTTGCTAAGGTGCTCCCTATTTGAGCTAAAAAATTTTATTTTTGAAAGCTTAAGGAGGCACCTTCTTAAATAATTCATTTAGATGACAAACAGATAAACAATTTTCAAAAATTTTTATTAACATTTAAGGGGTGCTACCACACTTGAGAGTTTTGCTATAGACACTTTATACAGATGCATAGGATATACGTGCCAGATTACAGTAATACGTGTGTTTAAAGTGCTTTTTGTGACCATTTGTCATAATAAGTTCCTAACTCATCATCTACACTCCCTCAATGAGAGTTGACTTCTTTCTATCAGAGAACATTTGCCTGTATTATTGTACAACCAGCAACAGAAATTGCTTTTGCCCTTTGTCGTTTGTGAGCAGCTTGTTGTATTCATCCATTAAGGCCACTCCCTGTTCTGCAATGTCCTTGACAACCTTCATATGCCGAGTGCTGCATTTGGCTGCTTGGTATTCTTCATCTTCGATCTACATCTCAATATCTTTCTCAAGAAACTTTGACGAAATACGTGTGATTTTTAAAAACTGGAGAGTAGTGGATGATACAAAGTCCTCTAGTTTTTTCGTCTGTATCACTGCGGCATCTACAGTAGCCCGTTTAACTGGAACCTGATCTGTCACATTATTTATGGCACGCACCATCTTAAGCTTCGAATTTCTTCAGAGCAACTTGAGAAAAAAGTATTTTCGAATTTGTATGCATCAATATCCTTTAGAAGCTGCAGATCAAGTCTTGGTGCAAGTATGGCTCCTGCAGCTTGGTACCAAGCAGTAACATGCTGTCGAACAGTGAAAATTCAGATTTCTATCAATCCCTTTTCCTCTTTCTTCGTTAGCTTAAACTGACTTCTGAACATCAAAATTTTTAATGCATAAATGGCTTTCGCCATCCACCGAGCACGATGGAGCTCAGTAGGAGCTCTGAAAGAAATCTCTTTCACCTCTCTGCCACCCAAAAACACAATAACCAAATTCAGAAGTTCTTTGAAATCATCACGAAATTGAAATTCCTGTAACTGATTCTTTGCAAATGTAATCCTCTAATCAGATAGATTAGCCAGTACACTAAATGTAACATGATCAGAGCGAGATGCTTGATACTTTGTAACATCAATAAATATCCATTGTTTCTGAAACCTCTTGAAGATTAGTATGTCGGGACCACTTGAAGCGCCGAGTGATGTCAGAACCACAGCCTTAATCTCAAGTATACGATGACGGCGTATTAACCGTAACATACCTTTTCCCATCTTTTGCTGAAGGAGGACGCATGCTCCATTCCATACTCCAGTATGGACAAAAGTTATGTCAAAACTCATACATGTCACTTGTTCCCACAGTCCCCACATTAGACAACGTAGTGTACAGCAATTTTGCTTGCTGACAATTTTGGGATTGCCAGAAGTTACTGACTTCCTGTTCCAGATTCTAGAATGGGAAGACGATCCACTGATACTTTTGTAGTGATGTCTTCAAACATCTTCTCATCCCAATGGATGCATAAAGTAACTCCTGGTTTAAATTTTTGCAATTTGGCAATCTTCTGTCGATACTTGATACGCTCCCGACGAATACAAGACGGATTGACATTGTACCCATATGGATTGTGGCCAAGATGTTGCAAGACTGGAATTAAGAGGTGCTTCACGATCTCTCAGTTTTGCCATATCCATGGTTACAGCAAGTTTTTCACTTAATACTTGCTTGGTACCTCGCCAGAAATGCTTTTCCTGCACGAGATTATTTTGCCTTCTCCTTTTTCGCTTCAGCTTTTCTCTTCTTTTTTCAGATTCTGCTGCTTGCTTCAAAAAAACTCGTATCAATACTTCCCATCTTCCCTCTGCGCCTCTTCTCCCGCTGAGCTATCAAAAACTCTATCTTGTGGGATGGTAATAATTTCCATTGCATTAGCATGTGCAATATCGAACAGATCGTCCAATGCTCCTTGCCATGCATTTTCCTGCAGCGAAAGTGACTCGTTATAATATATTCTTTGCTTTCGCGAGCACACATATAAGAGGAGGACACATAATACAAATAATTTTAGGGGTTGATATTTTACACATGTTTTGTTGATGATAACGGACTTTTCATTATTCACGACATTTCTGCAAATGTGTTGGAATGTTCTTTTTGTGGTTTTATGTACACTAAAAAAACAAATGTGTGCATATGCGAGCCACAAGCAGATAACCAGCGGGCCGCACTTGGTAACCCTTGCTATATAGGATTATAGGGTAACGATAGTATAAAACTTGTGAGCCAGGTAGCACCCCCTCAATATTATCCGATTTGCATAAAAATTGTACTGATTTTTTTTTACATAACAGAATAAAATGGCAGGGTGCCCCGTAACAAAATCAGAATTTCAAAAATAAGGTGCACTCTAACCTTTACGTGATGCTTACTGAGTTAACTTTATTTCTCTAGTTTTTATAGTTTTATAATTGGGTGGAATAGTCACGATATTTAGATTCTGAATCGCGAGAAGCCTTAATTCCTTCCTTTCTGGAACTTTCTCCGAATATACCGACCACTTACATACATACATATATCCACTCCCTAAGAGGTGTTCCGTACAAAAACCCAATTTTTATAAAATTATTAGATTCAATAGCTCCACTAGAGGAGTCCAGAGTATGACCAGCCTCCTTTAATTGTTCATCTCCAAAATTTTTAAACGTTTCTGACCACCTATCTTCACTCTTTAATTTGGCACAAATGAGGAAGTCACATCATAACTCTTTTCGTTATTAAACTATTTCAAAATTAATTATAGCTACCGTTTGGTTCGATTGTCAAAAAAGTTGGCGGTCTACTAAGTACGACACGATCTTACACTTTGAAATTTGACGGAAGCAGTTGGAAAATAGTCGCTTACGCGGAGGACTTGGTTTTACCTGTAAGCGGAAAGTGTCTTTTCACTGGCAGTAAAGTCATGTCGTCGGTGCTAGGCGAACTATTCATTTCGGCTAGCAGCAAGTCAATCCCGATAAAACTGAGAAGTCCTATTTATCTGAAGATACAAAATATATAGCTTTTCCTGCCTAGGATGGTAGGGGTGCAGTTGAGGCTATCAGAGGGTACCAAATCCATAGTAAAATTTCTTGGAAAAGGACTACGCAAGAAAGTGAGGAAAGGGCTCAATGCTTACTAAACATGTAAGGACTTTGAAAGCAGATGTGCAATCGAAGGTGGCAAACTGGATTAAGACATGTTGTAAGATCGGCTATTTCATAAGGGTGTGCGGTATGGTGATGCATCACAGATTCTCATAAGGGCACATCTCAGGCAGGCTTGAGCGTCATTATTCATCTGCTTCCTATAGAGAATTTTGTGGTGAGAACGGCTGCGAAAAGTTTCCACAATTTCTTAGAGGCATGTTTAGTGAGGACTGGATTGAAATACCACACAGCAATCTTATATGAAATCAGTTCAAGCGAGCAGGTCTCCATAAACCCTGAGTTCACGAACACTAATTACGTTCAAATTGATTTTAGTAGAAACCTTTCTGGTAATCCCAGATAGGGAGTTTATAAGGATGGCGCAGTCTTAACAAAAGGATCAAAAATGGGGATAGAGACGGGCTGATTATGTAATTTGAATCGAACGGAAATGTGTTCGAACTGTAATGTAAACTGGACCATTTTCTTTCGAATTACATAATAAACCTTCAGGTGTCTATATATTAAGGACGGACGTTCATATATCTTTTAAACTACATAATGAATGTAGCGTTTTCCAAGCTGAGATCCTTCGATCCGCAGGACCACAGAGATGGTGACCAGAAATATGGCTGAAGCCGAGGAAGTAACTTTCTGTGCCGATGGGACACTGTGACCAGCTGAGCCCTAAACTTGCTTGTGGACAAATATATTGTCAGACTATATTGGGTTCCTTGTCACTGCTTTGTTGAGGGAAAATAATTTTCGATGAGGTGGCAAAAATAGGGTTGGCATTAGTTGAGGAAATGTGTGACAGATCCGTTAAATGACCGATGGGTTACTACTATATGGAACCCAGTAATTGGGTGTTGAACAGTGCCAAACGTTCATGCGGGAGTAGGGATTGAATTTCCGAGTTTTATGTGGCCAAAACTTGACTTAAGAAAATGCAAACTGCTTCTGTGTATGAGAGTGCTAGAAGTCTTCATAGGCGCGTGAACTAGTCACTTCTCGGTCAGAGCAAAGACCAGGATTTGGAAACTCGAGCTACAGATTTCTGTAGAATGTGCGAGGATAAAGAGGAACTAGAAACCATTTAGCATATTATATGTCATTACGCTATATAATTAAATGGCTGAGCAGATGTTTTCATAAGAGCATTGGTGATATCGTAAAGTGCAAACAGGAAAATGTCAAGGGCTTCAACATAAGAATTGAGTGTGGTTTAATGGCATGTAATGGTGGTTCTTCTGGTTACAAGGGGGGTTAATTTTACCAACGGGCACAGATATAAGGAAATCACAATAGATTCAATTGGATCTCCGAGTGAATGTCTGTCACAACACTACCATTAGTTACCATTAACAGCCTTTTCATACTAACTCACATCTTTCATCAATTTGCCAAGATGATAACATCTTCCCATAAGAATTATACAGGGTTGAATGTTCAACATCTTTCAATATTTTCAAAAGATGTTTCTATCTCACTTTGTTCCATTCAACATCTTTCGATTATTTTAATGTCATCACTAGAAAAAATGTATACAACTATATACATGTATGCATACATACTATAAACATGTATACAATGTATGTATGTATGTATAGCTACGTACGCATGTAAATATGTATGCACATCCATTCAGAGCTACCTTTTGGAATATTACCACTGAAAATCTGTAACTGCTCCAAGATTTTATTATATATGTCCATATGTATATGTATGTACAGGGTGGCCCAGAAAGACCGAAGTGGTGTGAATTCCTTATAACTTTTTATTTAAGACATATTTTTTTAATTTTTTGTTTTTTAAATACAGTAAATTTATAGGGAATATTTTTAGATTAGTTATTAAAAATTGTATCCCGCAAGTGGTGGCCATTTTCTGCTTCGCACAAATGTGCTCTTTCCATTTCCATTATTCATAACTTATTTATGAGTGACGAAGCCCATTTCCAATTAAATGGGTTTGTTAACAAGCAAAACTTTAGGATATGGGCTAAGGAAAACCCGAGAGTACTTCATCAACGACAATTACACCCAGTTAAGTGTACTGTTTGGTGCGGTGTTTCTTCAGAAAGGATCATTGGTCCATATTTTTTGGAAAATGAAAGAGATGTCGCCATTTCCATCAATGGTGATCGATATCGGGCCATGTTGGAAAATTTTGTAAGGCCAGCCGTGGAATACCATCCGCAAATATGGTTCCAACAGGATGGAGCCACAGCGCACACTCCGAGGGCCACAATGGCTATTTTACGCGACATCTTTGGGGAAAGAATAAATTCGCGTAGAAGCAATTTTAATTGGCCTCCGCGTTCCCCGGATTTAACCGCTCCAGACTGTTTCCTTTGGAGTTATTTAAAAGGGAAAGTTTATGTTAATAAGCCTAGGACTATTGAGGAATTAAAAACCAATATTCCAGACGAAATTAACAACATAACACCGGAAGTTTTGCGAAAGGTCATGGAAAATGTGTTGAAAAGAGATCATTTGTGCGAAGCAGAAAATGGCCTCCACTTGCGGGATATCATTTTTAACAACTAATCTAAAAATATTCCCTATAAATTTACTGTATTTAAAAAACAAAAAATTAAAAAAATATGTCTTAAATAAAAAGTTATAAGGAATTTACACCACTTCGGTCTTTCTGGGCCACCCTGTATATAATAAAATCTTGTATATATTTATAATAATGACAGATGAAAGATGTTGTAATGTGAACAGGTTTTTTCAATTTTTAACATGTTTCATGCATTCCTCAAAGATGTGAGTGAGTGTGAAAAGGCTATAACCTAACTTAACCTCACCTATACTTATAAAGTGGGCTTGAACTGCGTTCATACTACATACTTTTTTCCAGCTTTCTTTCTCTGTGATGCAGTGGTATAAAAGTTTAAAATTTTTGGAATACGGTTTCCCGCCTTGAAACTTACGCGAAATTTTTTGGAAAATGGAATATTTTAAATTGATTTTATTTATTGCTTTTTATATTGGAAATTGTCCTTTTCTATGTAATAACCAGGGACAAATGTATGGTTTTTTCTTAATCCTGATCATTTCAAAAACGAAATATCTTTACGCAACATCGATCTGTTAGTCCATATTTTTCTGAGATTTTAATAAATTCATATTCAAATTTCAAAAAAAAAAATATTGTTGAAAAACTAGTAATCCAAAACTAATGGTTTTTTTTCGCAAATTCGTTACTTGCATTGTTGTAGAATTGTAGAACGATTGTACAAATACACACAAACCTACCAAAATTTAATCTTAACTGTCATTTCAATGATTTCAAGAGACAAATATCTGCTATTAGTATTAAAAAAAAGTCTACAGAAACTAGACATCTGTTTAAAAAAACACAGAAATTATGACTGCCCAATATATATCGTGCCTTAACAGCCAAAATAACGTAACCAAACTTTTTTCAAAACTGAGTTTTTGATGCAAAATTGTTCTGTAAGTAACAACACGTTTTCCTGTAAAATATAGTATCGATAATCCACATACGCCTAAATTACTGGCCGCAAAATAACGTAAGTATCATAAAAACAACGAGGATCTTCCATATATTAAAAATTAGAATATTTTGTCTACAGTTAAGCAGAATATTAGAAGAGATCATTATTTTTTTCTTTTCTCCCTTAATTATTCGTGCTTTCTTGAAAAGTGTGTAGTATGATACAGCATTGCATATACAAAAATTCGACGTTAGTTTCCCAATACTCCGTTTACAATAATTATATACCGCTACAACACCGTAAATACAAAAATTTTACTTTAGTTCCCCAAATACCCTTAATTAATTAATTTACTTAATTTGGTAAATTTCCATTGTGACGACCTTGTAAATTTGTATTGAAAATAAGATTCGGAGGACGGTCATTCAGTGTTAGACCGTATTTAGGCACGAAAACATTTATTTTGCTAGCATTTTGCGGGTGGGGAAAAGAGAATCCTTTTTGTGTTCGGTAATCGGCGACACGCTTTGTTTTAATATTCTTTGCTACATATACACACATACATGTATACATGTTTTTATTTAGTAATATTGGAATGTCGCCGGCAACATTTTCGTCCGCGTAATGGCTCCTTTAAATAAATATATAACATTATATACCTAAATAAAATCATTTAAATTTGAACGAATTACAGTATAGAAAACTTAATGAGTTGTTGGTAATTTCAATAAAACCATTGTTTATAAAAAATGTTGACATAGAAATTACAAACAACGTTTGTATGAACTGCGACTCTTACAATAGGTTGTGAATTGAGCAAATAATTAATTAATATTAATATTATGTAGCACAAATTATATAAAATATGCTATAAATTTACTTAAAGAACATAGCAACATGTTGAGAAAGATTATCTTAAGAGGAAATGAAATAAATGAAAATGAAAACCTTATGCGTTACTAACTAATTGCAAATTATAAAGGCGGGAATTTCTGAACAAAATAACTCCTATCGCATTGGCATACGTGGCTGCTCGAGTTTTTTTCGCGCACCTTTTTATTTCCCGGTAAATCGGGATTGGTTTTTAAATTTCCCGGGATTCCGGGAATTTCCGCTTGAAGCTAATTAGTAGAATTTGTTTTTTAATTTAAAACACAAATTATTTCAACTTCACTTTAACGAGATCAAACTTACAAAACTAAAAAATCAACAAATTATTAACAGAAGCGAATGAAAAGTAAATAAAATATAAAAAGGAACATTCATTTACATACTATTATCCTTCGAAAAAATTAAGAGAATTCAATTTGATTATTATTTGAAAGCCGTGTATGTTCTGGCATCCACATCGTTTTCACATGTTTTCTTGTGAGTTCGAATGTTTAAACACATGCTACGCCGGTTCAAGTTAAAATTTAGAAAATATAAATGTATAGTATGTGTTCTAGCATCCGAATTTAGAAGAACACAATTTGCAAATAGACAATTAAAATTTTTTTTTATTTTCTTGTTTCTTTTGCTTTTTCAAAACTGTTAACAAGTGAAAATAATACGAGTTTTTTTAAGTTCGAAACCGCCCATTTCCAAATCGTTTTCTTATATATATATATATATGTATGTATACATATATGTATGTATATGCATATTAGACCTTTTTGTTTTTTAATACATTTATTTATTTATTGTATCTACAAATATTCTTAGTTCATATAAGTATTCAAATCTTAAATATAAAATCTAATTATGAGGCCCGACCACTGTCGGACATAAACTTAGTGATATTTATAAATAATACATAACTAGTGATAATCCAAAAGGGGGAAAAGGGTATTTTCAAGAAGTCCCATCTGGAGTGTTGAGTATAAGAGCCCTTGTGTCCCTCTTTTTTAGGGGGATGTGTCTAGTAAAGTTCAATATATTACGAGCAAGCGGATTAGGATGTGACTCGAGTTTTGTTAAGTATTTGCCTGCGTATTTTGCAATTTCTTCAATCACTAGTGGAATATTTAAATCACGATGTAAACTGGAATTTTTTAAGTACCATGGAGCCGATGTTATTAACCGTAAAATTCTGTTTTCCTTCGTTGGATTCTATCTACATTAGAAGCTGAAGCAGTGCCCCATAACTGAATTTCGTTGCACCATATTGGCTTCAAAATCGACTTGTATAGTAAAAGTTTGCAGTCTATGCTGACTGTTGATTATCTACCAATCAGCCAATATATCTGAGTTAGTTTAAGTTTCATTTGTGTTAGGTTTGAGTCAATATCGTGTCTCCATGTAAGTCGTCGATCAAGGTGTATACCAAGGTATTTTACGAGTGAATGTTGAGGAACAACTTGATTTTTGATTCGAATTAGGGAACAAGTATCTCTTCGCAGGGTAAATTTTACCTGAATACACTTGCTCGTTTACTTTGATTCTCCATAATTTTAACCATAGTTCCAGTTGTGTAATATGTTTTCGTAGATATCGGGAAGCCTCGTGACGATTTTCGTGCATACTTAGGCAGGCTGTATCATCGGCAAACGTAGATGTATGGATATTACTGCTCAAAGGCATATCACAAGTATAAATCAAATACAAAACTGGCCCCAGCATGCACCCATGTGGCACACTGGATGATATAGATTCGGACACACTCGTGAACTTCCGGCTAGTAATGTAACTTTCTAATAAATTCTGAAAATTTATTGGTAGATTGATTTCAATTTTAAAATTATACCTTAATGCCATACTTTATCAAATGCCCGCGAAACGTCAATAAACAGTGCAGAGCAATACTTCTTTTCTTCAAAAGTTCTTATAAATTGAACCAACCTATACGTTTGTTCAATGGTGCTATGCTGACTTCTAAAACTAAATTGATGGTCTGGCATGCACCCACTACCAATTAGAATTGGGGACAAATTTTGACATGAGTTTTGCAGTTTTTCGAAAAGTTTTGACATTGTTGATAGCAGACTTATTGGCCTGTATGATTCTGCCTTGGTAAGATCTTTGGCATGCTTCCAGCTGTGGAGACAATCCTCTAGTCGTAAAATGGCATTAAAAATGAATAACATGATTCTAATTGCAATACGAGACAATTTTATTAGCATCTGCCCAAGCAGAAATTGTGACTGCCCAAAAAATATGTACCAGCACAACACTGTAAGTACAAAATTACGACTCTTCCAAAATTTTAAAAAAATTGTACCACCAGAGTACTGTAAACACAAAAATGTGATTGATTGCGCTTACTTTCGATCTCTTCGTAATAATATATTATTGAGTAACGGTTTTCTTTACATTTAATTTGCATTTCTGCTTTCAACTTTATTTTGTGCATTGTTGTCAATTTTCCAGTGGTCAAATAAAGGACAAATAATTATAGTTATTGGAGACATATAAAAATGGCACCGGGCCCCAGTTATTTCATCTAATAGGTACGCCATTCTTGGCGACTTCCTAGATCAACCAAATCTTCCCAAACTTAAAATAAATAATCCATCATATGATCCAAAATACCTAATAATAACATCAAAAAATAACGGATTAAAAAAACTAAATCCATTTATTATTCAAAGAGGATTAAATGTAATTTCAACGTTAATTGATTCCATAAGTCAACTCCGAGATGGAAGTCTTTTGATCTTAGTTCGGAACCAAGTAATTGCCAATAAGTTCTTAAAATCCAAAACATTATTAAATGTATATGAAATCGAAGTCAAGTTTCATGAAAGCTTAAATTACGTAAAAAGGATCATTTATGCTCCATGCTTAATAGATGTATCCGAAGATGATATTTTGTTAATGAACTCAAATCTCAAGGTTGTGGTTTCGTTATTTAAGTATAAATCAAGAAATGATCACGGAGAAGAACAATGCAATGGTAATATGATTGTCACGTTCAATCTATATAACCTACCAAATATTATTGATGTCTCCTGGTACAAAGTTACGGTTAAAACATATTTCCCCAATCCGATGCGCTGTCGTAATTTTTAGGTCATACAAAAAATAAATTCAAATCAGGCTTCCTGTGAGAAATGCAATCTTCCGCCCCATGTTCAAGATAAATGCTCCAGAATTCAATGTGCGAACTGTCCAGATGAACACGCATCATCAGGTACAAACTGCCCCCGTTATATTCAACAAAAAGAAATTCTTAAAATTAAAACCATTGATAAATGCTCTTTTGGTGCAGCTAAAAGTAAATACGCGATTAGTATGAAGACACAAACACAAAGAAACGCCCAACAAACTTTTTTTGAAATTGTTAAAGATCCAAATAACCTACATAATCAAAATAATAGACCTCAACAAAAACGAAATGCAACATATTCAGAAATTAGCAAACCAACCGGAAAAATTACACGTCGGAACTCCGACAGCTCCTCATCGAATGAAATAAACACAACACCCTGAACTTCAGCAACATCTGTTAAAAAACTAAAATTCCAAAAAGTAAGAAAATATCAAACTCCACTCCTATTGACATACCAACAACTTATTTGATAGATAACAATTCTGATATCGCAAATCAAACGAAACCAATTGAAAAAAACCTACACCATACAATTAAAACATTAAAAATTCTGCTGATTCAGCTAAATCACTCGTAAAAATTTCTAATGGACATAATCTCTCCGCTGAAGATATGATTTTCAGCGACATATCTTCCTCTCCACTAGGAAAAATAACTCAAGATCTTGTTGATAAAGAACAATACTTTTTACCATCATCAGATAGGATGGATAATTCCGATGGCTAATTCCAGGTAATCATCATGGCATCGTGCTCTATATAATCTAACAAAAGTAAATTGAATTTTACTTTTCAGTTACGATTTAATAATGGCTAATTTTCACATATTGCAATGGAACATTAAAGGTTTCATCAACAATATAAACGAATTGCAGCACAATCCATCTCTCATATCCATTCAAGAAACACATTGCGCTCATAATTTCAAACCCTTCCCACCTTAAGGCTTTTCGGCCTATTTTTATACTTCTCCTCTTAATACTACATCCAAACAAGGTGTTGGTATAACGATAAAAAATAATATACCTCATAAAATAATAAATATAAATACTTCATTGCCCAAACTTTATTGGGATCAACAACATGGAACATACTCGATGATCTTCACAATAGCGACCATTTTCCTATTGTTATCGGAATTTCTTTACTAGAAAATTTCGTATGAAGTACGCTGATTACACCAGGTTATGATAGAATATCATACCAAATGATAAAACAGATGGGACTATTTTCAAAAACGCGATTACTCGAACTTTACAATAATATATTGGATAAAGGCATTATACCATTCGAATGGAAAACAGCAACTGTAATTCCTGTTCCAAAAAGCAAAACCAACCCACTGGATATTAAATCGCACCATCCTATATCTACTTTCTTGTTTAAGCAAAGTATTAGAGAAAATTATAGCCAATCGCTTATCATGGTTTATGGAAAAACGTTGTATTATTGCAAAAAATCAAGTAGCATTTAAATGCGGCAGAGCATGCTCAGAAGCTCTCCTTCACATAGACTGGTTCGTGACAAAAACTCTCTCAGCTCATAACCATATTTCTATACTCTCAATTGACTTCGAAAAAGCTTTCGACAGGATTGGACTACACGTTATTCTCGATATTTTAAATAAATGGAAAATCGGACGCAAAATGTTGAATTTTATTAAATCCTACCTCACAGATCACAAAATTCGTGTTAGAATAAATAATGTTTATTCTTCATCGTTTAAGTTACACAATGCAATTCCACAAAGCTCACCCCTTTCGGTCGTCTTATTTTCTATAGCTTTTAATGAGATCAGTCTAATGATAAACCGACACAAATATATATATCACTGTATTTACGCTGATGATTTGTATATTTTTTGCAAAAAGATTAGTAATGCTAAATGCAACATGATATTAGAAAATGTGTTAGAGGAAATTAACGTGTAACGTTAAAACCGGGAGCAAAAATTTCTGTCAACAAAACTAAAAAGCTAAAATAAAAAAATAATTTTTCCTAACAATTCAGTAATTGACGCTGATGATAGGAGTCAGTATTGTGCTAAAAGAAGTTTTGGGATAAACTCTGCTATTGGGGAAACTCTCCATCTTGCACATGATTAAACCTTAGCATTTCCAAAAAAAAAACACCGAAATACTTGCATCCCCCTTGGATTATTGATAATGACTTATGTGACATATCTTTATACAAATTTAGTAAAATATACTGTTCCAACGACATTTTTACTCAACTGGAGAAAGAGGATATGCTGAGAAGTGAAGGCTGGCATTTATATTTTACCTATGGTTCAAAAGCATAAAATGGGACTTCATCCTATGCAATTATGGATGGAAACGGTTCAATTCGTTGTTTGAAAGTTCTCCCAGGCTACATCTGTGTTCACTGCAGAAGCAAGTGAAATAATCAATGCCATTTTTATTGCAATAGAAGAAAACAAAAAAAATGTTATATGCACGGATAGTCTATCTGTTTCTAAGGCAATAATTAATCCTCTGTCACGAAAATGGAACATAATTAATTATATCCGTGATCTTCTTATATGTAATTCTGATATGTTGAGAATCTTATGGATACCTGGTCACACAAACATTGTAGGAAATGACAAAGCTGATGAAGCACCTAAATTTGCTAACAATGCTCCTGTTATCATGGAATACCAAACTCAAAAGCCAGATGCAAAACTTTTAATTAAAAATCATCTTCATATAAGAAAATTATCAGTTTAGTCCGATTATCATCATCCTCATTACAAGGAACTCAATTTGAACTGCTGTTCCCCTATTTATCCTACAAATCTTAGCAAGTAACAAATAAAAATTTTCTCACGTTTACGCTTAGGACATAAATATGCAACGCACAATCATCTTATGAATAGACAAGCAACTTCATCATGTCCAAAATGCGGATTAACTCTATCTGTTGATCACATTCTACTTCAATGCAGTGCCTTTACTAATATTAGTATCTCTTCTTTTTGGCTCCTCAAACCCAAAGGAATTCCTAAAAATTCTACACAGGACAACATATTAAAAATTCATAATTTTATAAAACAAACTGGATTCACTATTTAGTTCATTTGTATAAACTTTTACTAGTTACTTAAAATTTCTGATACCTACTATATTACTTTTCGTTTTAAATTTAATTCTGTACATAAACTTATTTTTGTATATTTATTTCTTTAGTCTTAGCAGCTAGTGCTCATTGAATTTTATATTCGATTTGTAATTTATTATAAATTTAATAAAGAATAATAACAATAATAATAATACATTGTGACGACCTTAAAAATATGTATTTAGAGTGTTGTGACAACATTGAAAACAAGAGTCGGAGGACGGTCATTCGTCGTTATCATTTTAATGTTATGAGTACATTAAAATTTTGGTAAACGAATGTTGTACTGATGTTAGTTGTACCCGCAGACAATCGTAGCAACGTCGTGCTGATTGTCTTTTTCTGCCTGGGTGGTTACTAATTCCATCAATATTCGGAGCTTTCTTCGGGTTGAGTTCAGCAATTAGTTTTTGTACATCACACATCTTAAATTTTATGGATCGAGGGTGTAGCGCAACTACACTCTGAAATTTAACAACAGCAATATATGTGTTTGGGGTAAATACGGATTTTAAATGCTTTGCGAACAAGTTACCGTTTTCAGTATCACTCCTAGCCCATCCTCTGGTAGAAGTGCGCAGAGGTGGTTTAAACTCAACGGGTGTTTTAATTCTTTTCGCAGCGCGCCGCAAAGAGTAATTAGATGCTGGTGTGACATCGAGATTTCTCAGATAGTTTTTAAGAGATGCAGTTTTTTCATATGCAAGCAGCTCTTGGAGTCTTTTAGTGCACTCTTTTAATCTAATTTTATTTGGGGGTGAACTGTGCTGTTGCCATTCTCTTCTAGATCTTCTTTTTTCACATACGAGATGTTCAATATCTGTGGAATATATTCTATTAAACCCAGTCTGCGGATGGGAGGAAGTGGCATGTACAGCAGCCTGCTTAATATTTTCGTTAAGATTGGCAATATTAGATTCAATATCATAATGAGTTCTTAGCTTAATGTTTTCAGTGCAATGACTATTAAGAAATTTTTTGAATCGCAGCCAATTACCACGACTGACCATTTTGACTTATGGATGAGGTAGAGCACTTCTCAGTGGGCTACAGATTGTAACGATCGTGGGAGAGTGATCGGACGATAGATCTAGGGAAGCTTCAACATGAATTAATTCCCTAGAAATATTTTTCATGACGCCAAAATCTATAACATCCGGAATTTTTTGTATGTCAGTAGGCCAGTAAGTGTGCTCCCCGCTCGAAATGACGTCCAAGCCGATTTTTGAAATTGTGTTGAACAACGCTCGTCCTCTAGGTGTGATAAGACGCGAACCCCAGAAAGTATGTTTTGCATTATAGTCGCCAGCTGCTACGAAACAAGGGCCAAGAGATTTCTAGAAATCTTCGTATTGATCCCCAGTAATTGCGAACCTAGAAGGGGAGTAAATTGATGATATGACAAATTTTGTGCAAAAATTTTCGACACAAATATTCGTTGCTTGAAGATGTTCTTCACAAATGTTGTCAAGAATATAATGCTTGAGTCTTGACCTTAACAAAATTGCTGATCCCCCGCAAGCTTTTCCTCTTGGGTCCTTTGAATCATATAGTAGCCATTAATTTTGAATAGACTTCTTGAAGTCAAATGAGTCTCAGAAACCAACATTATATCAATATTTTTTTCCGTGAGGATGTGCTCAAGTTCATTTTTATGTTGGCGAATGCCGTTTGCATTCCAGAAACATATCTGTAACGTGTTCATGGCTTGTTAACTAATGCTTGAAGCAGTGTAGACTGCGTTCGTAGCATTTCTGGCATCATGCTAGTCATATTTGTTGTAAAATTATTTATAGTCAGCACCAGATTCTCAATAGTATCTTCAAGGCGACTAAAATTAAAGCTTGAGTTTGCATGCGGAATATTTTGTGTGGGAATAGAACTAGTCTTAGCTGCATCGGCATACGATACACGTGGCTCATTTGAGCAAAAGTGGCGGAGTAAGCGTTTGCTGTTTGTGCTGGAGCTAATTTAGATTTTTGCCCCATAGTCTTTTTAACGAAAGAGTATAAGGGACATCCTCTGTAGTTAACGATGTGATTACCTCCACAATTACTAAATTTTTTTCTGCTAGATCTTTAGGTTTAGTACAACCAGCAGTACCTTGCAATTCACCGCAGATAACACAAACTGAAGATTAATTGCAGTAAGTTTTTATGTGGCAATATTTATCTGTGCGGGTCCAGAACGCTGGTGTGGTTTTTCGATATAAGAGATATTTTAAATTATAAATTGGATGAGTTTAATTTTTTCAATTTTATATCGTTTGGCTCAAGTTCGACGCGAAATCGAGGTTGAGAAATCTTCTCCCTATTATGTTAGATAAATTGTTTACCTTAAATCCCTGGAGGGCGAGTGCATCTTTTATTTCCTCGGGAACAACATAAGAATCTATGCCCTTCAATACGATCTGCAGGCCTTTTGCTATCTTAAGCTGATATGTGTAAAAACTTTTTTACTTTTTTCAAATTTAGTAATCATTTTGCTAAAATATTTCTCTTTATAAATTTGAATTTTCGTTTCATCAATGTTTCCACGTTTTATTGGAACAATGTGTAATTTATTCTCACCGATTACCGAAATCAATTTCAATTCAATTTAATTTCACTTTTTTAATAAGAGTGTTTCTATATTTATGATTTGAACAGGCTAAAGTTCGTAACGCTTTTTATGCCAAATTACATGTGATAATTATTAATGAGCAAATAACATCAACGTTGATTGCAATCAATTAATGTATAAATTAATATCCAAAAAATTAATTGCAATCAAAAATTAGAAATCAGTGACGTGAAATCAAGTGATTGCAATTAAATTGATTGCAATCTTTTAGAGCTCTGATAGTTATAAACATGTGGTCACGAACGTACGCAAAATAGAAGTCAACTTTGGCCGACAGTAGTGAAATGTAAAAAATCTGCGAAATGGATCAGAATAATGAATAGTGATTAATTTATATGAAAAGTGTATCAAGTATTTACACAATAAAATACCTCTTCTGGTTTTTGTTTAATTGGCATAATTGCCAATTTTTTTTTTATTTATTATTATCACCATCCTCCTGCCCATTTTCGAACTTTTTTTTGTTCTTACACTTTTCTCTTACTATTTGGTAATAGAGAGATTTTGAAGAAAGAGTGCAAGCATAACATAATTTTTGCGTGTAAAATAATTATACTTATGTATATAAAAATGTCTTTACAAGTAGCTTAAAAAGAAAATATAAAATTTTCCAGCTTCTAGCCCAATTTCCTCAACTAAAACAGCTGAGATATGCTATTAAACCATTCCATTATATAAACATAGACTTTTTTATAATTATAAACAATAAAACACAAACATAATTAACATTTAATTTTCTCATCCTGGTAGACCAATCGGGGGAAATGCCCATATATAATCAAAATAAATCTAAAAAAATAAATAAATCTAAAAAAATAAATAAATAAAAAAAAATAAAAAAAATTATATTGAATATATAGGCTTGAGGGCCCAGAAAACTGAACCGATTTGGGAGATGAGAGCAGAAGAAATCAAAAAAAGTAAAATAACGGTCACCCATATATACATACATATACTCAAAATAAAATTAAAAAAAAAAAAATAACCAACTAACGGCCACTCTGATGTACATATACTTATCTGTGCCACAAACAAAAAAGTGTTTTAGTCGAGATAAGCTGATTTTAAGTTAATGGTATTTTCGTTATATGCATATTTAAAAGTACCCCTGGTTAAAATCTCAATTGATTTGAGCGATTTTTGAAGAAATTATAGCACTATGACTGGCGGCTTATCTTTTTAAGACTTCTAGTCTCATTTGGAATAATAGCTTAATTTAGTTTTATAATTTGGTATATTTTAACTTAAATGTATTATTTATATTGTGTAGAACGATGTTTGCTTAAAAAAATAAAAGTTAACAGAGAATTTCCAAATTTAACTGTAAAAGAAATAAATTTCTGAAAATCGATTTGAACGCTTGAAAGTGCTCTCCTGCAAAACAGTCAAATATGACTTGAGCACTTTTTCCTTATAGCCACATATGTATGTATGTAGGAGGTATACATAGTATTTAAAAAATGATTTCCAGAGGTTTATTTAATTATATACATATGTATGTTTTTCCAAATTTGAATAATGTGTTTATATGTAAATTTTGAATTTTATATTTTTATGTAGCAGCAGCAAAAAAACACGTCCGTTCTATTTCACTACGGAATATCTAGTTTTATTTTACCAAAAAACTAACAGTGCACAGTTGGGACTTTTGCAAAATAAATAGTAACAAATCTGAAACTTCTAAAGTACTGATTATAGATTTATATGAAACTTCGAACATCCATAAAAGAGGACCTAGGCTTTATAACACATGTCTTGGCAGCAGTCTGGCTTAAGCTGGATAGGAGTTACATTGGGCCTAAGCTTACCACATGGGACTAAAAAAACTTCTGAGGCTTGTAACTTTTAGAAAAATTATCCGATTTTTATGTTATAAAACGTTTTAAGTTAAGCTCAATATTTTCAAGATAATGTCTAGATTTTTCGTATCTCTTATAAGTTAGAAGATATTTGACTAAAACTTTGTTTACGCATGCACCCTACATACAGTAGTGTCCGAAAATCTCCAATTTTAAAAATATTTTTTGTGTTTAAGCGCTTATAAAAAGTTGAAAATTTCAACTATAACATTTAATATTGTAGATACCTAGGCAGAAATTGTGACTTTGCCCAAAAATATGTACCACCACAACACTAAATACAAAATAACGACTCTTACAAAATGTTTGTACCACCACAGTACTGTAAACACAAAAATATGACAACGTTTACAAATGCCGCGTCCTTAGTAATGATATACCACTACAACACTGTATTTACAAAAATGCGATGTTAGTTCCCCAATACCCCGTTTACAATAATTCTATACCGCTTAAACACCGTAAATACAAAAATTTGACTTAAGTTGGGAAATTTACTTGTGACGACCTTATAAATTTGTATTTAGAGTATTTGACAACATTGAAAACAAGAGTCGGAGGACGGTCATTCGGCGTTGTCATTTTAATGTTATGAGTACATTAAAATTTTGGTAAACGAATGTTGTACTGATGTTAGTTGTACCCGCAGACAATCGTAGCAACGTCGTGCTGATTGTCTTTTTCTGCCTGGGTAGTTTTCAACATGTTTTTTCCCTTTATTCACACATCAGCTGTTTAAAACATGGATTTTGAAATTCAACCTAAATAGAAAAACATAAATAAATTTGGAATGTTATACAACAAGTCTATGTACACTTTTGGCAATAAAAAATATTTATGGTAATTATACGATATATTTTATCGTGTAGTTAATGTTAATCACAGTTAAGTATTTAACGAATAACAGAAATTTTTAATGGATTTAAAAAAGGTTTTCGCGCATTACTTTACAGCGTCATCGAGAGGTGCTACCTGATTATGCTACTACTTAAAATAAATAACGCTTCACAGTAGCAGGTAATTAGACAAAATTAGCAAAAATGCTTATAAAGTATGCTTTATTGTATAAAAGCACAGGTTTCTTTTATAAGAATGATCACTCTATATTGAACTGTTATGGAGATTAGTATTAAATATAACGCGTTATGTAAACTTCTATGGAAATATGTTCCTGTTAGTTTATTGCGCCAAGAAAAATATTCTAAAAAATCATAGATATAATTGACAACTCATTTGGATTAAAACTTAATGAAGATGCTACCAAAAAAGAGAGAACTTTTTGGTAGCGTACGAAAAAAAATTAAAGAATTTAAGCATAACAAAACTAAGTTCCAAAAACAAAATGAACAATGGCTAAAAACCGAGATAGTTACACAGATTTGCATGAAAAAATTGGGAAGGCCTAATAAATTATACGAGGAACTTCAACCAAGAAGCCAGAAGAGAAAGCAAGAGAACCTCATTGAAAACCACTATTTTGGCCTTATAAAGGATACCTTTAGAAGTGCCTTAACCAAAAACAAACCGAAGGATGTTGGGCAAATTGTAGATGCTCTTCCAAACGCATCTCCAAATAGAATATAACGTATGGTGGAAGGCATACCAACGCCTAAATCTAAAACGGATTTTACTAATGACGATGCATTAGCCCTTATTCTAAACTTGGATCTAACAAGAAATAAACATGAAATATTTATATTTAATCTAGTACGAGATTCTCGTAGACGAATATTCGACGTGACATACATAGCAGTTCGGGTGATTATCTCGACCAATAAAATTTGAATATATGAAAGAAAATAGAGATGCATCTCAAAATATTGTGGTTTCTATATTAGAAGAAATAGAGAACTTACCAAGAATTGTAGTAATAATTTGATTGATTTATAATTTACTATGATAGATGGAAAAGTGTTTACAGTATTAATTGCCTGACTGTTACTCTCTTTAAAAATAGCAAATATTAATAATTTTAAAACCCGCCGAATATATCTAGAAATATGCTATATCTTTTAAGCGGCTGGACCGATTTTCTTCAAACATAGCTAAGAACCTTCTCGATCAAGTCACATTTCAAACCGAAAAAACTAAATCAAAATCGATCCAGCCATTTGACCTGTACGTGGACACGGACAGACACACAATACAAACTTATAACACCCCTTTTTTTAGTCGGGGGTTAAAAACAGAATTTTATTGAAATGTACGGAAGTTTGCCATTCAGTGTTTGCTTGTATACTGATGTTTGCCATACTTGGTATGATAGTCTAATAACAAAACAATCTCTCTCATCACACCATTCTCACATACCTAGTATTGCTTCCAATTACTTTATTTTGAATAATATAACAGCTTTGGAACTTATTATAATTTTTTTTTTCTTTTCAGAGAAACTCAACTAAAATGAAACTTACACAATCAGGCGTTCCATCGTCGGAGTACGATGTAATTAGAGCTAACTGGTACCGGTACTACTGGCATAGTATTAAGAAAACTTTTGGTTTTGGAGTTTCGTTGACTGACGCGTTTTAAGCATTGTCTAGCATGAAATTTTTTATATTATCTTTCAAAGTAATGTACTATTCTTTAAAAAATGATGAGATCGATTCACCTCTTTGAAAATTTGTTAAATAAATTTCTTTAGCTGTAATATAATTTACATTTTATTCTTCTATCCTCTTAGATTAAAATAATTTATATACTGTTACTTCCGAAACCTATTATCGCATCATTTTGGAAGAAATACTATACGCAGCAAATCTCATATTTAACCGACTTCAAAAAGGAAGAGGCTATCAATTCGTTTTTTTATGTTTGTTAATTTATAACTCCGTAACTTTAAGACCTATTTGAAATTTTTTTGTCTGAGAGGGTGTACTTTCCTTTCGGTTCCAATGTCAAAAAGTGGACGGGAACACGACAAGTAATATATTTCTTTAAACATATGATCAATTATAACTAAGTGCATAAATAAAGAAATATAGAATTTATTTAACTGAATCTAAATTAGTTTTAACTTTTTAAACGGTTTTATTTAGCTCACCACATTTGTTTTATTCTTGGGTCAAATTTAGTAACTGAAATTTTACCCTCTTCCTTTCAACTGATTGATCTAAAATATGGTATACGCCTTTGTTTCTGCTGACAGTACAAATACAGTGGTGGACATTAGGTTAGCACACTTCGTATATGTTACATTCATAAGCACATTTTTTAGTTATTAAAAATGCATGTACATAAATATTTACCCATAACTGCTGTATATGGTGTGAGCAATATGTACCGTAATTTTTTCTTCTTTCTCTTTTTTGGTTTTTGTTTTAAGTTTGTTTAATTGCAAATATTAAGTAATCTGAGCTGGACAGCATTTTAGCACATTTTAAAAATTTTGTTATATTTCATTATAAATCGCCTATAAAGTGTGTAATTGGTAAGTTTTATAAATGCTTTACTTTAAAATTTGAAATAAAATACAAAAGATAATAATTAGACATGGCTAAAAGCAAGTGGTGCACAGAAGCGCAGCGTCAGGCAATTCAGCAAATGAGCTCGAGAGGAAGCACTGTTATTGAGATTGCATCAATTTTGAACTGTTCCAGGAAGATGGTCTATAACGCATTACGTCATATTGAGATATTTGGGACACACAAAAATGTTGCATCAGGTATTAGACCTAGAAAAACTACCCGAAGGGAAGACTCCTTTATTTATAGAGCCTCAGTTGCAGACCCATTTGAAACCTCGAATGAAATTAAAAGAGAATTTTCTATAAAATTTGGTGTTGACATCTCTTCACGAACAATTAGAAGAAGATTAAATGAAAGAAACTTACGTGGCTGCATCGTACAACATAAGCCACTCGTATCAAAGAAGAACTTGAAGTCTCGAATTTCGTTTGCCCGTGATCATTTAGATAAGCCAATGATTTTTTGGAAAAATGTCCTCTGGAGTGACGAATCTAAGTTTTGTCGTTTTGGATCAGACGGAAAATGTTATGTATGGCGTCCTCCAAACATGCAGCACAACCCGAGGTACACATCAAAAACAGTAAAACACCGTGGGGGGAAATGTGATGGTTTGGGCAGCTTTTTCTGGGCACGGTGTTGGTCCCATACATAAAATTGAGGCGCGAATGGATCAATACGTTTACAAAAACATAATTCTGAATACAATGATTCCATATGCAGAGGAAAATATGCCACTTAGATGGCGCTTTATGCATGATAACGATCCAAAACACGCTTCGCGCATAGTGAAGTGTTGCTTGCATGAAAATAATGTCGACGTATTAAAATGGCCAGCTCAATCACCGGATCTCAATCCTATAGAGAACCTATGGAATGATGTAGAGAAACATATTACAGCTATTAAACCCAAAAACTTGTGCGATTTGTGGACGGAAATACAAAAGGCATGGTACGCAATATCACAGGAACGATGCATGGCCCTGGTGAACAGTATGCCCAGGAGATGTGCAGCTGTAATTAAAAATAAGGGTTTCCCTTCTAAATACTAAGTTTTAAAAGAAATTATTTCTTCGTTTTCTTTTTTTTTCATGAAAATATATATTTTTTTAATTTGTGCTAAATTAGTGTCTTGTCATTTGTTTGGGTTTAGTTTAGTTTCAAAACAAAATAAAGTTGTTCCATGAAATAAAACTAAAACAACCAAATGTAAAGTGTTTATTAGGCAACACGTGACATATTAGGAACGGGAAGCATTGAAGTTATAAATATAAACGAATTAATTTTTGGTTTACAAGATCGCATACAACTAATGTGCTAACCTAATGACCACCACTGTATTTATATTCAACATTATTGTAAATTCAAAATGGCCGCCGCTACAAACTGACGTATAACCTATTTTTTTCAATCCCATCAAAATGGGTATCAAATGAAAGGGGCTTGAGAAGTAAAATAAATATCATGTACGTAACAGAACCTTTGAGATTGAAGCCATTGAAAAGGCTTTAGGAGAACCTCACGAGTTCAATGACTTCAGTGAAAATAATGAAGTTAATTTTCTCTCTACTGCTCCTTCAACATCTTCAGTTGTTACTCTTCCACCAAAAAGAAGTCGAATTGAAATTCAAACACAGAAAAATACAAAAAGATAGCAGATTTTGGTATACCGAAGTGGACACAAAGGCGAAATCGCGAAGGCAAATTTGAGTTTGATATTTCCCCGAAAAGTGAATAACTCGATGATGTTAAGGAAAAACTGGCAGACAGCTTATGCAAAAAAACGCCATTAGAATTATTCAGACTATTCTTTGACGATGAGATTTTAGGTATGATAGTCGAGGAAACAAATCGCTACGCTCAGCAGAACAACTGTTCTTTTGTACTGGACAACATCATGCTCCAACAATTTCTTGGCATTTTAGTATTATCTGGATATCACACTTTGCCTGCTGCACGCGATTATTGGTCAAATCACCCTACATTAGGCGTTCCTGCTGTGAAATTATGTATGCCAAGAAATAAGTTTTTGGATATTAAAAAATTCATTCACTTTAGCAACAATTTTGAGTTAGACAAGAACGATAAAATGGCAAAGGTATTGTTCAAATTGGTGAAAATACTTTTCACGTAATTCCAATTAAACAAGGTAATATTGATGAAACTAAAATCCAAATATACCATGAAAACAATTTCCGAAAAATTGTAAATGATTTTGAAAAAAAAAAATAAAACAAACTTTTACACATACCAACTTAAGAGTGCTAAAGGCCTACAGATAGTACTAAAGGACATAGATTCATATGTTGAGCCCGAAGAAGTAAAATGTGCACTTCTAGACCAAGGATTTAAGGTAAAAATTTTTACTAATATAATTAACAGAGAAAAGGTCGCCCAACCCCTATTTCGCATTGAACTGGAGCCGAATGACATACAATTGAAAAAAAAATTAAACACATCCAATTTATAGCGTAAAGTTTCTGTTACACCGAAAAAGCACAGTTGAAGAGCCACGTAAGCGTTCAGGTCTTGTACAGTGCCATAATTGCCAAGAATATGGCCATACAAAAACTTACTGCAATTTACCTACAGTTTGTGTTATCTGCGGTGAATTGCATGGTACTGCTAGCTGCACTAAGCCAAAAGATCAAGCACAAAAAAAATTTTGTAATTGTGGAGGTAATCACACCGCTAAATATTAAGGATGCCCTGTATATTCTTTTGTTAAACAGACTATTAGTCAAAAACCTAAATTAGCTCCAACCCAACCATTAAACGCGTACTCGGCTTCTTTTGCTCAAGTGAGTCAACCAGTTACTTCACGTGTATCGTATGCCGATGCTGCTAAGGCTAGTTCTAGTCCCTCACAAAATCACAGAGGATATACAGAGATGTCACGAGACGGAAGATAATTTGTGTTTTCAGAGGTCTCGTTCTCGCAGTCACTGCACATTCTTTAACCTTCTTTCGTGGTTGCATTTTTTAGCTTGATTTCATTTTACGCTTTGTAACCTCATTCGCTTGGCGATTTTTGCAAATAAATGGTAAAAATTTATATTTTTAAATGAAAATGCTTCAAATAAGATATGCAATCATTTTAAAACATTTTTAATTGCTTTTTTAATAGTAATAAGCTATTTGGCATTTTGTTTTTTGATTCAACACAACAAATTCTTTCATTTAATTTTGTAAAATTGTGTACTTCGTTTACTTGTTCAAATGTATTTTCAGTTTATGCTTTGTGATCTCATTTGCTGTGTGATTTTTGTAAACAAAAGGTAAAAATTGAAATTGTTCAATGAAAATGCTTAAAGTTAAATCTGTAATCATTTGTAAACAAATTTAAATCACTTTTTAATGCCATTAATCTATTTCACATTCTATTTTTTTAATTCAATTCAACAAATTCTTTAATTTAATTTTGTAAATGTGTATGTATGTATGTATGTATGTACACGTGTTCGTTTCACAAAGTACATATTTTCTCTTGTTTGTTTTGATTATTTTGTTAGCATCTTAATAACAAATATACTACAGTTGTCCCTTTCTCGCAGTGACTGCACCACAAATGATTTTAGCTTTTTGCATACGTCAGTTATTACAACTCTGGTCTACTTTGTGACAAAATGTTTCACCGCAAAATAATTCAGCGAATGCAAACTCAGGCTTTAACTTTAGTCGCCTTGAAGCTACTATTGAGAATCTGGTGCTAACTATAAACAACTTTACAACAAATATGACTAGCATGATGCAAGAAATGCTGCGAATGCAGAATACACTGCTTCAAGCATTAGTTAACAAACCATGAACATGTTAAAAATATGTTTCTGGAACGCAAACGGCATTCGCCAGCATACAAATGAACTTGAGCACTTCCTCATGGAAAAAAATATTGATATAATGTTGGTCTCTGAGACTCATTTGACTTCAAGGAGCTTATTTAAAATAAATGGTTAACCTTTATATGATTCAAAGAACCCGAGGGGGAGAGCGGTGGGTCAGCAATTCTAATTTAGTCAAGACTCAAACACTATGTCCTTGATAACATTTGTGAAGAACATCCACAAGCAACAAATATTTGTGTCGAAAATTTTGTTACAAATTTCGTGATATCATCAATTTACTCCCCTCCCAGATTCGCAATTACTGAGGATCAATTCGAGGAATTCTACAAATCTCTTGGCCCTTGTTTTGTAGCAGCTGGGGACTACAATGCAAAACATACGTTCTGGGGTTCGCGTCTTATTACACCTAGAGGTCGGGCATTGTTCAACACAATTTCAAAAATGGGCTTGGACGTCATTTCAAGTGGGGAGCCCACTTACTGGCCTACAGACATACAAAAAATTCCGGATGTTATAGATTTTGGAGTCATGAAAAATATCACTAGGGAATTAATTCATGTTGAAGCTTCTGTAGATCTCTCCTCCGATTACTCTCCCACGATTGTTACAATTTGTAGCCCACTAAGAAGTGACTTCCCTGTCCCATATGTAAAGATGATCAACCGTTTTAATTGGCTGGGGTTCAAAAAATACGTCAGTAGCCATTGTAAGGAAAATATTAACCTAAGAACACCAGGTGATATTGAATCTAACATTGAAAATCTTAACGAAAATATTAAACAGTCTGCTGAACATGCCACTACTTCCCATTCGCAGACTAGGTTTAATAGAATTTATTCTACAGACATTGAACGTCTTTTACGTGAAAAAAGGACAGCTAGAAGGGAATGGCAACAGCACAGATCACCTCAAAATAAAATTAGATTTAAAGAGTGCACTAGACGACTCCAAGAGCTGCTGGCATATGAAAAAACTGTATGTCTTAAAAATTATCTGGAAAATCTTGATGCCACACCTGCATCTAATTACTCTTTGTGGCGAGCTGCTAGAAAGCTTAAAACACCCGTTGAATATAGACCACCTCTGCGCACTTCTACCGGAGGTTGGGCCAGAAGCGATACTGAAAAAGGTAACATATATGTTGAGCATTTAAAATCCGTATTTACCCCAAACACATGTACTGGTGTTGTTGATTTACCGAGTGTAGTTGCGCTACCCCCTCGACCCATAAAATTTAAGACGATGTTCAGAAACTAATTGCTGAACTCAACCCGAAGAAAGCTCCAGGTATTGATGGAATAAGTAACAATATGCTGATAAATTTGCCCCATATTGCAATTAGAATCCTGTTATTTATTTTTAATGCCATTTTACGACTGGAGTATTATCCACAAAGCTGGAAGCTTGCGAAGGTCAAAATGATTCAAAAGCCGTGCAAAGACCTTACCAAGGCTGAGTCATACAGGCCAATAAGTCTGCTATCAACAATGTCAAAACTTCGAAAAGCTGCTCATGACAAAATTGTCCCCAATTTTAACTGATAGTGGGTGCATCCAGACCATCAATTTGGTTTTAGAAGTCAGCATAGCACCATTGAACAAACTCATAGATTGGTGCAATTTATAAGAAGAACTTTTGAAGAAAAAATGTATTGTTCTGCCCTGTTTATTGACGTTTCTGAGGCATTTGATAAAGTGTGGCATGAAGGCCTTATTTTAAAATTAAAATCATATTTACCAATAAATTTTCTAAATCTATTAGAAAGCTCCTTCATGAATTCTCCTTCCTGTGAAAGGAGAATTCATGAGTCTGCCCCAATCTATATCATCCGGTGTGCCACAAGGGAGCATACTGGGGCCAGTTTTGTTTTTGATTTATACTTGTGATATGCCTTTGAGCAGCAATATCCATACATCTACGTTTGCCGATGTTACAGCCTGCCTTAGTATGCACAAAAACCCGCACGAGGCTTCCCGATATCTTCAAGAACATATAACACATTTGGAAATCTGGTTGAACTTATGGATAATTAAAGTCAATGAACAAAAGTGTGTCCATACAACGTTTACCCTAAGAAGAGATACTTGTTCCCCCATTCGAATCAACAATCAAAATATTCCGCAACATTCCCAAGTGAAATACTTTGGTATACACCTTGATCGAAGGCTTACATGGAAACATCATATTGACTTTAAGCTAACTCAGATGAAGCTTAAGTTATCTCAAATTCATTGGTTGATTGGCAGAAATTCAACACTTAGTCTGGACTGCAAACTCCAGATGGGAATGCTTAAATATACATTTAATTTTCCTTTTTGATTATCACTACTTATGTATTATTTAAACTATCACTAAGTTTTGGCCGACACTGGTCGGCCTAAATAATTATATTTTAGCTTAATGATTTGATCACTTATTGTTAGTTCATATTTGAAGATACAATAAATAAATATATGTATTAAAAAAAAATGTACAACCAAAGAGCAATAACGTGGTTTGCTATTTAGAAGCAATGAAATCGAACTATTAATGGCGTTGTTTATGTTTCGTAATGATATCGCTAAAGGTTCGTTATTGATTCGTAAGCGAAACAACGATATCGTAAGATTTGCTGCCACAAACTTAGTGACGGTGAGCTCTAGCAGGACTTTCATTTTCCATTTACGATATCCTTTCTCGAGTGTTTTGTCCGAGAAATGTATACACAACATTCAAATGAGATATTATTTACGAATGTTTTGATTAGCTGGGTAAGTACATACACCCACACATTCATGCAAGCAAAACTAAAATGTAAAAAAACACGAAGCGAAATCACAAGAACGTCATCTTAAAATTGGTTTAAACATGGGGGCAGTCAATTTTAAAATTTTGCTGATTTACACAAGGTTTATAAAACGGGTTTTAAGCTAAAATTCTATTATGAATACAATTTTAGCGAATATTGCTTAAACAACAAATGAAATGCTGTTTAAAATTTTTATGAATACGGCTGTACATATATTATCATATCAACAAATAAGTAAATCTTTATTATTATACTATATATCAACTTATTATCAAAAACATTTAAATAATCTTTTAAATTGTACGTATTTTATACTTAACTAATATAAAAGGTATACTCGTACACTACATTAATAATTTTTTTACATCATAAAAGAAATAAAATTGAAAAATTTGAAAAAGAACAAAACAAAAATAAAAACAAAAAATTTACAATGAAACAAAAACCTTAAACCTATAGCCTGTTTGTAGAACGCGGCAAGGGCGACTCACGACGAGTCATTTCATAACAAAACATACAGATGTGTCAGGGGACGGAAGATAAGGGTATTTTTTTTGTTTGTCTCGTTTTCCCGCAACATTTTTCGTCGGTTTTATTTTGCTACGTCTTTCTAGTGCAATAAATTTCTATTAGCTGTGTTAATTGGTAAGTAGAATACACTACAGTATCAAATACACTATACTTTTCTCTTTTTTCCACGAGTTTTAACAAAAACATGATTGGAGCTTTTTTTACCTGTCACTTTATTCACTTCTGTGTATTCTGTGATTTCATGGACGACTACGTAATGGAAAGCGTTTGTATAGCGCGACTCGACGTTGTCGTGCAGCTTACACGTTAACTCGCCCTTATGTCAAATATGTACTAAATCGTACTGTTGCCAACGTGTTAAAAAATAATTTTAGTTTATATTTTTCATATGAAATTTTTTCACCTTTAAAAAACGGCAACTTTATTCTTGTGCACAGCTGACATCTACATACATACATAAATAAAAAAAGTAAACAAATAACAATTTTTTATTTGGTTTAAAAAAGTTAATTAAAGTCTTATATCTGTGTTAAAGTTGTGCGTTTTACATATATATATCAATAATTGAGTGCATAAATTATGTATGTACATACATAAATATACATACATATGTATGTATACATGTAATTATGTGCAGATACATATGTATACTACTTTCATGCACTTAAATGTACAATGCAAGGCATATCAAATGGGTACACGTATCAGGCATATTGCTCATCCGCTGATTTTTTGTTTACAAGTTTATAACGAACAATTCATTTGACAATTACATTTGTGCCTTGTTTGATGCATACAATTTTTTGACAATTACCTTGTAAAGCTATTTGACAGCAGAGAGTTTTGCCTAATGCATGTACCTGTATTAAATGTGCCTTGGTACAATGTGATCCTGCTGCTGCTGTTATCAGTGTTGCCATAAGACGAAAGAGGAAAGTGCTAGATTGCAGAAATAAAAGTGCTACAATGTTCTACAGCACACACAACAAAGTGCTAAATGCAGTTAAAATTTTTAATTTCTCTTATTTTTTAAGTGGCCCATACACTTGCAATAATTATACAGTATTGTCAAGTTTTTTATTGTGAGAAAAACTTCGCCATATTTTTGATAGATTTGTATCAATCATTCCAATATTGTATGTATAGGCTGCGAATGGAATACCAAGAAAGAAAAAATCTTTAAGAGTGTTAAATAGAGTAGTTAAGTAAAAATATATTTATTTTCAACATAGATATATCAGATGAACCGATTTTTTTTAAATACATTTATTTATTTATTGTATCTTCAGATATGAACTAACAATAAGTATTCAAATCTTAAATCTAAAATATAAGTATTAGGCCCGACCACTGTCGGACATAAACTTAGTGATAGTTATAAATAATACATAAGTAGTGATAATCAAAAAAAAAAGAGAAAAAAACATTTTCAAGCAATCCCATCTGGAGTGTTGAGTATAAGAGCCCTTTTGTCCTTCTTTTTCAAGCGGATGTAACCAGTAAAATTCAAGATGTTACGAGCAAGCGGATTAGGATGTGACTCGAGTTTTGTTAAATATTTGCCTGCGTATTTTGCTATTTCTTCAATCACTAGTGGCATATTCAAATCACGATGTATATTTGAGTTTTTGATGTACCATGGAGCCGATGTTATCAAACGTAAAATTTTGTTTTGCCTTCGTTGGATTCTCTCGACGGTATAAGCTGAAGCAGTGCCCCATAACTGAAAATTTTGCAATCTAGGCTGAGTGTTGAATTTCTACCAATCAGCCAATATATCTGAGTTAGTTTTGGTTTCATTTGTATTAGCTTTGAGTCAATATGGTGTCTCCATGTAAGTCGTCGATCAAGGTGTATACCAAGGTATTTTACATGTGAGTGCTGAGGAATAACTTGATTGTTGATTCGAATTGGGGAACAAGTATCTCTCCGCATGGTAAATGTTACCTGAACACACTTTTGCTCGTTTACCTTAATTCTCCATAATTTTAACCATACTTCCAGTTGTGTAATATGTTCTTGTAGATATCGGGAAGCCTCATGAGGGTTTTCGTGCACTTAGGCAGGCTGTATCATCGGCAAACGTAGATGTATGGATATTACTGCTCAAAGGCATATCACAAGTATAAATTAAATACAAAACTGGCCCCAAAACTGGTGCCCAGGGGAGCACCCTGTGGCACACCGGATGATATAGATTCGGGCACACTCCTGAATTCTTCCACAACCGTGAACTTCCGGGTAGTAATGTAACTTTCTAATAAATTCACCAAATTTATTGGCAGATATGATTTTAATTTTAAAATTAGGCCTTCATGCCACACTTTATGAAATGCCTGCGAAACGTCAATAAACAGTGCAGAACAGTACTTCTTTTCTTCAAAAGTTCTTATAAATTGAACCAATCTATGCGTCTGTTCAATGGTGCTATGCTGACTTCTAAAACCAAACTGATGGTCTGGGATGCACCCACTACCAATTAGAATTGGGGACAATTTTGACATGAGCAGTTTTTCGAAAAGTTTTGACATTGTTGATAGCAGACTTATTGGCCTGTATGATTCTGCTTTGGTAAGATCTTTGCCCGGCTTCGGAATCATTTAAACTTTGGCAAGCTTCCAGCTGTGGGGATAATACACTAGTCGTAAAATGGCATTAAAAATGAATAACATGATTCTAATATCAATACGAGGCAATTTTATTACTTTTAACCAAATACTAATTCCATCAATACCCGGTGCTTTCTTCGGGTTGAGTTGAGCAATTAGATTTTGTACATCACACAAGTTACATATAACAATAATATAGATACTATTGATGACTTTTTAAATAAAATAGGTAAATGAACTTTATTTGTGCTTACTACAGAATATTACAAATTTATTGTCTTTTGTGTAAAGTTAGTCAAAGTGAACTGATCAATGTATGTTTAAATAAATTGTTTTTTCTTCAAATACAATTTTGTTGTTTTTTTTTAAAACTCAAATAAGGAAAATAAGTACGAAATTGGCGCAGTCGGTAGGATCCAACGTTAGTGAACAGGATCCAGTGGTCAAACAAACGAAACTTCTAATAACAAAATAAAAATAAAAGAAATCCTGAGAATCCTATGGGACCCTCCAGGACTCTGAAATAATAAAACCAAAAAAAATTAAATTAATCCTAATTCAGTGAAAAAAACATTAGTGGACGTAATTAAGGAATAACGAAAAAAAAATTCTAATTCAGTGAACATTAAAAAATATAAATTTGTGGACGCAATTAGGAAAGAAACAAAATCTTAATGCAGTGAACTTTAAGCATATTGGACACCATTAAGTATAATTTAAAGTGCATTGATCAAAACAGAAAAATTTCGTGGCTAACAACAAAGCAAAACAAAGCCCATCGCTTTGACCAACAAAGACCAATAATGGAGGAACACTGTAACTCACAATTAAATCTGGCAGAAGAAGTGACCAGAAAAGATCAAAAACGCGAGCGTTTAAGACAAGCTTACACAGAATTGCAACAGTAATTGCAACAAATTCAACAACAACAACAAATCCAACATATGCAACAACGACAGCCAGCAAAATCCATCCTTACCCAACAGTTTCAGAGAGAACATACTCCAGACTCTCAATCATTTACCAGTATTTACAGGAACGGGAGATGTAACAGTAAATAGTTTTTTCTGCAGTACAGAATATTTGTTATCAACAATTCAAGATGAAAGTTCTCGAAGAGAAGCAGTAAAACTGATATTTTATAAAACAATACAAGGACAGGCAAAAGATGCAGTAATAAATATACCAGCACCGGCTGACTGGACATTGATAAAAGAATCCTTAAAATTGCGGTACAGACCTAGTGTGGAGCCTCATCAAATATATCGAATGGTATCAAACCTTAGAATAAACACGGTAAGCGAGCTTATTATAGAAATACAAAATATTAAATATAAGGCGGACGAACTCACTGTATACTATCAAAATGACCATTATATTGACCTATCGAACGTAGACAGCCTCTTAGTAAATACAGTAAAGGAGATGACACAAGGTATTCTTTTGGACAAAATATATGACGAAAGAAATATAAATGACATACTCAAAATACTGACCAGAAGACGTTTTGAAGACAGTTGCATTAGAGAGGAGTATAGGAAAACTAAAATTAATAAATTTAACAACACAAACTCAAATAGAAACACAAATTATAAAGGACTGACAAATTTTAATAACTATAATCATAATAATTACAATAATAGCCATAATCAAAATAATTACAACCCTAATAATAGGAACAATCACATAAATAATTCAGGCCGATATAGAGTCCAAAATAATTCAGGCAATTTCCAAAGGTTTTCACAGCCAGGAAACCATAGGCATTTTGTTAGCCAAAATCGCTTTACGCAACCTAGGCAAGGGCAAGGAGAACCAATGGAAATCGATAACATACAAATAAATAACGTTCATGAACTCTCGCAACAGGTAGGAAACCCTAAGCAACATTGCAGTCTAAATTACTGTAATCAATTTAGGCAAGACCAGCGGAGATGAACGGATAATAAAGATATAGAAAGTAATTATAACAAGGCATTAGAAAATGTAGAACAAACAAGAAAATTAGATCAAAATAATGGATATACGTTTTTTCAGAAACCGCCTCTGACTATTTACCCATCATAAACATAAAAATAAAAGGTAAAATATATACTGCCTTAATAGACACAAGAGCGAGCATTAAGATTTAATTAAATATGAAGTTTTGACAGATGCTCCTGATGAATTTAATATACCACATTATTCAAAGATTAGATGGAAAGTAACCGATTTAAAAGGAAGACAATAGAAATTTATAATAGGAATTGATTTACTAAATTGCTTCAAAACCATGATAAATATAGATGAGGGATATATTTCAATTAATGACAGAATAACGAACTTTTTGATAAATCCATATAAAAACTTGGAGATTTGTACATTGGAAGCAACCGAAGTTGATTGGGATAGATTTTCATTAGATCATCTTAATAATGAAGAGTGTAAAGAAATAAAAAATATTTTAAGAAGATTCAAAAAATTGTTTTTTAAAGAAGGCGATCAACTTACCAGTACAACAAGTATTCAACATGAGATAAAGACAATAACAGATCAACAAATAAATGCTAAATTATATAGATATCCGCCACAACATGAGGAAGAAGTAAGGAGACAAATTAAAGATGTGGAACAGCAGAAAATTATTCGAAAAAGTAACTCCAGGTATTCGAGTCCTTTAATAGTGGTTCTCAAGAAATTAGATAATTCAGGACAGAAGAAATACAGACTTGTAGTGGATTATAGGAAACTAAATGAAGTGACGATCGACGACAAATTTCCACTTCCAAATATAGACTCTATCTTAGACAAGCTAGGCCGAGCGCAATATTTTACGACAATAGATTTAGCAAAAGGGTATCACCAAATTTTAATAAAAGAAGAAGATAGACATAAAACAGCTTTCGTAACACCTCACGGACTTTATGAATTTATACGAATGCCGTCCGGGCTGAAAAACGCACCTGCGACATTCCAACGGTTAATGAACGAAACTCTACGAGACTATATTAACAAAACTTGCGTTGTATATCTAGATGATATACTCATCTTTAGTACATCCCTGAAAGAACATGTTAAAGCCATAAAAGACATACTTACAGTGCTAGAACAAACCAAGTTATGAAAAAAGAGACGGAATTTTTAGGGCACATTCTTACAAGTGAAGCACTTAAGCCAAATCCAGAGAAAATTAAAGTAATTCAAGCAGTAGAGATTCCCAAAACAGAAAAACAAATAAAAAGTTTCCTAGGGCTTACGGGATACTACAGAAAACTTGTAAAAGATTACGCCAAAGTGGCACAGCCCATAACAAAGTATCTGAAAAAAGGTGTAAAAATAAATGTTAAAGATCCAATGTATATAGAAGCATTCGAAAAATTAAAAACTCTGATAACTTCACATCCAATTCTTAAGTATCCAAATTTTGAAAAAAAATTCACTTTAACCACAGATGCATCTAATTATGCAATCGGTGCTGTCTTATCACAAGAAGGACATCCGATATGTTTCGCATCTAGAACATTAAACAACCACGAAAGACACTATTCAGCAACGGATAAAGAATTTCTTGCAATATTATGGAGTGTGAACTATTTGCGACCGTACCTGTACGGAAGAAAATTTAGGATCTTGACAGACCATCAACCAATTAAGTTTTTACATGCAAAATGTAAAGGAAAAGATATGTCTCCCAGACATCAGAGATGGGTTTTAAAATTAGGAGAATACGATTTTGAAATAGACTACATAAAAGGGAAGGAGAATAGAGTAGCGGATTTTTTAAGCAGACTAGAAAATACTGATATAAAAACAGAAGATGAAAAAACAAATTTTCAAGAAAATTCAAATAAAGAACACAATTTCAAAATAAATAATGTAGAAGAAAATAATGTATCCATATTGACCATTCACTCAGCCGAAGAAAATCTATAGGATCATTTTTATATTAAAGAGGAAATCGTTAACAAGTATAATACTCAAATTATATTAACCAACAATAAAGTAGAAGAAATGAAAACAATAAATGGTAAAAGAATTATTTTTGTAGCCGAAGCCGATTTTAGCGAAATGGGAAATATATTCAGAAGATATATTACTAAAGAAAAAATAGGAATATTTTCTGAATTATCAGAACACAGTTACAATATAGCACAGGAAAAGCTAATAGAAATGTTTTCCAATGACAAGCAAATAAAATTTATTAAATGTACTAGAAGAGCTCAGGACATAGAAACCGAGACAGAAGCTGTCAAGCAAATTTCTTTTTATCACATTAGAGAAAGTATACATTTTGGCATACAAGAAACATATAACCAAATCAAATTTAAAATTTATTATCCAAAATTATTAGAATAAATTCAGATAGTAATTAATCAATGCGAGATTAGCAAAGAAGTAAAATATGATAGAAATCCCATAAAACAAAAATTTAAACTTACAGAAACGCCGACAACTAAAAATCAAATAGTACATGTCGACACGTATGTTATGAAAATTTCCGTTTCCTAACAGTAATTGACAAATTCTCAAAATTCGGGACAGCTTATCATTTAACAGACAGTAATCCCATTACGATTATAGAACAATTAGAGGATCATTTTTCAAAAATAGGCAGACCAGAGAAAATTGTGGCAGATGGTGAGTTCAATGCATTTCAAATTAAAGAATTTCTTAATCAAGAGGGAATTCAATTGCACATTACAAAGCCAAACAGTCACACTGAAAACGCAGATGTCTAAATATACACCAAATGATATACAACAAGGAAAAATAGATGAAGAAAAAGTTAAAAAGAATCTAGAAGAAAATAAAAAGAAGGTAATAGAAAAACTGAACAAATCTAGAGTAGATTATGAGGAAGTTAGGAACGAAGGTTATATAAAGAATTATAAGGCTTTAAGACATAAGGAACAACCTAGATATAGGAAAGAAAAATTAAAAAATATACACCCTTGTAATATAAAGAAACCCCTTAAATTCACAGACGCTGACAATATTGACGATACTGATATGGACTCCGCTGATAACAGGACTAATGACAACTAAACTATTGACAGAACAAAAAGGATACATAGACATCTACACAAGAGAACAGGAAATTGTTAAAGAAACGGACATAATTTTACATATTATTAATCTACAAGAACTTGAAGAAATTTTAGGCAACATAACATATAACATTAATTCAATGAGTATGGATAACAAAGAAATATTAAATTTTGAAATAAACGACGCTAGAAATAAGCTAATGACACTATTACCAAGCAAAACAAGAAAAAGACGCGGACTAATTATCGGTATAGGTAGTATATCTAAATGGTTATTTGGAAAGAAAGACAATACAAAACCATCTTTTTAAAATTAATGAAATAACAGAAAACAATAACCAACAGATTGTAATTAATGATTATTTTAACACCACTATAAATCATCTAAAGAATGTAATAATAAATGATAGAAAGAAAATAGAGAAAGAAGTGAATTATATACATAAAGTTGTGGAAATAGGATATAATAAAAATTTGTACTTGGAACAATTAACGAATATACAATAAAATAGAACAATTACAAGATAATGTTATTTCAACAAAACATGGTATGATACATCCAAGCATCTTAACTAGCAATGCAATTCAAACATATGAAGTAGATTACAATAAACTAAAGTACATTCAGCTAGGAACAGCATATTTAAATAATTCATTTTTAATTTTTGGTATAAAAATTCCTAAGAAATTCATAACAGTTAAATTAAAAACAATCGTACCATTACCAAACAATAACAGTAACGAAATAGACTATGTAATAGAAATATATTTTGAATTAGAAGACAAAATTTATAAATTTGAAGAAAATAAACATCTAAAAGAATTAAAATTGAGTAACCATTGTGTTTTAAAAAATAACTGTCAACTAATAAGTAACACAGACTTGGAAATTCTACCATTAGATATAAACACTATTTTAATTAAAAATGCAAATAATATCACAATAAACCAAACTTGCAATAATGATAATGATGTATTAAATGGAAACTATTTGATAAATTTTAATAATTGTACGATAAGAGTTAAAGATTATTATTTTTCAAACATATTGAAAGCCGCTGAAGAAAAATATATATATAAAAATACCAATATCATAAAAAAATTTACTCATAAAATAACGCTTGAAAAAATTAACATAGAACACCAAAATAATATTAAAAATATGAAAGAATTAAAATATCATACCAAGTTAACATATGGGTACAATACTTTAATTGCAATCACACTAATAATTATCATAACTTTAATTTGGACAAAGCATGAAACCATCAAAATAAAATTAAATAACAGAATTCAGGAGAATTCTAATTTAAAGGGGGGAGTAGTTACATATAACAATAATATAGATACTATTGATGACTTTTTAAATAAAATAGGTAAATGAACTTTATTTGTGGTTACTACAGAATATTACAAACAAACTTATATATTTAAAACATTTTTGCAATACTTGCATTTCCTTTTTACTTTTGTATTTCGAAACTTTAAAGTTCATTTACTTAATCAATTAATCAAAATCAGCAAAAAAACTGTAAACTTGTAAAAACTCATTTTTGTTTTAATAAGAAATATAAAAAGTAAACTCAGCAAACAACAAGAATATAAAATAAGAATAAATGTAAATTTATTGTCTTTTGTGTAAAGTTAGTCAAAGTGAAATGATCAATGTATGTTTAAATAAATTGTTTTTTCTTCAAATACAATTTTGTTGTTTTTTTTAAAACTCAAATAAGGAAAATAAGTACGAAATTCACATTTTAAATTTTATGTGTCGAGGGGGTAGCGCAACTGCACTCGGGAAATCAACAACACCAGTACATGTGTTTGTGGTAAATACGGATTTTAAATGCTTTGCAAGCAAGTTACCTTTTTCAGTATCACTCCTTGCCCAAACTCCGGTAGAAGTGCGCAGAGGTGGTTTAAACTCAACGGGTGTTTTAATTCTTTTCGCAGCGCACCACAAAGAGTAATTAGATGCTGGTGTGAAATTATGATTTTCCACATAGTTTTTAAGAAGTGCAGTTTTTTCATATGCAAGCAGCTCTTGGAGTCTTTTATTGCACTCTTTAAATCTAATTTTATTTTGGGGTGATCTGTACTGTTGCCATTCTTTTCTAGCTCTTCTTTTTGCACATACGAGATGTTCAATATCTGTAGAATATATTCTGTTAAACCCAGTCTGTGGATGGGAGGAAGTGGCATGTTCAGCTGCCTGCTTAATATTTTCGTTAAGATTAGCAATATTAGATTCAATATCATCATGAGTTCTTAGCTTAATGTTTTTAATTGACATGGTAACTGAGATAAAATTTAGGTTTATGTGATTTTTAAATTTATGAAATATATTTATTAACAAGTCTTATAAGTCAATAAGATACAGAGTATTATAAGATTTGACTTAAAATTAGTAGTATCTAATAACTGAATAAATAAGATATTAATAACACAGCCTGGAACAAAAATTGTCACACAAACATCCAACAATAAAAATTTTTTATGAAAAATAAAATAAATGCAAACTTGCTTGTAAAATATTCAGCTATATTAACAATTAATTTACTACGATGATATTTAACAAAGTCTTGGCGGGATGTCAAAGATTATATGGAATCTATTGCGTCGATTAGCGCTTGCTTCTTGTCCTTATGTTGCAAATGGCATCCTTGCACTCTGGCGTTTTTAATATTAGTCATGCAGTTTACAGCGTCTTTAATATCTACCAGTGGCACAATGAAGCTATCAAAATAAGTATATTTACTTAAAAATGTTTCCAATTCGTCTAGAAATCTCTCATATTCATCATCTGATGAGCGTCTTTGTTGAAGCAATTGGAAATCGTCCACATATAGTACAGTACCGGCACAATGAAGTCTTTTAAATGTATTCTGAGATTGAGCATGATGTAGCATATCCAATAAGACCATTGAAGTGGCACTGCCATCAAATACCAACAGAACTTTTGCATCTTTAGGTAAAACTTTAGATGAACCCAAGGCAGCTCGGAATTTGTGACGGCTATATAGTAGGAAACATTCTCTGCATTCAGCCTGTCTATAGGGTAATTTATAAATTGCACCAGGTTTCTTACATTTATTACAATATTGTAAGCCTGCCTTCGTTGTTTCTGTAGCTTTCACATCTGGTATCTGGAAGCTGAAATGAAATAGAAATGAAATCTGTGTTAGTGAAAGTTTCTATTTCTAATATATTATTAAATAAAATACTCTCCTTTTTCAATTTTCCTTTGGCAATTTTCAAATATTCCTGTGCTGAAAATTAAATGAAATAGAAAAGAAATCGGTGTTAGTGAAAGTTTCTATTTCTAATATATTATTAAATAAAATACTCTCCTTTTTAAATTTTCCTTTGGCAATTTTCAAACAGTCCTGTGCTGAAACTGAAATGAAATAGAAAAGAAATCGGTGTTAGTGAAAGTTTCTATTTCTAATATATTATTAAATGAAATACTCTCCTTTTTTGTGGCAATTTTGAGGAGCTTTTCATGGGATGCCCGGCAGAATTTTCCTGTCCGAAATTGTTGGTTACATTTTCATTTTTAATAGTTTACTAAATCCCATGAACCTTTGCTTTGCTTTTTGGTTTTTTAGCCGGAGATTCAAATTTTTGACTCTGAAAAATATTCGACATCTGTAAAACATTTTTCTGATGTCCTCCGGCAGGTCTACGCCTTTACTTTTTTCTAAAAGCTTCTTTTTGAAGTGAGGATTATGGGATATTTCACTACCATTTATTTTGTTGAAAATTAATTCCAACTTTTTTATTTCGGCCAGGAAACTCGCTTTGGGCTTCTTCAACGACAATTTAGAGACCTGATCAACCCACGTGAAGGAATTCATAGCATTGAAGCAGTGTTGCCAAAACGGCGGTTTTCCCGCTATATATGACTGTATTTTGCTGTCATTAGCGGCAAGTCTATTTAAAAAACCACCAGCGGGAATTTTAGCGGAAGAATTTCTTAGTTGACGGATTTTCAGCGTTTTTCTGAAACTTATAAAGAAAGGTATTGAATCAAAATAAAGTATATTTAACGCAGCTATGCGACACGTACCCTGGTATTTATGTTGAGTTTTTTTCTATATAAACACGTACAGCGAAAAGAAACTAACGTAACTTTTTTGCAAATAAAAAATTGACATATTGTGGTCGTGTGAAAATTTAAGAGGTTAAAAATAGTAACATATGTATATACATACGAGTATAAAAGTGAACAAATCTCATAATTAGTGAATAAAATTTAATTCGAGATTAAAATTATATTACAAACCAATTTAATCATTCTTTTCGTATTAAAAAAATAGTAAATAAATCTTTAAACAAACGGAAAACAACCCGATAACTGGGTGATTGTACCACTGAGTATGAGGAAAACTAATATCAACCAAAATCTCTCAAAACAATAACTTTTTCTGAATAATTTGATTTTGATTAGAGACTTTTTTTATTAAAATTCTCCTTCGAAACTAAACTTCAAACCAATGTGAATTGAGCCACAGATTTTATTGTATCAACACAATTTTTTAATTACAGATAGTCAGGAAATGTTAACAATATTTTACAAATACTTCAAGAAAAACGGCAAGATATTATTCCACACGTTTAGAACAATTAGAGTCTAAAATATTGAAAATATACTGAATCAACTTCAACATTAATATTATAAGATGGAATATGCCCTTGGATTCTACTTTTTCCTGTGCCTATGTTCTGTAACTTTGGTGAGAACTTTTCCAAACGAAAAGTTTATTGTCATTCTGTGAAACACAGGATGACTAACGAAAAATTTAGTTGCTCATGTTTCTTTTAAGCTTATTTCAGGTTTTATATAAATCAGCCTGTTAAAAACAGGACAACCAATGTAATTGTTTGATTTTTCTCGACGCGAAAACTTCTCGCAAGTTACAGAACACAGGTACTGGTTCGATGTTTGTGTATAGAAACTCTGCAGGAAATAAAATACCTACTCAAAGAGTAGGCTGAGTTTTACTTACAAATATTTGGGAATTATGAGATTCCAACATACATAAATCTATTCATATGTATACATATTTTATAAAATTTATATTATTCTTTTTTTACCAATAAACCATAAAAAAGACATATGTTGGTTATAAAAAATTCAGCGGTTATGTTAGCGTTTATTTTTATTCAGATAGCGGTTTTTAGCGGGTTTTCAGGGGTTATATGGTGGGAAATGCCTGCAACATTTTGGCAACACTGCATTGAAGAGACATCTTTCTTATTATGTACCCTGCTACATATTCTAAAGCGTGTTCTTCAAGGACACCAATGTCATTCAAATTCGCTTCATCAAGGTCATCGAAGTCCGAATTGCCCTCTGGATGCTCGGCTGGCTCTTCCATGCTTTCTTCTGGATGTGGGCCTGGGTCTTTCATGATTTCATTCGCCTTGCTTGTGGAAGGGATATTGCCCACACTGGAAGTGTTAAGCTACTCGGTAGAGTTCTCTTCCACGTTTCTTCTTCCATTCAAATGCTCCGTATTTCTTGCTGTTTTGGGAATATAAAAAATTATTTAAATAAATCAAATGAAAACTGGTAAAACCTTACCCAGTATGTATTTTCTAAGCCTGTATTTAAAATCTTTTGGAGTAGGGTGGTCAATCAACCCACCTTTACTTCGGATAGCCCCAAAAAAGTGTTCCAACACGTCCTGGTTCAGCCTGTTGGTTACCAGATATTCCATAGCATATTTTTCATTAACATAAGTGTGCAACATTATTAATGCATTATTCGTCATTAAAATGCCTTTTTCGAAGTGCTCTATATTTTTTCTACCAGGCACAATAGGTAATGACATAACGTCATTAATTTTTGTTAGCACACTCATTTGCTGTTCTAATTCCAAGCCGTATGGTTTCTTGCGTAAGAAATTTAAGTTAAATTGTTTATACAAATCGTTTAGCAAAATTAATAATTATAACAAAACTTACTTTGCCGGGGTAGTTATATATCCTCATTTTAGAATTATTAACGTCAAACCAATCGTTGACGAGCTGAATGAAATCAGCGGTTTCATTTGCTTTATACAGCTCCATACCAAGCGAGTAGCATCTTCTTATGGCACTAGCTGTGGTGTGCGAAAAAAGCTGTACCGCTAATTTGACCTTTTGTCTTCCTGTTAGAAAAATGTTACCACAAAAACTCGAATTAACAAAAAAAATAAATGCATAATTAGGTAATAAACTTACCTGCTCCTTTTACTGAGAGATGGTCATCAGTTAACTTAAAAGTTATTGAAACATCTGATTTAGATGTGTAGTTTCGCAATTCCATTATGGTCCGACCACTTAAAACGTCTCCCTGAAAAATTAAACCAGAATCAATAAAATGGTTTCTAATCAATTTTATAAGATGTGGTGCATCTGCAAAAGCAAACACCTTCTCGTTTGCACACATGGGACTGAGAAACCATGGTTTATCTGAAAAGAAAAAAAATTTATAAAAATTTGAATTCAAAGCTTATGTAACAAAAATTATGCGTATATTATAATTAAAATTATTTAAAAAAATTAAATTTAAAAATTCCATTATATTTTTTATTATAAAAAATTGGATTTGTAAAAAAATTTGTTGAACCAAACCACCGACAAAAAAATATGTTATTAAAACTTATAGAAAAGTCTGATATTACTTCTTTTAAGAAAAAATATCAATTATTAATTACCGATTTTTGCGAACATGTAGAATTAATATAAATTCCTGTTGTAATTATTGACATTTGCCCTCGAAGTCGTATAGTGAAGTTGTGAGTTGTTAGAAGTTGTGGTTGTTAGATGTTAATTGATGTCTGTGTTACATTTAACTTAACTGTGCTAACACCTAAATCTTTCCACAACTTACGGTTGCACGGCCCCATGTCACAAACTATAGCAACAACTGTGTAGCCTGCACTACCAAGCTCACTTATAATTTTGCTGTTATAATTTTGCTGAGAAGATCTTTGCTCATTTTACAATCGAAGTCATAGAATACAGGATACTTCCATGACTTTCGCAGACCTCTCGCCATAGCTAATTGCACGTAGTTCGCCGGCTTTCACACCACACCATCTATGGAATCGTACTTGAAAGTTTCCGCTACCTTCATTTCATCAAAGCTTAGCACACAAATCTTTTCGCTAGCTGCTAACACCGTTGTTTCGCGCATAAATTTAATTGAGGAAGTTAATATCCCTTCCTTAGTTTTAATTTTATTACACCAACGGTGAATAATTGTTTCATGCGGTAGCGGAAAACCTTTCTTGTAGAGATGTTTGTAAGCCCTCGGCCCCGAAGCATGCAAACATATTCCGTTCGAAATGTCCCTCCATTTCCAAACAATCCTTCCAGGAGCCTGCATTTTCCTAATCTGCGCTTCCGTAAAAATTTTCTTCATCCCCTGAACAGCTGCATTGGCCTTGGGAAGCTCCAACTTCAGTTTGGAATTTTCGGCTTCCAAGGTTCGAATTCTTTGAAAGTATGCCCTGCTATCGATTACGAAAATCGATGGGCTATGTAAAAATTTATTAATTAAAAACCTCTTAATATTCATTGAGTAATGAATATGGTTTACTTACTCAGTTTGGGTTTCTTGCTCCAAAGATAACATGGAAACGTCTGCTGAAGTTCCATCATATTCCTTTGGTTCTTCTAAAATGATGGTTCTGAAAATGTTGCAATATTTAAAAAGATTAATGGAATTGGGTAAAAAAAGTTTTACTATCGATTAGTAAATGGGTTTTACTAACTCAGTTTGGGTTCCTTCCTCTGTCATTCTACTTTTGCAAGTTTGAGTTCCTTCCTCTTTCATTATAATTTTATAAGTTTGCGTTTCTTCTTCTTTCATGATTCTATTAATAGAATTTTCATGAATATACAAAACAGGTATATCAACATCTGGTTGCTCTAAAGTTCTGGAAATGAGAATTGTAGAGTGTATTATGACTTATAAAGTCTAGGAAAGGACTAAAATCATTTCTCAAAAAATGTCAGTTAGGTCTGTTAGTTGGATATATAAACAATATAGCTTTATTGTAATCAACTTACTTTGCAACTGATGTTTTACAATTATCACCTGTTGAAAAATCCATCCAAGGCACATACTCAACGTCTTTTTGCGGTTTAAAAATAGGCTCATCCTGGCGTTCGGGATGAGGCATGTTACTTTCCCAGCTCGTACAATGCTTGATGGCAAAAAGTGGTCGCTACATAGTAGCGCACTTTTCTTAAACTCTTTGCCACATTTCTTTCTTGTCTCCTCATCTCTTGGCACCGCAAACATACTGCCAGCTCCAGTACCAATCTTTCTACAACAAGCAGCACACTTACGCATTTTTTGATTGTTATAGTTTTTGTTTATTGCAAACACAATTTTCTTATTGCAATTATTGTTTTTTATTAATCAGAAATAATTTCTTAATCAGGCTTAAGATCATTAATTTCAATTCTTATTAAAATTCACTACAGTTCAATTAAATCTAAAGATTGGTTTTTATTTTTTTATAAAATGAATTCTTCACTTTTCAATTCACTTTTTTTTTAAGTATAGAACTTTATTTTTATTTATTTATATTATAAACTTTATTGATTCTTTTTGTATCAGAATCACTGGTGGAGTTTTTTTTCAGCTTTAAAATTTTTCTCAGAAAATGTTCGTTATTTTCGGCGCAAACTTTGTAAACAAAAAGTCAGCTGATGAACACTGTGCCTGTTGCGTGTACCTGTTTGATATGCCTTGAGTCAGACTGAGAACCAACGGTCTTTGTAGTAACACTAAAATTCTAGAGACAATTGTAGTATAATAAGTTTGTTCTATCCGTCATTATAAAAGAAGGATAGAAAACAGATATGGTGTATTTGTGGTGGAATTGTCAACAACTCGTCTATATACATATATACATTTGTATGTACACAAATTACTGGAACTATCTGTTTGGTTGGTATGTCTTCACATCCCATAAGAACTGCGTAGTCACTACCTTGTCAATTGTTTCAGTATTATTAGTAGGTTTAGCTAAAATTCTTATAGCACAAATTATTATAAAATTAGGGAGTAGTACTGATGACAAGTCAAAATAGAGTCAGTACATTTTCACCATCGACATTTCCTACAGGGGTATAATGTTTGTCTACCACTACAACAAAAGTATCCGACACCGGCAAACACACAATTAAATACTTAAACACACACACACACAATTAAATACATAAACATACACACACACATATAAACACCCACTTATACATACATCCATGCGCTGTAAGCACAACGTTTCTCTACCATAGCAACAAAAGCTGTACACACAAGTGTACATACATACACATACACAGAAAGAATAAATCTTCCATACATACACACATAGCCAAGAAAATCGCAGCATGAAAATTCCCAAAATCCCCCATTTGTATTAGGGTTGCCATCATTTTTGTATTAATGGGGGCAGACGACATATTTTTCCCGGTTTTTAATTACCAAAACATGTCGAACGTCCCCATTACCACTCTACTATTGGGGATTTGAAACCATTCTCTTATTTTAACGCCTTACAACTTTGCTCCCCTACGTGGTACAATTATGAAAAATACTTATAAGTTGTATCCAAGTTTTGATCTCAGTACTTTCGATGGCCGAAATTTTTAAAGAAACTTGGCTTTCTTTACATTTGTGTTATTTGATAATATCAATTTACTCAGATATCAATATAAAATAAAGAGGGGGAAAAATGACACCAACTTCTTTAAGTAGGGGTAAGTAATACATGAATTGTAATAGTCGAGTTTTTCACACAAAACTGCCAAATTTGGACTTTAAAAATATCGTAAATTTTAAGGAAAAAATCGTCAAATCGTCAATTTGCTATTTTGGGCACCAAAAATCGTCAAAATGACGATAAATCGTCAAATCTGGCAGCCGTGTACACGAGATTAATGTCCATTTTTCAACTTGGTAATCAAACTATAATATTTTTTAAGTTCCAATTAAATACAAAATTGTGTTTTTGCCCAACCCTGTATATTTAAAGCATACTTAAGTTTTACGAACATACCATGTTATTTTTCTTGTGTGTGCTTATTGAAAACATATACATGAACATCATGTGGTCGTATTAAAATAATAGTACAATTAATAGTTTCATATCATGGTATAAACAAATAGAAAAATGCATTCTGATGTTGCTTAGGTTTCATAAAATGTGTTTTTTATAACCTAACCTGCATTTTTATAACCTAACTTTTTTGTTTATATTAAACAGCTGTTGTTTGAAAAGCCATCCATAACACTGGGAAATTTTGCATTGCTGTCGTACTTTCAACGTAATGTAATAAGAAGTTTAATTAACCACTGAAAAAATCAATTCGTATTTAATTGCAACTTAATTTTATATAAAAATTAGCTAATTACGTACTTAAGTTTTAAGTTAAAAACTAGGGGTAATTCATCTGGCACAAAATGTATAAGTATACACAGCTTTTTGTGTTAGGGGTAAGAAATCAGTCAATGATTATATGTATTTTATTTTTAAATATGATTTAAAAACAAAATTTAGTTTTTCACCCCAAAATTAAATGAATCTTAAATGGCCAACATTGGTTGCGTTCATAAGACGCAATTTCGATTAATTTTCGCAAATATACAACAAATGTAACACATATTTTCATATCATGAAATATATAAACACAAATGCGCATTCTAATGCTCTTTTTGTATCATAAAATGTGTTTTTTTTGCTATTTCACTTTTCTGTAAATTGGTAAATTAACTTTCTTATTTATATTCAACAGAATTTCCTTGGAAAGCTTTCTATAATATTTGGAAATATTGTAGTGCTACCATACTTTCAACGTAAGTTGATATTAACTTTAATTAGCCACTGAAAAAAATGAAACCAATTTTAGTTAATTTAAATTATTATTTTTCGAACTTCATTTGTTTTTATATTTATGATTTGAACGGGCTAAAGTTCGTATCGCTTTTTAAGCCATTCAAATCATAAATATAGAAATCAATTTGAATTTTTGTGAAAATTAACTTAAACTATGTTTAAATATTCACTGATTTATTAGCTATTAGTGTTTTCAATATTCATTTAACCCAGCAAGAATACTCCCAGTAAAATGACCGGTTATTGGACTGGGAGTGGTGATGTCTTTATCTATCTAAGTTTCTATCAGTTTTATATAGTAAAATTCACAAGAAGCGGTATTATTTTTTTAAGAATTACAAGTTGTTTTAGAATAAATCAAATATTTTATAACGTTCAAAATGATTGCATAATATTATTTCTAATACTGATTCAAACTTCAGTGTCTTCCATATTTGTGTTAGAGGATTGCACAGTAGCATCTTCACTTTCCGTTATTATTTCTTGTTCTGGAATTTCACCCTGAAAATGAAGGCTAATATTGTGCAAAGCACAGCAAACATTTACAATTTGTATTGATTTTTTAGGTGAATAATGTAAACCTCTAGCGGAAAGGAGACATCGAAATCTACTTTTTAAAACTGCAATCGTCCGCTCGACGATATTGCAAGCCTTGGGGTGCACAGTATTATATCGCGCTTGTGGAGAACCGGTATCTGTCATACGAAATGGTTTCATTAAGTAGGAACGGAGGGGATATCTTGCATTACCTAAAATAATAAATCAAATAAAATCTTCTTTCTAAAAAAAATCATATAACTTGCCTAATATCCATGTATTTTGTTGAACATTTCTTTGCAAATGAATACTTAAATCACTTAAATTAAAACTTAGTGAGTCGTAATTACCACTGGGGTGTCTTGCGTCTACATACCTGGAAACGATAAGTATAAATAAGATGGGATGTATGTATGTTACATTTACGTGACATTTCAGTCAGGTAAGCATTTACATAGCTTTTCATGCAACAGAATCGATCAGCAGACACATTTACATTTACAGTTCTACATTTACAGTCCGTTAACTCTGACTTAAGTCGTACATTTTTTTGTCGAGATATTTCGTAGATTACATATTAGCATATCAAAAAATATTTTTATATTATGCATCATTTTAATTAAGAGTTGCGTACGTCCGGTTATTATAAATTAATTTAATATTTCCCAGCAAAAAACAATTGAACGCGTTTAAAATGAAATAATGTTTCATGATTTCTTGAGCATTTGTTTCTTCGAATGCATCCTGAATGCCATTGCAAATTGTAAATAACGCCATAGTTTTTGAACTCATTAAAAACACATGCGACAAACTGGGTAATACATTGAAATAAATATCCAGCAAAAATGGCATGCAAAAAACGGAATTAAATCATCACATTGACACATTTGCAAGATATCAAGAATACATTAGCTCAGTGGTAGAGAGTATGCCTTGACGATCTGTACGGCAAGGTCCGTATCCTGTTTTTTATGTTTTGTATTTACGTGAAAAAAAGTCATCCAATCAGGGAACTTGCATTTGTGCTAAGCACTCATTTAAATGATAATCAGTTTTGTTAAATGTAAACCAATGCTCGTCAATGATACTCCTGTTTTAAAATCTTGCCCTCTGCACCAAAATTGAACCAATTCATTTGCAGTAGAACCCATGCATTAACTATTTCTTTCACTTGTCTTTTTTTGCTGGGCTATTAAAAATTTATTGAAGTTTTTTTAAGATTTATTTGATATTTCGAAGCAAAAATTCATATGACTTTGACAACTTGCACAATTAAGGGCACATACTATGTATATCTAAATCAATGCGAATCCAGTATCAGGTGACCTTATCAGTACAACAATTTTACAACACAAAAAACAACATGTATTTATGTATATGCTACAAAACCAAACTGTGAAAAGATTTCTGAGCAAATTTTGACATTTTGGTTCAAATTGCTCAATTTTGCATCAACATCTGATAATCAGCTGGGCTGATAAGGTCACCTGATACTGAATTCGCCTTGATCTAAATAAAGCTGAGCTCACATCTGGCATTTCATGTGTGCCATGTGTAAAAAAAAGCGTAACCACTAATTACTAATGGAAAACTGTTTGATTCAGACACGTGTTTATTAAATTAAACAGTCTCATACATAACTAATCCACAATTTAATAGAATTCAACATGGTTAGAAACTGTTTAAATCAATATATATGTACATGTCTGAATCATAAATTTTTTCATTAGTAATTAGTGGTTACGCTTTATTTGGCACATGACACACAAAAGCAATTTTTATATATTAAAAATATTTCCTTCAAATACATTCATACATGCATACATATGTAGATTAAAGCGACTCAACTTGTATGGAAGAGAAAAAAGAGATTTTGTTACCCCTCTGAAAATAAAGCTTGATATGTTTTATGATGATTCCCAAAATATTTAGGTTCACGTTGACCAACAGTGAGCTGGTACATTTAAAAAAATTATTTTTTCAGTTTTTCGAATTTTTTTGTAATTTGTTCCAAGACGACATATATAAAATTTGGTTGGGAATACAAATTTTTTTAAAACTTTTTTTTCTATATATATATATACATAAAAATATTTCTTTCATATACATACATACACTGAAAGAATTTTCGGCAGAAATTCTATGAATTTCGACATTAATCTAATGAAAAATTCATTAAAATTTAACCAACGTCAAGCTTCGTTGAATTAATGAAACCAGTTTCGTTAAAATTATTTTATTGAAAACTCCATCAAATTTATTTAACAGTGTAATTAATGCAGTGCTATAACTTCATCGAAACAATAAAATAATTTCATGAAAAGATTGAAATAACTTAAATATAAAGGGGTTTCTTAATAATTAGAAAATATTGTTGTCATAAATCCAATAAAATATTCTACCGAAACCAGAATATCAAGGAAGCAATTCCAATGAAATTGTTTCACAATATTCTGGATTTGTGAAATTATCATTAGATATGTCAAAAATTTTTAATGAAATTGTTTCATTGGTTTCATGAAACAAAATTCTTTCGGTGTATGTACATACATACGCATGATACAATAATATAAAGGTAAAACCACATTTGACGCTTAAAATTAATTATGACTTTTACCCAAATTATTTGAATACTGTTTTTTGTAAACAGAGAGGAAAACGTTGCCACATACATATAATGGTAACTTTTATTTAGGAATGCTTTTTGAAATGTGTAATTTGAGAAATACACAATAGAAATTTTAGTTTAATACATATTTTGTTAAAAATTGTATCAATTGGACATCAGGATAACGAAATTTGCGTGTAATATGACCTACAAAAGTAAGCAAATGTTTGATTTTTATTTAATTCACCTGATAATAAAAAAGGCTCACGGCTAGGGATGCAACATCATTCTTAAAAACATCGATGTTTGAACACATGATTTATTATCATGTCTTTATATAAAAATAATGCAAAAAGAATACATGCATACAAACTGTTCTTTGCATTACATGCACTTATACCAAATGTAAATACCAGGGATTCTATTCTGTAATTCAAAGGGAACGAAAGTACTTACGAGTTTGCATACTATTGGTTCAGAATGGAACCAACTTGGTATACGATTGGAGGTGTGTTTTAGCACCACCCTTCCTAACCTTTCATAATATTAACACACATACACATTCCAAAGCATTTTCTTTTATTTTTAGTTACAGAGTAGACCACGTGGAAAAGTACTTATTAAATGATAGCTAGTTTAGTAGAATAATGTTAACAACACTCAAATTCGAAAGCATTTTCTTTCGTTTCGATATACGGAGTAGACTCCCAGAATGTGAAAGTGTACGTGTGAACAAGACTGCTTTAAAGCAATAATGTAATGCCATGTATTTAATATGGCAGTTACCTTTAAAGAGGAATTGCACTTATGCTCAAACGGGTGCAATAATTTTTTACATTAATATGCTCTTCACGAAAGTGAACAGAACAAATCAAAGGATTTTTTTGGCAGCAAACCATCATCTATATTGCATGCTTCTCTCCATTTCTGCCGCATATATGGAATTGAAGGAAATTGAAAAAACTTGACATTCGTGCCTTTGCTGAAATGCTTGGTGATGAATTTTTCAACATTTTTTATTTTAAAACATTTTTTTTAATTAAAAAAGCATACCAGTCAAAAAGTTATCAAAAAACTCGGATTTTACAAATGAATACGGTAGCATTATTTTTGAGAATAAAAAATAATCAGGGTAAACGTCAGAAGGTTAATATGGCGACGAAAAGAGAGAATGGTTTTACCCATGATACAATTACACTAGGTGCATGCACAAGCCCAGCCTGTCACTGTATACATTGCACCTAGTTGTCAAACTTTGTTTACAAGCTGCAAAAATGTTAATGTATGTGTGTAAACAAAATGATTACAGTGTTGCCAATGAATTTACACATGGCTGTGTCTCCAATTACACATTGAAGAAAATTACACTACACATCTTTTGTGTAGGTTAAAATTAAAACAATAATAAATAAAAATAGAACCCAAAGTAGAATTACACACATATTATACAAGAATTCAATTACATCGCCTACACATGTGTGTAGAAATTACACACTGTCTAACTACACCCATATTGGCAACACTGAATAACTATAATCATGCAGGAATGCCGCGTCTGCAATTGTACTTTAGTTACCCTGTAATTGTTATTTTTATAAACAAAAGACAGTTGTTTCCGACAATTTGGGGTTTGTTTATACCAACAAAATACATGTGTTTTTTGGTGTTGTAATTTTGTTGTAGTTCTGCATGTACCTAGTATAATTGTATCATGGTTTTACCTTTATATTATTGTATCATGTACATACGTATGAATTTTTCTTAGTACTAGTGATGCACGAATATTCGTATTCGAAAAAGAAATTTAATAAATAAACGCATAAATCCTAAACGAAATTTAAAGTGACTAAAAATTTTAGTTTGCACAAATACATTATTTTTTTATAGTAATTTAATTTTTATTAATTTTTGGATACAATCATTTTCAAATATTGTAATGACGACATTAAAATTTTGGGTACTTTTTATTAACTTTTAAGTACGCCAACAATTTTGTAATATTTCATATTGCATATAATATTGGTATTCGTATTAGTGAATATCGTTTCGTATTCGCGAATATCAAAAAGTGACATTCATTACATCACTAATACGTACATACATATGTACTAGGGTTGGGCTCAAAAAGAACGATCTAGTTCAATTGAACTATTCCCATAAGTGAACGATATGAACTAGTTCAGACTAGTTGTTCCTTTTTGGTCTTTGTTGTTATTTTAGTCTTTCTTGTTCTTTTGGTCTTTATTATTCTCTTGGTACTTTTTGATATCTTGGTCTTGTTCGTTCGTTAATTTTTGGTCTTTATTTTGTTTTGTTTATCTTATTCTCTGTTGCTGACTAATGCACATGCAAAAGATTTCAAGTAAAATATATGTAAAAGTTTCTCGTTTGCATACTGTTAAAAATACACAAATGTAGTGTGCCTATTAAATTTTTAGCACAATAATCAAAACAAACAAAAGAAAATGTATACTTAGTGAAATATAAAAGTGAGTTTTACAAAATTGATAGAAATAATTTGTAGTATGGAACTAAAAAACAGATTGTGAAAAATAATATTAGAATTAAAAAAGTGATTATAATTTGTTTTAAACTGAAAACGGATTTCATTTTAAAAATTTCAAAAATATTAATTTTTACCTTTTACTTACTAAAAGCATACAACAAATAAAAGAAATAATTGTTGTGTCGAATATAAATCAAATCAAAAAGAACAATCCGCAAAAGGAACAACTATGCCCAACTCTAATATGTACACACCTATTTGTATTGGTTCTCAAAATATAAGAACGTGAGTTCGTATTCCCAACTCAACTTTTTTTTATATATTAAAAATATTTCCTTCAGATACATGCATACATATGTACATACATGTGTACACAGAAAAAACTAATTTTCCATTTCAAACACACATTTCTCTGAATCAAATACTAATTTTTTCAATTTAGGTCATACAAAGAAATTTGTAAATTCAAATGCAAGGTTTTGTAATAATTTTTTTTGGAAAAACCCCGATTTTTTCAATCAACAGATTCAATAAAATTTTTTAATGAAAATAAAAAGTAAATAAAATAAATAACTGTTGTGTACAGTATGCAATTTCTATATTGGAACAGAAATGTTCTCTTAATATTATATAATTTATATTAATTGTATCAAATATAATTTTTCACTCCATATTGTTTTTTGTTTTGCTTAAAACAAAATTGGATCAAACTATTTACTGGAATAGTAAAAAATATTTACTGAATCAAAATTTTATTTCGAATAAACTTTTGTTTGAACATTTTTTGGGAATAATTTTTACATGTGTATATACATACATATGTATATACTGTAAAGGAATTTTTCTGAAGAATTTTAGAAAATAATATTAAACAAATATACATATCGAGCCTTGAGCGCAACATTATCGTAAGCGACAATAACCAAACTTTACAGCAGAGCGTTTTTTCGATAATTTCCAAACGTATGGATAAAATTGAAAATGTTTTAATGCAGTTTGTGACAATTTTGTCCGGGCCACCGATTGGGAGCAAAAAGAATTTTGTATTTTCATATTTGGCACTAGTTATGGCGCTTACTATAATTTTTTTTTTATATTAATGGAGGAATTTAAAAAATTTGTCGCTTATGATATTTTTATTTTTGTATTTTTTATCTAATAGAAAAAGAAATTGGCACATTTTGTATTTTTTAATCTGATTACAATTGGGTTACCAAAAGCAAAAACAACAATATTATTTTGGTAATAATATAATGGTACTCGTATTATTATAAACAGTATTATTTAAATATTATAAAGTGTTTTATTAATAATTTTGTTAGGTATTTAGTGGTCTTTGTAAATATCGGAATATTGGAATTTGTTACGTCATTCCGCAATTATATTTTTATATTTTTCGAAAATATTGCATTTATCTTTTTTTGGTTTTAAATATCTTGCGAAAAATAAGTAATGACACGGTTATTGTTTGTTGGTGAGAAGACTTTGAAGCATCCACGTAAATTTTGTACAATTTTGCCATATTACGTCGTTCCTCCGCTAAATACAGTTTATTGCTTTTGTTTCGACAGTAATAGGGTGGAACAGCTGGTAGTTTTTCAATAAGGTCAGACACTAATCGCGTTTGTTCTCCACTACATTTATTATGTAATTTTTTTCTTTAATTTTATATTAGGAGTTCTCGTTGTACCTTCATAGTGAATAGTCGATTAGCGGAATTTTTCTTACATTCTTATTAAACAAACAAAATATTATACAAAAAAAATATTCGTAGTGCATATTATTCGTAATAGGTACATACTGACTTTAATAAATAAGCTTTATTGCTTTGATAATATTTTTACATAGTGGAAATAAAAAAACAAAAAAAAAAACCGAAAACAAAAAAAAACACCAACATTGACATTGAGGAATACTCTATACGAGTAACTCAAAAACAAATAAACAATCATAAATTACAAAAAAAAACCGTAAGCAAAAAAAACACAAAAAGTGCCCTTGAGGAATACTCTATATGAGTACCTCAAATACAAAAAATTATGAAGTGAGTTCTAACGGCAGAAATGCCTATTTTACTGTGAGTTCTGAAGCTCTCAATGAAAAAAATACAAATAATAAATCTAATGAAAGTATTTTTTTAACGACAAATCCAATTTTTCGTCAGCGATCAGCTTCGCTTTGTCCAATGCCAAATAGTGATTCATTAACATTACAGTTGCCTAGTACTTCTTCATATAAGTCAGTAATAGCATCTCCTTCAGGCTCGTGTTCATCACTTAATAAAGTTATCACTACAGATAAAAGTAGCTCCAAATCCAAGGTACAAGTCGGAATGGACAGATACATAACAGTGGTAAAGCGTGGACGAAGCCCGAATTCTTCAAAAATTTCATCTGCTCCAAAGATGTCTAGGGATAATAGCGCTTCATCTACCATTCGTCAAAATCATTTTTCATTATTGCAAGTCACCGACGACAAGCCCGCTGCATCATCGCAAAAGTCACCACCTATATATTTGAGAGAGAAAAATTCTAACGCCCTAATTAAAAAATTAGTCTCGGCCATTGGTGAAAACGCATTTCATGTTATTCCAATAAAGCGTGGTAATATTGACGAAACTAAAATTCAAATATACGAAGAAAAAAATTTCCGGAAAATAGTGACTGAATTTGAAAAAAATAAAACAAGTTTTTATACGTACCAGCTTAAGAGTGCCAAAGGTATGCAGATCGTATTGAAGGGTATTGACTCTTATGTTAATCCCGAAGAAGTAAAAGATGCACTCATGATACAAGGATTTAAGGTAAAAAATGTTACCAACATAATCAATAGGGAGAAGATCCCCCAGCCTCTATTTCGTGTTGAATTGGAGCCGAATGATATACAGCTGAAAAAAAACGAGACACACCCAATCTATAGCCTAAAATACCTCTTGTACCGAAAAATCACAGTTGAAGAGCCACATAAGCGATCAGGTCCCTTACAGTGCCATAATTGCCAAGAATATGGCCGCACAAAAACATACTGTAAATTACCCACTGTTTGTGTTGTGTGCGGCGAATTACACGGCACTGCTAATTGCAATAAGTCAAAAGATTCAAGTGATAAAAAATGCAGTAATTGTGGAGGTAATCACACCGCTAACTACAGAGGTTGTCCTGTGTACTCTTTTGTCAAACAGACTATGGTGCAAAAACCCAAATTCGCTCCATCTCAATCAGCAAATGCTTACTCCTCCAGTTTTGTGCATATGAGCCAACCAGTTACTTCCCGTGTATCGTATGCCGATGCTGCTAAAACAAATTCTATTCCCCCACAAAATGTTCCACCGCCAAATAATTCAACGAATGCAAACTCAAGCTTTAACTTTAGTCGCCTTGAAGCTACTATTGACAATTTGGTGCAAACTATAAACAACTTTACAACAAATATGACTAGAATGATGCAAGAAATGCTTCGAATGCAGTCTACACTGCTTCAAGCATTAATTAACAAGCCATGAACACGTTAAAAATATATTTCTGGAACGCAAACGGCATTCGCCAACATAAAAATGAACTTAAGCACTTCCTTACGGAAAAAAATATTGATATAATGTTGGTCTCTGAGACACATTTGACTTCGAGAAGCTTTTTCAAAATAAATGGCTACTCTATGTATGATACAAAGGACCCTAGAGGGAGAGCATGCGGTGGATCTGCAATTCTAATTAAGTCAAGACTCAAGCACTGTTAAGTACTCGCCCCACTGTGCAAATGGAATTCCGTCATTCCACTCTTTTTCTTACAAACATACATTATGTACATAATTGCAGTTAAATACATAAGAGCAGTTTCGATACAGATACCGACAGCAACACATTTGCATAAACTTTACTTTTTAGAATTAAGTTATAATAAGTTACGGCCATATTTTAATTAAATAAATTGAATTATACTAATTTTGTAAAGCGGTTTATTTGATTAAATCTGTATGGATTTAATATTGGCGACGAGGATGGGATTTTCTCAAAAGTTAAACTCGCTTTAAAAAAAATTCAATTTTCGTGGCAATTATTCTTATTGTAAAATAACTTATATAGCGTTGCAAAATTTAACGCAATTAAAAAACCTTGCTTAAAAAACCGACAACTTGTTAGCAGTTCTGCGTGTGTTCTTCATAATCAACAAATAAATTTATGTCAAGAGTCAATGCCGCTGAAGACTGAAAAAGAATCTCCTTCTTTTGGAAAATCAGATTAGAATATTACATCAGAATCCGCACCTTCAACTTCGGCCCATTCATCTAATCACGGAAATAAGAGACGCATAATGGCTTCTATGGGAACAATGGAACCATTTGATATTAATCATCCTGAGAATCGGTCAACATATTACGCAAGGTGATCTTTTCCTTCTAGCCAATGACGTGCAGGCTGATCGGCAAAAAGCAGTTTTCTTGACGCTAGCAGGTGCACCACTTTATGATCTTCTGTCGTCATTGGCATCTCCTAAAGAGGTGAGTAAGCTTGATATTGCCGAAATTAAAACACTGCTAACGAATCATTTTTCTCCACGCCCATCGGAAATTGCGGCATTTTTCAAATTCCACAAACGCGACCAATTACCATATGAGAGTTTTTCGGAATGTCTTTGATTTCACGATTATTTGCATGGCAGAAAATTTACCTTGGTGACTGATCACCGTCCACTTCTGGGAATTTTTTGTACCGCAAAACCAACTCCAGCTATACTATCGACTGTAATGCTTCGCCGATGTATTTTTCTTAATGCCTACGATTTTTATCTCGTCTATAGAGCAGGCAAGAAAATGGGCAACGCTGACTGTTTAAGCCGCCTACCAGATGAAACAGAGCATCATTTCGAAACTAAAGAAGATGAAATTCTAATGATTGAGCTAGCCAGCACTGAAGTTGTCAACGCCAAAAATGTTGCCAAACAAACAGCAAAAGATTCACTCCTAGCTAAAGTCCTCAGCTGGGCGCTAAGGGGGTGGCCAAAGCATGTTTCTCGCGATGATCAAGCATATCCCTATTTTATGCGCCGTAACGAGATTACTTCACTCAAGGGATGCCTGTTGTGGGGTAATAGAACAATTATTCCTCCACAAAGTCGTCAAGCCATTCTTCATGCTCTACACGCTGGTCATCCTGGCATAGTTAAAATGAAGGGATTGGCAAGAAGCTATGTGTGATGGCCAAACATGGATTCTCAAATAGAAAACGCCGTAAGACTTTGTACTCAATGTCAAGAAACTCGACATGAAAAAGTTCAAGCGCCAGTTCGTACATGGGAAAATACTCAGACCGCATGGTCGCGGCTACATATAGATTTTGCCGGGCCATTTCAAGGTAAATTGTTTTTCCTAGTAGTTGATTCGTATTCCAAATGGTTGGAAGTACACATCGTCAAATCCACGTCGTCACAATGTGCAATTAAATCATTGCGTTCGCTTTTTGCAACACATGGCCTACCTGACGTCATCGTCTCGGATAACGGAACAGCGTTTACGTCATCCGAATTCCAGTACTTCATGGAAAACAATTTGATACGCCACCTAAGATGTGCTCCTTTCCATCCATCGTCCAACGGGCAGGCTGAACGCATGGTGCAGACAACAAAAGATTATTTAAAAAAAATGCCAGCTGATTCAAATATTGAATTACAACTTATTCGTTTTGTATTTAATCAACACATAAGCCCGCATGCTGCGACAGGACGCTCACCTGCTGAGCTTCTGTTTAATCGACAGCTCAAAAGTTACTTTGACAAGGTTCATCCACATGAATTGTCAAATACTGTCAAACATTTACCTACCAAAAAATCTTTTATAGAAGGAGACCTTGTATGGATTCGCAATTATGCATCAGGTTCCAAGTGGATACCGGCTCATATACAATCGCAAACTGAACCATTGTCTTACAGAGCGCGTCTGCAAGATAATCGTATAGTAAAGCGTCATTTAGACCAAATTCGCAATCGGATTTCTACTATGAAGTGTGAGCTGGATTTTCCAACAAACTGCAATGATAACAACGCCGATTAAAGTATGGATATAATAATGGGGTCCGCTGAGGAAGCTGAAAGTGATGTTGAATATTTGTCGCCGTCATCACAAGTGCAGATACCACCGCCAAACGCATCAACAAGCACCTCATCGAGCTCGCCACAATCACCGTCTTGTAGCCACCAGCCAGCGACTAACATAGAATCTCATACACCACGTCTTTCAAAGCGCCAAAGAAAAGTTCCGCAATTCTTTTCTGCATCTGGGCGTTAAGGGGTGCTAAGTACTCGCCCCACTGTGCAAATGGAATTCCGTCATTCCACTCTTTTTCTTACAAACATACATTATGTACATAATTGCAGTTAAATACATAAGAGCAGTTTCGATACAGATACCGACAGCAACACATTTGCATAAACTTTACTTTTTAGAATTAAGTTATAAAAAGTTACGGCCATATTTTAATTAAATAAATTGAATTATACTAATTTTGTAAAGCGGTTTATTTGATTAAATCTGTACGGATTTAATAAGCACTATATCCTTGACAACTTTAGTGAAGAATATATGCAAGCTACGAATATTTTTGTAGAAAATTTTTGTTCTAATTTCGTAATATCATCAATTTACTCACCTCCCAGATTTTCAGTTACCGAAGATCAGTATGAGAAGTTCTACAAATCGCTTGGATCTTGTTTCGTGGCAGCTGGAGACTACAATGCAAAGCATACGTACTGGGGATCGCGCCTTTTAACACCTAGAGGTCGAGCTTTGTTTAATACAATTTCAAAAATGGGCTTAGATGTTATTTCGAGTGGGGAGCCCACTTATTGGCCTACTGACGTACGAAAAATTCCAGATGTTATTGATTTTGGCGTAATGAAAAATATTTCTAGGGATTTAATTAGTGTTGAAACTTCTCTAGATCTCTCCTCCGATCACTCCCCCACTATCGTTACAATTTGTAACCCACTAAGAAGTGACTTACCTCACCCATATATGAAGATGACCAATCGTATTAATTGGCTGGGATTCAAAAAATATCTTAGTAGTCATTGCACGGAAAATATTGCGTTAAGAACACCCAATGACATTGAAACTAACATTGCCAATCTTAACGAAATTATTAAACAGGCTGCTGAACATGCCACTACCTCCCATCCGCAGTCTGGGTTTAATAAAATTTATTCCAGGGATATTGAACATCTCGTATGTGAAAAAAGAAGAGCTAGAAGGGAATGGCAACAGCACAGATCACCCCAACATAAACTCAGACTTAAAGAATGTTCTAAACGACTTCAAGAGTTGCTTGCATCTGAAAAACTGCATCTCTTAAAAATTATTTTGAAGGTCTTTATGTCACACCGACATCTAATTACTCTTTGTGGTTCGCTGCTAGAAAGCTTAAAACACCCGTTGAGTTTAAGACACCTCTGCGCACATCTACCGGAGATTGGGCAAGAAGCCATACGGAAAAATGTAAAATATTTGCTGAGCATTTAAAATCCGTATTTACCCAAAACACATGTACTGGTGTTGCTGATTTGCCGAGTGTAGTTACTCTACCCCCTCGAGCCTTAAAGTTTAAGATGCGTGATGTACATAAAGTAATTGCTGAACTCAAGCCAAAGAAAGCTCCAGGTATTGATGGAATTAGTAACAAGATGCTGATGAACTTGCCGCATATTGCAATAAGAATCTTGCTGTTTATTTCTAATGCCATATTACGACTGGAGTATTATCCACAACTCTGGAAGCTTGCAAAAATCAAAATGATTCCAAAGCCGGGCAAAGATCTTACTAAAGCTGAGTCATATAGGCCAATAAGTTTGCTGTCAACTATATCAAAACTCTTCGAAAAGCTGATCATGACAAAATTGTCCCCAACCTTAATTGATAGTGGGTGCATCCCAGACCATCAATTTGGTTTTAGAAGTCAGCATAGCACCATTGAACAAACTCATAGATTGGTTCAATTTATAAGAAAAATATTTGAGGAAAAGAAGTATTGTTCTGCCCTGTTTATTGACGTTTCTCAGGCATTTGTTAAAGTGTGGCATGAAGGTCTAATTCTAAAATTAAAATCATATCTACCAATAAATTTAGAGAATTTATTAGAAAGTTACATTACTACCCGAAAGTTCACGGTTGTGGAAAGAGAATTCATGAGTGTGCCCGAATCTATATCATCCGGTGTGCCACAGGGGAGCATACTGGGGCCAGTTTTGTATTTGATCTGTACTTGTGATATGCTTTTGAACAGCAATATCCATACATCTACGTTTGCCGATGATACAGCCTGCCTTAGTATGCATGAAAACCCTCACGAGGCTTCCCGATATTTACAAGAACATATTATACAATTGGAAATGTGGTTGAACTTATGGAGAATTAAGGTAAATGAACGAAAGTGTGTCCATATAACGTTTACCCTAAGAAGAGATACTTGTTCCCCAATTCGAATCAATAATCAAAATATTCCTCAACATTCCCAAGTGAAATACCTTGGTATACACCTTGATCGAAGGCTTACATGGAAACATCATATTGACTTTAAGCTAACTCAGATGAAACTTAAGTTATCTCAAATACACTGGTTGATTGGCAGAAATTCAACACTTAGCCTGGACTGTAAACTTTTATTATACAAGTCGCTTTTAAAGCCAATATGGTGTTAGGGTATCCAGTTATGGGGCACTGCTTCAGCTTCCAATGTAGAGAGAATCCAACGAAGGCAAAACAAAATTTTACGGTTAATAACATCGGCTCCATGGTACATCAAAAATTCTAATATACATCATGATTTAAATATGCCACTAGTGATTGAAGAAATTGCAAAATACGCAGGCAAATATCTAACAAAACTCGAGTCACATCCTAATCCGCTTGCTCGTAATATTTTGAACTTTACTGGACACATCCGCTTAAAGAAGAGAGATACAAGGGCTCTAATATTAAACACTCCGAATGAAGTTGCTTGAAGATACTTTTTTATAATCGTTTTTCTTTTTTGGATTATCACTACTTATGTATTATTTATAACTATCAACAAGTTTATGTCCGACAGTGGTCGGTCTTAATAATTATATTTTAGATTTAAGATTTGAATACTTATTGTTAGTTCATATTTGAAGATACAATAAATAAACACATGTATTAAAAAAAAAAAATTTATATTGATTGTTCTTTAGTTTAGCAAATATACTTATATCGGATAGGTATTTGGGAAATTCCAAGCGTTACCAATAAAATTTGTTGAAATACCATCTATTTTTCCCCTCCAAAATTAACAGAGTATTCATACGAGACTATAAGAAAAAAAAACCCGAAACCCGTTGCGTCTAATTCCTCTCTTCGTTATACATGCCCTAAACTTTAAGGTTTAAAGTAAAATTCATTAATTTCAACTCTATCGGTTTAACTAAATTTAACTGCACAATTTTGGCATTTTGTTGCAACGCAAGGATTTGGTTTTACCTCTCTTGCCAAGATACAGATTGGTTTACTTTTCCAACATAGTTTTCTTCTTTTTTAATTATTTTATTTAAGTATCTGTTTTTTATTTTGAAATACTTCGTATATGAGACCTTCTCCGAGAAAATAGACCCAGTTTGTCAAAAAACGGAAACTTGGAAAAATCGATAAAAATGAGAAAAACATTAAAATTTAATTTTTTAAATGCGTTTTTCTCAAAACTTAAAAAATATTTTCGCTTGAAACCCCCGTTGCCACATGCAAGCATGAAATTAGCGCATATGCATTACTACCAAAAAATTAGGAGATATGTCAAGCAATCACCAAAGTTTTTTGTTCATTTTTATTAGGGTTACGTAAACCAAAGGTGAAAAAAGCAACACTATTGTTTTCGCTAAGCTGTCCATTTGTCCGTCACACGATATTTTCTCAGGAACCGTAAGAGCTACGGACCAGAAATTTGGACAGAGCATGTAAAACCTTGGCCGCTACAACTACAAATACATAAGATTTAAGGATTAAAGGGTCTTCCAAAACGAGCAACGAAGTGTTAAAATCTCATGTAATATACATACATACAATTGTATGTACATACATATGTATGTATATTGACACTTGAAATTTATGAAATTAGTGTATTTTTATATAGACTAAAACAACACTAAAATTACAAAAAATTTTAAATTAAAGTGTGGTCCATCAGTTAATGCAATTTTGACTATGTGATTTTGACAACTTGGTATATCTTGGAAACCGTAAGAAGTAAACTCTTAAAATTTTCAAAAACGGTAAAACTAAAAAATCCGAAAATTATAAAATCGCCAAACCAAAAAAAATCGCCCAAAATTAAAAAAAATCGCCAAAAATTAAAAAAATTCTAACAGTAAAATAAATCGTCAAATTCGGAAAAATCGCCCAAATGAAAAAATCGCCAAGAAAAATCGCCAAAACCCGAAAAAGGCGCCAAAATAAAAATAATTGTTTATATGCAAAAAAATTAAAAAGAAAAAGATCGCTAAATTGAAGAAACGTCATAAATCGAAAAAAATCGCCAAAATGAGAAAAAAAGTGTCAAGACTAAAAAATTCGAGTAATGAAAAAAAGTCGCCAAAAAACAAAAAAATCGACATAACTTAAAAAAACCGCATAAATAAAACAAATCGCCAAAATTAAAAAAAATTGCCAACACGAAAAAAAATCGCAAAAAATAAGAAAAAACGCCAAAAACCGAAAAAAATCGCCAAAACTAGAAAAAAAGCCAAAAACCGAAAAAATCGCCAAAACCAAACAAAAAATCGCCTATATGAAAAAAATCGTCAAGATTAAAAAATATACAATTTAGCTTCGTTACAATCTTCCGCAGAGACAGTACTTTAAGTATGCCAAATTTCAGCTTCTTATGTCATGAGTTTTTTTTTAATACATGTATTTATTTATTGTATCTTCAAATATGAACTAACAATAAGTATTCAAATTTTAAAACTAAAAAATTATTATTAGGTCCGACCAGTGTCGGACATAATAATATTTGCCTGCGTATTTTGCAATTTCTTCAATCAATATTGGTATATTTAAATCACGATGTATATTTGAATTTTTGATGTACCATGGAGCCGATGTTATTAACCGTAAAATTTTGTTTTGCCTTCGTTGGATTCTCTCGACATTGGAACCTGAAGCAGGGCCCCATAGTTGAGTTCCGTAGCATATATATATATCATATAGGTTTCTAAAGCCACTTGTATATCAAAAATTTTAAATCTAGGCTGAGAGTTGAATTTCTACCAATCAGCCAATGTACTTGAGTTAACTTTAGTTTCATTTGTGTTAGGTTTAAGTCAATATGTTTTTTTTGCATGTCAGTCTTCGATCAAGGTGTATACAAAGATATTTCACATGTAAATGTTGATGAACAATTTGATTATTGATTCTAATGAGGGAACAATTATCTTTTCGTAGGGTTAATGTTACCTCAGCACACGTCTGATCGCTTACCTTTTTTGCCCATAAGTTTAACCAAAGTTCCAGCTGGGTAATAAGTTCTTGAAGATATCGGAATACCTCGTGAGGATTTTCGTTCATACTAAGGTACGCTGTATCATCGGCAAATGGGTTACTGCCCACAGGCATATCATAAGTATATATCAAATACGAAACTGGCTCGCATGAGATAGTTACAGGCATACTCATAGAGTCTCCTTCCTCAACAGTGAACAGTAACTTTCCAAAAGATTTATAATGTTTATTGGTAGATAAGTCTTTAATTTTAAATTAAGGCCTTCATGCCACTTTTTATCAAATGCCTGAGAAACGTCAATAAACAGTGCATAGCAATACTTCTTTTCTTCAACAGTTCTTCTTATAAATTGAACCAATCTATGCGTTTGTTCAATAGTGCTATGCTGACTTCTAAAACCAAATTTACGGTCCAGGATGCACCCATTATCATTTAGAATTGGGGACAATATTATTATGGGTAACTTTTCAAAGCGCTTTGATAGTAAACTTATTGGCTTATATGACTCAGCCTTGGTAAGGCCTTTGCCTAGCTTTGGAATCATTTTTATCTTGGCAAGTTTCCAGGTGTGTGGATAATACTCCAGTAGTAAAATGGTATTATAAATGAATAACAGGATTCTAATTGCAATATGAGGCAAGTTTATCAGGATATTGTTACTGACGCCAATACCTGGGCGTCTACTGCGTAATTCGAAACGACTGAAAATGCTTTCGAATTTTTATGCTTATAACATGTAAATTCGAAAGCATTTTCTTTCGTTTCGAATTACAGAGTAGACCCCCTAGAGCTTTCTTCGGGTTAAGTTCAGCAATTAGTTTTTGAACATCACGCGTCTTAAATTTTATGGGTCGAGGGGGTAGATCAACTACACTCAGCAAATTAACAACACCAGTACATGTGTTTGGGGTAAATATGGTTTTTTAATGTTCAGCAAATATGTTACCGTTTTCAGTATAGCTTCTGGCCCAACCTCCGGTAGATGTGCGCAGAGGTGATTTAAACTCAACGGGTGTTTTAAGCTTTCTAGCAGGGCGCCACAAAGAGTAATTAGATGCTGGTGTGACATCCAGATCTTCCAGATAAGTTTTAAGAGATGCAGTTTGCAAAGATGCAAGCAACTTTTGGAGTCGTTTATAATACTCTTTAGGTCTGATTTTGTGTTGGGGAGATCTGCGTTGTTGCCATTACCTTCTAGATTTTCGTTTTGCACGTAAATTATATTAAAACCAGTCTGCAAATGGGAGGTAGTGGCCTGTTTAATATTTTCATTAAGTTTGACAATATTAGATTCAATACCAAAAACCATTAATAAATTAAATCTATATTTTAAGCACATTATTCAATGTAACTATAAATATCTGATTGAATAGATGTTTTTTTATAATATTGGGAACTTTGGGCCCCACTAGGCATGACTAGGCACCGTCGGATTGAGCTGAAAAACAAAACAAAGCAAACAATTAAATTTAAAAAAATAAAAAACCCATACAAGATGCGACCAGTCTAATGTACATATGTATGTATGTACATGTTTAAAAAAATTACAAGTTCTCACACAACAAAACTTTATAGTTTTTGCACACAAAAAATAAAGCTTGGACATTTTTCTCTTCAATTATTTCCTCAAAAGAGAAGAAAATCGTGGTTATAAATAAACAGCCGGTAAACTCGATTTTTGGCAAAAGTTCGACTAGTGCGACCTCTAAACCTCTTCCGAAAAATCTGAAAAATATCTCAAAAATACTTGCCCCAATAAGCTTATGCTTAAGCTTCCATTAAAATCCAAAAATAAATTTTTATTGGAGACACTAATTTAATAACTTAAAAACTGCTTTTCAGGAGAGAAAAAATTCTTTATAACAACTATTTAAACTTTTTTTAATATATTTTGTATAATCTAATTACTTAGATGATTTTTGTTAAATTTGTAAAACAACACTTGTGTTAAAAATAAACTACCATTATTTATTCGCAATTTTTTGACATACGTGTTTTCTGCACTGTAAAATTTCTATAAAGTTATTTAACATATTATCTTGTTTAGCCTGTACGCGGAAATATTTTCTAAAATATTTATATGTGTTTTTATTTATAATGTTTTATTTAGAATTCAGTAAGAGTTTTTTATGGTTATAAGTACAAAAAGAAAAAGTAACAAAAACGTCTTAGCGTTACAAGGTATATAAAAGGAATGAATAAAAATACAAAAGAGAGACAAGCAACGGCGTTCACATTGCTTAGAGGATGCCAGATTATTTTCTTCAATTACCAACACTACCCCTCAATGTGAATGGCGTATACAATGAAAAAATTACTATATAAATTTCATTAGTTTCATAAAATATAAATGTTTCATTCTAGACAGGTTCTTTGTTAGGATGTCTGCAACCATGTTATCGGTTGGGCAGTATTTCAAAGTTAACTCCTTCTTCTTGACAACTTCGGGAACGTGATGAAACCTTATATCAATATGTTTCGTTCGTTTATGGAATATAGGATTTGTTGCAAGTTTTTCTGCACTCTGGTTATCAACATTCAATACAAATGATTCTCCAGTTGAGTAACCAACTTCCATTAACAAGCGTCTTAGGAATATCGCCTCCTTAGCCGCATCCGACATGGCCATATATTCCGCTTCAGTGCTGCTTAGTGCCACGCATGACTTGTAATAGGTTGTTTAAATAAAATTTTTATTTAGTTTATTTTTATTTAATTTATTTTAAATAAAATAAAATGATTATTTCCTGAGCTCAGCTAGGAGCTCTAGGAATGTTGTTTAATGATTAATTTTAAAATAAAAATACATTGTCTTATATACTAGTTATGAGAATAAAGCTTAACCTATCTTAACATAAGAGGGAAAAGAAAAGGTATATGCTTAATAAGCAAATTGTTCCTTTTAGTTTCCCACGGTAGGCGTGCGGCGTGTGTCATAAGAAATTTGGAAAACATGGATTTTGTATTGTTTATATTTATTATATAAGCACATGTGGTTATTAATTATGATTCATTCAAGTGCATTATGATGCAGCCTTTGATCAGACTGGCGAGTGTCAGATAGCATCTGTACAAAATACATATTTTCATTTGCAGTATGTCAAATTCATTTGTCTAACACTTCATGCAGCGGTATTTGCCCGATTGCATGAGTGTCAAATGTCCAGTGCACAAAAATAATTTCAATGCCATTGGATGTTATGTATGTTGCGGTGATAGATAGAACAGCTACACACTGTTTCTTGGATTCCCAAGATACCGGAGAATTGCCAACAAAGAAAATAAATCCAGTAAAAGACTTACGGTCGAGGGCATTGCCAGCCCAGTCTGCGTGAACATATCCTGTTATCAGTTTTTCACTGGACTGATACAATAACTTCTTATCAGTAGTTCCACGAAGATAGCGTAGAATACGTTTAGCTGCTTGCATGTGCTCAGCATGTGGGTTTGTATTTCTTTGCGCCAGTTTCGATACAGAGTGGAGAATATCAGGTCTCGTCGTGATAGCCAAATACATTAGAGATCCAATTATAGATCGATATTCATTTTGCTCTATTACTTCACAATCAGGCAAATCACAGCTTACTTGGTAATTAGCTTCAAGTGGAGTTGCAATTGGCTTAGAATTTTCCATACCATATTCTTTCAGCAATTCGTTGATATATTGGGACTGACATATTGAGATTTTTCCCGTTTTACCCTCTCGTTTCACTTCAATTCCGAGATAATGGTGTAACTCGCCCTTGTCGGTCACTGGAAAAATCGTCGCCAATATTTCCTTTACCTTTAAAACTTGTGCTTCCTCTTTGCAACCAATTAAAAGGTCATCTACGTATACCGCAACTATTACCATCTGTTTATTGAGCGTAGCTATGTAAAGACACGGCTCATTTTTGCTTTGTTCGAAGACAACTTGTCGCAGTACCGAGTCTAACTTATCATACCATTCTTTGCCGGACTGCTTAAGGCCATATATAGCTTTATGTAGCTTTAGTACTTTGTGCGGATATTTATGATCTTTAGCCATCTCTGGCTGTTGCATGTAAATTTCATGATGGATATCACTGTTGAGGTAAGCCGAACTGATATCTATCTGGTGCAAGTGCATTTTCCAATGCACTGCCAAAGCCAGCATCAAACGTATTGTTGAATACCTTACTACAGGTGAAAAAGTGCCGGTATAATCGATACCGAATCTCTGGCTGCATCCTTTCGCCCTGCATCCTTTGTATTCCTTTTAGCACTGCTTACCGTTTCAGTTTTGGGTTGCTCTTCTTCGGCAGTCTCAAAACCAATAAAACCATCACCGTCATCATCGGAGTCTGAAGCTTGTTCACATACGCCAACGAAATCAGTACCATCTTTGTTTGACTCAGATTTTACTCCCTCAGCCGCCCGTTGTTGTCCATTGTCGATACTCATGGTCGAATAACCTTCAGGGCTATTGGTGTATTCTTCTTCGTCTCTGCTTTCAAATGCGTCTTCCTCAAACAGTACATCACGACGCTCAATTATTTTGAGGTTGTCCTTATCAAACAATCGATAGGCCTTTGCCACTTGAGAGTAACTAACCATGACAAATTTTTGCCCCTTGGCCTCAAACTTATTTATACCAGCTTTATTTAGTGACACTGCATACGAACCGAATGTCTTAAGATGACGCACATTTGGTTTTCTACCAAACCAGGCCTCATATGGTGTTTGTTGTCCTAATATCTTAGTTGGGCACCTATTTCGTAAATAGGCCGCGGTGTTAATGGCCTCTGCCCACAAGCTTTGTTGCACACCACTATGAACCATCATTGATCGTGCCATTTCTACCAGCGTACGATTTGCCCTCTCTGCTACCCCATTTTGTTGCGGGGTGTATGGTACAGTGAGCTGTCTACCGATGCCTTCTTTTTGCAAAAACATGTTGAATTCTTTATTGAAAAATTCCCGTCCATTATCGCTTCTTATGGCCTTTATATTTTTTCCGGTTTGTTTTTCTACATGTTGTTTGTAAATACTTCGCTTTTATTTTTAATACAATATACAAATATTCTCCTAGAGAAGTCGTCAATAAACGTGAGGAAATATTTGGAGCCACCAATCGAATTAAATTTGAATGGACCACACACATCACTGTGAATAAGTTCCAATAGGCCATTCGTTCGTGTCTTGGACTCTTGTGGGAAGGCGGCTACATGAATTTTGCTCAACATACACGTTCTACACTGGGCTGCATAAGAGCTATTTTCCAAATTCATGCCTATAACCATTGACTTTTTGAACATGTCACACAATGACTTGTTATTAACGTGACCAAAACGATTATGCCACACTTGGTCCATGTTACTCGCTCCAAAAAGCCTTTCTGATCTGCCTCTAGTCAAGAATAAATTATCCTGCTTCTTAGCTGTCAATACTACTAGACCATCAGGGCGTTGTATTATTGCTGATTTCGAATCAAATCGCACAGTTAAGCCCTTTTCGACCACACGACTAACAGAAATAAAATTCGTCTGTAATTCTGGCGAAAAAAGTACATTTCTGAATCTAATTATTAAACCATTATCATTTAATATTTCTACATCACCTTTTCCTTTTGCGACAATATGTTTGTCGCCGGCTAACGATATACTTTCAGTAATTTCCACGAAACTTGTGAACGCTTCTCTGCTACAGCACATATGCGCAGTCGCACCGCTGTCGACACACCAATTAAGCTGTTTCACTGTGTTTGTAGTTGTCATTTGCTTTGCGCGCAGCAACTGGGGTTGTTTTTTTCTTTCCATCGCATTTGCTTGCAAAATGCCCCGTTTGTCCACAGTTGAAACACTTTCCTTTAAATTTGTTCTTTGCGTCTTTTTATACCCTTTACCAAAAAATGGTAAAAGGGTATATATATATAGGTTTGTCATTCCGTTTGTAATTTCTAGAATATTAATAAGCGACACATATAGTATATATATTCTGGATCCTTATGCATAGGGAAGACGAACAAGCGATGTCCGTCTGTCCGTCTGTCTGTACGTGAAATCTGTTTTCCCAAGCTCCCAGAAGAGCTAGAGATTTCGTTCTTGGACTGGTGTGTCAGAAATTTTCCGAAAAATTTTGCTATTGAAAATCAGCAAAATCGAGCAGACGGTTTCAGAGCTGGAAAACTCAAACTCTATTTTCCCATAGAAAATAACTACCGAAAACAAGTTTTTATTACTTTTTTATTAAATTAACTTATTTTATACTTCGGTATGAATAAAATTGGTATTTATAATTAAAAAAAAATTTAAAAATTTAAAAAATTAAAAAAACGTTTCTAGGGTTGGAAAACTTTAACTTTTTTCCTAATAATTAAACATATTTCATGTTTTAGGAAGAAGGCTATTTTCTCAGGAACGGTAAGAGCTACGGGTCTGAAATTTGGACAGAGTATGTAGAACTTTGATCGCTACAACAACAAATACATGAGAATTAAAACTTAAAGGGTGTTCCAAAACGAGTGACGAAATTTTTTAAAATCGCATGTAATATGTATAATTGTATGTATGTGTGTACATATATATATATATATTGACACTTGAAATTTGCAATATGTGTATTTTTATATGGGCTACAACAACACTAAAATTAAAAACATTTTAATTAAAGGGTTGTCCATCAGTTAATGCAATTTTAGTACGTAATTTTGACAAATTGCTATATCTTGGAAACCGTAAGAGTTAAACTCTTGAAATTTTCAAAAACGGTCAAACTAAAAAATCCGAAAATTATAAAATCGCCAAAAATTTAAAAAAATCGCCAAAACGAAAAAAATCGCCAAAATGAAAAAAAAACGCTAAAATTAAAACAAAATGCCAATAACCGAAAAAAATCGCCAAAACGAGGAAAACGTGTCACAACTAAAAATAAATTTCCACAATGACAAAAAAACGCTAAAAACCGCAAAAATCGCCAAAACAAACAAAAATGCTTATATGAACAAAAATCGCCAAAATTAAAAAAAAAATTGATTAAATAAAAAAAAATCGCCAAAATCAAAAAAATTTCAAAAACGAAAATAAATCGCCGAAATTAAAAAAAAACGCCAAAAACCGACAAAAATCGCAAAAACAAAAAAAAAATTGCCTATATAAAAAAAATCCCCAAAAAATAAAAAAATCGCTTATATGAAAAAAAATCGGCAAAATCAAAAAAATCGCCAAAACGAAAAAAAATCGCCAAAATTAAAAAACGCCAAAAACCGAAAGAATCGCCAAAACGAGAAAAAAGTGTCAAAACAAAAAAAAATTCCCATATGACAAAAATCCGCAAAAATCGCAACAAAAAAATGCTTATATGAACAAAAATAGCGAAAAATTATAAAAAATCGCCAAAATCAAAAAAATCGCCAAAACGAATATCAATCGCCAAAATTAAAAAAAAGCCAAAAAACCAAAAAAAAAAATCGCCAAAACAAACAAAAAATTGCCTATATGAAAAAATCGCTAAAAATTAAAAAAATCGCTTAAATGAAAAATAATCGTCAAAATCAAAAAATCCACCAAAACGAAAAAAAATCGCCATAATTAAAAAAAATCGCTTAATTAAAAAAAAATCGTCAAAATCAAAAAAATCCACCTAAACGAAAAAAAATCGCCAAAATCAAAAAAACGCCATAACAAAAAAAAATTCCCTATATGAAAAAAATCGCCAAAAATTAAAAAAATCGCTTAAATGAAAAAAAAATAGTCAAAATCAAAAAAAAATCCGCAAAACGAATAAAAATCGCCAAAATTAAAAAAAACGCTAAAAACCAAAAAAAAAATCGCCAAAACGAGAAAAAAGTGTCAAAACTAAAAAAATTGCCAAAAAGAAATCAAAACGCCAAAAACCGAAAAAATCGCCTATATGAAACCAAATCTCCAAAAAATAAAAAAATCGCCTAAATGAAAAAAATTGTCAAAATCAAAAAAAGTCACCAAAATTAAAAAACGCAAAAAACCGAAAAAATTTCTAAGGCCAAAAAAAATTGCCTATATGAAAAAAAATCGCCAAAACTAAAAAAATCAGCAAAACAAAATAAATCGCCAAAATTTAAAAACCACCAAATTAAACATAATGCCAAAAACCTAAAAATTGCAGTAGAGAGAAAAGTATGAATTTTTTTCCCAAAATTAATATCTACATATGTACCTGCATATCTCTGTGCTTATGTATGTATCTCTATACTACATAAACGCACTTTGGTAAAGGGTATATAAGATTCGGCACAGCCGAATATAGCACTCTTACTTGTTGTTTTCTATGCTTTTCTTTATGAGTTGGTTCCATGACAAATGCTTGTTGCGCGGGTGTATTAGTAGATGCTTCTTCGCGGTCATTTCTTTCTTTATGTCTGTTCCCTTCTTCCATAATTTTTTGTTTAATGGTAGGCAGGGCCGGCAGGGTATCTCGTGTCTCGATAGCAACAACGAAATGTTCGAACTCTTCAGGCAAACTGGATAGTAACATTATTACCAGTAGCTCATCTTGGATGGCTATGCCTGTTTCTGCTAGTTTTTCAGCTAGCTCCATAAACTCATTTATGTGTTTACTCACGTTTTTACCCTCAGACATCGTAAGGTTTAATAATCTTTTGTACAACGACACTTTCTGAATGGGTCCACTAGGCTTGTGTACTTCCTCTAGCCGGCAAAGAACCCTCTCGAACAAGTCACCTTTTAAACAGAAATCGATCCAGCCGTTTGGTATGTACGTTGACACAGATACACAGAAACACACTACAAACCTATAACACCCCTTTTTTTAGTCGGGGTTTAAAAAGCTTTTATTTGAAATCCAGAATAGCTTTTTTTATTGTTATAAATATTTTTACCATTACAACAATTTTGTTATAACTGGTTCGGGAACAGCACTGTAAACCTTAAGTGTTGTCATATTTTACTTCTACATACGAGGTTAAGTGCAACACATTTTCAGCAGCTAAGATACGCGTTTGCATATTGTTGAATAAAAAGTTAACTAACAAAAAGGCGAAAGGGCATTCACTTATTACTTTTCCGGTTAAAACACAAAGTCGTAAAAATCGAGTTACAAGATTGCGTTATTACCATCGATATGTATGTAGTAGCTTTTTTGCTTTGAAAACTCAAGCCTAATTTATTATTTTTGGTCCATGATTAATTTCTTTTTCAAAAATAAGTACACATGTATGTACGGGTATGTACATATGTATGTATGTATGTATACTGAAAAAAGCTAAGTTATTGAGCTCAGCCCCCGAAATTTTATCAGGCCGATAGTTTATGCGATCTTGTTAATTTTTTTAAATTTTTTTTACTAAAGGTATCAAGAACACAATACAACTAAAGGCTCAATAACAGGTGCCATAACCATAACCATAGAGAACAGCCGTTCGAACCAAACTAATGAGCAACACTGTATTCGATTATAGGTGACTCGCTATAACGCCATAACTCTCACCATAGAAAACAATCGAATTTTGGTATGGCTATGGCATTATGGCTATGTAACGTTTAATTTAAGCTTAAATCAAACACACTCAAACAATACTGTCCATTCGAGCTGCTTAAACACCCCTCATAACTTTGTTCCCCGGGACCGTAAAATTATGAAATTTAAACCACAATTATAATAAATTCATGTATGCGAAGTTTGAGAGTTTTACAATGAAAGGTTCTGGAGATATGGAGGTGCAAATAGTGCATATTTTAAGAATTACTCACTGACTCACTCATCAATATTATGAAGCACTTCCGCTATAGCTAGAGATCTGAAATTTGGTACACAAGTAGATCTAGCTGAGCAATGAACTAGTAAAATCTGAAAACCCGAAAATATTAACCAAGGGGACCGGGCTACGCCCATAAAAATTAAAATTTGTGCTAGTGATGCGAAATTTGCTACACAGCTAGGTTTAAGCAGGCAATAAACCAAAAAAAGCTTCAAATCCGAAAACTTTGGACGGGAGGGTGGGGCTACGCCCATAAACGTTAGAATTAAAAAAGCTAATCTAAGGTAGTTAATGGAAGCTATTTTTTTTATTGAAATTCGGCGTACAAACTGCGATAGGGCAAGCCTAAAATATTTTCATTAAAAAAGGGGGCGTTGACACGCCCATACAATTTCAACCTCATTTTCATATCATATCAGCATATTATACTATTTCTGTATGTATTATTATCCGTTTGCAACGCAACTTGACACAAATAATGAACACTGGCCGAAGAGAATCTTATGTTTTGAAAAGTGGGCCTGGTTACTCCCATAAATATTTAAAATTAAAAGTTGCGCTAAGGGGCTAAAGTGTGATACACGAGCAGGTATAGGTGAGGAAACAAGAAAAACCTGAAAACCCAAAAATTTTAGTCAAAGGGGTGGGGCTGCGCCCATAAAAGTTAATAGTTGCGCTTATGAGCTGAAATTTGATACAAAAGTAGGTCTAGCTGAAAAACCAAAAATTTTACCAGCCTTATTTATAACACTTATTAAGGCTTTTTAAGAAAATTTTTTTATGAAAATTTGTTTTATAAATAAGGCTGTTAATATACAGCTTTTAACTTAAGTCATTTTAGTGAAACCTTGAATATACGTTACAAGTTAGCAGATTATCTAAAAATTATATGACACCCTTGCGATTACAAATGTACATAATGCATAGCATATGTCAGTTAAAGGTGTGTCAAACAAGAACTTGGTAAAAATTTATATCTCAGTGCTTGTGATCGCCGAAATTTTTGATAGGAACTTGGCCTTTTTTCACATTGATGTTTTTGTGAGGATTTATAACAAATCGATGCTTTTTAACAAGAGCTTATTTACTTATTTACATAAAACCTACTTACATACATACATACATGCACATTGAACCTATATACTTACATACATACATATGTAAGTATGTATTTACATTTATATATTTTAGGAACACTTGCATTCATTAATACAATATTTTATTTGTACATAAATACATACATATGTACAGATGTAGGTGTACATATAAAATGTTTTTGCAACAAACAACTTAATATTCTTCCCTCAATACGTTTGCTTGCATGTTGTTGCTGGTTTAGTGAACAGCGTACAACAAACAACTGAATATTCTTCTTTTAATACAATTGGTAGCATATTTTTGTTTTTGCAGTTCTTCATTTCAATACAGCAAACATACACTCTTATGGAAGCGTATATTTATACATAAGTACTTATGTACATATATATGTATGTACGAATGCTTATAGCTTTTAGTGACCTGCACAAGACCATTTATAAGACCTTTCAAGACGAGAGATTTTTAAAAAGCTTTACTACAGCGAAATATTGTAAGACAAAAGCTGAACAACTGTGTTCGCAAGACAAACAACTGAAAAAAATGTCTTGCCAACAGTGTTGTTTAGCGTTTGTCTTAGAATATTTCGCTTTAGTAAAGTGTTAAAATGAATAAAAAACTCTAAGTTATTTTACTAAATTGAACTTTGTTTCCAGAGCTCTTCGGTGAGAGCTCATATAATGTTCAAGATCATCTTTTTTTTATTAATAAAATTTCATGTCTTATATACTACTTATGAGAATAACTTAGATTGCATAAATGAGTGATTTGCTAAAATGCACTCAATATCTTATTTCTATTCTTATGCCTACTTAACATACAGTCCATCAGAAATTTTAGGCGCTAACAAAAATTTAAATTTTAATTTAAATTTTAAATTTTCATTGGAAAGTAATATGTTATATGATCTATTTAAAACAATAAATTATTTTCCCATCGTGGAAGGTTAAGTGCGCCACACACAACAATGTACGGTATGTTTACAAAAACAATTATACATACATATGTACATGCATTGCTTCAATTGTTTCAAATATTAATACAGCATTGTGACCGGTGCACTTGCAAATGATATTCGAAATTCTTTCAGTTATTAATATGCATGCCGTTAAAACAATGAAAACATGTAGTGCTTTGTTTATAAAGGAATGTGATCATGGTGCACTACAAAGCATTTGAAAAATCTCTCGTCTTGAAATGTCTTATAAATAGTCTTGTGCAGGTCACTAATACCTATAGTTTTTTATAACACTGTACATTCAGTGCATAATAATGTTCTAAGCAAAGCACAAAGCAAATGGTGCCAAAAAGTGTTTTTATAGGAAACAATGCTTACTAAGGAAAATATTTAAATACAGTGAATATAAACTAAGTTCAAGCGATCCTCAGCAGCTGAACGGCTAGCTAAGTTAATTAGAAATTACAGTATTCTGGGTTCTATGCACGGTAATTTTTCAGAAATTTTAAAAAGGTATAATGAATCTATATATGTATATAGAACTTTCGGAGAACCGATTATTTTTGTTTTTTTATTTTTGCTGATTTTCATAACCGATTGTCCTAAGACATGTGCGGTCGTTTCAGTCCAACTCCGAGTTCTCTAACTTGTTTGGGAGATTCAAAAATGCATTTCAGCTGACCCATAGAAAATCCGTACAAACATACTGACAGACGGACATGCTTTTTTCATCTCCTGTTCATAAGGACCCAGAGTAACTAATTTTATGTGGTCTCAAATGAAGATTGTAGAAGTTCTGGACAATCTGGAATCTGGACAAATCTATACATTGCAAGGAAACTCTTCATTCAGACAATGAAATTATTCATTGTATTTATGAAATTTTTCATTAAAAGTCCGCTACTGAAGCCTTTCATTGGATCAATGAAGAATGATTCATTGTATTTATGAAGTTAATTTTGGCGGCTATGTTATAAATATAATGAAAGTATTTCATTACTTCAATTAAACTTTTTCATAAATATAATGCAGCGATGCCAACTTAGCTATTTTAGAGCTAAATTAAGCTCTTTTCGATTGCTTCTAACTCGAAATTTTTCGCTTTAGCTCTTTTTTAATTAAAAAAGAGCTAACAAAGCTCTTTTCAATTGTGGAAACGGCACGTTTGGCACTTTTTGGATCTTATAGTAAATTTTCCCGCTTTAACCCCATTGTTTCTGCTTTGGGCATTTACATTTTAGGCAACTATGTTTTGGAAATGCAGATACTTTTTTTCGCAATTATGTAAGATACATATATTTATGTATTTAGCTATTTCAAATTGTAAAACCCCGTTTTTATTATAAAGTGTTCTGAGTAATTAGAAAATTTTCCATAAATAATATAGGAAAAATATAAGAAAGCTTCGAAATCAAATCTCGCGTTTAAAAAATGGATTAAACCAACAAAAGATCCTTCTAAAGCTAACTCTTTTTGAAAATGATTGTTCTTATTTTGTAACTTAACGTATATACAAGTATATGTAAATGTGTGTGGTTATATTGTTAATGCAGATAAATATTTGAATCAATTGCTGTGAAATGATTTTATTTTAAATTATTATTTTTTATATTTTCTTACTATTATTTTTCTTAATGTAAAAAAATCTTGAAGTGCAAATTGAATAATAAATATGTACATTCATCAGCGTTGTCAACTCGGTGCTTTTCGCTTCTTTTCTAGTGCTTTTTGAAATTTTCGACGCGAGAAATTTTGAAGTTAGTGCTCAGTGCTTTTTAAATTAATTTTTAGTGCTTTTTGTTTCGTGGCGGTGGCACTAGACGCAAAATTCAAAAATAAATTACCATATCTATTTTTTTTTCAAAGAAGGCTATCGTTCAAAAAGCAGAACATTTGAAAAAATTCGAATAAGGTTATAAAATGCTTGCTTTAACATTTTAAGCATAATTAATGTAAAGAAGACATTAAGCAAGTAGGTACCCAAATATGGTTTAATAGCATCATTTTGTCTAGTTACTATAACAATGGATGGAGAATGGAGAAACCTTAAGTCCAATGTCGAGTTTTGGGCAGAAGTAAAATCTGATAAGTTTATGTAAAGTTAATGGATATAAACTCGTTTGAGGCATTATCAAAAACTGCATTTCCATCAGTCTTTTGTCACTTCAATGTTTAAGCGCGCAGAAGTAGATTTTTTACCTCTACGACTTTATTTAAGTCTAACAAACGTAACAATATATCTTTACACTTTGTTATAACTTCGCTTCATAATAAAAAAGGTCTGAAACGAGAAAATTGAATTGTAAATATACTTTTTTATACACTAAGGGGAAAAACGTGCTAAAAACCAGATTTTACGCTCAAAACTCAAATCATTTTAATATTTATAGTCTGTTAAATGGGAAAATTCTTGATTCAAGAATAAAATGTTGATTTTTTTAAGATCAAATTCAAGATTTTTTTCTTAATAAAAATCTTAAATTAAGATCATATTCTTAACAATTTAAGGATATAATCTTAAAATTAATATTACGTTTTTGATTTTAAGACTGCGGTATTAAAGTTTAAGACCAAGTTTTTGATTTTAAGAATTTATTCTATAAATTAAGAACTTATGTTAAATTTGACAACGTCAATCTTACTGGCCAAATTTCAAGATTGAAATATTAAGATCTCTGCAATCTAAATTGAAGAATTTTGTTCTTAAATTTAGATCGTTTTATTCTCTTAGGCCCAAATTCACAGTCATTAAGTTAGCTAATAGCAATAGTTTAACCAATAATATTTTATTCACAACTTTTGGTTTAACATTGGTTAAACCGCCAAACGTCATTGGTTAAGAAATAGTTTAATACAACAGCTGCTTCGTTGTAAACCTTATCAATATTGATGTCTTGTGAACAACATAATATCCTGTGGTTAACAATTTTGGATACATTTCATACATATGTACGTTGTAAAGCATCTTCTTTGTGTTTAGCTGTAATACATTCTTTTTTTATTTTCTATTATGTTTTGGTTTTCCCGAACCAATTTCTGCACTAAGTTAATATTTTTCAGGATAAACTTAGATGAGCGAGCACTTATTTTTATAAATTTTTAAGAAAGAATATAATAAATGTAATCAAAAAGTATTAGTTAAACAATAGTTATCATTTTATTTTACTAATAATTAATTAGAATTAAAACGTGTATCGGATGCCTCAAATTTGAAGTTTTACGTATAAAATGCAAGGTCAACCGATCCCTATATATCTTATATACATATTTATGTATAAAATTTTTTTTAATATAATAAATTAATTAAATTTAGTGCTTTTTTACTTAAATTACGCGTTTTTTTATAGTTTCAGTGCTTTTGAAAATTTAAAAGTTGACAACACTGACATTCATAGATTTAAAACGGAAAAATCTTGAGTTTTTAAATTTAGCTCTTTTTGGCTACTCAGTTGGCTCGTTTTGCCTTTGAATTGTTGGCATCACTGATATAATGTAGTTGTTTCATTGATTTAATGTAGTTTTTACATACTATTAATGAAGGTTATTCATTAATATAAAGAAAATTGCATTAAAGTAATGATGAGATTTTCATAAATATAATGAAATATAAGCAGTAAATAATGAAAATTTTCTATTAAAAAAATGAAATCATATCCCTTCCAAACAACCTGCTTATTAAAAAATATATAGCTTTTTTTATTTTACTTAATATATACAAGTGCATATGTACTTAATATATGTATATATGTGTGCATTTATTGAAGTAAAACAATTTAAAGAACTCATCATTAGAGTTCATTTCTCGTGGTACCTTCATAGCGAACAGTCGATTAGCGGAATTTTTTTTTACATACCAAACTAACAAAAAATTATACAAAAAAATATTCGTAGTACATATTATTCGTAATAGGTACATAGTGACTATAATAAATAAGCTTTATTGCTTTGATAATATTTTTTACATAGTGGAAATAACAAATACAAAAAAAGCAAACAAAAAAATATAAACAGTGACATTGAGGAATACTCTATACGAGTAACTCAAAAACAGACAAACATTCATAAATTACAAAAACAAAAAAACCGTAAGCAAAAAAACACAAAACGTGCCCTTGAGGAATACTCTATATGAGTGCCTCAAATACAAAAAAATATGAAGTGAGTTCTAACGGCAGAAATGCATATTTTACTGTGAGTTCTGAAGCTCTTAATGAAAATAATAGAAATAATAAATCTAATGAAAGTGTTTTTTTTAACGGCAAAACCAATTTTTCGTCAGCGATCAACTTCGCTTTGTCCAATGCCAAATAGTAGTGATTCATTAACATTACAATTGCCTAGTACTTCTTCATATAAGTCAGTAATATCATCCCCTTCGGGCTCGTATTCGTCACTTAACAAAGTTATCACTACAGATAACAGTATTTCAAAACCCAAGGTGCAAGTCGGTATGGACAGATATATAACCGTGGTAAAGCGTGGGCGAAGCCCAAATTCTTCAAAACTTTCATCCGCTCCAAAAATGTCTAGGGATAACAGCGCATCCTCAATTAATCGCCAAAACCGTTTTAAAATTTTACAAGATGAAAACGACAAACCCGATGCATCGTCGAATAAAACATCCAAGCCGCCACCAATCTACTTGAGAGAGAAAAATTCAAATGGCCTTATTAAAAAATTAATTTCGGTCATTGGTGAAAATAAATTCCACATTGTCCCAATAAAACGTGGCAACATCGATGAAACGAAAATTCAAATTTATGATGAAAAGGATTTCCGCAAAATGGTTTCTGAATTTGAAACAAATAAAACAAGCTTCTACACATACCAGCTTAAGAGCGCTAAAGGCCTACAGATAGTATTGAAGGGCATAGATTCTTATGTTGTCCCTGAAGAAATAAAAGATGCACTTGTCCTCCAGGGATTTAAGGTAAAGAATGTATCAAACATATTTAACAAAGAAAAAGTACCCCAACCCCTATTTCGTGTTGAACTGGAGCCAAATGATATACAGTTGAAAAAAAACGAGACTCATCCTATTTATAGCCTTAAATACCTTTTATACAGAAAAATCACAGTTGAAGAGCCACATAAGCGTGCAGGTCCCGTGCAGTGTCATAATTGCCAAGAATATGGCCATACAAAAGCTTACTGCAATTTACCTACAGTGTGTGTTATCTGCGGTGAGTTGCACGGTACTGCAAGTTGTACCAAACCAAAAGATCAAGCGGAAAAAAATGCAGTAATTGTGGAGGTAATCACACCGCTAACTACAGAGGATGTCCTGTGTACTCTTTCGTCAAGCAGGCTATGGTGCAAAAACCTAAATTAGCTACAGCTCAACCATTAAACGCGTACACCGCCTCTTTTGCTCAAGTAAGTCAACCAGTTACTTCACGTGTATCGTATGCCGATGCTGCTAAGGCTAGTTGTATTCCCATACAAAATGTTTCACCGCCAAATAATTCAACGAATGCAAATTCAAGCTTTAACTATAGTCGCCTTGAAGCTACTATTGACAATTTGGTGCAAACTATAAATAATTTTACAACAAATATGACTACCATGATGCAAGAAATGCTACGAATGCAGAATACTCTGCTTCAAGCATTAATTAACAAACCATGAACACGTTAAAAATATGTTTCTGGAACGCAAACGGCATTCGCCAACATAAAAATGAACTTGAGCACTTCCTTACGGAAAAAAATATTGATATAATGTTGGTCTCTGAGACACATTTGACTTCGAGAAGCTTTTTCAAAATAAATGGCTATACTATGTATGATACAAAGGACCCTAGAGGGAGAGCATGCGGTGGATCAGCAATTTTAATTAAGTCACGACTCAAGCACTATATCCTTGACAATGTTAGTGAAGAATATATGCAAGCTACGAATATTTTTGTAGAAAACTTTTGTTCTAATTTCGTGATATCATCAATTTACTCACCTCCCAGATTTTCAATCACTGAGGACCAATACGAGAAGTTCTACAAATCTCTTGGACCTTGTTTCGTAGCAGCTGGCGACTACAATGCTAAGCATACGTTCTGGGGTTCGCGTCTTATTACGCCTAGAGGTAGGGCGTTGTTCAACACAATTTCAAAAATGGGTTTGGATGTTATTTCAAGTGGGGAGCCTACTTACTGGCCTACTGACGTACGAAAAATTCCAGATGTTATAGATTTCGGCGTCACAAAAAGTATTTCTAGGGAATTAATTCACGTTGAAGCTTCCCTAGATCTGTCGTCTGATCACTCTCCCACGATCGTTACAATCTGTAGTCCACTGAGAAGCGCTTTACCTCACCCATATGTCAAGATGATAAATCGTGTTAATTGGCTGGGATTCAAAAAATATCTTAGTAGTCATTGCACGGAAAATATTACGCTAAGAACACCCAATGATATTGAATCGAACATTGCAAATCTTAACGAGAATATTAAACAAGCTTCTGAACATGCCACTACCTCCCATCCGCATACTGGGTTCAATAAAATTTATTCTACAGACGTTGAACATCTCGTACATGAAAAAAGAAGAGCTAGAAGGGAATGGCAACAGCACAGATCACCTCAACACAAAATCAGATTTAAAGAGTGCACTAAACGACTCCAAGAGTTGCTTGCATCTGAAAAAACTGCATCTTTCAAAAACTATCTGGAAAGCCTTGAGGTCACACCAGCATCTAATTACTCTTTGTGGCGCGCTGCTAAAAAGTTTAAAACACCCGTTGAGTTTAAGCCACCTCTGCGCACATCTACCGGAAGTTGGGCAAGAAGCGATACTGAAAAAGGTAACATATTTGCTGAGCATTTAAAATCCGTATTTACACCAAATACATGTACCAATGTTGCTGATTTGCCGAGTGTAGTTGCTCTACCACCTCGACCCTTAAAATTTACGATGTGTGATGTACAAAAACTAATTGCCGAACTCAACCCGAAAAAAGCTCCCGGTATGGATGGAATTAGTAATCAGATGCTGATTAAGTTACCTCGTACTGCAATTAGAATCCTGTTATTCATTTTTAATGCCATTTTACGACTGGAGTATTATCCAGACTGCTGGAAGCTTGCCAAGGTTAAAATGATTCCAAAGCCGGGTAAAGATCTTTCCAAGGCTGAGTCATATAGGCCAATAAGTTTACTGTCAACAATGTCAAAGCTTTTTGAAAAGCTACTCATGACAAAATTGTCTTCAATTTTAACTGAAAATGGGTGCATCCCGGACCATCAATTTGGTTTTAGAAGCCAGCATAGCACCATTGAGCAAACGCATAGATTGGTTCAATTTATCAGAAAAACATTTGAGGAAAAGAAGTATTGTTCTGCCGTGTTTATTGATGTTTCTCAGGCATTTGATAAAGTGTGGCATGAAGGCCTGATTTTGAAATTGAAGACATACTTACCAATAAACATTCTAAATCTTTTGGAAAGTTACATTGTTGCACGAAAATTTACAGTTGTGGAAGGACACTTTATGAGTATGCCTGAAACTATCTCATCCGGTGTGCCACAGGGGAGTATACTGGGGCCATTTTTATATTTGATTTATACTTGTGATATGCCTGTGAGCAGTAGTATTCACACTTCTACATTTGCCGACGATACCGCCTGCCTTAGTATGCACGAAAACCCTGATGAGGCATCCCGAAAACTCCAGGAACACATTAGCCAGATGGAACTATGGTTGAACTTATGGAGAATTAAGGTAAATGAACAAAAGTGTGTCCATATAACATTTACCTTACGAAGAGATACTTGTTCCCCCATTCGGATTAATAATCAAGTTGTTCCTCAACATTCACATGTGAAATATCTTGGTATACACCTCGATCGACGGCTTACATGGAAACATCACATTGACTATAAGTTAACTCAAATGAAACTAAAATTAACTCAGGTACATTGGCTGATTGGCAGAAATTCAACACTCAGCCTAGACTGCAAACTTTTAATATACAAGTCGCTTTTAAAGCCAATATGGTGTTACGGTATCCAGTTATGGGGCACTGCTTCTGCTTCCAATGTAGAGAGAATTCAACGAAGACAAAACAAAATATTAAGGTTAATAACATCTGCTCCATGGTACATTAAGAATTCAAGTTTGCATCGTGATTTAAAAATGCCACTAGTGACTGAAGAAATTGCAAGATACGCAGGCAAATACTTAAACAAACTCGAGTCACATCCTAATCCGCTTGCTCGTAATATTTTAAACTTTACTGGACACATCCGCTTAAAAAAGAGAGATACAAGGGCTCTTATACTAAACACTCCGAATGAAGTTGCTTGAAATTTTTTTATTTTTTTTTTGCTTCACTACTTATGTATTATTTACAACTATCACTTAGTTAGGTCTGGCATTGGTCGGGCCTATTAATTATATGTTAGATTTAAGATTTGAATACTTATTGTTAGTTCATATATGAAGATACAATAAATAAAAAAACATGCAAAAAAAAAAAAAAAAAAAAAATCATTAGAGTTCAACCCAAATAATGTTTTAAGTATGCCGAAAAACTTACATGTTTATAGTAAAACTCTTAATATGTTGTTGAGAATTGCAATATACAAACATAAGTTTAAAAGAATCAAACTAAAATCTTAACAAAACAAGCATCTTTATTGGATGTTTGGCACAACTTGTTTGTATTTGTATAGTGGTGAGCAGTGTGGCAACAACTAAAAATAAATTTAATGCTAAATGGGGCTTAAAATAATGCTAAAAAAATTCGAAATGCTAAAAATAATGCTAAAATTTCCGATGTTATTTAGACCAATTATTTCGTTATTATATATGAACTTTTCTTAATTTGCTTGCAAATATTTTAGTTCACATGAATGAAACAAAGTTGATTCAAAAATAACAAAATCCATATAGATTTATTTAATAACAATTAATTCAGGAAGATAAAAAATACAATTCAGGGATTCAATCGATAGTCTTAAGTACCCTAGTGTCTTAAATTATTTTAATATTCTTGCTTGTGATTTTCTGGCTATATTTTCTGAAATATATATGTAGTGGATTTTTGGATATGAATCGTAAGTATTTTTTTACCTTTTAGTTTTACTTGAATTTTCTTCAGAGTTACTGCTATCACTATCAATATTCATATAATTCGGCTGGCTTCTTTTAAGAAATCTAAAAAAGTACCTACATAAAATGATTTTAAGTTAAAACACAATTTTGGTTTACCTATTACCGACCATTCCATTTTTATGCTAAAAAAGTTTATGTATTTTGTTTTTAATATGTAGATTGAAAAGTTTATTCGGTTTATGAAAAATTGTTTGGCTTATGTACACATGTATATTCTTAATAATTATATCTATGAATTGCAGTTTATTTAGAGCGTCCTCTTTGCCACAGAGGATACTTTGTGCTTTTTGGTTATTCACCTTATTTTAAAATACCATCAACGTCGATTTATAAGGTTTATGCTACTCTCCAAAAATACACCAACACAAAAAAAAATACTGTTTTAAAGCTGTCAGAAACACACACAAACATAAACTAAAGTATATGATGCCCATAAATGTAAACCACTGTTGACAGTTTAAAACTGAAAACGCAACAACACATCATTGTATAGACCTGATTATAATCTTAATATATGTATGTATATACAAATCAAAAAAACGTTTATTTGTTAGGGGTGAACTCTTCAATGCCCCAACAGAGTTTCGCCTTCCGCCCCACAAAATATTTGTAAAGGAGCGGCGCGTGTTTTTATATATATTCTCTATGGGCCGTGAGTAGTGTTTCTGTGTAGTTTGTAATTTTAGTTTTAGTTTTTTGTGTTTTTGCACCGTAACTCAAGAACTACTGAACCGATTTTGACCGAACTTTATATACATGCTCTATAGGGCGTGAGGAGTGTTTCTGTGTAGTTTGAAGTTCGTCCGACAGATGGCGCAATATTTAGTTTTTTCGTGGGCAAAATCCAATTTTCATATTGTACCACCAATGCCATATACAACACTAATGTTTGCTTAGGGCCAGCAACGCGGACCGGGGTCAGCTAGTCATAAATAAACCTTGAATATACATACTCACACACTGACATTTTTTTCAATAAGCATTGCGCTGCTAGATTTAAGTTCACGTGAATTCAACCGCTGCTTACATTCTTGCCATTATTATGCATTTATATGAGAGTGGATACAATGATAGATATAGGCAGAGATTTTTACTTATAAAAATAAAACATATTTTATGAAATTTACAAGATTAAAAGATAAAACAAAAATCCTAAATGCTAAATGAAAAATTCGCTGCTAAATCAAAATTAATAATACTAAATTTAGCAGTGAAAATGCTAAAAGGGTCACACTGGTGGTAAGGCACGTGGATAAAAAAAGAGAAAGAGAGAGATATCTGATACAATGAAGAAGATACAATGAAGAATATTACATTGTATAAATGAAATGATTTCATTGCATTTATGACGACCATACTGCTTTGAAATTAAAAGAGATTAGAAAAGTAAGAAATAGAAAATATTTTTTTATCAAAATAACTTTTAGTTAATTTTAATTATTATTTTTCGAACTTAATTTGTTTCTATATTTATGATTTGAAGGGGCTAAGGTTCGTATCGCTTTTTAAGCCAAATCAAATCATAAATATTGAAAATAACTTTTAATTTATTTATGTTTGTAAACTGTATACAGTAAGTAGATAAAATTTGTGGAACTTACTTATACTTGTCCCAAATTTTCTAAAAAGAAAATTCGTTTAAGCAATGTAAGGATTTTCATTAATATAATGAACTATGAAGAACACGTGGAGAGCAGAGATTGAAAGATTTCATGTATACAATGTAATTGTTCATTGTATTAATGAAAAGTTTCACTAATATAATGCAGAACATTAAATGAAACCGTTTCATTCTCTGAATGAATGATTTTCCTTGCATTGTATATACCCTTTACTATTTTTGGTGAAGGGTATAATTAATAACCATGGGCCTCTGGCAAAAATTAAATAAATAAACTTAATAGTAATAAACCAAGCACGTTTGTCTTAAGTAGAACAAAAATAAGCATGTGCTAACATGTGCAATAGTACAGAACAAACTACAATGGCACACACAGTGGAACAAAAGACAAAGAACGCTGATGATGGTGTAGTGACCTTCGAAAACAGCTAGTTGTTCCGTTCTACTACGTGTTTGTCAGAATATTTACAATTAACTTTATTGTTATTTGTTCATCAATAATTACCACACATCATTTGGCTTACAAAGCGGTACAAACCTCTGCCTGATAAAAATCATCAATATAGAAACATGTGAAGTTCGAACAATAATAATTAAATTTAACATCTATTAATGCACTAAAAATCCCAAATTATTATTTTACATATATAGTAATATGTTTTGTTTTTATTAAAAATACATTGAAATTGATTATTGAGGGGTTTTGCTGAGAACAAAGTTGAAACAATAACTCAATAATCAAAATGTTTTTTATTTTCTTACTTTACTACATTGGCTGACTTTTTCAGCTCTAATTGTAGTTGTAAAATTATGTAAATCAGAGAGCAACAACAACAATAAAGAGATGTTAAACTTGTTTAATCGTTCGTATGTGTAGTCTTTTTTACTAGCCAGCACTGAAACAAATGTTTAGTGTAGAACAGGGGTGCCCAAAATTTCCTTATAGAAGAGTAAACACTAGTCCGTTTAAAAAAAAAATAATTTTTATTCAATAGTTCTTGTTGCAAAAACCAATACATACAAGAAAAAAGAAAAAGTGTTGTTGTTTTGCACTTGCGTGTATACAGTAAAGAACGACAAAAAAACTAATAAGACAAAGTTGTTTGTTATTTCGTATTGCTAGCAGTGATGGGAATTGAAAATCTTGATTTCCTGCCAAATCTTTCCCTAAATAGTGCCAAAATCACTTGAATGGTGCAAACCACTTTATACATAATTTAAATTTTGGGACTTAATGTTCGTGTAGTATACTATGGTCCTTCAATGATACAATTCCATGAATATCACAGAAAAAAACGTTCCAAAATTAGGCCTGATTTTAAAAAATAAAACGCTAAGCTTCCTATACTCAGAAAATATTATATACCCTTTAGAAGAGATCTATTAAAGCAATAGTTTACTCAAAATAAAATCCAAGCTATTTTATCGTGAACCATACATTCGGCATCCACTCTTGTCATTCCGCCTGACCGAATGTGAAAGTGACTGCTGATTTTTATGAAAATTGAAATATAGGCTTTTTATGTACATATGTATAAAACAAAAATATGACGAAAATAAAATAATTGAGGGCAAGACAACGTTTAGCGGTCTCAGCTAGTCTTTTACATAACATGATTTTACAACATAACATGATTTTTAAAAAACATGATTCAAAAGAATACATCGCTCATTCTACATATATATGTACATATATTAATATAGAGATTATCATATTTGTTAAAAAAATTCTTAAAAATTAAATGTACTCTCACATCTTCAGATTGCATTTCAACATTATTTTCATTTATTCAGCCTTATCATAAATTCTGCATATGAAAATTTCCGAATTAAATTTTTCGTTCAAATGGATTTTATTTTCGTATCATCAATTCGAGTAAAATTAAAAGCTTACATATTTCCAATTGTTTCAACACACAAATCCTTGTGAACGATTTTCTTCACAAATTGTCAAAATATTTCACAATCTTATAAAGTTTTTTGATATCAATTGTTCACACGTTTGGAAAATTCCATGTGAAATTTATTGATGATAAGCCTGATTATTTTAAGAACATAAGCCTTGTCATTGCATTTTGACATTTTATAATGTAAAGAAATATAATAAGACAACCAAAGTTTTGGGGAAATTTATGAGATATTTACATCAGCTGTTGCAAAGAAAATTATTTCTTTTAATAAATCGTCACAATTATTCATTGCACACCGTTACTTTTCCCTACAATAACCGAACATTTGTCAGTCCCAAATCCTACTAAGTTTTCAATACTTAACATATTATTAAAATAAGAAACGTTTTCACCTTAATGTGAGCGATTACCGCCAAAAAAGTCTTAGCAACATAATTATCCAAGCTTAATTTTTTGACGAGAATCGATTAGTTACAATCGCAGACAATCGATTTTCGTTAAAAACGAAGTGAAAAAATATGCCGCTTAAATTTTTTTTGGCGGTTATGGCTCGAATGGACAAATAGTACTTTCAGCGAATATCGTTACAAATGTTACGGAATAGCAAATTCGATAAATTTTATTTATAATTATTTTAACGATGCGACTATCGTTAAAAAAAGTTAGTGAATAGCGACGTACATTCTTATGTACATACGTATGTTCGTTTTTATTTTATTATAATTTTTTTATTATCAGCCAATAGGAACAAAGTATGTGTGACTTCACACGTCACATACGTAGTATGTTTTCGTATTGGGACAAAGTACACAGAGATGTCAGAAGGAAGGTAATTGTGTTTTTGAACTGTCCCCTTATTCAGTACTTTTTTCATCTTTAATGCTTTTTTCGTCGTCACATTTATTTACAGTATTTTCATTTTATGCTTTGTAGCCTTATTCGTTGAGCAATTGTAAGTAAAAGGTAAAAATTAATATTAATAATTATTAAAACAAATGTCTATCACTTTTTTAATGCTTATAATTTTTAAAATTTTACTTTCTTCGTTACCAAAGTACACATTATCTTTACTTTTTTTGATTATTTTTTTTTAAAACTCAATAACAAAAGTATAAAATAGTTGTCCCATTCTCCACAACCTGTATCACAGATGGTTTTAGCTAATTTTCTTCAATTCTATGTACATTGTGGTATTAGTGTTGTTGTATAGTCTTGTTTGAAATCACTGTATCATTCAGGTGTTTGAGTACATTCACGCAGATGTTTAGTATTCATACGAACGTATAAATATATGTATGCATGTAACGAAATGTGCCTTGAATATTATTACCCAACATACCAAATGCGTCGAAAAAAACATACAACAAGCTTACTAACATAAGCATTAAGCTTGCGAAAAATTTAAAATATATTGAAATATATTATCGTAACAAAAGTAGAAAAATCAAAACGGAGCCCTCGTTCTAATATTACATGTGCATTATTACTGCTATAAGCCTATTCTCGCAATTATAATAAGCTTGCGAAGATAATATTGTAATAACTTATGAATAGAAAATGCTATTTTTCTCAATATTTTAAAAGATTCTTTTATAATTGCTTCACATATAATATTTATTTGAAATACATATTTTAATTATTTACTTCAATGCATTAAATTTGATTTATAACCAGTAGCTCGTTTCTGTTTTCTCGCATTGTAAAATTTCTCACATGAAATGTGAAACACAAAATTCCATCGTTTCTCGATATACGAGAAAAAATTGTTTCTGTATTTGAATGACAACACTGATTCTGTTTTTACTGGAATATTTCCAGTAATCGAGTGTCAAATGAAAACAAAATGCGACAAATATATTATTTCAACAACAAAAAAAGAATAATTTACAGGAAAAAGAAAATAATATAATGAGCATGAATATAAAGTGAATGTAAAATGTTTGAACTAAGCTTTTTCTATTTATTTATTTATTTATTAAAGATATTAATGCAAAGTAAATTTGCATAATATGGTGTTGCGCAAATATGGGCGGAGTAACGTAGACCATATGCCAAAGATGGTATTAACAGTATTTTATAAGGTTTTGTGACTGACTGTACACGACCTATGCCTTCATATAGGAAGTAGGCAACGTGGTTGTTACAGAAATTCCACAAAAAACCGCAAGATTATACGGTTATCCGTGGCAGATCAGTCAACCAGTGCGAGCGAGACGAAAAACTCTCGAAGGCCAAACAACACACTTAAGCTTTTTCTATCAAATGTCTCTACATAAGAAAATTACAGAAAAAATATTCTAAATAAACATAATCATATCGACTCGTTAATAATAATTTTAGTACAACAATTCGTTGCATATCTTTTCAACTAGCATATTTTTCATATTTTCACACACAAATTCAAAAATTCATATGCTTTTGTATAAATTTGGTTGTTTTCGCTCCAATTTAAAATGTGAGTTGTTTTGACAGTTCTTTCGAGAAACTTTTCACAAAATATTTTTACAGAAACAGCTTTTCTCACATCCTTCCAATAATTACTGGATATTTATTCAAATTACAGATAGTTCTCGCATGGTAAATATACAGAAACACTTATGCGAGAAAAGCCATTTCGTGTTTCAATTAACGAGCTACAGGAATTATGTTCGTGAGTAAGATACTTGCAGATGAAAAACTAATTCACCGTTTATACGGGAAAGTTCTCTATTTGCGAATATGTCCTTGCGTATAAACGTAAAAGATTTAGTAAATGATTTAGCAAATTTCTTAATTTGCATGTACAATTGATTTTATAATTCGAAGTGTGTGATTTGCAATTTTGTGTATTAATTGCGTCAAACTGCAAAAAACAAATCTTAAATTTTTACACTTTTCGTTTGCTGACTTTTCATTTGTTTACATTTTGAATTATATGATTTTATCTTAGTAAACTTTACTACGAAAAATTCCTGCGCTAAAAATTTGAAATACACTCACCTAAGAACTACCACTAGTTTTTAATCCTTCAATTAATGTTCGCATTTACGGTATTTTGAATAAAAGAACGCATTTTAGTAAAATGCAATAAAGTTTAGTACAAATTTATAAAAACGTTTGGATACGCGAACGCAATTAATATATTTGCAAGTATTTTTATTTGCAAATAGTGCGCGTATAAACGTAGTTAAGCCCGGAGCACAATGAAGTCGTCATACGTTAAACTTCGCTTTTTTCAACTGACATTAACACAGTGACGGAGAAGGTTGGCACAATGAGTACTTTATTGACGGAAGCATTTGTAGGTTGATTCTCCATTTAATTTATTGAATTCAACTTTTTTATTTATTTCATTTATTTCTTTTGCTTAATTTTATTTTTGCTACTACAAAACACATACAAAAAAACCAAAAATTTATCTGTCAAACTATTCAACGTACTTTGCGTTGACGGACACGTACTGAATGTAACAGACCTCATCAGAAACCATGTATTTCAACTTAGCTGTTGAAAAAAGTGAAGTTTAACGTATGACGACCTTTATTGTGTTGGCATTATTGGCCAACTTAGCGATTTTGAAATTTGTTTAAGCGTCTTTACATAGTAATACAATGTATTACGACATGTCAAAAAATGCTGTAGAGTGTACAATATCTTGTCTAGAATACGGATAGAAAATTAGAAAAGCGGTCGGTAAATGTTTATTTTCTAAATTATTTTAGAAACTTAAGTATTCTCATCAAACTAGATGTGTATTTAAACATTGGCAGCATTAATGGTATTTATTGAAGTTGTTAAAACAACATAACTGATGGTTGCAAAGCAAAGCCAACCAAATAATAAACAAACGTATAAAAAAATTATAGTTTGTATTAAAATTACATTGAAATAATAAAATGTTTTCTCCAATATTTAGTTTTATTGGTACACATCTTTTTTGGCAATTTTAAACTTTTAAATTAACTCAGCAGTTTTAAGGCGGTGTCAGATACAACTTCAACGCTTTGCGTGACGTTTCTAACTTTGGGGTAAAAGCGTGAGGCAAAATGTGTATGACACAACAAAAACTTTGACCACACTCACTGTTTGTTTCACTGTTTTGTTTTATGCATAAAACACAGCACATTCGATTATTCTGATGCCACTAACTAGTTTTTTATGTAAATTTACAGGATTTTAAATAAAAATTTCATATTTACATGTGAGTTTGTTCAAACAAATTATTAAAAGTATACCATAAAAGTAAACTTGGTTGTCAAAGCCCGCCAAAATTTGAGAGTTGCCTAACATTTTGCTTCGCTTTGCGTTAAAAGTTCTTTATGTGGCATGTACTACATTTCATCTTAGATGTCAAAGCGAATCTTCAACGCAACGCGAAGCAAAAGTTTTATCTGGCATGGCCTTAATATCTTTGCTTGCAATTTACTTATAATAACAGTACAAAGTACAGAGGTGAAGAAAATGAGTGAAAAAACCTAAAATCAGCTATGAAAGGTTGGGTTGAGAAAGGGACAACTGTAGTATATTTGTTATTAAGTTCTTAACATTATAGTCAAAACAAACAAGAGCAAATGTTTACTTTGTGAAATGAACAAGAGAACATTTTTACAAAATTAAACAAAAGATTTTGTAGTGTGGAACAAAAAAACAAAATTTATAAAAGTATTAGTATTAAAAAAGTGATCAAAATGAGTTTCCAAATAATTACAGACTTCATTTTAAGCATTTTCTTTAAAAAATATAAATTTTAACCATTTACTTCCAAGAAGCACTAACGGAATGAGACCACGAAATATAAAATGAAAATACATTTGAACAAGTGAACATTTGTACAAAATTAAATCAAGGAATTTGTTGTGTTGAATTAAAGGACATAATATGCAAATGATTACACTGCGTAACAAAATTTCAACAAAGTCGTGACCAAATGAATTTGGCACATGATTTTAATGTAGAATTTTTCTCCGAATTTGAAGTCAGAATGGTCCAAAGATTTCGAGATATTGCAAAGTTACCGTTATTTGGATTTAATTTCTTTTTGTACTTGAAAGAAAATAAAATTAATAGAACAACCACGGGTTGCTTGTAAAAATTGATCAAGAAATTACTGAAGTAGAGTGGAACAGAGTTCAAATTTCACAAAAATTTTAATGATTTTTTGCAATTTTGCCTTTTTAACTTAGTTTTTTTTAACCAAACAATTTTTTTTTTACATTTTGTCACTTATCGTGTTAGATTATTTAAATAGAAACATTTTGTACTCAATAGAATACAGATTGGTGCAAAAATGAAAAAGTTGCAGAAGATTAATTGAATTATCCCACTTTTATCAAATAAAAAAACACAAGTACATAAATATAGGAATATATACTCGTATATATGTAGGTACCAATGAAATTCAAAATTGCTTATAACTGTTGAGCTGCCTTGTGTATTGTAATTATTTTCTACCTATCGCACATGGAACCAACAATATTCGCCCAACTTCACCTCTTCATACGCCCCTTGATATGAAGGTTCCATTTCTTGTATATGTTGGTGAATTTATTGTGGATTTATTGTTTTTTTTTCTCCTTTAAATTATTGTCGTCAAAATCACTTGAATCATATAGATCTGAGTCTTACTTCCGCTTTGGACAAAGAGGATATTGGACTTCAGGTATATGAGGAGTTGGTTTTGTAAATGAGTTTGCATATACCGACTGCGGTATATGCTTAATATTCTGTAGGCATACTTTTTAAATGCAAAATTAAGAAATGCATATAAAGTAAATATGCCCGACATACACATAGTTAAACGAGTTTTGCAGGAAATACATATAGTATTTGGGGTCCAAGATTTTGAAATGTTTTCCGAATTGACTTTAAAATACAGCCAAAATGCATTTTGTAATTGGCTTGAAAAATTTGACGGCTGCAAAAACAATAAACTCCACAAGCATAGCAAAACGTGTTCGGATTGTTCTGGCAAAAAATTACCGTTTTGCACTATGCATTTTATTTTTGTTAATATGAGTTCTGCGTTTCAAGATAATAATTGCGCTCGCGTACTCAAAAGTTTTTAAAAATTTTTACTGAACTTTACGGCATTTTGCTAGATTGCGTTCGCGTACCCAAAATTCAGTAAATCAGAACACAAATTGAGAGAGTAAAGTGACAGTTCTCGACTGACAGTATAATTCATAAAAAATATTTTAGGTTTGTCACAGGCTTATTGGACAAGTTTCCCCTAGAAATATGTCAAATAAGCGCTTAATAAACCTGAAATATTTTTATGAATATGGCACTGAGTGTTTTGCAAATTTTTACAGCAGAAATTTTTCGTAGTAAAGTTTAGGAAGATAAAAACATATGATTCAAAATGTAAATAAATGAAAAGTTAGCAAATGAAAAGTGAAAAATTTGAGAAAAGGTTAAATAAATATTGTGAAAGTCATTAAAAATAATTAGTTTACAAAGCATAACAATAATAAATGTTAATATACTACATATTTTGCTGTTTATTTTATTAATCCTTTTGTTTTGAAAATTATTGTAATTACTCAGAGTAGTAAAATTGTAAAGTATCTGGTTACTTAGTATTGCACTTGCTTTTCAGGTAATCAGTAACATTAACAAATAGTAATGTAATTTATATTAATTTAACCAACAACAAAACAAAGAATTCAAAAATAAATTAATTACAAATATTACATGAAATAAATTAAAAATTTTTTTCTTAAATTGTTCGTGTTATAAAAAATTTTGCCACAAGTACCAATAAGAAAAAGAGTTGAATAATCAAAAGTTTATATATTTTTCAACACTATGTTGAGTTATAGTCAGCTGTTTCATTAATATTACCAATTTTTACTATTTTTCCGTTCGCGTACTTTTTTCACTACTTTTGAGAGTAAATTTTAAAATTTTTGCAGTAACTACTCATTTACTGCATTTTATTACAAAATTAAAAAAACACACCTTATCAAAACTTTACGCAAACATATTAAAATTGTTAACTGTCAATGATTCGTTTTTAAATTCGCGTATTTACTTCCTTTGGGTTTTTGAATTAATAAAACCGAAAATTTTTTTTATACTTGTTTTTATTTATTTTATTTTCAAAAATAAACTAACAATTAGTATTCTAATCATAAATCTAAAATATAATTATTGGGCCCGACCAGTGTCGGACATAAACTTAGTGATAGTTATAAATAGTACATGAGTAGTGATAATCAAAAGGGGAAAAAGTATTTTCAAGCAGTCCCATCTGGAGTGTTGAGTATAAGAGCCCTTGTGTCCCTCTTTTTTAGGCAGATGTGTGCAGTGAAATTCAAGATGTTACGAGCAAGTTGATTAGGATGTGACTCAAGTTTAGTTAAGTATTTGCCTGCGTATCTTGCAATTTCTGCAGTCACTAGTGGCATATTTAAATCACGATTTAAATTTTAATTTTTAATGTACCATGGAGCAGATATTATTTACTTTAAAATTTTGTTTTGTCTTCGTTGGATTTTCTCAACATTTGAAGCTGAAGCCGTGCCCCATAGCTGCATTCCGTAGCACCATATTGGCTTCAAAAGCGACTTGTATAGTAAAAGTTTGCAGTCTAGGCTGAGTTCTGATTTTCTACCAATCAACCAATGTATTTGAGTTAACTTAAGTTTCATTTGAGTTAGCTTAGAGTCAATATGGTGTTTCCATGTAAGGCTTCTACCGAAGTTTTTTATTTGGGAATGTTGAAGGATATTTTGATTGTTGATTCGAATGGAGGAACAAGTATCTTTTCTTAGGTGAACACACTTTTGTTCATTTACTGTAATTCTCCATAAGTTCAATTATGTTTCCAGCTGAGTAATTTGTTCCTGGAGATTGCGGGATGCCTCATAAGAGCTTTCGTGCATACTCATACATGCTGTATCATCGGCAAATGTAGAGGTGTGGATATTATTGCTCACAGGTATATCAAAATTATATATTAAATACAATACTGGACCCAGAATACTACCCTGGTACACCGGAAGATATAGATTCGGGCAGACTCTTGAAGTCTCCTTCCAGAACAGTGAACTTATCAATAATATAACTTCCCAACAGTTTTTGTATGTTTATTGCCAGATATGTCTTCAATTTTTTAGTCATGAGCAGCTTTTCGAAAAGCTTTGAGATTATTAAAAGTAAGCTTATACGCCTATATGACCCAGCCTTGGTAAGATATTTGCCCGGCTTCGGAATCATTTTTAACTCGGCAAGTTTTCAGTTATGTGGAATATAAAATAAATAACAATTTTATTAGCATCTGGTTACTAACTTATTGCAATTGGAAAACATGGATGGGCATCACTATATCTTTATAAAAGATATTTCAGAGTAAGTAATATATTGAAAAGTATTGAAAATAAAATAATACAATACGGGTGCTTGATGTTTTAGAGACCACTAAAATGGCAAACAACGTCACATTTTGAACGACTTTTATTTTGCAACTATGTCTGCAACACACTCATTATGAAAATATTGTGAACAAACATAAAATGGAATGTGGTAAAATAGTTACCACAATGCCAAAGGCAGAAGACTCTATACCGCGGTTTAAGAGCCACCAGAGAAAAATTGATGTCCCTTTTGTTATATACGCCGATTTCAAATGCGTTTTGCAACAGATATACTTTAATGTAAGTAGTAAAACTAAATTTTTCCCTATGATTCTTTTGAAAAATTTAATGAAACGCAACTTCCACCTAGAAAAAGTGACACTAAAGCCGTGAAAAAGGAAAATTATAATTCTTTATCTAATCCTTTAAGCCAGTGCTATTCAACCTGTGGTACGCGTACCAATTGGAGTAGCGAAACTTTTCCAGGTGGTACCCTAAAAAATAAAATGAATTAGAAACACAGCCTTGTTATGTTTTTATTGCTTTTGAATAATTAATTTGTTATGTTTAATTTCCTTATTTTATTTTATTTTATTTGATTTTATTTTATTTTTATTAGTTGAATAATAAAGTATTGAAATCGCCAAGATCTCCTAATTTTTATTAATTATTAATTTCATTTATTCTTGTAATATTTTTAATAAATTTAATTTCTTTTTAATTTTGTTTTTTTTTTTATTATTAATAAATGAAATGGATTAAATATTTTAAACTTGTTTGGTTATTTATTGAGCCCATACTTGTTTATACACATAAAATTTTTTTGGTGTTACTCGAATTGTTGGTTGTGAGTTTTGTGGCACGCGAACCAAAAAGGTTGAAAAGCTCTGCTTTAAAAAAATAAAATAAGGGGACATTTAAACTTTGAAAAGGGGGAGAATCCCTTATTTAATCCCTTCGCAATTAAAAATGTTTGGCGGAAAAAAACCGTAAAGAAGGACCGGTTATATAAGAACTCGTGTTGTGCTGTTGGAAATATAACTTACATAAGCCTCAGTTGGGACGACATCCGTGCCCGAGTAGGAGCTGGTAGCCCCAAAAAGGGTCCCGCGGACCGTCCGGAATGCTGATTTTCACATTTATATAAGCAAAATTTTTTTATTGTATATGAAAAAGAGTAGAAAAATATTCCATCTTCAAAAAATTACACTAATAAAAAAATATATATTTTTTTTGCAAAATTTTTGAAAAAAAGGAAATTTTTTTAAATTTAAAATATAAAAAAAAAGTAAAAATAGTGATAAAAATTATTTTTACAACTTAGAAAATATTAATTTCTACAAATTTTTGAGACCTCAAATAACAAATTTTTGTAGTACTACTAAGGAAAGGAATAAATATTTCCACAAAAGAATAAAGCCTTAGTTTTGAAAGAAATTATAAAAAGAAGAAAGTTAAAATTTATTTATGAATTTTAAAGTTAACTTACCTTAAATATCAAATTTTTAAACTAACTCATTTAACACACTGAAACACAAAACAATATTCTGGTATTTTTACTAGAATATGGACCAAATAAAAGAAGCAATCACCCAACTAACGCTCTAAACGCCCAGATTGAACAAGAAGGGGTTATTGACAATAGGTTGAGTAACCTTGAGCAGACAGTTCAACGTCCCCAGCCTGACGATGTGACTTTTCCAGTGCCACGAACAGAAACGGACTTACAAGATATTAGGAAATTTCCAGATTCTATTAGGGATCTTCAAGTTTGAAAAGGAAATCCAGTACAATATATTTCATGGATTCACAATTTTTAGTCCATTTTGTAAGATTACAATGTAGTAAAACATAAGCCAATATATATTATATAACATATTTGTCAAAGGTAAGAGGTGCAGCGGACACCCCTCCGATCTCCTATAACATTTTCGACTAAAAGTGGGAAAAATCAAAAGCTGTTTATCTCTATATTACGCTGATAAACGAGACGTACAAACGTTAGAGTACAAATTGAGTGTAATGCCTCAGATAAACAACACAATAGATGGATTTAATGCGAAAATGAATTATCAGCTTTCACTTATAATAAAAAAAACTAAAACTGATAGCTATTCGAAAGAAACGGTAGAAGCTTTAATTTCGAGCTACATAAATATAGCTCTGGATGTCTTCATTAGGGGAATAAATAGAGATGTCTCGCATATGCTTGCAATCCAAAAACCAAAATCTTTACCCGAGGCATACACTTCATACCTTGAGTTTCGAAACCTAAATTTTAGATATATTTCCATAAAAAAATCTTTACCCGAGGCATACACTTCATGCCTACCTAAATTTTAGATATATTTCCATGCATACACGTTATTCTAGCAACATAAAATTACCACCTAACCAAATGAGTAAGAGTAACAAGCCAAATATTCAACCAAGAAGTTTAAATATAACCGATAGGGTTCGAATATAAAGTGCACCAACACAACAATTTACACAAAATTTGCCACCATCTAGGCCAACACAGCCTAAACCTGCTATACCAATGGAAGAGGATTCTTCCATAAGGACACGCCAAATTAATTCTATGAACAGATTCGAAAAGGCACCTTTACCGGATTCATCTAACTCTTCTAATATTCCACGGAAACAGCAACGTCTTATAACACAAAAATTTTGGAATCCTATGATCAATACTCGGATGTTGACGAGAATTATGAAGTGAACGGTGAAGAGGAACAAAATCCTGATTTATTTGACGATGACGGGGGTTTTAAGGGAAATCAAATACATTTTATGACGCAGGGCTCTATCGTATCGTTTTGCCTCAGAAAAATTATCATTTAACTCTAAGCCTTTAATTCCCAACTTACAATTTATTCTCCAGCCGGTCAGATTCCCATCACAAGAATAGTAATAGGAAAATTCTTTAAAAGTTTGGGAATAGAAAAATAAATTTTTTTCTGGACTCAAATCGTTTGACGGTATTATAGGCGACGACACCCTTAGGAGTCTCGAAGCTATAATTGATAGGAAAAATAACACTTAGCATCTACTTAATGTTATACAAATCCAACTTAAGGTGAAAGTATCAAAACAAGTTAATAATATTAAACTACTGCAGCACGAAGAAAAGGACATCGAAAATTTAATTATTATTATTATTAATATATTCTAAGCCATTTGGACCAGTTACTGATTCTGGGTCTATCAAAACTAATTTCCGTGCTGAAATAAGGACAACAACAGACGAACCTTTATATACAAAATCGTATCCATATCCGAGTCACCTACAATCGGAAGCAGAGGCATAAATTGCAAAAATGATAAAATATGGTATAATAAGACCTTCAAGGAGTCCGTACAACTCACCTTTGTGGATCGTAGAAAAGAAACCCAAGCCTAATTAATGATGGCAAACAATATAGAGTAGTTGTAGATTTTAAAAGATTAAATGCGGTAATGATTTCGGTCGCATATCCAATTCCCAATATTAACAGTACACTCTCTAATCTAGGGAAAATTAAGTACTTTACGGCACTTAAAATAACTTCTGGGTTCCATCAGATCAAAATGAGAGACTAAGATATAGAAAAAACCGCATTCTGTACTAAATTTAAATTTTTGAAGCTTCCCCTTAGCCTAAAAAACGCACCCGCATTATTCCAGCGAATGATGAATGATGTCCTTCATCGATTATAAGAAAAAGCCTAGAAAAAGTGTTTTTTTGCTCAATAAAAAAAATGAAAAATCTAATTTTCTAAAGTAAAGCGTAGAATTTGTTGGTCATATTGTGTTCGATGCTGGAATACGACCAGATGCAGCAAAAACTGCGGCAATACAAAAAATTCCAACACCAAAGAACCTAAAGGATTTGAAAAGCTTCCTCGGACTTTAGTTTTTTTATAGAATATTTATAAGAGATTTTGGTCAAGTGGCAAAACCTCTCAAAAAACTGACAATAAAAAAATTACTTTTCATTGGACAATAAGGCACTTAAATCATTTAATGATTTAAAAAAACTTCTTGCATCATCAGAAATTTTAACCTTTCCAGATTGTGAAAAACATTTCTTCTCACGACAAATGCCTCACACTACGCGATTGGAGCTGTTTTATCCCAATGGCAGATAGACAAAGAGCGACCAATAATTTATTTACCAAGATTCCTAAACAAAACAGAGGAAAACTATTCTACAATAGAAACGGAAACGTTAGCGATATTTTGGTCACTTGACAAGCTCCGCTCTTGCCTTTACGGAGCTAAAGAAACACAACTTCTCACAGATCATTAACCTCTAACTTTTGCACTAAGTAATAGCAATTTTTTTTAAAATACATTTATTTATTTATTGTATCTTCAAATATGAACTAAAAATAAGTATTCAAATCTTAAATCTAAAATATAAGTATGTATTAGGCCCGACCACTGTCGGACATAAACTTTGGGATAGTTATAAATAGTACATAAGTAGTGATAATCCAAAAAAAAAAGAAAAAAAAATATTTTCAATCAATCCCATCTGGAGTGTTGAGTATAAGAGCACTTGCGTCGGATATGACCAGTAAAATTCAAGATGTTACGTGCAAGCGGATTAGGATGTGACTCGAGTTTTTATAAATATTTGCCTGTGTATTTTCCAACTTCTTCAATCACTAGTGGCATATTCAAATCACGATATATATTTGAGTTTTTGATGTACCATGGAGCCGATGTTATCAAACGTAAAATTTAGTTTTGCCTTCGTTGGATTCTCTCAACATTAGAGGCTGAAGCATATCACAAGTATAAATCAAATACAAAACTGGCCTCTGTATGCTCCCCTGTGGCACACCGGATGATATGATATTGATTCGAGCACATTCATGAATTCTCCTTCCACAACCGCGAACTTCCGGATAGTAACGTAACTTTCTAATAAATTCCGAAAAATTTTTGGTAGATATGATTTCAATTTTAAAATTAGGCCTTCATGCCACACTTTATCAAATGCATGCGAAACGTCAATTAACAGTGCAGAACAGTACTTCTTTTCTTCAAATTTTCTTGTTCTAAATTGAACCAATCTATACGTTTGTTCAATGGTGCTATGCTGACTTCTAAAACCAAATTGATGGCCTGGGATGCACCCACTACCAATTAAAATTGGGGACATTTTTGATATAAGCAGTTATTCCAAAAGTTTTGACGTTGTTAATAGCATACTTATTGGCATATATGACTCAGCCTTGGTAAGATCTTTGCCCGGCTTTGTAATCATGTTTACCTTTGCAAGCTTCCAGCTGTGTGGATAATACTCCAGTCGTAAAATGGCATTAAAAATTAATAACAGTATTCTAATTGCAATATGTGGCAAATTCATCAGCATCTGGTTACTAATTCCATAAATACCCGGAGCTTTCTTCGGGTTGACCTCAGCAATTAGTTTTTGTACATCACACATCTTAAATTTTATGGGTCCAGGGGTAGCGCAATTATACTCGGAAAATCAACAACACCGGCTCATGTGTTTGGGGTAAATACGAATTTTAAATGCTATGCAAACAAGTTACCTTTTTCAGTATCACTCCTGTCCCAACCTTCGGTAGAAGTGCGCAGAGCTGGTTCAAATCAACTTGTGTTTTAATTCTTTTCGCAGCGCGCCACAAAGAGTAATTAGATGCTGGTGTGATATCATGATTTTCCACATAGTTTTTAAGAGGTGCAGTTTTTTCATATGCAAGCAGCTCTTGGAGTCTTTTAGTGCACTCTTTAAATCTAATTTTATTTTAAGGCGATCTGTGCTGTTGCCATTCTCTTCTAGCTCTTCTTTTTTCACATACGAGATGTCTGTAGAAAATATTCTATTGAATCCAGTTTGCGGATGGGAGGAAGTGGCATGTTCAGCAGCCTGCTTAATGTTTTCGTTAAGATTGGCAATATTAGATTCAACATAATCATGAGTTCTTAGCTTACGGTCTAAATCATATTTCAACCTTAAGCTGTACATTACTTATGAAACAGATTTTGCTTTATTAAGCTCTAATAAAAATTTGTATTCATAACTGATTAATATCAGTGAATTAACTATTAAACGATTTTGCTTCTTTTGTAATTTTATGTTGGCAATATCATGTTACTTTCGCTCTCATTTTATGTTTAGTGATGCTTACAACGAAGAATCGATTATCTAGGTAGTCTGTTTGATTCGAAAAAAAAGTAAATCATTACGCATAATGTTATTAAAAAATAACTTAAAAAGTAGGCGTTTCACTTTTCATTAATAAATAAACCAAAAAAATTTATGTTTCAAAAAATTGTATTTAAACACATTTATATTTTGCTGAGTACAGATGTAGGCAAATACCCATTTTATAGCGGTCTATTATGCATCACTATTTTGTTTTAATTTTAAAATATTATTGTACATACATACATACATATGTAAGCATGCAGTACCATAAAAACATACGTATGCTTGAACTTGCATATGCCTTTATCTAATTATCTTTTTGCAATGAATGGGATTTATTTAATTTTCAACAATGTTTATATGTATGTATTTTTCTTTTTGTACAATTATGCATACATACATACATTTACCAACTTACATAAATTAATACATTTGCCCAAGAACATTATTCAGGAGACATGCATAAGAATAAACAAGAAACATAAAAGTGAGAAACCACAAAAAATCTCACATAAGGGATAAAAAAATCAAGAAAATATTATTTATATTTGTTTACCAAACGCTTAAAGTGGCATGGAAGCTATGTACATTAAAAATCTCTGGGCTATGAAACGTTTATTATTATTATTATTATTAGTATTATTATTATTATCATTATTATTATAATTATTATTATTATTAAAGATTGTGTAAAGAATGCATATATTTAAGTTGCTTGGTTTGAGAGAAGAGAGAAAATGTATAAGAGAGAATCTACCAAAAAAACACATAGGAAGAAAAGAGAAACAGCAAATATCACAGTATGCTTGTAACAGTGATATACACTCCCATTGAATGTTAGTGTGCGCGTAAAGGCTTCATTAGTCTTTACTTTCTGTTGCTGTTCTGTGCCGTTCTTTTCCTTATAAAATATTTTGCAATTACTTTTTCTGTGAAAAAAATCAGCTGGCAACCTATAGAATTGATTACACTTGTACACAAAGTATCACAACACACTAATACATACACACTTTTGGCTCTCACTTAACGTTGAATTCTATTTTCTACAGTTCTGTCCGCAACAGAACAGAACGAAAAAGGAAAGACTAACCACACATACAGATTTTCAACTAAACAGAAACTAAACAGCTGATTCAGAACAGAACAGCACGTACAAACTAATTCTGCCTTAAGAGTAAAGGCCCCATTACCCGACTGTAGAAATCGCAGATGTAAGGTAAATGCTAAATGTGATGTAAGTGTAAACGTTTGGGCGATTATAGAATGCCTAAAAACGTGTCATGTGGTTTCGACTGTGGGACTATGCACCGAAAAACACAAAACTACCGTTATCTAAAAAACGGTACTTAGAAAAAAAATTACAGCGTTTTTCCTATTCAGGAGGTCCCAATTAACTGATCTAGGCATATGGCGTTCTTGGTATTTTTTGGCTGTAAACCAGTGTAATATAAGTACATATAAAATAGTAATCAAAGATTTTTTTAATAATTTCGCTGAAACTATTCTATATACTTTCGTTTGATTGCAAGTTTTAGCCTGTTAAAAAAAAACTTGTTGTGAGTTTTTGAAATAATGGCCTGTTTCCCACCTGCGAAAGACAACGTTCGACAATATATATTGAAAACAAAAACAAATTTTCATATTTTATTCTTGTTTTCAATATAAATTTTAAGTCGAACATTTTTGTTGGCAGGTGGGAAGCAGGCTATAAGTCACCTTTTAGATCGAAAACGCCTCCTAGGCGCATTTTTAAAAAGTATTATAATTTTATTTAAATGAACTCAATTATAATAATTTTAATAGCAGCTGTAACGCTCAAGTCTCTAACCGTAATATTTGTCGTTGTACATTTCCAGAACAGATTTTGAGCAACTTCTTAATTTCCAAGAATGTCAATGCTTGCAGTAACACCTCAATCACATAAAAACTTATTATATCTTCAATTTCTCGTTTTATCCTTTTCTTATTAATGTTCGTACCTACTTATAATATTTTTCTTACTCACAAACAATATACATATGCATACATGTGTGCAGTTTTTAGCAAGAGTACAAACAGAGGACTTTTTGTTTGCTGGGTGTTTATCAGTATAAATAAAATCAAATAAAATGCACTACAGCTGTTTGAAACATTGATGGGAGTTCAATATCTTCACATTATTTTTGATTGGGTGAAAAAAGTACGAAAATTATTTAAATGGCATCAAATCATTATTTTATACTTACAAACAATATAATGACTTTGCTTTTTAGTTAAATTACAATTTTAGCTTTATAAATACATACATACATGCATTACAACGTATTCTAATTACAAAAATATTTAAATTTTTATTATCATTATAATTGTTATGATCATACGTACATATTATTATTTCTATTGGTATTATTATTAAAAAAACATAGTTTTTTGTACGCTTATGTATATTTTACACATTCATACGTATATAAATACATATAAGTATATATGTATGTACATATATTAACAAAAAACAAACACATACGATTGGCAATCTCTGGTTACATTTTATACATTTACATATGTACGTATAAAAATTTAGCTACTTAAATTACCAAAAGAAATAAAAGTACCACTATAGGGCTATTGTGCCACACTCCCATTCAATATACACACATCCCATCACTGTCTACAAATGTCACGTAACCTCGTCATGAAATTCTATTTTCTGCAGGTTCAGACGTTACATTTACGTGACATTTCAGTCAGATAAGCATTTGCATAGCTTTTCATGCAGCAGTTTCGATCAGCTGACACATTTACATTTACAGTTTTACATTTACAGTCGTGTAAAGCTCCAAACACTTAGACGACAGCAGACTTCACAACTTCACGACTTCAAATGAAGTTGGCTTCAAATGCTGCCGTGTAGTCAGCTACATAATTATTTTGAAGGCAGCAGCAACACTATATATGTATATATTACATAACATATTTTACATAAATAAAATTAAAGTTACTGACTCAAAACGTACTAATATCACGTAAAAATGTAAAAACACATCAATTTATTTCATAATTTTAATTTTGTAATGTTATTTTCTTTTAAATATTACGAAAAATTTTAAGCTCTTATTTCTTCCAATTTATATTTATAGTGGCAGCACTGCATTTGCTCTTTGCTGCTCACGAAAATAGAAATTAGTCTAAGTTGGCAGCAGCAGCAAATGCTGTTGTGTAGTCGTGCTGCTGTGATGTCGTCAAAATAACCGTTTTCATTTAAACACATGTATTTTATTTTTGACACTTTGCTGTCTGCTGCCTGCTGTCGTCTAAGTGTTTAGAGCTTAATTCTGCCTTAACTTACAATTACATTAAATTGAATAGTGTGCTCTTGAGAATAATTTTACATGTGTTAGCCACTACTCCCGCATAGTTACAGATAATATTGAATTTCCCACTACATGTTCAGTTGCACTTTATCTGTTTGAGTGATCGGACAGCTAGTCCAAGTATGTAACAGCTTTGCTAGCAGCCACTCACAGAAAGGGTTGAACTCATGGTAGTAACAGCCATTAATCGCAGGCATAGTCGTGGAAGTGCATAGGGAATTAACTGGTATTAACAGCCATTAATCCTAGGCGTAGTGGTACTAAAAACACTAATAATTTCATAAAAACTTCACTAAAAGATACATGGCTATCCCAAAGAGGGACTGGCCTGGCAACTTTTAACCGATCAATACGTGTACGGATACTCTGCGTTACTTTGTTTAAATCTGGTAGATTCTCAAAATTACATGGCTTTCTCCTGTGAGAGGATAATTGAAATTAGAATATAAAGAAAATTTGTAAACTAGAATTTTAGTGATAACACAAGAAATCCTTGCTTTTGTTTTATTTTAAAAAATCACTTTAATAGAATCCTTGGACTGACCAGCTCACCCCGGTAAACATCGTTATAATGTGTTATTGAACTGTTAATAATCATTTATGGATTAGACCGTTAATGTTTTCAGTGCAATGACTACTAAGATATTTTTTCATTTTCATGACCATTTTCACATATAGGTGAGGTAGAGCACTTCTCAGTGGGCTACAGATTGTAACGATCGTGAGAGAATGATCAGACGAGAGATCTACGGAATCTTCAACGTGAATTAATTCTCTAGAAATATTTTTCATGATGGCAAAATCTATAACATCCAATATTTTATTTATGTCATTAGACCAGTATGTGGGCTCCCCACTCGAAATAACGTTGACCATTTTTGAAATTGTGTTGAACAACGCTCGGCCTCTAGGCCAAGAGATTTGTAGAAATCTTCGTATTGATCCTCAGTAATTGCGAATCTAGGAGGGGAGTAAATTAATGATACGACAAAATTTGTGCAAACATTTTCGACACAAATATTCGTTGCTTGTAGATGTTATTTACAAAAGTTGTCAAGAATATAATGCTTTATTAAAATTGCTGATCCCCCGCAAGCTCTTCCTCTTGGGTCCTTTGAAACATATAAAATGTAGCCATTAATTTTGAATAGACTTCTTGAAGTCAACTGAGTCTCAGAAACCAACATTATATCAATATTTTTTTCCGTGAGGAAGTGTTCAAGTTCATTTTTATGTTGGCGAATGCCGTTTGTGTTCCAGAAACATATCTTTAACGTGTTCATGGCTTGTTAACTAATGCTTGAAGCAGTGTAGACTGCATTCGAAGCATTTCTTGCATCATGCTAGTCATATTTGTTGTAAAGTTGTTTATAGTTAGCACCAGATTCTCAATAGTAGCTTCAAGGAGACTAAAGTTAAAACCTGAGTTTGCATTCGCTGAATTATTTTGCGGTGAAACATTTTGTGAGGCACTAGAACTAGCCTTACCGGCATCGGCATACGATACACGTGAAGTAACTGGTTGACTCACTTGAGCAAAAGAGGCGGAGTAAAGGTTTGCTGTTTGTGCTGGAGCTAATTTAGGTTTTTGCCCCATAGTCTGTTCAACGAAAGAATATACAGGACATCCTCTGTAGTTAGCGGTGTGATTACCTCCACAATTAATAAATTGTTTTCTGCTATATCTTTAGGTTTAGGACAACCAGCAGTACCGTGCAATTCACTGCAGATAACACAAACTGAAGGTAACTTGCAGTAAGTTTTTGTGTGACCATATTCCTGACAATTATGGCACTGTACAGGTCCAGAACGCTTGTGTGGTTCTTCAACTGTTATTTTTCGGTATAAGAGATATTTCAAATTGTAAATTGGATGAGTCTCGCTTTTTTTCAATTTTATATCGTTTGGCTCAAGTTCGACGCCAAATAGAGGTTGAGGAATCTTCTCACTATTTATTATGTTAGATAAAATTTTTACCTTAAATCCCTGGAGGACGAGTGCATCTTTAATTTCTTCGGGAGCAACATAGTCCTTCAATACGATTTGCAGGCCTTTAGCACTCTCAAGCTGATATGTGTAGAAACTTTTTTTTACTTTTTTCAAATTCAGTAATCATTTTGCGAAAATCTTTTTCTTCATAAATTTGAATTTTCGTTTCATCAATGTTTCCACGTTTAATTGGAATAATGTGAAATTTATTCTCACCGAGATTAATTTTTTATAAGAGCGTTTGATTTTTTTTCTCTCAAAAAGATTGGTGGCGGCTTGAATGTTTTGTTCGTGGATACATCGGGTTTGTTATTGTAATCTTGGAATATTTGAAAACGCTCTTGACGGTAAGTAGAAGATGCACTGTTATCCCTAGATAAACTGTGGTAAAGCCAGAACATTTTTTTGTATGATTTTTTTTGTTCAGTTTGCTTAGAATGTAAAACGAGAACTGATGAAAGCCGAAAAGTGGGTTAATTCACTTGATCTTCTGTAGCTTTGTCATTTTTATACCAATGTGAATCTTGTAGGGCGCGAAATTTTTGTATTAAAATAAACTAATGCTCTATGCAAAAAAATCTTCAAATTTTCAATCGCTTTACCACAGTTATATATCTGTCCATTCCGACTTGGACCTGGGGCTTTGGGCTACTCTTAACTTCAGTGAAAACTTGGATAAGTGATGACCCGATGCGGATGATATCGTGTAATGTAATGTAATCAATATCTGATGATGTTGCGCACATGAAACAACCAAAGTTCTATGGCCAAGGGGAAATGCTGAACAGGTCTGCGGGAGCCTTTTAGAGCTAGCAAACAATTGGCGGCGGGGTTCGTGACCCATCAGTATTGACCCTATGTTATTACAAAATTTTATTATCAGACCCCTTTATCTTTAGCTATACAGGAATATAATAAACGGATGGACCGTATACATGCCTTCTATGAATAAAAGCCCTGCCGTGTACGTATGCAAAAACAAAAAAATTTTGGTACTGTTTCTAAATTTTTGAATTTTGTATGCTGTTCAGAGAAATCCCGTCTGAACCTTGACAAGGAGTGAAGAAAACTTGAATTCCGGATCCCACTCGTACATCCTAACACTTTATCCCACGGTAGAGAACTAAAAGATTAAACAATTAATTTTTTTAAATTTTAAGTTTCATTTATAGATATATTTCAATATAATTTAATGTTTATAGTTTCTTGTGTTTTCCCCCAAGCTTACTAATTAAATTCGTATAATATGCATTTGTATCTCAGTTTGTGTATTGATTTTGTGATAAAAAGGATTTAAATTATCCCCCAAAGCGATAACAGGTGACAAAGAAACTATTTCTTTAACTTACGAAACTTACGGCGTACGATACGTAGTATTGGTTAGTGTTTACGTTGACATTTCAGAATTCCCGTTCACTATGAATGAATGCCTGGACCCTAAGTTGATCAATATGGTATTTTTAAGATAAGAATTAATAATTGGAGCAAAAGTGAAGGAGGATTACGCGTTACCTCTTATTCCCGCTGGTTGATATTTCTCAAACTAACAAAAGTATTAAACTTACATTTAGGACTTAAAAAAACAGTGATAAAAAAGTATTAAAAAAAATATATTATAAGTAAATAGTGCAAAGTTAATAATTAAAAGTTAACTGTGTGTACAAAGAAAAGAAACAATGCTCGCTGTCATATATGTTATATATTAAGATGATACATTTTTTTCACTCACCCAGCTCAAAAACGAATTACGATGAGACCTGCTCGAGGATTGATTACTAAATATGTATATTTGACTATTTCTTGCATTCCATAATTACGATTAATGAGATGTTAGTTTCCCTTTGTTTTATTTTAAAGTTAGTCTACCACGTATAGCTCCAATAACTTATAGTTTAACAACGTTACTGTCGGTTACTAGATAGGAAGAACATGAACCTTTTCGGCTACTACTGTTCTACTCGTTGAAGCCGATATATTATAAATCTGGTTTCGTAATGAAAAGTGTCCTTAGGTAGTTGTTCACCCCAGGTAAAATTAATTGACTGACTGGTGATTACAACAATTACAAGTTAATGTTTGTGTTTGCTATTTGTATCAAATAGGATGAAATTTAAAATTCGTCTTTTATATAGAAAGCCAATAGGTTTTCCCCGATTTTTAATTCTATATGGTGATGGTTCACGAAAACTTTTCGCTGCGTTTGCCTCACAGCACCACCATATGATATACAGGGATTTTTTCCTCCCAGAGTAGTTAGGAAAATCTGTATGCAAAGAACACGTGGATTGTTTCGCCATCTTAGAAATAATTTGCATAGGTGTCAGGATTTATCCATCATAATGTAAAGATGCCACTCACCACGTTGAATTCGAGTTTTGTATACTTCAGCATGCAGCACTTGCATTTCTTTTCTAGATGTGCTGCTTTAAAATATGCTATATTTAGCAATATTCACCAAAAATACCAATTTGCAATGAATCGATATTGGTGAAGATTGTGATATTAGATGGCTTATAGTTTTTTAACTTATTTATTCGTTGGATGTTAATAGATTTTACATGTGCACCAAACTTATGTCGATACTTCTATTTATCTCAGCAGTCATGTTAAAACGGAAACCGTAGATATTTTCAAGGTACCATTTAGGTTGTTTGAAAAGATCGCGATCAAGCACAGCATTATGCATAATTTAAACTTATGTAAAATCGACTTAAGTCTCCATCGGATTGTGGGCTATTATTTAATGTTAAGTAAGATACAAATAACATTTGCATCATAGTGAAAAAAAATACATAAACTATACAAAGATAGCTCTTATTTGTGACTCATTTATTTACTTTTCTTTTATCAAAATGTGCGGATTGTCTTAACTACATCCATTAATGAATAACATGTGTTATGCACACTTTAAATACCATCTAGTAGACATGTATAGGAACACAAATGTTTATCAACAATGCATATAGAACATACATTGTTGAAAGTTTTCCAAATGTTTTTCCTATGTTTATGAAATTACTACTAGTCATATACATTTTCGAAAAATAATTAAGATGGTACCAAAATGTGCGCTGAATAAAAATAACGTTTTGCTTATGATAATTGCAAAAAAAAATATAGTTTTCATACAGTTGGTGTTTAATTCATTAAAAAACTGCATAACATTTCTCCTTGAGTATGAATGTTAGGCAGAATTAGAGCGTGAAACTGGTGTACTTATAATATGTCTGTTGTTTATTGATTTTCTATATATGAAAAAAACTTAGAATGTAGTCGTATTAGAACCACTTTGGTATGAAGTTTGTTAGTACCAACATTAAAATATTGTATAATTAAGGGGTTAGCCAACGCATACGAGGTTAGGTCCCATTAACATGAGAAGTTTTAGTGTGTAATATATATTTAGACTTTTAACTAACCTTAAGTTTCTTAGCAACGAAAAGCGTTTATATAAACCTATATTACAAACGAATGTCTTTGCCATGATAGGTACCAACAATTTTGTCCTCTAAGTCAACTAACACATAACAGTGATTTCCCAGTTTTTGTATTATTGTCGCTTTTCCGAAAAGTGGAGCAAGCTTACAGTTAAATCTTTTTTCCATACTGCTTTGACCAAAATTACGTCGAAGTACTTCTTTGCCAACGTGAAACGTTTCTGGTCTAGTTCGCAGGTTATATGTTTTTTGGTTCTGTAAATAAGCGAATTTTAGGGCTTTTTGTATATCGCTTCGAATCAGTTGCAACATATCATCTCTGGCTATTGTTTGAGAACGTTCGTCTAATACTCTGAGGGATTTTAGCAGGGAGTATTCTGAGCCATGTGTTATCATATTGAATCTGTAAACTGCGTGGTACGGCGACATGTTTATGGATTGATGGTAACCATTTCTTAACGCGCATCTTATAGAACTTAGCTGTTCGTCCCACCTGGTATTATCTTGTCGCAAATACGCTCTTATCGACCCAATTTCGGATCGATTTACTCGTTCTGAGGCATTTGACTGTAGTCAGTACATGATATACACCCATCGAAGTTAGGAACGCATTGATATCATTCGCTTTAAATTGAGAACTATTGTCACTCACGATAACTTAAGGTACATCATATGCATGAAAGATTTGGTTTTCTAGGTAGTCTTTTATGATGCCTGAGGTGAACTTTTTTAATGGCTGTAACCACTGAAATTTCGTGATATAATCTAGCACGATTAACAAGCCAATATTTAAATTTTTACTCCCTGGATACGGGCCTAACAAATCTACAAATAATCTTTGGAAAGGTCTAATAGTTATGGTCGGGTTACCCATTTCGGGCTTTAGTACAAAATTGGAGTGTTTTGTGGATTTGCATGTTTCACACGTTCTAAAAAATTTTCGTACATCCTTCACTAGACGTCGCGAGTAAAAAGAGCCGCGTGAAAGTTCCATGGTCTTATACATCCCACCATGTGCAGCCGTAGGAGAATCGTGAAAACGTTTTATAAGAGATGGGCGAAGTTTCCAAGTTTGGATTTCATTAATTTCTATTCCGTCATAGGAATAGAAATACACAGAATGTAAATCGATCTTGGACTCCGCATACTCCGCAGACAGCATTAATTTCCTCACTGTGTATACGCGACAGTGCGTCGGGCACACCGTTTTTTTGCCTTTTCTATGCCGAACAGTAAACTTACACCCTTGCAGCTTAAGGCCCAACGAGGTAATCGACCCGCTAAATTTGGCTGTTTCATAAGCCATACAAGACTTGAGTGGTCCGTAATGACTTCAAATTCCTGAAGTTCTATATAACATCTGAATCTGTGTATTGCCTCAATACCGGCTAAGCATTCACGTTCAGTGACGCTATAGTTTCTTTGAGCCGAGTTTTGCTTTTTGCTCATGAACGCTATTGGTTTCTCTTCATTACTCTCGTCTAGTTGCATTACTACCGCTCCTATCCCATAATCACTAGCGTCACAATACACAAAATTCTATTTCTCAAAATTCGGATTATTCGACACGGGTGCCATCACTAGAAGCTGTTTGATTTTATCAAAAGTATTCTGTGCCTCAGTTGTCCATACGAATTTCTTTTTGGACGACAAGGTCTCGGTTATCGGAAACACTACAGTCGAAAAATTGGCGATAAATCTCCGGTATCACCCGGCTAAGCCTAAGAAACCTCTAACTTACTTAATGTTCTTTGGTACGGGCCACTCTCGTATAGCACTGATTTTTTTCAGGATCTGTATCGCCGTCTCCGATAACATAACCTAAATGATTTACCCTTGCTACGCAATATCGACTTTTAGAAATATTTAGAATAAGGTTAGCTTTTACGAATTGCTCTGATATACGCAATAAGATGCTAAGATGCTCCTCAAAATGCTCTGATGCAATGATCAAATCATCGAGGTATCCAAAAATTCCTTGGTAGTGACTGAGTTAACCTTTCTTGCATCTAAGCAGAGCCGAACCTTATTTGGTTTTATAACCAAATGCAGCGAGGATCTTCACGGGGAATTTGACTCCTCAATAACTCCTAAGGAAAGCATTCTGTCAATCTCACTATACATTAATTTCTCTACAGATAGATAGGCTTAGATTTTCCCACGTCTATAGAGTGTTTTGTCAGTGATGTTCTTCCTAGGCCTTGTTTTTCGAAGCTTGGAAATAGATAAACTACGGCTGTTGCTGTTGATTTGCCGTAAGTGCATATTCATCATCGGATTTCAAAGCATTCGTTTGATTAGCATTTTTAAATTTGTTTTCACTCTTGGGGAGTTCAGTGAGTTCTGACAGACCTGCATTAATGCTAGATTTATCAAGTACATCGATTGACTGAACTAAGTTCGGGACTAAATTGAATTGTTTCCAAAAATCAATTCCGAGTATTAGGCGATACGATAACGTCGGTATTTTGAAAAGATTTAACTTTCGTGTAGAATCCTTGAAAGTGACATCTACACTAAGAAATGGCAGGATGCGAAGCACCATCCGCCGTTTCCACAAATGTTGAACATTTAGAAAAATTTCAATATTTTCCAAACTTCTAGAGTGCAAGGTTTGATCCGATACAACTAATGCTCCAGTATCTAAAAACCGTATTATACAAAATTTAAGAATGCAACCCTGGAGTAATACCTGTTGTCATGCGAACTCGTTACTATAGCGGAAATTAATAGGTTTTTACATATTTTACGATTGCTGAAACACCTTTCTAATCTTTTGGTGGAACTTTTTGATTTTTTCCCTTCCAATAGTTTCTACCGACAAATTGTTACAAATTTCATTTCTTTTAGAAAAATACCGCTTCCATCTAACGTGATACGGTATTTTCGGATAAATTATGTTACTACTATTATTATTCTCAGTTAACGTGTCATTAAAAACTGGACGAAGTAGAATTTTGTATATAGCACGATCGGGATTTACTATATTAGAGTCACAACTTGTTGTTACTGTTGTGTGACTACTAGAACTTTGAAGATGTCGGGTTGTCCAGTGGGAGTGGAGACATTGGTGTTTGTATGTGTTTTTGACACCACACCCATAGCAAAAAACTGTGCGTTCATACAAACAGTATTCTCACAAAATGTGTCTGTTTGATGGCATTCACGGTTATTTCTGCAGATTCGCTAGCGGCAATATCTTCCTCTCCCTTTATTTCTGAAACCTGGTTTCGAACCAGATATGTGTTAAAGCCGCGCCCCGTGCTCATCATCCAAAAAAGCTTAGCACTTCTGCATTAATTCCCTTAAATGTGGTATTGAGTGTACCGAAAGATATAATAGTTCTTGCCGAATTTCGGGCCGTAAATTGCGCATAAGTAGTTCAATAAGCTCCATCTCCGATAGAACTGATGGTAATATATCCATAATAGCCGATATTGCTTCAAAAAAATGAGTCAAATGATATTCCTAACCTTTGCTTGCGGTTCCTTAGCTCTTTGCGAATATCAAATATGGACTTGCAATCTTATATTGTGATCTAATAGCGGAACAAAACTCATTCCAACTAATTACCCCATTTTAGATATAGAAATTTTGCAACCGTTAGCCCATTAGGTGAGCCATCAATCTTTAAACACCAATTTTGAGTAATTGATATTATTTATCTGCGTTAAAGGTTACTACTTGCGAACTCGGCGAAGCTGTTGGCATATTATTAATATTGCGATTGGAACAACTTTGTTGTTGTGGTGTACATGGTAATTATTTATATCCAAATTCACGCCGGGACTAGGCTGACTTATATAATTATTATTTGGAGCATCTAAAGGATTTAAGCGCCTATTCCGACAACTTTGGGACTGATTTGAAGGTTTGATTGTGCCGGTTGCCTTTGCATTGCACGTTGCAAAATTGACTCTATCATTAAATTGATTGCATTGGGATCATTTATCGCCAACATATTTTGTTGTGGCACAGATTGATTCCTGTCAGACCAATTCATACTATTTAATGCAGATGCCAGCCTATTTTCGATTAACTGGGCAAAAAGGAAGAAGGATTAGACTGAGTACGGAATTGAGGATTTCCAGCTGCTGCAGAGGGTTGGGCCACGGAAGTAGATGGAGATGATGGTAAACCATGTCCCGCGGAATTATTTTGGTTTGGAAACCAACATTATATCAATATTTTTTTCCGTGAGGAAATGTTCAAGTTCATTTTTATGTTGGCGAATGCCGTTTGCGTTCCAGAAACATATCTTTAACGTGTTCATGGCTTGTTAACTAATGCTTGAAGCAGAGTATTCTGCATTCTCAGCATTTCTTGCATCATGCTAGTCATATTTGTTGTAAAGTTGTTTATAGTTAGCACCAGATTCTCAATAGTAGCTTCAAGGCGACTAAAGTCAAAGCTTGAGTTTGCATTCGTTGAATTATTTGGAGGTGGAACATTTTGTGGGGGAATAGAATTTGTTTTAGCAGCATCGGCATACGATACACGGGAAGTAACTGGTTGGCTCATTTGCACAAAAGTGGCGGAGTAAGCTTTTGCTGATTGAGATGGAGTTAATTTGGGTTTTTGCACCATAGTCTGTTTGACAAAAGAGTACACAGGACAACCTCTGTAGTTAGCGGTGTGATTACCTCCACAATTACTGCATTTTTTATCACTTTAATCTTTTGACTTATTGCAATTAGCAGTGCCGTGTAATTCGCCGCACACAACACAAACTGTGGGTAATTTACAGTATGTTTTTGTGTGGCCATATTCTTGGCAATTATGGCACTGTACGGGACCTGATCGCTTATGTGGCTCTTCAACTGTGATTTTTCGCTTTAAGAGGTATTTTAGGCTATAAATTGGGTGTGTCTCGTTTTTTTCAGCTGTATATCATTCGGCTCCAATTCAATAGAGAGAGGCTAGGGGATCTTCTTCCTATTGATTACGTTGGCAACATTTTTTACCTTAAATCCTTGTATCATAAGTGCATCTTTTACTTCTTCGGGATTAACATAACAGCTAATGCCCTTCAGTACGATCTGCATACCTTTGGCACTCTTAAGCTGGCACGTATAAAAACTTGTTTTATTTTTTTCGAATTTAGTCACTATTTTGCGGAAATCTTTTTTTTCGTATATTTGAATTTTAGTTTCGTAAATTTTACCACGTTTTATTGGAATAACATGAAATGCGTTTTCACCAATGGCCGAGACTAATTTTTTAATTAGGGCGTTAGAATTTTTCTCTCAAATATATAGGTGGTGGTTTAAAAGACTTTTGCGATGATTCAGCGTGCTTGTCGTCGGTGACTTGCAATAATGAAAAACGATTTGAATATTGCTAGATGATGCGCTATTATCCCTAGACATCTTTGGATCAGATGAAATTTTTGAAGAATTCGGGCTTCGCCTACGCTTTACCACTGTTATATATCTGTCCATTCCGACTTGTATCTTGGGGTTTGAGCTACTTTTATTTGTAGTGATAACTTTATTAAGTGATGAACACGAGTCTGAAGGGGAAGATATTACTGACTTATATGAAGAAGTACTAGCCAACTGTAATGTTAATGAATCACTATTTGGTATTGGACAAAGCGAAGTTGATCGCTGACGAAAAATTGGATTTGCCGTTAAAATAATACTTTCATTTATTATTTCTATTATTATACCCTTTACCAAAAAATTGTAAAAGGGTATATATAGGTTTGTCATTCCGTTTGTAATTTCTACAATATTAGTAAGAGACACATAAAGTATATATATTCTGGATCCTTATGCATAGGGAAAACGAACAAGCGATGTCCGTCTGTCCGTCTGTCTGAGCGAAGAGCTAGCGACTTCGTTCTTGGACTGGTGTGTCAGAAATTTTCCGTTTTTAAAGTCTTGAAATTTTCAAAAACGTTCAAACTAAAAAATCCGAAAATTATAAAATCGCCAAAAATTTAAAAAAATCGCCAGAACGAAAAAAATCGCCAAAATGGAAAAAAACGTTAAAATTAAAAAAATCGCCAAAAAAGGAAAAATGCTTATGTGAACAAAAATCGTCAAAAATTAAAAAAAATCGCCTAAATGAAAAAAAATCGCCAAAATCAAAAAAAAAGACGCCAAAACGAAAATAAATCGCCAAAATTAAAAAAAATGCCATAAACCGAAATAAAATCGCCAAATCAAAAAAAAATTGCATATATGAGAAAAAATCGCAAAAAATGAAAAAAAAATCGCTCATATGAAAAAAATCGGCAAAATCAAAAAAATCGCCAAAACGAAAAAAAAGTGTCAAAACAAAAAAAATTCCTACAATGAGAAAAATCCGCAAAAATCGTCAAAACAAAAAAAAAATGCTTATATGAACAAAAATCGTCAAAAATTAAAAAAAATCGACTAAATAAAAAAAAATCGCCAAAATCAAGAAAAAATCGCCAAAACGAAAATAAATCGCCAAAATTAAAAAATAAAACGCCAAAAACCGGAAAAAATCGAATAAAAACAAAAAAAATTGCCTATACGAAAAAAAATCGGCAAAAATTAAAAAAATCGGAAAAATCAAAAAATCTGCTAAAACGAAAAAAAAAATCGCCAAAATTAAAAAACGCCAAAAACCGAAAAAAATCGCCAAAACGAGAAAAAACTGTCAAAACTAAAAAAATTGCCAAAAAGAAATAAAAACCCCAAAAAACGAAAAAAATCACCAAAACAAAAAACAAATTGCCTATATGAAAAAAATCGCCAAAAAATAAAAAATCGCCTAAATGAAAAAAATTTTCAAAATCAAAAAAAATTGCCAAAACGAAAGAAAATCGCCAAAATAGAAAAAAACGCCAAAAACCGAAAAAAATCGCCAAAACGAGAAAAAAGTGTCAAAACTAAAAAAATTGCCACAAAAAATAAAAAAAAATTATATATATAAAAAAAAATCGCCTAAATGAAAAAAATCGTCAAAATCAAAAAAATCGCCAGAACGAAAAAAAATCGCCAAAATTAAAAAAACGTCAAAAACCGAAAAAAATCGCCAAAACCAAAAAAAATTGCCTATATGAAAACAAGCGCCAAAATTTAAAAAGCACCAAATTAAACATAATGCCAAAAACCTAAAAATTGCACTAGAAAAAAGTATGAATTTTTTCACAAAATGAATATATACCTACATATCTTTGTGCTTATGTATGTATCTCTATACTACATAAACGCACTTTGGTAAAGGGTATATAAGATAAGCCGAATATAGCACTATTACTTGTTTTGATTAAGAGCTTCAGAACTCACAGTAAAGTAGGCATTTCTGCCGTTATAACTCACTTCATAATTTTTTGAATTTGAGGCACTCACATAGAGTATTCCTCAAGGGTACTTTTTATGTTCTTTTGTTTGCGGTTTTTTTTTTTGGTTTTTGTAATTTATGATTGTTTGTCTGTTTTTGAGGTACTCGTATAGAGTATTCCACAATGTGACTGTTTATGTTTTTTTTTTGTTTGCGGTTTTTTTTGTATTTGTTATTTCCACTATGTAAAAAATATTATCAAAGCAATAAAGCTTATTTATTAAAATCAGTATGTACCTATTATGTACTACGAATATTTTTTTGTATAATTTTTTGTTTGTTTGGTATGTAAGAAAAATATCGCTAATCGACTGTTCGCTATGAAGGTACCACGAGATAAAAACAAACAAATAAATAAAAATTTGTGTCGCAAGATATGAACCGAGGTGTTCTCACTCTCAAGAGACACTCTCTACCATTGAGCTACTATGCTCTTGTTATTTGTTAGAAATAAAACAAGTTTTATGAAAATGTAGCATAGTGATGATTTAATTCCGCTTTTGCATGCCTTTTTCGCTGAGTATTTATTTCAATATACTACCCAGTAATTTTGCATGCGTTTGTAACGAGTTAAAAAACTATAGCATTATTTATGACTTGCTATGATATTCAGAATACATTCGAAGAAACAAATGCTCAAGAAAGCATGAAATATTATTTAATTTTGAACGCGTTCATTTATTTTTTGCTGGGTAACTTTATTTTTAATTTCATGGTTTAACATTCTTCCTGTGACTGCCAAGTTTTTCTTTTTTTATAGGTATATGGAGGTATGTCTTTTAATATTTTCAAATTTATCTCGATAGCGAATAGGGGGTCTGCGTGAGTATTATTAGCCACCTTTTTGTTTTTTGTATATTATGTAGAAGTCATAGTCTGATAACCCCATTCTGATAACTCTAGTCTAAAGATGGGTTTGTATGGGTAAACAAAGCAATAAGAGGTCTGTGGTCTGTGACGACAGTGAATTTTCATCCATATGCATATGGTGTAAAGAACTGTATACTCCAATGTATACTCAATAGTTCTTTTTCTATAACAGATTTATTTTTTCGTGCTTGTTTAAAGTGCAACTGGCATAAGATATTGGTAAATAATTTCCTATTTCGCCTTGTGAGAGTATTAGGCTTTATTAGTTTTTCTTTTAGTGTTTCGAATGCCATTTGGCATTCTTCTGTCCATAAGAATGTAACTTTTTTTTCAACAGGTTATTAAGACATGCACTTATTTCTGCAAAATTCGAAATAAATCTTCTGTAGTAGTTACAAAATGCTACAAATCTTCTAACTTCGTCTCTATTTTTTGGAATTGGATAGTTGTCTATTACTCTGTGTTTCGAGGAATCAGTCTTAATACCATCTTTTGTAATCAAGTGTCCCAAGTACAAGACTTCCGGTCTCAAGAAACAAAATTTTTCTGCATTAAGTATTAAATTATATTGCCTAAGTCTTTCAAATACCTCGAAAAGCTTCCTATTGTTATGTCTTGGACTACAACCAAAAATAATGATGTCATCAACGTACAGAAAAGCTTTTGAATCTTAACAAGATAAGGCTATAGTAAGCATTCTTTGAAAACTCTTAGAAGATATTTTAAGTCCAAATGTTAATATGTTGTACTGATAGTGACCACTAGGTGTAGAAAAGGCTGTGACTGGTCTGGGTATTTCAACCACCCAGCTAAAAAAATTATATATGGTCCATATATATTTAATATATGAATGTATATAACTATATATGAATATGTATGAATTCATGTATGGAAATGTATGGGATTATACATGGCAAAAATATTATATATGAAGTAATATATGGAATAATATGTGAAATGTATTATATCATATGAGCTCATATATGAAAATTTAATTATTAAGCTCTTCATATGTGGATCCATATATAAATATAAGATTTTATATATGGAGCCATATAAGAATGTACGCATTAGTGATGCACGAATATTCGTATTCGTATTCGAATTGTCGAATATTCGGCCATTTTCATTCGAATTCGCATTCGTATTCGGTAAATTCAGGAGGATGCGAATACGAATGTATTCGTATTCACCTCTGCTGAATTGGAAATCCATTAGAAAATACATACGGTATGCCAAATTTTAGAAAAGAAAAACTTTTTGTTACAAAAAAAAACAATCTTGAACGAATTTATACATTGTGGCCCCATTTAATATGTATATCAAATAATCAAAGGATAATCGAGTCATTATTTTTATAGGAAATAACAAAATTCTCTAGATAAGAAACAAAGTTCATATTGAAAATGAAAACTATTGTTAGATGGATTACTTTTTTTTTATAATTAATTGCATTGGTTTTTAATCTGATTTCTTAAGCTAAATGTACGAATATGATTTATGTATGAGTTTTTTAAATAATTGATTCACCTTTTGATGAATCAAATGACTTTTAGTTCGTTTTGAATTATTTGTCCAAACAAATGTTTCATTAAATACAACCTCTCTCTCAAGTCTAAAAAAATTTAATTTTAGTAATTTAATATATTGCACAGCAGTGCGCTTTTGTGAATCAAGAGTGTATGAATATAAACTTTGAATACTGTGGAGGGAATTTACACATACATGTATGAAAATGTATGAATATATATAATCATACATACCATTATACCCTCATTTTTCGGATCCGAACCATATATGGGATATCATATATGCTTCATACATATTTTTTTAGCTGGGCTGTTCTATTTGATGAAATGAACTAGTCATATCTAAAGTGGAAAAGTATTTTGCTCTTCCGAGCCTGTCCAATACGTCTTCCAGTCTGGTTAGTGGAAATTTGTGATTAACATTTTTTTATTCAGTTGTCTATAATCAACAAATAAACGCCATTTTTATATCATTTTGATTTTTTTGGGTACGAGTAATAATGGTGCGTTGTATGGGCTTGTTGATGGTTCAATTATTTTCTTTGTTAAGTAGCTCTTTAACTTGATTATTTATTTCATTCATGTTTAGTTGTGGGAAGCGATAATTCTTAATATATAATGGAGTTTTGATATTAAGTTGAATGGTTTGTCGATAAAAATTATTTGCGGTCAAGTCTTGGCCTTCAAGATGGAATATTGTGTGGTATTTTCTTAATATATCGTATATCTCAGCCTTGACATCATCATCAAAGCCATGAACATTTACTATCTCGAGTAACTTACTAAATCTTTGTTCTGAAAAATCATAATTTTTTGATGCCTCTACCAAATTATAGTTATCAAGTGGTATTGTGGATACTTTAACATTAGATATACGTGAAGGTTTTTCAAGTGTATTTAAAATTTTAATATGACGTATACCGTTTTTGGGGATAATCGTGTTTGCTATGAATATTCCTTGTGATATTTCTCTGCTACATACAACACTGTCTTCATTTACATTAATTTTAATTGGTACTATTTTTTCACTTCTTGGTGGTAATATTAAACAATTTATCCTCTTGGTCCAGTTTTCTATTGGAAAAATTATATTTTCTACATTTTTGTGTGTGTTTCGTAGTCAATCTTACAGTCATATTTGTGGAAGAAATCTATTCCTAAAATACCGTCTGTATTGATAGAAAAATCTTTATCAACTATATAAATTTTTTCCTTTAGAATGTGTCCATCAAAAACAAGACCCCTTTCAGTCGTACCCATTATATTAATACCTTTGCCTGTTATTCCATTGAATGTGTAAATTTAATATGTGTCTTTTTCATAATTGTAAATTATGTCTTCTTTGCATAGTGAGGTTTCTGGTCCCGTATCTATTAAAAATGGAAGTTTGTAATAAATGTTCTTGATTGTAAGATAGATGAAGTTTGATGCGTTTGTATTAATGGTGTATAATTTTACTGTTCCCGTCCTGGATAGTCGTTTTGAATCCCCAAGGCTTGATCGTTTCCCTGTTGTCGAATTGTTATGTTATTATTGTTATGTCTGGAATTGTTGCTGTGAAAATTTTGGTCTCTATGGGTGAAACTGTTAGTGTTACTTTGATAATTTCTTCTATTGAAATTAAGATTGTTATTTCGGTTCTAAAGCTAACATTGTTGTATGTGTTTCTTTGATTTCGGTTATAGCCATTGTTTTGTTGAGTGGTATTTCTATAATTTGTTTTGTTACCGTTTGAGATAGGTCTGAAATTTATATTATTTCTATTATTATTGTAGTTATTCCTGTTGTTTGTTTTGATTTCTGTTAATATATAATGGATTGACTGTGTCAGAGGGTTGAATAAATTGTTCTTGCGTAAAAGCAGTCTCATATGCCTGTGAAAGAGAAGTAGGTTGTGCAGCTATCACTGCAATTCTTTCATGCAACATTTTCATGTAAGCCTTTTTGGAAAGTTTCTAATGCTAATTTTTATTCATTATTTTTATGGTGGATCGTGCCACTTCATTTGAATTTTCACCCAACTCTGAGATCTGTAATAGTGTTAATTCTGCAATCAGTGAATTGATTTTATCCTTTTAATTCAAAACACTACCTCTTTATTTAATATATCTAATTTCCGAATGAAGATAACTGGCAGTTTTTGTGAGTTTATAGGTTTTAGATAATGATGCTTTTAATTCGTTAAATATAGTCAGTATTTATTTGTAGGTAATTTCTCGACCTTATTTTAAATATCAATTAATGTAGTTTTAAAGATATTGGATCGTATGAATAAAAAAAGTATTTGCTTTTTACTTAAAAATTTGTTTAAAAAAACAAAAAACACATACATAGTTTGGGGTTGAAAACAAATTTTTAAGTAGAAAGCAAATACTTTTTTTATTCATACTACCCATTGTATCTATTCAGGATTTCAAGGTATTTTTTCTAACATGAGAACATTTCTAACTTTGTAATTTAGTTTCATTGTGATTACGAATTTTATTATATTTGTTTTGCCATATCCATTTCTACCATGGACAAGAATATGTCAAGGTGTTTTGGTTTACCGACAAATGTCGGAATTGTGTCTAATGCTTGCTTACTATAAAAGGTAGACATTTTGATGTTATCTTTTTGACTATGCTCTTTTAATATTTGTAATGCTAAACTCTTAAGATTCCTAAATTCATTAATTTTTTCGTCTCTTGTTGGATTAGGTAAATGTGCAACTAGTTTGCCAAATTTATTACTTAATTGATCTACTAGATTTGTTTTTTGTTTTATAGTGTTGTAAACGAGAAAGGCGTTTACTCCAGCTTTAATTCTGATTATTACTTGAATTTGAATGAGTCCGTAGAATTGAAATGCAATACCTTAATTGCAATATATTTTTCCTAAAATTTAGTTATTACAATTCAAATATATGTATAGATTTAAAGTTTTATATATAGCTTATATTTTAGTGCAATAGCCAAGAATATGCGGAAATAAATTAAGCCTCGTTTCATATGCGGTTGTCTTTCAAGAATGATCTTTTGGAAATTCGACGCAATATTCATAAGCTTTTGCACGTTTCAATACAGCTTTTTACATATGTTTCATCTTTTTTTACACTTGTGCTTAGATAATAAGCTGAGCTTGTAATATTAAAACACAATATAGAAAAGAAAGACCGATATGTGTAATACATAAAGTGTATATTTTACAGTGGCGGTAACACCCCCCCCCCCCCAAGACGAGATGCATCGCAGTCCTACTTTTTTTCTCTAACCACGTCCAACACAGCTAACTTTGTAGTCGGTCTCTGAAGGATTCCATGGGCGGTCAAAACTTTCGCATTTCGTGGTTGCCTATCAGTTGCTAGTTTCACCTCCAACACCTTACCTTTGGGCCAAACATTTCGTGGTAGTTTATAATCAACAATTACCACAAGATCCCCAACTTGTAATGGTCTAGCTAAGTCATGCCAATTCTTTCTGCATGTCAATGTGGGGTAATTAATCAGAAACCCATTGCTTCCAAAACCGTTCAGGATATTGCTGAGATGATAGCCAATTATGCCGTAACACTATTGGATTGTCGTTGTATATCGCCAATGGTTTCATTCCATTCGAACATCGAAGTAAAAAATGGTTTGGCGTAAGTACGTCGGCGTTCTCATCATCTAGCGGTACATATGTGAGTGGTCGCGAGTTTACGATGTTCTCATCTTCTGATAACATGCTACGAAGTAGCTCTTCTAGTCTTGTGTAGTTCATGAACGAACTAGTTCAAATGAACGATTCAGTACTTTGAACTAAGTGAACTAGTTCAATTGTTTTACGCTCAATAGTTCAATTTTTGAACTAGTTCAATTTTTGAACTAAGAACTAAGACACAAAATGAACTAACAAAAAATTAACTAAATGTTTTCAACGTTTTGCTTTCCCTATTTATTGTTCGTGTGCTTTGCTTCTATACTCATCTATATGTATGTACATATGTACATATGTATGTGTGTACATATGTTGCTGGCTACTACTACCCCAAATGCAATAATAAACAAGAAAACACACAAACACACACAAATTTTTTTGGATTTATGAGATTTCTAAAAAAATTCAAAATAAATTTGTTTTGCATATAAAGTTTATATTATAAACCCTTTATAAAGCAAACTTATTAATTTTAGTTTTCGTAAACTATTTTAATCACAGAATCCGTGCTTTTAATATTTTTAAAGACCACAACATACCTATATACATACATAATATGTATGTAGAATTGTAGATGTACAATCATTGAACTAAAAAGACGTAACTAGTTCATTGAACTAAAAAGAGCGATTGAACTAAATGAACGAACTAGTTCATTTATAAATAATGAACTATACTGACCGGTCACTGAAATGAACTAAATGGCACAAGTCTAAGCTCTTCGCTCGGTTGTTGTGTTGGCATTATTCTATACAAGACAGTTTTTATTGAGCGAACCAAACGCTCGCACGCGCCACCCATATGCGAGACTGTAGGGGGTTAAAATTCCATGTGGTTGTTGCTCACGCACAATTTTATCTTGACTGGCATCAATAAAATTAGTGCCATTGTAGCTGAAGAATTCGAGCGGAGTACCACGCTTACATATAAAGTTTCTAATGGCCATTATGCAAGACGATCTTGTTAAAAATTGCACGACTTCAGTATGAGCAGCCCGTACTATTAAGCACGTGAATAAAGTGTCATATCTCATTTCGGTGTATCGGTTGATCGCCTTTTGTGTCTTGCGTGTTTCACAATCTCTAATTATAGCTTTTAAAGTAGCGCGTAGTCGACCTATAAAGAATTTTTGGCGTAATTCATTTATTACGGTCTCCTGGTTCATGTGATGCTGTTTACAATGATATTGGTGAATGATTAGTTTGGTAATTGCTGATTTTCTCGGTAAAATGATTGGTTTTTTCTTTTTCTCGAGAACATCAGCCAGAAATATTCTACCGTCATTGCGAAAAATATTGTGGATGTCCAGAAAAGCTGACAATTTATACAGGTCACTGGATTTTGGAAATGATTTTTCCTTGCGCAAAAGCTGTATTTTTCATTCATAAAACTCTTTTTGAGCTTGTTGATACAAACAAATTTCACCTGTTTTAAGCTCTTTAGATGCTAATGCTGGCACTTTATTAATAGACTTTAATAATTTGTTTTCAAAATTCCTTTGTTTACATACAAGTTGCGTTTTAAAGCGTTCTACGTAAGCTGCAGTTCGTAATAGGCGGCTCCACTTTGAAAATCGAGATATATCGCAGGCAAGATCAGTGTTAGTAGTCAATAGTACATGCACTTTTATTTCTTCATTTGTTGTTTATATAGGTTCATTCTCTTTTTGCCAATCTTTTTCGGATAAGCGAAGGAATTTAGGACCGTAAAACCAACGACTTTGCTGTGTGAAATGAGGTGGTTTACCCCATTTAGTCGCATCATTGGCCACACAAGGAGCAAGTTACATTAATTCCATCAGATATTCTGAAGTAAGAAACAACTGCGTACAAATCTAAGCTTGCATCGACAAAGGTACGCAAATGAATCTGCAAGTTATTGTAATCTTTATATATTTGCAAGTAGCATCTAGGTATAGATAATTTTTTAAGCTCTGGGATTTGAGAAATCCATCTTTTCCATTTGTCGTATTAATTGTCTTTTATCGGTTCATCCCAATCAACCTTACTACACCAAATATGTTGCAAAAGTATTTTAGCATATATAATAAAATTTCCAATAAGGCCGAGTGGGTCATAAATTGACATCACAACACGCAAAACTTGCCTTTTTGTTGGAATCTTTTGACCATTAAATATATCGCCTTGCAATATGATTTCCGAAATTTTAAATACTATATTGTCTTTAGACGCAACCTAAAAAACGCCAAGAACTTTCTCAATTTTGTTTTCGTCGATAGACAGGTTTTTTTTCTACAATTTCAGCGGTTTCATTTAATTCATTCAAAACATACAAACTGTTCGAGCACTAGTTTCTAACATAAAAACCGCCATGTTTGTGAATGTATTTAACTTGTGTAGCTAATTGTATAGCATAATTTTCAGTGTTTACTGAAGTTAAAAGGTCGTCTACGTAATGATGGTATTGTATAGCATGTACCACAGCGGGATATTGGCTTATAAATTTATCTGCAGGGGCGCAGGATGCCCCAAATATCATGACGTTCATCACATATACGTCAATTTCCCTATCAGTGTTACAGTTTCTCCACAGAAAGCGTTGCGCGTGATGATCGCACTCTTTTATGAACACTTGGTGAAACATCTCTTGTATGTCACCACAAATCAAAACAGATTTTTGACGAAAACGAAATAATATTGCTGTCAATGACGATAGCAAGTCTGGGCCTTTAAGCAACATGTTGTTCAGTGATATGCCATGCGACTTAGCATCGTCATCCCAAACGATTCGCACTTTGTCAGGTTTATTTTTGTTATGTTCAGCAAAAATAGGGATGTACCAAATGTGATTTTTATTCTGTGGTAAAGTTTCCTAATATAGCCTTTTATCAGGTAGTCTGAAATAGTTTTTTGAAAAACAGAGAATAAATGTGTGTTTGCTAATAGTTTCCGCTCTAAGCACAATAATCGCTTTTTTGCCATTGTCAAACTTTCCGGTAAGTTAATATTATCAAATCGCCACAGTAAGCCGGTTTTGTAATGGTTATCTAGGCGCAGATGGTTGTTATTATTTAACAAATGTAACGCAAGTTCATCATCTTCTTTGCCGTAAATTGGGGTTTGAAGCGGCTTCACACCTACACTATCAAGTAAAAAATATTGCTTTACAAGCTTGTTTAACTTTATATAATTTAATTCGCAGTCGCAGATATGTAAATTAAATAACTCCGGTTGCTTATAGGAGTAGCCTATATTACCGTAAATTAGCCAACCTAGTTTAATTTGCACGGCAACAGGCGAATCTGCCGAGGACTCACGTATTCTTTTAGGAATTCCCAAGCTCCAGTTGTTAGCGCCAATGAGCAGACACGGGGACGCATTATAATAGTCATTAATTAGTAAATTCTTTAAATGGGGAAATTGCTCACATAACTTTGCATACTGTATAGACTGTGAAGGTAATAAAGTTGTTGCACTGTATTTGCAATGATTGAAAAACGTTTTTAATTTGGACCTGCAATGGACAAAAATGCCTGTTTAGAATTATCTTACCTTTGCTGCAGGTGCATAGTCCATTTGAGGCAAAGAGAATTTGACGTACCACTTAATCCCAAGTCTTCGATTAAATCTTCATCAGCAAGACTTATTGATGATCCTTCATCAATAAATGCGTATGTGTTAATTATGTTATTTTTCCGTACGTTGTTATCGGAACAGATGGTTTGGTGAATTTGTGAAGAAGAGAATGATGTTTATAAAGACACCTGTTTATTCCGCACGTAAAATTACATTTGCATATTTTATTAGCGTGTTGAACTTTTAAACATTTTTTGCAAATACTAAAACGTCGTATTAAATTCCATCTTTCGGAACGATTAGCTCCAGGCGTTTACTCCAGTTTTAATCCCGGTTATTGCTTGAATTTGGTTGAGTATTGCAATATATATGTATTTCAGTAGACCGCATTAAATTTCCTAAATTTTAGTTATTACAATTCGAATATATGTATAGATTTAAAGTTTTATATATAGCTTATATTTTAGTGCAATAGCCAAGAATATGCGGAAATAAATTAAGCCTCATTTCTTATGTGGTTGTCTTTCAAGAATGACCTTTTGGAAATTCGACGCAATATTCATAAGCTTTAGCACGTTTTAATAGAGCTTTATATACATATATGTTTCATCTTTTTTTTACATTTGTGCTTAGATAATAAGCTGAGCTTGTAATATTAAAACCGATATGTGTAATACATGAAGTGTAGAGCTTACAGTGTCGGTAACAAGAGTCTTCAGAATATTTTCTGTTATTTTTACTTTCTAGCGTTCATTATTAGTTGCTGTAACCCTTCATTTAAGTATTCCATATGGTGTAGTTTTTTTTGGATTCTTATTTCCTTTTTTTATTTGTGATATTTACATATTTTGAACTCAATAAAATTTTTAATGTGATTAATTACTAGCAGATAGTATAGGTACATTATCTAGAAATTTTATGACACTCTTACGATTACAAATTTATATAATTCATAGCTATTACAGTGATATGTATTGTGCCAAACAAGAACTTGGTCACAATTTTTATCTCCCTACTTTCAGTGGCCGAAATTTTTGGAAAAGAAGTCGGCCTTTTTTCACATTTATGTTTTTGTGAGGATCTGACAACTTTTTGAAAGGTTCTCTTAATAAAGCTTATTAAACTTTAAATTTCTAGTATGTTATAGCTCTATTCATAATGACTGCGTCAGTTTAAAAGGGCAGATTTACATACAATAATGGGTTAGAGTGTGATATGTGCACCATTGTGTCATTACAAGGACCGACTGATGTACTTAATTTTTTAAGAATCATCAGAGTAGAAATATGTAAAATATAGTGTACATTTTAGTGGAAGTGACCCCGCCTATTTTTCTAAAGTCTGCTTAGACGTAGTACTTTTGAAAATGCAAAATTAAAGGCTAGCATAAGTGAAATGTGCATGTAAAGTTTCAATAGAGTAGCTTGTGTTTTAAATATTTTCTAGTTGGTAACTTACTTAATTTTTAATTTTTTTTCTAAATTTCAGTTCTCTGCCGTATAAAATTGATCTAAGTTTTTATAAACATGGCCCTACATCCCTAATGTAACAGCCAGTGTTTTCGGATTTTTCCTGTACGCAACTCACCCCTTAAGTTAAGGGGTATCGAATTTAAACTCTCTAGTTCGAATTCTACCTTTAAATATTATGGCTGTTACCCCCCCCCCCCTCCACACCACTTTCTTAAAGTCAAGATTTCGTCATGAGCAGCGCTCAATTATCATCGTCCTCTTTTTAAGATAATAGTTTTAAGTTAAAGTTTCAGTTAGAAACTTCAGTATAATACTAGCGTGGCCTTGCCACTTTTGGTTTAAATATTTGGCTTTTTAGATTTTTCCAGTTGGTTTCTCATCTTTACCTACTGGCGTATCAAATTTCAGCTCTCTAGCGCAAATTTAATTATTTTATTTTTATGACGTATTCCTGCCCACTTTTTTAAAATAAAAAATTTTTTAATCAGTGTCAAGTTTCGATGGAATCGGACAATAATATCTACATAAGTAGTATAAATCTGCTGATCCGAAGCACATGAAAGAAGAGACTTAAATTTTATTGTCATGTTTTTAAAGGAAAATTAATAGCCTTTCATTATTAAAACATGTATGCCAAATTTCAATAAAACTGCTTAAGCCAATGATTTAAATTTCATGTTTTAGCTATAAACTTAATGGGCGTAGCCCTGCCCTTATGGCTATATTTTCTTGGCTTTAAGATTTTTCTAGTTAGTTTCTCACGGTACAACAGCCAATGGGGGGGGGGGTGAGAGATTCCAAGACAGGGTGATGGTACTAGGTCAGTATAGTAAAACCCTCGAAGGGTTTGGCGTTCATATGTGTCAGTTTTCTTTATGACCTTTTAAATTTTTTCCTTATCTTGATGTTTTTCGCTTAGTTGTAACATTTTGGCAAAAACGTAGTTTAACATAAATCGAGAACCACTTGTCCGATTTTGATGAAACAAATTTAGAAAAATTAAGAATTTTTATACCGTTTTCCTATATGTGCAACACTTTCGAAGTTAAAAATTAATGTATGAAGGGAAAGAAGTATTTTTGCCTAAAAATTATATTTTTTTTTTAAATTCATAAAAAATCCAAAATGGAAAAAAGTGCCAAGACTAATTACTTTCGCGTAAAGTCACATAGCTCATGAGCAAAAAAAGGGATAGATCATGCAAATCGATGCACGCGTTTCTCATTTATTTACAATTAGGTAAATGCATGAATTTCAAAAATTTGCTCCAGATATGCAAAACATTATTTGGAGAAAACATTGATACTCACAAGCCGAGCTCTCTCATATTTTTCTACTGTACTACAAGAGAAATATTGATGTGGCAACACTGGTTCTGTAATGTTCACATAAAACATGCATTGTCATTATACATTTTCTCTTTCTCACACTGGTTCTGTGCTTTTTGTCATTCAACAAGTGCCGACGAACGCGAACAGTAAAAGTGATTTTTCTCCAGTTTTTTAAAAGTGAACAAAAGAGAACAGAATATGGAACTGTGCAAGCCAGATATAAATAGCTTTTGCTACTGCTGTGGTCAATATGTCTCAACATATAAAAAAAAGTGGAAATTTCAGTACTGATTTTGTTCAAACATACGAGATGTACTTCAACCAAAATGTTATAGTGAACGAAAATTGTGTACCAAATATAGTGTGTAAAAGCTGCTAAAACCGTCTAATGGATTGGAAAAATAGAAGACGTGAAAGTATGCCATTCGGTATCCCAATGACTTGGACTAATCCTGGCGAAGGTCACAATCCATTGAATTGCTATGCATGTGCGAATAAAAGAGCCGCAAAAAGGATAAGAAAATCGTATAATTACTTTGGTGTTGCAAGTGCCGCAAGACCATTCGGACCACATTCCTGTGCCAAAAGCTTCTAGCCCAGATATTTTCTCTTCTACGACTGCTCCGACATATCATGCACGTGATGATCCCCCATATTAGCCATCAGTATCCAATGTGCCAATTTTAATAAATCAAAATAAGCTTGATTCAATTGTTGCCAAGTTGGAATTAACACAGCATAAATCGGAAGAGCTGGCTTGCATTTTGAAATCAAACAATTTGTTGGCACCCGGTGTGAAAGTCACAGCTTATCGAAGTCGTCAGGCAACACTCCAAAGTTTATTCCTTGTGAATGATGAAAAAACTTCTGCATATTGCCCGGATGTAGGAAAACTGATGGACGCAATGAAAATAAAATATGAAGCAGATGACTGGAGATTATTTATTGACAGTTCAAAAATCAGCTTGAAGGCGGTTTTAGTGCATAAGACCAGTAAAAAACCTTCAGTTCCAATCGCCTCTAGTACAGAAACGAAAGAAACATATGATGCACTGCAAAATATTTTAAAAATGGTTAACTACGCCAAACATATGTGGCGCATATGCTGCGATTTAAAAGTTGTAGCAATGCTTTCCGGTCTTCAAAGCGGCTATATAAAATATATGTGCTTTTTGTGGGATTGGGACACACGATTTTCCGGTGACCAATATGCATGCCACGGATGGAAACTCAGAGAGCACAGCAGGTTACAAACGGCCAATATTATTCGTGAGCCTCTAGTGCCGAAGGAGAAGATATTGCTGCCTCCACTGCATATTAAACTTGGAATTGTTAAGAATTTTATCAAAACTGTCGCCAAAAGAGATGAAGTTTTCTTGTGTTTGAAACTAATTTACCCGAGACTCAGCGAAAGTAAAATTAAAGAAGGTAAGTTATAATATCACATTCATTTCCCACGATTTTCCATCTTAAAAAATTAATTTTTTCCAATCAGGCGTACTAAATGGTCCAGATATACGAAAGCTGATTAAAAGTGACGCATTCAACAATATTTTGATTGACGCTGAATTGAATTCATGGCAGGCAATCAAAGAAGTAATAGAAGGCTTGTTGGGAAAGCATCGTTCTAACAACTTCGATGTTTCTGTCGCAAGGATGTTAAGAGCATTCTCGGAAATTGGTGTCCACATGTCCTTGAAAATCCATTATTTACATCATCATCTGGAGTACTTCAGCAAACAATTGGCTATCAAATCTGATGAACAAGGTGAACGCTATCATCAAGTTGCTATTCCATTTGAAATGAGGTAATACTGATTTTTTATTTTTTCAAATTCATTTTAATAAAACAAAAACTTACAGATATAGAGGCAAAAGTCGCCGAGTGCAATAATTGCGGAAATCTGCTGGTGGAGTAAGCTTGTGTGGCAAGACAAGGATGATCTTGATGATAAAGAATTTTCAGGAGATGCAGAAGGGCCAACAGTGGAGTCACACATTGACATTATGTGTGGTTCAGAAACTGATGATAGCGATGAATGCGATGCCACTAGTCCCGAACAACCACCATCGAAAAAGTCTAGGCAATATAATAAAAGCAGAACGCGTTAATCGATTTCTATGCCTCCACAAATTTATTTTTACCGGCAAAACTGTTGATTATAATAAAAAACGTTATATGAACGGATTAAAGAAATTGTAATTCTAAATTTTTTTGAGTTTGTTTTAGCAAAATCGGAGAAGTGGTTCTCGAGTTATGTTAAACTACATTTTTACCAAAAAAAAAACTGACACGAACGCCAAACCCTTTGAAGGTATTACTATACTGACCTAGTACCATCACCCTGACTTGGAATTTCTCACCCCCCGACAATAATCCCAAAAATGTTCCACAGTGTAATGAATACATAAATGGTATATCTAAATGATCCGAAGTACATACATGAAATAGAAATGCAAATTTTGTGGGTTTTTAACTCCCATTTTGTTTAAAGAATATTTATAAACTTGTTTTATTGCAACATGTAATCCAAATTACAATAAAATCGCTTGAGTTAAACGCATTGGATTTTTTTTTAATTCTGAGCTTTTTGGACGGCGGGGCTACGTTCTTGGCTATAATTTTCAGGTTTTTCAGATTTTTTTTAGCTAGTTCCTAATCTAGAGATACTTCCTTATCTTATTTCAGCTAACTAGCGCAAATTTTAATTATATTTTCTAATGGGCGTGATACCGCCCACTTTTTCATTCTCAAGATTTTCTTTGGCCAGTAGTTATCTTTCTTGTCCAGTTTCATTGGAAACGCATAGTATTAAATTTGTAAATATGTAGTATATTCAAATGTATATGAAATAGTAGGCTTAAAATATATGGGCGTGTTAACGACCACTCTTTTCAACGTAAATTTATAGCCTTGCATTATTACAACATGTATGACAAATTTCAATAAAATCGCTTTAGTTAAAGTCCTTAGATTTGTATTTTAAATTCTGAGCCTTATTTTTGAGTTTTCAGATGTTTCTAGTAATATTCTAATCTATAACTACTCGTTTATCAAATTTCAGCTCAATAGCGCAATTTTTAATTTTTTATTATTATGGGCGTGTTTCCGTCCACTTTTTTTAAGCAAAAATTTTATTTTTTCTTTACTTTTACAGTAATGTACGATATCATTAATAATCATGCTAAAAAGTAAAGGTTTGAGTATAGATCCCTGTGGAACTCCAAATAGTTTTTATGTTGAAAATCACGACTTAGAACTAATCCGTTGGTAACAATTCGTAAGATATGATTTAACAAGTTTGGCAGAGCAATTCCTAAAACCAAAATACTTTTCAAGCTTAGGTAATAGTACATCATAGTTGACAGTATCAAAATCTTTCGAAAAATCAATTAGATTCTCAGATAAAAGTTTTTGACACTGTAAATGATTTGTAATTTGGTTCGTCCTCGTCCAGGCTTGGAATTTTTGTTGCAGCAATTTTTTTAAAATTCTGTTTTGAAATTGCATAAGTGTCCACATTAGGAAATTCTAATTTTACAATTATGCATTAAAAAATGTTTATTACACCACAAATTTTCCTGAAAATTTTACAATTAAATTTGTTTTATGCTATATTTTTTATTTTTTACACAACTGAAGAAAAAATAAATAAATAAAAAACGTCGAATACAACTAACAAATAAACAAGTACGAATTTCAAATCAAAAGAGAATTGCCGAGCACATAAAACTGTGTACACCTCCCCAATCTTCTCACCCCTCTCACATATAAACTCAAGAATTGCTGCAACAAAAATTGCAAATCTGGACAAGGACTTAGAAGCTAATCTTTCAAAAGCTTTCGAAAGAGTTGACAAGATACTAATAGGTCGATATCCTTCAGTTATCATTATTAAAAGTTAAAGTTGTTATGATATGGTTAAAAATATGAGTAAAAGACGGGAGTATAAAAGGATACTATTTTTCTGGTAGGTATTATCTAGTATAACAACAATCTGTATATGAAATTTTCCAAACACCTCCAAAATCTTGAGTTACCGGTAAAAAACCGTTAGGCACTTATCGACATCTAACTAAGTTAAGTATCACCGATTTTGAATTTATAAACGGACTTATAAAGAAGAGACTAAGAGACTAAGACCTTTCAAATCATATATATATTGTTTCAGTAATACCTGATTTACATTAAGAATTTTTTCATGAAATTTCATGAATTTTGTTGCCAAGTTAGCACATTATCTAGAAATTATATAACACCCTTACGGTTACAAATTTATAAAATGCATAGCTATTGTAGTTATAGGTATTGTACCAAACACGAACTTGGTCAAAATTTGTATCTCACTACTTTTGATGGCCGAAATTTTGGAAAGGAACTTGGCCTTTTTTCACATTTATGTTTTTGTGAGGATCTGACTACTTTTTGGAAGGTTTTCTTAATAGAGCTTTTTAAACTTTAAGTTTCTAGTATGTTATAATTCTATTCATAATATCTGCGCCAGTTCAAAAGGCAGAGTTACATAAAATATTGGGTTATAGGGTAATATGTACACCATTGTGTCATAATAAGGACCGAGTAATTTGATTAATTTTTTAAGAGTTATCTGAGTAGAAATATGTAAAATATAGTGTAAATTTTAGTGTAGTAAAGTCTGCTCAGACGAAGTTCTTTAAAAAAGGCAAAATTAAATGCTAGCATGAGTGAAATGTGCATGCAAGGTTTCAATACAGTAGCTTGTGTTTGCAATTTATCTAGTTGGTAACTTACATAAATAAGCCTATTTTTTTTTTTTTTTTGCAAAATTTCAGTTCTCTTTCGTACAATATTTCAATACAAATTTGATAAACGTGGCCCTACTTCCCTAATTTAACAATCGGTGCTTTCAGATTTTTCCTGTTCGTAAATCCTTTAAGTTAAATTCTTAATTTTGAGTTTAAAGTGCGTGTCCATGCCCCCAATTGAAACTTCCAGGATTTAAAATCTTTCTTTGTGATCTCTAATTTAGATTTATTTGTGTATTGAATTTAAGCTCTCTAGTGCAAATTCTAGCTTGAAATGTTATGGCCGTTACCCACAGTATTCGTCACTTTTTTAAACTTAATATTTTGTTATGATCAGCGCTCAATTATCATCGTACCCTTTTGAAGATGATAGCTTTTAGTTAAAGCTTCAGTTAAAACCTTCAGTAAAAAATTATCGTGGTTAAAATATTTGGGTTTTTAGGTTTTTCTATTTGGTTTCTCATCTTGACCTACTTGCGTATCAAACTTCAGCTCTCTAGCGAAAATTTAATTATTTAATTCTTATGAGCGTATTCTCGCCCACTTTTTTTAAATAAATTTTTTGCCAGTGCCAATCGTAAGTGTCAAGTTTCATTAGAAACGGATATTAATATTTAAATGAATAGTATATTTAAATCTGCTAATCTGAAATACATGAAATAGGAGGTTTAAATTGTATGGGCGTGTTAACTTAAACTTTTTTCAACGAAATCTTATAACTTTGCATTATTCCAACATTTGTGCCAAATTTCAATAAAATCGCTTGAGATAAACATTTTAAATTTGCTCTTTTAATTGTGTGCTTTATTGGAATAGCTCCGCCCCCCTGGTTAAAATCTCCGGGTTATCAGATTTTTCTAGTTAGTTACTAATCTAGACCTACTTGTTTATTGAATTTCAGGTAACTAGCGTATATTTTAAGTATTTTGTTCTTATGGACGTGATAACGCCCACTTTTTCAATCTCAATACCTGCTGTAGCCATTAGTTATCTTTCCTGTCGAGTTTCGTTGAAAACGGATAGTAATAAATATGTAGTATATTCAAATATGCTGACCCGAAGCACATGAAATAGGAGGCTTAAATTGTATGGGCGTTCTAACGCCCACTTTTTCAGCGAAAATGTATAGCCTTGTACTATTGCAACATGTATGCCAAATTTCAATAAAATCGCTTGTGTTTAAAGCCTTAGATTTGTTTTTTAAATTCTGAGACTTATGGGCGCAGCCCCGCCCACCTAAGTAAAATTTTTGGGTTTTCAGATTTTTCTAGTAATTTTCTAATCTATAACTACTCGTTTATCAAATTTCAGCTCTCTAGCGCAAATTTTAATTTTTAATCTTATGGGCGTGTTCTTGCCTACTTTTTTAACCCCAAATTTTTATTTGGCTAACAGTTATCTTTTCTCTTCAGTTTCGTTGGAAACGGATAATAGTAAATACATAAATAGTACATTTAAATGTGCTGACCCGAAACACATGAAATAGGACGCTTAAATTGTATGGGCGGGTAAATGCCCACTTTTTTCAATAAAAATTTAGAGCCTGGTATTATTGCAACATGTGTGCCAAATTTTAATAAAATCGCTCGAGTTAAACGCCTTAGAAATGTTTTTTTAATTCTTAACATTATGGGCGTAGCCCCGCACTCTTGGTTAAAATTTTCGGGTTTTCAGATTTCTTTAGGTGAGTACTCACTTAGTTCTACTTGTCTACCAAATTTCAGCTCACTAGCGCAAATTTAAATTTTTATGGGCGTAACCCCGCCCCCTGGTTAAAATGTTCAGGTTTTCAGATTTTTCTAGTTCATTGCTCACCTAGATCTACTCGTATAACAGCTTTCTAGCTATAGCGGAAGTGCTTCATCAATTTGTTGAGTGTGTCAGTGGTCAATGGTCAGTGGTCAGTGAGTATGTCTTAAAATATGCACTATTTGCACCTCCATATATCCGGAACCTTGTTACGCGCTGCCTAAATCACAAAACAAATGCATTTAGAAAATTTTAATGATCTCTGCAGAAATAGAGTTAAAAGGCATGCATGGTATCACTTTCCCCGGCTAGCTATGATAAGTTACGGTAATGTGGTTCTTAACCCGAGTTCTAACGAGTAATCATATAAATTCTACTTCCATGCCAAACTATAATACCGCAAGTAGAATATAATTAAAAGTTCAAAATAAATCAAATGTTTGGCAAGGTTTTATGCCATCTGGGTATATTGTTTCCCTCCCTGTTCACTACAAAAAAAAATAACGCCAATGACAACCAAATACCCTTCTATATAGCCTAATTGTCCCTCTAATTACCTGCTTATGAGTTCCCTACATTAATATGCCCTAAGCCTGTTATTCCCAAAGAAAATTAAAAAGTCTTTAAAGTTTCATGTTCAAAAAATATCCAAAATATTATAAATGTTTATTGAAAAGTTAAATGTGCTTAAAACGAAAATAATAAATATTATTAGAATATAATTTTTTTCTTTTTAATTTTTATATATTATTATGCTTGCAATGCTATATGTATGTACATATTTTTATAAGTATGCAATTATTTAAACGAAAAGAAAATAAAGAAAAAAAACCCGATTTCTTCTATATGTAAGGTAAATCGTTTCAACAATTTAAGTAAGCATGAAATACTAAACAAACGCAAAAAAAAATGTAATGAAATTATAAAAAAAAAATTATTTAAGTTGATGATAATAGATACGAGTGGAATCGGAACAAATTTAGTAAAAAAAATTAAATATAAGAAGAGAGTAATAGCTAATTATTGATTGTTTATTACTTACAGATTTTTATTTATTGTTGTTGTTATTGTTTAAAAAGAAGTCATCATGTTCCTCGTTGGGCCCAGCTCAGGAATGGATGAAACTGATGTAATTTTTGTTCTGCTTTGAAACATTTTAAATATGATTAATAATTCACCTGTTACTCTCAACTAAAGATGTAAAAATAACATACATATGTACATATTCTAGAAAAGAAATCTTGATAAGATTAAGTTAGGGTTAGCAGCACTATATAAAATTTTTACTCCTTTTGGTATGAGTTAGGAATGGGGTAATGTAAAAAAATATGTTTCACAAATAAATTAAAATTTAGTATTAATTTCATATTTTTGTAAGTTATGTATATATTTATATACAATGAAAGTGTTTATTCTTTGATTTTAAATATTTTAAGTTTAAAATTCAATTATCATTTTATAATTAGAGCAAGCTTTTTTTTATAATAAATTCACATAATATTTTGAAGTTATTTTCAAGTCCATTACTGACTAATGCAAGAGAAAAATAAATTTAATTTTTTTACTTATTCTGATTATATTATTCCTGTCTTATTAATTTTTACCTCATTTGCAACAACCTTTCATTGTAAAACTTTCAAACCTTGCATATGAGGTTACACGAATTTATTCTAATTATGGTTTAAATTTTATAATTTTACGTTTGCGGTGAACAAAGTTATGAGGGGGGTAAAAACAGCTCGAATGGCTTCCTGTAAATGTACACAGTACGTGCATTGGCCGGAACTTGGCCCGACGCACTGCCGTGCGCCTAGATGAAGCCAATATCCTTGATGTTGAAAGCTCTAAGTTGTAGTAGTTTCTCAAACCATTTCTTTTTTTCCATACCCTTAACATAGATTGAAGAATGTTTTAAATTAGATTTTAAAAATTTGCAACACTCTTAATTGATATTGATCCATCATTTCAATTCAGATGATGAAAGTTTTTTTTTAGCCAATTCGCTTCTTTTCGTTTTGATGTTGATAATTTTTTGAACTTAAACGGTGGTTTAATGATAAATATTATGTTCTCCTTATTGTTAAAAACAATTGTTATTTCTTTTTTGGGCCAGAAGCGATACTGAAAAAGGTAACATATTTGTGGAGCATTTAAAATCCGTATTTACCCCAAACACATATACTGTTGTAGTTGATTTGCCGAGTGTAGTTGCTCTACCCCCTCGACCCAGTTTTGTATTTGATATATATTTGTGATAAGCCATTGAGCAGTAATATACACACTTCTACATTTGCCGATGATACAGCCTGCCTTACTATGTTCGAAAACCCTCACGAGGCATCCCAATATCTTCAGAAACATGTTACCTAGCTTGAACTATGGTTAAAATTATGGAGAATAAATGTAAACGAACAGAAGTATGTTCAGGTAACACTTACCCTACGAAAAGATAATTGCTTCCCCATTAGAGTCAATAATCAAATAGTTCCTCAACATTCACATGTGAAATACCTTGGTATACACCTTGATCGAAGGCTTATATGGAAACACCATATTGACTCTAAGCTAACAAAAATTAAACTAAAGTTAAGTCTGGTACACTGGCTGATTGGTAGAAATTCAACTCTCAGTCTAGATTGCAAACTTTTGATATACAAGTCGCTTTTGAAACCCATATGGTGCTACGGAATTCAACTATGGGGCACTGCTTCAGGTTCCAATGTCGAGAGAATCCAACGAAGGCAAAACAAAATTTTACGGTTAATAACATCGGCTCCATGGTATATTAAAAATTCAAATATACATCATGATTTAAATATGCCACTAGTGACTGAAGAAATGGAAAAATACGCAGAAAAATATTTAACAAAACTCGAGTCACATCCTAATTCGCTCGCTCGTAATATTTTAAACTTTACTGGACACATCTGCCTAAAAAGATACAGATACGACTACTTGAAAATATTTTATTGTTTTCTTTTCTTCTTGATTATCAATACTTACTTGTGTATTATTTATAACTATCACTAAGTTTATGCCCGACACTGTTCGGGCCTAATTATAATATTTTAGATTTGAATACTTGTTGTTAGTTCATAATTGAAGATATAATAAATAAACACATGTATTTAAAAAAAATTATTTTGTCGAGTTGGGAGAGAAAAATGACAGTTCATTTTCATTAAAATTTTTGCCAGTAAAATGAAACCATATGTTTTTAAATATAAGCAAACAAAATCAAAGGGAAACAAAAGTTTTTTGATTTTGATGAAATTTTCAACATAACAAAAAACAAATGTAATAAATTGTAAACAATATGATATTTATTTAATTTGGATGCCAGCAAAATATTATAGCGTGTTATGTATTCCACGGGAAATTAAAACGTGTGGAATTTTCATAGAATTTTTGGAAATACGTATTTATAAAAATAATGCCTTGGCACTTTCAAACTACACATGTAATTACACGGGGAATGCAGAACATAGACGATTGATTTTAAACGTAAATAAAGGTAATAGATTATTATAGTTTAATTTTCATTTATACATATCGTCAGACGGTTACTGGTTCCCGCATGTAACATTTAAAAAATTAGTTATTGATCGATTATATATAACTAATGTGAACTTTGCTAAAATTTGGTTTCAGTTTTTCGATATCTTGAATATATTAGAATACATAAAGTTCTTTTCCCCTTTTATATTTGTCTTAATAAATCTACTCATTGAACTTACTTGAAAGGAAGTGAACAATATTATTGTCGTGATTGGTAACACATCTTTGTCTTTTTCTGTACATCTTAATAACTCTTCGCGTTGAGTGTGAAAAGCTTAAAAGCTTTCTCGGCCTGACCCGCGATGTCGACAACAAAGTTTCTACCGCTTACTTACATACTTATATTGAAAACAAAATAAGAAAGTTTTGTTTTTTTTTTCAAATAAACATATATTTGTCTATTACTTTTATTTTTAAATAAAAAATTCTATCGTTTATTTTTATAAAACAATACACACATTTTTTATATACGGCTGGCCAGTACCCAGCAAAAATTACTGCTTTCCAGAAGCGTTTTTGTAAGGGAGACAATGTTACAGAATCACTTGCTGTTGAGCATGAATAAGGCATTTTTTGTTCGAGATGAGCCAGCTAGAAGCAATACATTTAGCTTCCAAAAACCATGAATTTGTTTGCCTTGCTTAGGTACGCCACAGAAATAATAATATATATTTTATTTGAGAGCCCGCCATACGTTAGTGCTTTTCAGAAGCATTTTTCGAAGCTTTTGCTATCAAGTAAGCAATACATTACTTTCCTCAGTTGTTAGTGATTCCAAATCAGATTTTTTGCTGGGTAATTATCTGACGATATGTACATATACATACGTATATTTATACAAGTTAAGAACTTATATGATAAAAGTTCTAAAAAAAAAATATTTTTTAGGTTTTCTTTTATTTGGTCAACGACCAACTTTATTGAAATTTATTTTCCAACTCTCTTAAAATTACAATTTCTTTAATTTATAAACTTACTTACTTGGCCTAAATCTAAATAAGTGTCGTAATATTAACTTTAAAAATTATTGTTTTGCTGCTGATGCTGATGCAGCTAGAAACATTTAAATAAGTTCATAAAACTTTATTTTCGCTAACTTGTGCAAAAAGAATTAAAAGCAAAAGATTCTTTGACTTGTTTCTTATTAATTAATGTTATTGTTAACTCTTCCCCTCTTAAATATGTTTGTCCTAAAAACATGAGATATTGACAATCTTGGAGGTTTGGGAGGATTTGTAATTAGAATAAAAGGTTCATTTATAATGTTATTATTTGAATTAGTTTCTGATGTGATATCTTTATTTGTAGTAATTTTGCTATTTGAATTGTTGCTGAATATAATTTTTTCTTTTGTTTTACAAATGAATCTGAATGAAGCTAAAGTTAATATGGAAATAATTAGAATAAAACCAATCAATGACTTGTTAACGATTGCTTCGGTTTCTAAGCGTTCGATTTTGACTATATTGCTTAAATGAAGTCGGTTAAGTTTTTCAAGAGAAAGCATTTTAATGTATTGTTTTTCTAGAGGAGTTTGTTGCACTATTTGTGGTGAAATTGATATTATTGAAGCTTCCAAATTTCGAAAATTTTCATTATTAATATTTACGGATTCATTATGGAAATTAATTAAATATGTTCCATTCATTGATTGATTATTTACTATTTCATGGAAATCATTTAATAGAATTACACCTGGCTTTATTTCTTCTACCGCTGGTGTATGGAAAACGTCAGAAATGTCACAATGCGGACGAGATCCATTTAGAAGAGGTGGGATACAGGTTGAGTTAACAATGTTGGTTACTTCATCTCTTTTACAAACTGTAATAGTATTTATAATAGTACAATTTCTCTTAATGGCTAAAATATTCTCTTTATTTTTTAAAATTTCTTTAAAGTTTACATTTATAATCTTGTTACCTTTTTTTACGGGCTTAATTAATATTTTAGTATAAGTTTCTTGAGAAGTAAGTGGAATTTTTATAACATACAATAAAGTAGAATTTTTGTATAAAACTTTTACATCAGCATATTCTAATGCTTCTTCAATAGATATAAATGGAAATTTTTCTTTATGTAAAGTTTCAATGACAATATTTATTTCTTTTTTGTTTAGTACTATAGAATTTATTACATTATTTTTTGCCCATTGAATGGCGTATTTAATATTTTGCAATTCTTCTTTAACTAATCTTAGTCTAGTTTGCATACTTATTATAGCAGTGTTGCCAATTGAATCTTGATTTCTTATCATTTTACTTATTGTATTTGTTTGTATTGTTAGTTTATTTATTCTCTCAGCAAAATTTTCATTTATGATCAATTGTTTATTATTATTTGTGTTTAGTTCGTTTAGGTCTTTTTTTAGTAGTTCAAAGTCATCGTGGTCAGGAGAACCAGCGATATACTTCCACGCAGTACCGATTAAGTTTATTGATCATTTCTTCCTTGTTTCGTCTTTAAACTGTAATGATTCCAGCATTTCTATGGCTTGTGTCAATTCGTGATTTAAGGATGGGATAAACATATTTTGAGAATGATCATTGTAGTTAATGAATTTCCTTATTTCATCAAAGAAGGTTTGATATTCGTTTAGATTTATAATATGTATGATTTTGAATGTCCCATCTTGGATCTTTGCCACTCCATCAGTTAATGTTATTATATGGGAAAGTGTGTAGTTTACAATTTGGAGATCCGCATTGGATAGGGATAGGATAGTTATGGAATGAAGGAGAAGGAAGCTGAAAATAGATTATTTTATTGACTTTTAATGTTGCTCTTATGAATGGTTTTATTAGATTCAGTTACTATAAATGTTCCTTTATCTATCTTAACAATTTCTTGCCTATATCTGGGTGTTAATTTAGTTCCTAGTCTTGTGTTTATTTTTGCAAATATTATTTCGCCTGGCTCGTAAGTTTTTATTTCTTGTCTGTGTTTATTATGGTAATGCATGTCTGTTTCCTGTTTTTGTTTTGATTTTTCTATGTTCGCTAATCTATCCTTTTCTAATTGGGATGGGTCTGTGCTAACTCTTCTACCAAAAAATAATTCAATTGGTTTTTTCCCTGTTGTACTATGTATTGAACAATTATATTTGTATACTGAAATTTCAAGTAATTCTTTAAATGTGTTATGAATGTTTTCTACCTTTGTGCATCGCATGATTTCAGAGAGTGTAGAATGGAATCTTTCTACTTGTCCGTTAACGCTGCTTGAATAGGGTGGGACAGTAAATATTTCAATATTCAGTTGATTTTTTATCATAAAAACTATTGTTGAGGAATTAAAAGACTTTTCGTTATCCATAACGATTATCTTTGGTACTCCAAATGCAAATATTAGTTCTCGAAGTGGTTGTCGTATGTCTTCTGTGGCTTTGGATTTAATTTCTTTTACTTGAGCATATTTAGAAAATTTATCAATCGCTGTTAATACTAATTTGCCTTCAGTTTTATATATGTCTATGTGAACAATTTCGCCTGGATATTTTGGAATAGGCGTTTCCTTTAATAAGGGTTTCATAGGATGCCTATCATACTTATTCTCTTTACATACTGTGCATAGTTTTATTATCTTCTTTATTTTATTTGACATACCTGGGAAATAGTACTTTTCTAATATTTGTTGTTTATTCTCTTTACAATTTCGGTGTGCTCTGTTGTGAGTATCTATAATTATTTTGTTTTGTTCTTCTTCATTTCGTACGTCTTCTATCTGATGTCTAGTAAATCGAATGCGATATTTATTAAAATGCTGTGAATAAATTTCCTGGATTTTTCCCATGTTTTGCTCCGAGGTTTTTATTGCATTAAGAATTGAAGGGTAGAGGTATTTTTTTAAAATGTTAACAAGTTTGTTTTGAGTGAATTCAGGTTCGAATATATGGTGTCGATGATAATGGGGAAATATTATTTAAAATTTGTACTGTGCTATGGGATGTGTATAGAGAATAATTTGATTTTTAAAGCAGTTTATTGGTGTGTCTACGTTTATTATGAGATTTTGTCCGGAACTATCATCACTATGTGTTGCAATTGATAGAGAATTTACCTGTTCTACAGTGGGAATCCTTGAAAGGGCATCTGCCACTACGTTTGCTTTTCCAGGTTTGTAGAAAAGTTAATAGTTAAATTCCTCTAACATAGCCTTCCAGCGTTTCATTTTACTATTATTATTTTTATTGCTTAATGCGTTAGTCAGCGGCTAGTGATCAGTAAATATTTTCACTTTTGCAGATCCGTATAAATAGTTTCGAAGTGTGTTTAGACCCCAAATTATTGCGAGCATTTCATTTTCATTCGTCGCATAATGCTCTTCTGTTTTATTCAATGTTCGAGATATAAAAGCTATTGGTTTATTATTTTGTGACAGAACTGCGCCTAAGGCGAAGTCTGATGCATCTGTTGTAAGTTCCAGTTCCTTATTATAGTCCGGATAAGCTAGTACGATGTCTTGAGAGACTAGAGTGTTTTTCAGTTTTTCGAATGCTTCGACAGCAACGTCATCTAGTTCAATATGTTTTAAAGCTGATTTATTTTTTGAAAGACGACCTTCTTCCCCTCTTAAAATTTGTGTTAGGGATTTTGCGATCTTTGCGTAATCTCTCACAAATCTACGATAGTATCCCGATAATCCGAGGAAGGATCGTAACTCTTTAATGGTTTTAGGTAATGGAAAATCAAGAATAGCTTTAATTTTTTTCTTATTAGTTTTTATACCGTCTGCTGAGATAATGAATCCAAAACATTCTACTTCAGTTTTCAAGAAGTTGCATTTATCGAGTTGTACCTTTAAATTTGCAGCTTGTAAGGTTGTAAATATGTCTCGAATGTGATCATAATGTTCTTTATCAGATTTGCTGAATATAACAATGTCGTCGATGTAAACATAACATATTTTTCCAATATAATCATGTAAAACATCGTCTAAGGCTCGTTGGAAAATTGCTGGGGCGTTTTTTAAACCAAACGGAAGGCGTGTAAATTCATACTTGCCGTTTGCTACTGAAAATGCTGTTTTTTCGAAATCTGACTTTTTTAAGGGAATTTGGTGGAATCCACTCTTCAAATCTAAAACTGTAAAGTATTTGCTGTCTCTTAATTGTGAAAGAACGTCATTTATTTCGGGTATTGGATACCTATCGGGAATTGTTAATGAATTTAATTTTCTATAGTCTATTACAAGTCTATATTGTTTGTTGCCTAATGAATCTGGTTTTTTTCCTACAACCCAAACTGGCGAGTTGTATGGTGAACGTGAAGGTTTGATGATGCCATCATCCAGTAGGTTTTTTATTTGTTTTTCGACTTCTGATTTTAATGCCATTGGATAAGGATATTGTTTGGAATATACTGGAGTGTCTGTAGATGTACGGATTTCACCAACTACTCTTGTTGTATATGTTAACTTTTGATTAGGTTCGATGAACAGTTCAGGATATTCACTAATTATCTTCTTCATATTTTCTTTTTGTTGTAAAGACATATGATCATCTCGAATCGCTATTGTGTTTACAGTTTGTGAAAAGTGTTGCTTAAGTTTTATTTTTATTCTATTTTCTATCTGCATAAAATTGTCACGAGTGTATATAATTGTATTTAACTCTTTTAAAGAGTCGTTTCCAAGGATGCCATCGAATGATTTTAGTGTTGGGAGAATGTAGAATTTCAATTCTTTTTCTAGATTAAAGAGTCTCACAAACGTATGCTCCTTTATTTTAATATTGCCTGCTATTGATTTGGCAAAAAATATTTCTTTATTTGGCTTGGTTTGTTTTGCGATGTGTGGTTGTATGTAATTTTTACTCGAACCGGTATCAACGAGAAATTTAAGTATTTTACCGCTCTCTGCTCTACATTCGAAGTATGGGAGCGAAGAGCTTGTCATTCTAAAAAATGAATATCATTTAGGTCTTGAATTTCGTCTTGATTGTAAGGTCCATTACTGAATTGGTCGGTATCGAAAGAGTTATCTATGACGTTATTATAGGTTTCTAAATCATTGTCAATGTGAAAGTTCCTTTGTATTTTAGGTTGATAATTAGAGTTTGAAATTGTCGGTGGCGGTCTTTTGTTAAAGTTTTGTTGTTGTGGTCTGTTCGCATAATTAATCCTTTTTGAGTGTATGCTACTATCTATGTCCATAGGTTCTGGTAAAGGTTGAGGTTTTGGAGGAAGGGGTCTTGTAGGGATGGATTGGTTAATTTTATCTGGGTAAGTTTGGGATTGTGTTAGATAATTGTTAGTTTTTGGTAATATGTGAGGTTTTTGTTGTGTATGTGGTATGTGTGCTAGTTGTGGATAAAAGTTATTTTGATTAGAACGAGGTGATGAAATTACAAATTGTGGTTGATGGTTACGAGAGTAGTTACGAGGCGGAAGTGGTGGAGTAGACTTCTTATAATGAAAGTTTTGAGCATAATTTGCTCGGAAATTTTGATTTTCGAGTTTAAGACAGAGGTGGAGAGCTTGTGGTAGATCCACAGGTTCTCTCATACCAAGAAGTTTTGGTAGGTCACCATTTAAGCCTCTAATAAATCTATCGAGAGCTTTATTGCGATAAGATTCTGTTAACAAGGTAAGAGCTTCTCTAGACGCTTCTAAGCTTCCTAATTTGTTAAGAATTATAGACAGGTGTTTATAGACCACTTGGTAAAAGTCTTGAATAGATAATTTTCCTTGAATCAATGAGGTCATTTGATATTCTAGGGTTGCTAAATCCCTCTTATCAGAATAATGAAGAGCAAGACACTTTATTATAGAGTTCCAATCTAAAGGTGTGTTATAGGATTCGAGGGCAGTGTCGGCATTACCCACGATCTTGTTTCTTATTACACTCAAGATACCAAAGTATCTAGGTGTCCCTTTATAAGGTTCGTAAATCTGTAAAATCCGTTCAACGCTCTTGCGCCATGAATTAAATTCTGTTTGGTTCCCGTTAAATTCACGAAGGCTTTTGACAATATCTGGTATTTTATCAAAGTCTGTAATGTTACCTCGGTACTGTTCGTCAATTACTTGGTCGGAAACAATACTAGGACTTGGATTTATTATTGACTGAATTAAATTGGGTAATTGTTGTTGTAACAACTGAGAAGTAGTTTCAGTAATGATATTAGTTAAGTCGTTCATGTTTATTGCCCTGGATGCTTGTTCTGTATTCGGTGTATTTAAAACTGCAGGACGAATGAGATTTTCTGGGTTTGACATTTTAACGAATATTAGATAAGAAGATTCAAGATATATTGGGAATACGGCTTTAGTTTTTAGTATTAACTTGGTTTTATTGTTATAAAATGTTTAATTACTATAGAACTGGAGGGTCCCGTGGGATTCGCAGCTCTGTTTTATTGAATTAATATACTATTTGTGTTTTTTTATGTATTTTCTTAAGATAATTTTATAGTACAAAGATTTGTATTCACTAATTTTGCGTAGTTTGTTATCCTTAAGATAATTTTTACTTTACAAAAGCTTTGTATTGCATAATTTTGTGTTGGTAAAATTAATTTAAATATTCTTTTCATTTATACTGAGAAACTTGCATAAGATTTATTTTAAATAAATGTTGACTTACAATGTTTTGATATTCATGCTGATCCGGATAGTTTTCGGGCACGTGGTGCCGTCCTTTTTGCTTGCTGTTTAGCGGCTACTCGGGGGCCTCTCACTATCACGATTTTGCAGTAATTTTCTTGTTGTTTCAACTTCTTTTTCCTTTTTTAATAGGGTTCTACTATGTAGAATTCTTCCTTCTGATCCGAGACTGGAATTTCTGTTGCACTACTTTAGGGCTATTGCAGGACACTCACAGATATCGGAATATTTGGAACTGCTGGGAACACTTTCACACTTTTCTGCTGCACTACTTTAGGGCTTTTGCAGAAGGACAATCACAGCTATCGGATTGTTTTTTAATTTAATCGGAACTGGCGAGGACACTTTTTACACCTTTCTGCTGCACTACTTTAGGGCCTTTGCAGAAGGACACTCACACGAACCGTTTATTTAACTTTGCTCGGGCGCCAGTTAAGAACTTATATGATAAAAGTTCTAAAAAAAAATATTTTTTAGGTTTTCTTTTATTTGGTCAACGACCAACTTTATTGAAATTTATTTTCCAACTCTCTTAAAATTACAATTTCTTTAATTTATAAACTTACTTACTTGGCCTAAATCTAAATAAGTGTCGTAATATTAACTTTAAAAATTATTGTTTTGCTGCTGATGCTGATGCAGCTAGAAACATTTAAATAAGTTCATAAAACTTTATTTTCGCTAACTTGTGCAAAAAGAATTAAAAGCAAAAGGTTCTTTGACTTGTTTCTTATTAATTAATATTATTGTTAACTATTGCATTTTTTGTTAACTTGTGCAAAAAGAATTAAAAGCAAAAGATTCTTTGACTTGTTTCTTATTAATTAATGTTATTGTTAACTTACATATTTATGTATGTATGTATATATATTTTTTGCATATACATATCTATATATTTTTACCGCCAAAATTGTCAATCAGCTGTTGCGTATATTTTACTGGATTTTACAGCTTTTCCGTTCGCGTACTTTTATATGCAAACTTTTTTATTGAGAGTAATTTCTTTAAATTACTCAGTATTTAATCAGTTACTGGATTTTACTGGAAAAGTACTCAAACGCACATATTAATTGAGATAGACTGTTACATTTTATAGACTTGCATACACATCTGTCACAACCATCACATTTTACATAAAACTGAACCGATTTGGCGGTGAGAATAAAAGAAATCAACAAAAAAAATTCTACATAGAAATAACTGCCACTCTAATAAACATATATACAAACATATACATACATATATATTTCTTAAACAAATAAACAAAATATAAGCTTATCAGCGACAAACAAACTCGACCCCCACACACAAGCATTAGCGGTGTTGGCATATATAAGAACATTTTATACATAAATAAAATAATTAAACAAATTGTTTATTAATTTATTTAATTATTTTATTTATTAACACACGGTTAATATGAGGATCGCGTAGTTGTCATCACATCTAATTTGTCTAATGGTATTACGATAACAAAATAACAGTCTGTCAACACTCACAATTTCCCCTTCGACACTAGGAAAAATCATTTTCATGATTTTCCCGTCGGCATTACGAAAAGCATTTTCCCGTCGGCATTAGGAAAAAAATAATCATATTTTGACGTCCGCATTCGAAAAAAAAAATAAACATGTTTTGCCGTCGGCATAAAAAAAAATTAATTTTCTCGTTTCCCCGTCGGCATTAGGAAATATCATTTTAATGATTTTCCCGCCGCCATATACACTCATAAAACACTTCAAAAAATTACCGGTTATCGCAAAACTAATGTAATCAAAAGAAGTCACCCGTTCACACAAAAATAATGTAAGCAAAAAACTGATAATTCTAACAAAAAAACATCAAAGCGCCGCACATTGAGTTGAATCAAGTCCAAAGTCGCTATTAATTAAGATTTTCAAGTTATTATTTTCGAATAAAGTTTCATGTCGAGTAAAAATAGATAAAACTCCGCATCAGTAATGATCAATATCAATGTTAAGTGTTTGTAAATACCAGACTCGTTTGCCTGGCTTAACTAATTTGTAAATGGTTGGGGTTTATCCAAGTAGTATACAAGGATTGAAAAAGGTTAGTGGTTTTTATCCAAGTGGTACACAAGGATAAATAAATTGCTGGTACACCAGGATAAATCAAGTTATGAATTAATCAATTAGTTATTCAGGTAGTACACTAGGATAATCTAATTGACTTAATGAAGTGTAGTAGGTGACGATTTAAATTGCAATCACAAACTTTATTGAATAACTATAGTATTTATACAAAATGTCACAAATAACTTAAAATTAATACAATAACAAAAAATAGAAAAAATAAGAATAAAAACATAATTTAAAACGGCCAGAAATTGTTTAGTATTTTCTGGCCAAATTCATTCCCATCGTAAGCTTAGCAAAACAGATATTCAATTTCACTAATATCTGACTGGTAATTTGAAGCACACGTGGAAAAGAATTTTTTTATTTATTTCATCAATTATGCTGACATGGTGGTTCTCATACCTGGCTTGACAAATGTGTGAGAAATAAATTAATTTTATTTTAATTAATTTGTGGGAAAGAATTTAAGTTCACTTGAGACTTGTCAAAAATATGAAGAAAAAAGTTAAACAAAGCAAAGTAAGCGTTTTACTTAAAGTTTAATTTGAGTAGATTTCTTTTATGTTGATACCAAATAAAAAGAATTAACATATTGCGGCCCCAGGGGGATCGTTAGTATCAAAAGGCAATTTAACTGGACAGTTTCCGGCAATTTATGCTGAAGTAAATTAAGCGCCAGGGTCCAACGAAATGTTCCAGTTTGACTTCGGAGATGGCTGTGGAGCCTTGGGACGCATATTGAGTCTTCTTTTTAATAATAGTTTGATTAACAGGATGGTTAGCAAATTCGAAATCAGAGCTATTCCTACATAGCTGACTGCCAAGCTTTGCACGCCGTGATTCACGATTGGGGTGGGTATATTCAGCATCTGTTCTCTTACCTTCGCAGAGCTTGTATGGGATACAAAGTCGAGGTCATTGTTTGGTGCCCATATGCAGTTATCAATTCATTTTTCATTGAACATCCTGCTGGTAAGGTAAGTAATCCAGTTCCTTGTAAAACCTGAGAACCACTGATGCCGTTGCACACCATGCTTAATTTGAGTGGATGCTGAGTTGCGAGTAGCCATTGATTCTTTTTATAAAGTTGGTACCACACATTACTATTGGCTAGTACTTCGGTATTGCAACTTAGGTCTGCCTCGTTGTTAAATAAATGTATCTCACAACGACACATTGGTGAATTTTAGATATTTGGGCATAAAAAAGTATCGTGTTCAAGGATGTGACACTCACGGAGTTTGCTATCATCAACTGGGAAATATTCGTCTTGGTGAGAATTGAGAGCCATCATTTTGGTTTTTGGAATGATCGAAACTAACGAGTCATTTACTAGTTGTGGAACTTGCGTAAGATAAAACAGGTCGAATTCCTCTTTATGGGCTAGTGGAATTTCTAATGTGCAAATAATGTGTTAGTTTGAAATGGCTGTATTAGCTGTCACTAAACCACACAGATGAATGATATCCGTGACTGGTAGTATTAAGTCCGATATCAGATTTGCCTTTATATTGTCCACTTCCAAAGAAAATTGTTACGGTGTTAGTAGAGAGGGACTTATTCTGCCATGATACGTATCGGTTAGGAGATCCATTATGGCCTTCAACATCGTTTGCACATTTTCTGAGATGATAATCAACTGAATGCTAAGCGACAAAATAAGTTGAGACTGCTGGGTTTCATAGACAGTAAAGTTCTCGAGTCGTTTTAGCCTAAATTTTAATTTATCGAGGCTATTCTGAGTATGAGCCTCCGTTTGTTTCATAATATTAAGGGTGGAGTCGAGGAATGATGTTTGATTCCGCAGAAGAGTGCCAAGTGATTTCCGTTATTCTTTATGCTGCTGATGGTGTTGGTCAATTTTTCGGCATACTATGAATCGAGAACTCGAAATAATGAATTTGCTACATTTCCAACGAAATAAATTGCCCCTCGTTTCATTCTTCTTAAAAAGCTTTCGAGATTGGTAGCCATTTTAAGTCTAACGTTGTTAAAATGCGTAACGAGCACGAGACATTGATGATTGAGGTCTGAACTGTTGCAACACTTCATTAAGGTATTAGTTCCGTTTGCTAGAAGTTGTACTTCATTGAGAAATGGTGATAGTTCAAAGTATATTAAAAGCTTCCATTCCATTCCATTGTTTAACTATAACTATAGTACCCACTAACAGATTTTGAGACTTTGATTACCATTTGTTACGCTTCTGGAGTTCAGTGAGGTACTCGTGGGACCATCGTTGCCAGAAATGATGTTTTATTTTTGATACTAGTTCCCATCGTTTAACGAGTGATGGCGACATTGACAGAGCAGTTGCATCGACTTGTGCCATTAGAGGTTCCCCAATCAGGAAATAGCCAAGAGTCAAGGCAGCTGCATCATTAGGATCATTTGATAATGGTGTAATACGTCTGGAATTCAGTATTGCCTCTAGCTCTATGACTACAGTTTCCATTTCTTCATACGTTAGGCGTTTGCCATTTCTTTGAGTAAAAGCTTTTTGGCTGACTTGACTGCGGCCTCCCACAACCGCCCGAAATGCGGTGCTCGAGGAGGAATGAAATGAAAACAAATGTTTTTATTTGCACATTCTCGCTGAATGGCTTCTTGAACTGTGGGGGTAAAAAGGGCTGCTGATAATTCCGCTAGTTAATTTCGTGCTCCGACAAAGTTTGTGGCATTTTTGCAGTGAAGCTATTGGCAGTGACTTCTGCGACTGGTGAATCGTTTTAGTGCTCCCAGGAACGCTTCTGTTGTTAGGTTCGTAACTAATTCGAGATGCACTGCTTTCGTGGCGAAGCAACAGAATTCGGTGATATACGCCTTTTGAGGTTGTTATCCTCGAGTTTTAAATTGGACCAAAATAGTCAACTGCGGCATTTATAAATGGTCTTGCTGGGGTAACCCCTGTTGCAGGCAAATTTCCCATGATCTGCTGAAGAAGTTTTGGTTTTGATTTGGTGCAACTTACGCACTTATGGATGGTTTCTCGTGCTAAGTATTTTCCCTTGATGGGCCAAAATCTTTGTCGGACATTTGCAAGGAGTGCCTGAGGTCCGCAATGGTTATTTTGTTTGTGTATTGACTCAAATATTAGTTTGCTGATTATCTCATTATAAGGGAGGAGCATTGGATGCCTTGTATCGAATGGCAATGTGGACTCTCCTAGTCGGTCTTCGACTCTTAAAATGCAATTTTCATCTAAAATTGGTGATAAACTTTTGATCGGGCTTGACACCCTTAGTTTTTTGCGTTTCTGCAACTGCTTGATGTCTTCTGCGAATGCAAATTTTTAAGTTTCTTTAATAATTATAAGAAGTGAATCATGGAGCTCAAAAGGTGTCTGAGCTCTTTGAGTTTGTCGAACTGCCTTGGGCGTTCTAGCATTTTTTATGAATCTGAATATGTATAATATAATACGTTGCAGGGTTTTAAAGGAATTTCTATGGTTGATACAATGCAAAAAATTTTCAGTCGGTAATGAAACCAGCATGTTATAGGAAATTTTCTTCTGTTTGGGTAAAGCTGTGTCAGGATTTGGAGAGAACATCGGAGGCCAATATTTCTCATCACCATGAAGAAATAATACCCCATACATCCATGGGTTGTCCTGAGAACTCACATGACGTCATTGATCAGATGTCGAGCTCTCTGTATGCAATGAAGATGATCGTGAATTTATCCATGCTAAAACTATTTTTGAATTGGAACAGTAGAATGTTGGCGTTGTATTCATATCCAGATCGTGTGTAACTTTTGCAGCCAAGTTGGCACCCAACTGGGCAGCACATAATTCTAGCCTAGGCAGCGTTTGTTGCTTGAGATGGGCTATACGGGATTTTGCACAAAGCAAGTATACAATAACTGTTTTATTTGGTAAGAATGTTCTGATATATACTGCAGCACCATATGCCTTTTCGGAGGCATCTGTAAAAACATGAAGTTGCGTATTACGTGGAATCGATCCTTTATATATATGTCAAAGAGCTTGAAATGTTTTGAGTTCACAGAGATTACTTCGAAAACTTCGCCAGCGTTAGTGAAATTCTGAAGGCATCGCCTCATCCCATGAAAGATTCAAATTCCATAATTTTCCCGGATGAATATTTTTGCTTTGGCGACTACTGGAGACAGTTGTCCGAGTGGGTCAAATACGCGCGTTGTATGTTGACCTTAATTTTCAGTAGATCATCCTTGGGTAGCCATACTAATCCCAACGTTTTTGTATAGTCGGTTTCGTCTGTGGAAAAATCAAGACCAACTTGTTGATCATCATTGGGGATATAGCGGAGCTATTGGGTATGGTTTGCGCACCATAAATGAGATCCGTAATTTGTTGTAGTTGACGGTGAGTTTCTAGTGCTATGTTCAAGCTATCGGCTCCCCCAAAACCATCATCCATATAAAAGTTCTTTTCCAAGAAATTGGCTGCTAACGGAAACTGCATGTTGTTATCATTGTTTATTTCCTTTAGACATTTGATTGCCAATTATGGTGCAGGTCTGGTTCCATATGTCACTGTATTCAACTTGAAGTAACTGATGGGTTCACACCACATTACTTCTCCATAGAATTATCTGGTACTTTTGGTCTTTAGGATAGACCAATATTTGTCGGTACATTTTTTTATGTCTGTTGTGAACACGAAACGTGGAATCCGAAATCGGAGAAGCACCGAAAACAGCTCATTTTGTAGTGGTGGCCCGATGTGCAAAATGTTATTCAAAGATTTTCCTGACGAGGTTTTTGCTGACGCATCAAATATCATCCGAATTTTAGTGGTGCTACTGTCAAGAGGTAAAATGCAGTGGTGAGGAATAAAGTTTTTAGACCCTTCTACTTCATCTATGTTGATTTTCGACATATGTCTCATTGCTTCGTAATCTTTCATAAACTGCATATATTGCTTTTATGGAAGCGTCTTTTGATAATCGACGTTCCAAGCTGAAGAAGCAGTTAAAGGCAATATTATGTGAGGCGCCTAAATAAAATGTTTGAGTACCGAATGGAAGTTGTACTACGAACCGTCCTTCTTTGTTACGAATAGTGTGTTGATTGAAATGTGCCTCACATCGTGCGTCATAGGGGGATAATTGGTGCTCAGTGCTCTCGATCTCTTCAAGTTTCCAAAATCATTCAATAGCCGTATTCATTTTATCCTCTTCAGTTAAAGTACCACATATTGCTGATGAGAGTTGTTCGGCAGATACCTTTCCCGATACTATCCAGCCAAAGGTTGTATTTTGTAATATTGGGAGGTCATCACCTAGTTTAATTTGTTCTATGACAAGGAGTTGATGGTAATATTCTGCTCCTAACAAAATATCGATTTTTTCTGGTCGGTTGAATGTTGGGTCCGCCAATGTTACATTGTTAGGAATTGCCCACTTATCAATGGTAAGCTGTTGAGCAGGTTGAGGAGTAATGATTTGTGGCAACACAAATGCCTCAAGACGTGTTGAAAAGCTATTGAGTCTAGATTGAAGTGCTATGTTGTGTTGAACCTTGGTGCGGTTTTTTCCGATTCCATTGATTGAAATTGAGGTGGTTCTTGCTGGGAGCCCTAGACTTGTGACTAATCTCTCTGTAATGGGAATCGAACCCATGACCTCTGTGGTCACCATTATTCTTTTTTTGTTTTCCACTTGATAATTTTCTGCAGTAACCGCAAGATGATTAATGAAGTTCCCAGCTTCACCAACGACGTTGGTTTTTAAATACCACATTTTGTGAGCGTCAGACATCTGTTGCTTATGTGCGATCCTTGTAAATAAATCGGAGAACGATGTCCATTTCATGTAGTCACCATCAAACTTTGTAGTGGTGATCGTAGGCAAAGGTAAGGTTGATGGTCTATCCGTAGTTTCTGTGGTTGAGTGGTTGTGGCTTCTATTGGCCGTGGTGAGCTCTATGATTGCTGATTGTGCAGCTTGTACGAGGTGAATATATCTGCTTAAATCGTAAGATTGATTCTGACCAGGTTGAAACTGGAGGCTTTCTAGTTGTCGAGTAAGCGCCGCCATTTTTCCAAGCAACCGGCTTATTAAACCATCGTGGCCCCAGGTTGCCCCAGCTTGCGGTTGACCTGCATTTGCAGGTTTAGGATTAGAAAGTTAATTTTTTCCGGATTCCTTACCTTTATTATCGAGTTCACGTTCTATTATCGCTATGTATTTCGACGCCATGGCTTCAATTCGAGTACAGTAGTCGGATGTAAAGTATTCATCAGATGTGTGTACGTCCTTCAACTCTCGTAATTCATTATCAGCTGTGTCAAACTCTGTCCAAGCTATCCTTAGACGAGATAGTCGTTCCTGGTAATAGGTTGCAATTTTCCGGCTGGCTGAGTCCTTGGTGAAATTTCGAATAATGGTGTCAATATGTTCTCCCGTTTCCTTAAGTTGTTGGAACAGTTTTGCTGAAGCTGGTTCCATGGTGGTTTAGTTGTTGTTGAAAACTTGTAGGTAGGACACTATTAGTTTGTTCAATTCGAGGATTGCAGGTCCTGTCACGGTCACAAAAAATGTTAATACCAGAATCGTTTCCCTGAGTTAACAGATTTTTAAATGGTTGGGGTTTATCCAAGTAGTATACAAGGATTGAAAAAGATTGGTGGTTTTTATCCGAGTGGTACACAAGGATAAATAAATTGCAATAGGTTATGGTTTTATATAGTATTTACACAAAATGTCACAAATAACTTAAAATTAATACAATAACAAAAAATAGAAAAAATAAGAATAAAAACATAATTTAAAACGACCAGAAATTTTTCAGTATTTCCTTGCCAAATTCATTCCCATCGTAAGCTAAGCAACCCAGATATTCAATTCCACTACTGTTTGGCTGGTAATTTGAAGCAAACGTGGAAAGAAATTATTTTACTTATTTCATCAATTATGCTGACATGGTGGTCCTCATACCTCACTTGACTAATGTGTGAGAAATAAATTAATTTTATTTTAATAAATTTGTGGGAAAGAATTTAAGTTCACTTGAGACTTGACAAAAATATGAAGAAAAAAGTTAAACAAAAACAAAATAAGCGTTTTGCTTAAAGTTTAATTCGAATAGATTCCTTTTATTTTGATACAAAATAAAAAGAATCAAAACAATTAACAGTGTTTCTTACTTTTTCTGCAGTGTGCTGACAAAGTACAACCTTTTTTCGTGGTTTTGCTTATAGTGAAAAAATTGAAATTCAACATATTTCAAGTTCTTTTTTTGTTGTTTAAAACTTATTTAGTAGAAATTTTATGATGGAACCATAAACTTCAGGTATTTTAGTGCGTGGTTAAGAAAGTTTTGGTTAAATTTTGTTTGAAAAAATATTTATGTTGATATTGTTAAAAATGTTCCAAAATTAGAGTATTTTCAATATTTGGGGAATAGAACTAAATATGTTACGAATTGTTTGTTCTAAGAGTTTGTGTTAATTAAGCATATATCAGCTTTTATATTCAAGAAAACATTGTCCGAAATTAATACCGTTTTTTAAATATTTAAGTTTTAAGGAAATTATTTGTTGGCACCAATTTTTTGAAAATTATGATGATAATGATAATTATGATGATGATCATATGATCGTGATGACTACAAGAAAGGAGACAATGTAGATTGTAATTGTTGTCCATAATTTATATAAAAATAGTTCCTAAATACATATTTTTTCTTTTATAAAAAACAAAAATCAAAAAAAAAATTCAATGTTTTCAAAAATAAATTTTTGTAATCAGAAAAGCATACATTTTCCAAAAAAAATTAAAAAAATTGTCCACCTTTCCCTGAATTAATAAAATTTTTGGGGCTGATTCAATCCACCGTTCGCCGCCGAAAACACAATTTCTCGAATTTCACACAAATTTTTAAATTTTAATTACCCAAATTTCACAATTTTAATTGATCTAGAATGCTCAATTCCTTACCCCTTCTTAATGCGGTCATAGCATGATCAGCTGATGAGGTTCCCAGCCAGCTGAACATTTACATGCCTATTCACAGCAAGTATTGTGACTGAAAAATAACTTTAACATTGTGACTAAAGATTAAAATTTCCGATTCTCAAAACAAAATTCTAGTAACATAAATTTTTTAAATAAATACAAAGAATGTAGACAATCATAGAAATTGTGACAGGCATTTTAAAATAAAATAAGTAATATAAAAATTTAAAAAAGTTAAACTAATTTAGAAATGGTAGAAGGGGTGTATGTATGTTGTATATATAAATTTGGCTGAAGAGGAGCGCTGATTATTATGCAAATTATTAAAGGAAAAAGGGATATAAAACTTTTACGTGATGAAAGCAATCGATTTTCTTTACAAGAGGCCACATTTAAAAGGTTTTATTGACTGCTAAAAGCAATCTGCAGACAAATATTATAAGTGTTAAGATGATCAAAGAACGCAAATGGCATTAGCAATAAGATTTTTATATACATACATCCTTTTTTATGCTCATGGAGCATACCAAAAACCCATTTTAAATAGCTTTTTTGATGCCTCACTCCCTGTTCGATATGCGAAATTTTTGCTAATAGCTCATTTTGGGAGTGATGTACAATTTCCACAAACATTCAAAAAGGAAGCTGTGTTCCCAGGTTTTACTATATATATATGTATATATTTATTCCAGCATTTTCCCGCGACTTTATTCGGAGTCAGAAAGAAACTAAGTAGCCTTTGAATTTTATTTATGCCAATCTTATCTAAAATGGACAAAATACGATTAGTGAAAAATTTTGTCAATCTATTATGTTCAAGGAAATAGGCATTCATTCCCTGCAGATAATGCTGCTACTCCATACATGCATGTAAGGACTAGTCGAAAAAGGAGTAGGAGTACTCCAAAACTATTCCAAATATATGAAAAAAGTTTGTCGATTTAATATTGCGATGTCCTAGGGTTGGACCACATGGTCCAACTTTGCAATACATCGGACTAACCCCAAAGCTACCGCATATGGAATAGCTATAGTCTAAACGAACACTTATCGTGCAACATTGAATACTTGTATGAAAACGACATTATCCATGACTGCATTATATGGGACCATGATGTTTCATCTAGATTGGACCACGTACTCCAATATTATTTGCAGGGTTTTTATATACATATTTACATACATACATATGCATGTTTTTTATTTTTTATTTAACTTCATTCAAAATAGTCATAATTTTCATTTTAAATGGAAAATTAACTATAAAATTTTAATTTTTGTGACAATGTGACAAAGGAGAATAAAAAATTAAGATCGAGTCACAATCGTAAATATGGAACTCAGTCATAACAAAAGTTGTGACTAACTTAAGACTTTTTCTGTGAATAGGCATGTTAATGTAACAAAATAAAATAAACAAAACTAAACATGACATGAAAATGACAAACTAAACGCACTGCATACTACAAACACAGCAACCAAAATACAACCATCAAGTAACACTGCAGCACCAATAATGCTGAAAAGAATAAATACATTTTTTACTGCTACAAGACAACAGTCCATCAACTACATACATATATTGTAAGGCCACAACTATTGCCTTATATTAAGCAACTGAAGGAAGACTGCAACAACTAAAACAGGATTTTGGAATTGGATGGTGTAACAAAAATAAGCATGTTTTGTGGACACTGTTTTAAAGCTTTAAATATTTAATCAGAAATAATTTTAGTCAGGCTTAAGTTCAGTAATTTCAATTCTTATTGAATGAAATATTTTTATTAATTAGTGTGAGTTTCTAAGGAAGAGAAGAAAAATTAAACTTAGACTTTAAGCTGGGGGAAATACCGATACTTTTCTGGGCATCCACGCAGTTCATCAGTACCCTAGTCTATCTATTTGGGTAGAGATTCTTATTAACATCAGCTATTTAACTTAAATTTACAATGAAACGGAATATGAGAAACGATTGTTGTGTATACAATTGATTTACCTTTGGTAAACACATTTATAAGTATCACTATTAATTGTCTGTTTTTCCATTTTTTCATTTTTCTATTTAGGTTAGCACGATATTATATTACTCTACCTAAGTATGTTTAATTATTCTTGCTTATCTTTTACGATCATCATTATTTTTACTTATTCGATGTACCATCGGTACATGCATGTAAGTATTATTGTAGTGGTCTTATGTTACTTTGTTGTTGCATTCTACAGTTTTTTTTGGCTATTCCTGCATTCTGAAACTTTGATAGCCAAGTGAACAGTGATTGCCAAGTGAACATATTTTTGTCACGTGCCCATCATGAATTAAGTGAGACATTTGTAGATTTTTAATTGCACTTTAGTGATTTTTAATCAGAAATAATTTTTAGTCAGGCTTAAGTTCAGTAATTTCAATTCTTATTGAATGAAATATTTTTATTGCTTGTTTCCAGCAATGAAATTGCTGCGTGAAGACCAAGTGTTAGGATATTTAATGGAGTTTTAAAGGCAATCAATAATTATTTTGCATTTTTTTTATCAGAATATTTAGTTTTCTTTTACTTTATTTTATAAGAGTTTTTCTAATTTAACCTTAACAAAGTATTTATGTATTAGTTTATAACGTATAATATATGTTGTAGTGTATTCATAAAATCAATTCAATGTAAACAAAGTATACTAAATTCATTAATTTCAAGTGCACAACTCTGTATCCACTTAAAGTAAACAAAAACCGCTTATCAACATTAATGTTACGTATTTGAAGTTTATTGAATTTGATTCGCGTTTTGGTAATTAACCCGCCAATGGTGACGCAATTTTGACTTTGATCAATGGTGACGCCGGTCTCACGCACATAGATTTTCAACTGAAGATTTTTCCAAATTTGTTAGTATTATTTCATGTTTTTTTAATTTATGCTCTTTGCGAATAAAGAAAAGATATTTAATCAATTTAAGCTCTTTTATTTCAATATTAACATTAAAAAAATTGTTTTATTAGAGCATTAAAAATAACAGCGATTTTAGTAATACCTTTTTCAAAATTAAGAAACAAATAAAAAATCACATATTTATAAGGGAAGATAATGTTTTTTAGTCTTTCGACATTAGGAACTTTTACAAAATAAATAAAAAAAAATAAAAAAAAACATGTAATGAAAAATGTATACTTGGTTATTTTATTCACATACACGGTGACACACGGTCTTACGCACCGGATTAGTGAAAAAGTACACAACGTGTGCTCACGAAGCAGTTTCGTCGTTAACTAAAAGTAGGTGATGTGCAATGAGGCAGCTATTCGAAATTGCAACCAAAAATAATAACAGGGAATAATGTTATTCGAATTTTTTAACACACCTGGTCTCAGAGACCAATAGGACACCAATGGCGGGTTAAATAAACTTTGTATTCGTTTGCTCCACGAGTGAACTTTGTAATATTTTGAGTAATAGGATACTCTAAATAAATGAAAGCAGTCAATATACGCTGTTGACAACAGTTCAATGTTCGCGTAACGAATTTTGCTACTGAGTAAAATGTTGCAATTTGGTCAATGAGAATTATTAATAATATTTTTGCTTGAAACCCTTTTAATACTCTGCATGCCTGGTTAAATACAAATTGTAATTCATAAGTAAATTAAGTGAGTCATATTAGAAAAAAGAACTGAGAGAGCCTAGCGAAATGTTCAATCGTCTAGAACTTCCCATAATTAGTAAAAGCAAAAGAATTTTTTAATAAAGCAATCATTGATTTTTGTATCTTTGATAACAAAACGCCCGAGTTTATTTATTTATTATTAAACTTAACATGGCGATCCTGCCGAATTCCCGTTGGGCGCAAATCTTACAAGAGGGAAAGAAATAACAAAAGCCAGAAATACTGCTGCGCGGTCCCAAGCCTAGAAGACCGAAACAAACAAAAAACAGGGCACAGTGTTCCCTATTTTCCCACTTTATAATATTCAGAAGTCAAGAGGAGGGAAAATAAATAAACTTTAGACTGTGCTGTGGGTGCTGAAGTGCGAGGAAACGTACAACACAGGTGAAAATTTAAAGAAAATAGAATAACAATTATAAAAAATTACATAAAACAAATAAAGAAAGAAAACAAAAACAAACAAAAATACTGAATAAAAATAAAGATGAATGATTACACAAACACTCTTATATTAATTTGTATAATTTTATTATCACATTTGTTACTAAAACTGTTTTTAAAAACAATAAAATTAATTTTTGAAATTTTTTTGAAAACATGAATAAAATAATATTACTTACAATTGTAATACTTTCACTGATATCGCTTATTTCATACATTCTGGTGTTATGGATTAAAATTAGTATACCAAACATTATTTAAGACAGTCTCGAAAAACTAAGTAAAATTATACATGAACAAATTTATAGTTTATCACAACTAAAAAATGTATTTTCAATTCTTTAATTATTTAAAACATATTTATAATAAATAATAAATATGTTGGCTGGATAATTCTGGTATAATATTAGCACCACTAATTGTAGTTCTAGATTTAAAAATATTAAAGTTTATAAAACTAATAAAAAAAAATCAAAATTAGAGCTATGCGCAATATTGCTAGTAAAATAAAAAAATATAAATAAAAAATAAAACATATATAAAAAATCTTATAATAATAACTAAAGTTGATGGAGTGCATAAAAGCATTAGAGCAATAAATACTGAATGCAAAGAAAGCATGAGGTAAACCTTATACAACAGAAACTATAAATGAAAAGAAAATTGAGATACAGAAATTAGTAGATAAAATTAAGGAAGGTATAGAAGACATATCAGAAGAAACAGAGACAAATAAAATATTAGAAAAACTCAATAGATTAAAGAAAGAAGCTTGTTAGGCCAACATACAAAAAAGAAAGATAGAAAAAAAGGGACAAACTAAAACTATGGCGAACTTAGACATAAACGAATTATCTATCATTACTAAACTGGCACCAAAAATCAGTGGTAGATCCGAAGAATTACACGATTTCATCACAAATTTGGAAACAGTTGCATTAACGATTCCAAATGAACAACAGAATTATTTTTTTACTTTGTGTTCAAGTCACGATTAGACGTGCGTATTCAAAACAGAGTAAAACAAATATCTGTGCCTACATCTGTCGAGGAGTTGATAGCAAAATTAAGAACTACAAATAAGCCACTGAAAATTTCGAATAGCCTATTAAATGAAATAACACGAATCAGTCAAAAAGGCAATAATGTAATGGGATTTGCGATGAAAATAGAAAACCTGATTGCTGAACTCAATGAAATACACATCTGAACAAGGAGAGACCAATAAAGATTATGTTATTGCAACAACCCAGCAAAACAAGAGACTCCAAAAAAGTCAAGAAAATGTAGAGTTTGCGATCTGGAAGTAGTGAAAATTTCGATCCGATCTAATGATTTTTACATAGGGTTCTCTTTTTCGGTGCCTTTTCACTAAATTGGAAGCGATATTAAGAAAAATTTCCTTTTTTGTGTTCTGTGATAATATTTTTATCTAGGAAAAATGGTAGATAGTTACCTATTTTAACAATTCGTTTCTTTTTATACGAATTTAAGCACGAAACAGTGTTTTCATGTAAATTTAAGCAAATAACTTTTAACTTTTAGAATAAAATTAGTCCATAAATTTCTTTAAAAAAATAATGTTTTTTGTTAATTCTGGTTAGTATTTTCTAACACTATGGAGGAATTATGAGGTTTTGTATGACTAAAATAAGCTTCTACGTGGTTTTTTGCTCACTCTCGGCAAAATAAAAATATCGATTTCTTGGAAGCAATGAAAATGTAGTTCCACTAGGATGACTTCCATTTTTTTCACTGGGAAACAGCAAACTAGCATTCAATGCGTTCATGAATGGGCTAACAGATTCTCAAATCACATCAACACTTGATACATCAAGTAACAACATTTTCTGAAGCCTTGAAAATTGCGAGGGAAAAACAAAAACACGTGTTTCATCAAAGAATTCAACGTGTGCAGAATGGATACTCTAACACCACAGCTTCTCAACAACATAGATGTAAGAAATGTGGTGGAAACAATGGACATAAATGCCCTGCATTTGGTACGAAGTGTTACAAATGCGAAAACTTCAATCATTTTGCTAAAATGTGTCTAAAAAAAGAAAACAACAATAGCAATTACTACAATAAAAATAACAATGTTATGCGCAATAACAATGGGTATCGAAATGTCAATAACAACAATAGAAATAATTACCAAGGATACACAGATGATACCTCCAATGGGAACATATTAGAAAGCAAAACAATATATTGTTAATCATCAAATTTCAGAAATTATGTAAAAATAAGCATATTGGGTGTAGATCGTGACGTTAAATTTTGATAGACACTGGAGCAGATATTTCACTATGTAAATTGAAATTTTTTAATAACTTTGAAGAAAATATAAATGACTATTGTAATTTAACGGGAATATCAAAGGACATAATCAAGTCTAGAGGCTCAACGAAGATTAAAATAAACATAAATAATGAAATAGTGGAACACAAAGTACAAATAGTAAATAATGACTTCCCGATAAACACCGATGGAATCCTGGATAGAGACTTCCTCACAAAATACAAATGCAATATTGACTACGATACATATAAAATTGCATTTAACATCAACCATAATACAATAACTATTCCAATATATGACAATGCTTACATACTCAATAAAATAATCGTACCCTAAAGAAGTGAAATAATACTACCGTTCAATATAGAAATAAATGAAGATGCAGTAATTTTGAACAGAGCAATTGTTAAAGGTGTATATTTGGCTAACGCTGTTATACCTAAAAACGGCGATAAGCATATAAGATTGCTTATTGCAATGGACAATGTAGCGCTTATAGAGAATTTGAGAGTTGAAACCATACCATTGAAAAATTATGAAATCTTACAATAAATAGACAAACTTCCGTACGATATTCTAAAGAAAGGTTCAAGGAATTATTGGTTACATTTGATTTGGAGAATTTGGATGAAAATAACAGAGAGGAAATCACAGAAATATTAAAGGAATATCAATCAGTATTTCATATGGAAGGTGAATATATGACAACCAATAATTTTTACAAACAAATTATAGAGCTACAAGAAAAAAACCCAGTTAATATAAAAAGCTACCGTTTAACACAAACCCAATCAAAAGAAATCAACACGCAAATTCAGAAACTTTTGGAAAACAACATGATAGAACCGTCTATAAACCCGTACAACTTACCACTTTTGTTAGTAACTAAAAAGGGAAAATCAGATCTGAAAAAGTGGAGATTGGTTGTTGACTTCAGGAAGTTAAATGATAAAATTGTTAACGACAAATTCACTTTAACACGTCTAGAAGACATACTTGACAAACTGGGCAGAACAAGGTATTTTTCTACATTAGATATGTCGAGCTCTTTCCATCAAATTGCACTAGATCTAGCGTTCTCAACAACAAATGGGCACTACCAATTTACACGATTGCCATTTGGTTTAAAAATTTCATCGAACAGCTTTTAAAGATTGTTGACAATAGCTGGTTTGGACTGTGAGGCTTTTTTATATGTTGATGACATAATAGTTTTTGGTTGCAGTCTTGAACATCATAATACAATTCTTGTGAAAGTTTTAAATAGATTACAATAATGTAATCTTAAGCTAAATGCTAATAAATGCTGTTTTTTACAGTCGGAAGTAGTATATCTTCGACATTTGATTACACCTGAGGGAATAAAACCTGGTCCAGATAAATATGATGCAATAACAAAATACCCTGTACCGAAGAACACTGATGAATTCAAGAGATTTGTAGCATTTTGTAATTACTACAGGCGTTTTGTTAAAAATTTTGCAGATGTTACGAAGTGTTTAAATGCTTTATGTAAGAAGGGAGCAACATTTATTTGGCAGGAACAATGCCAGCAAGCCTTCGAATTACTAAAAAATAAATTAATACATCCACCTATTTTGCAATACCCAAACTTTGAAAACCCATTCATTCTGACTACTGATGCTTCTAACATGGCACTAGGAGCCATCCTATCACAAGGAGAAATTGGAAATAACAGACCCATATCCTACGCGATTCGTTCACTCAATAAACATGAAATAAATAAGCCGGTAATAGAAAAAGAATTGCTTGTATATATTTGGGTATACAATTTTTTAGGCCTTACCTATATGGCAGAAAGTTTATTATTGTCACAGACCTCCGACAACTAATTGCATTATTTTCACATAAGAGCCCAAGTTCTAAATAAAAGTTTATATTGGATAAGTCAACTAAAGAATCAAGAGTTGAAAACAATACTGCACTATTACAGACTCGCCAAATAATAGTTTCGATGCGATAATTATCGATACAGTGGGACCATTACGTCCATCTGGAAATTATAGGTACATAGTGACCATGCAATGTGAGTTGACCAAATATGTAGTGGCAGCTCCAATGGAAATCAAAGAGGCTAAATCGGTGGCAAAGTGTTTAGTTGAAAACATAATATTGAAATATAGTATATTTAGAACCCTTAAATCAGATAGAGGCACAGGATTTGTGAATGAACTTCTGAAAGAAATATGTGCTTTCCTAAAAATAAGCCGTACAGTTTCCACCCCTTATCACCATGAAACACTTGGTATCGTGGAAAGGATTCACAGAGTTATGAATGAATACTTTTTATCGTTTGTAAAGGATGAATGATTGGATTGCTTATTATTGTTTTGCATGCAATACAACTCCACATGTAGAAACAAACTACTCGCCATTTGAGCTGGTATTTGGAAAACTACCCATTTCGCCGGGTGAAGAAGTCATGAACGATAGATACACATATATGTAATTGTGAAAACTACGCAAATGAATTTAAAATAAGACTGAAAAATTCAATAAAAAATGCCAGCAAAATCATAGAAATTGCCAAAAAGGAAAGGAGGTTAGAATCATACAATAAGGCACGTAGTTTGGATCTTAGTATAGGAAATTTTGTTTTAGTAAAAATAGAAAATAGGAAGAAAAATGAACCACCATACAACGGTCCTTATGAAGTAGTTAGTATAGATGGTGTAAATGTAGAAATTAAAATTAATAGCAAAAGCAAGGTTGTGCACAAAAATTTATTAAAAAATATAAAAAACAATAAACATTGTAACTATAAGCCAAATAATATGATTAAAAAATAAATTAAATAATAATTAAAGTATAAGGAATACTGTAACACTAAAAATATTAAACTTTTAAAAATGTAAATATTTATTTATTTATTTATTAAACATATTAATGCAAAGTAAATTTGCATAATATGGTGTTGCACAAATATGGGCGGAGTAACGTAGGCCATATGCCCAAGATGGTATTAACTGTATTTTAAAAGGTTTTGTGACTGACTGTACACGACCTATGCCTTCACATAGGAAGTAGGCAACGTGGTTGTTAAAAAAATTCCACAAAAAACCGCAGATTATACGGTTATCCGTGGCAGATCAGTCAACCAGTGCGAGCGAGACGAAAAACTCTCGAAGGCCAAACAACACACAAAAGCCTGACCGCACTTAAGAAATAATTACGATGACGCGAGAGATGTTCCCCGACCCAGAGCTGCTTAACGACTGAAAATGTAAATATATAAAAAAAATTTGTGTAAGTATTGTACCACGTATGTAGGTAGTACAATTTGTAATAATAAAATTACATAATTTCGCTTAAATCGACAAAATTATGAATTTTTTCTGAAAGGCCGGGGGTGTAGTGTATTGATAAAATGAATTCAATGTTAACAAAATATACTAAATTCATTTTCAAGTTCCAGATCACATTTGTTCTTCTATTTGCAACTTTATTTCATTTGAAGTGCACAACTCTGTATCCACTTAAAATAAACAAAAACCGCTTATCAACATTAATGTTACGTATTTGAAGTCAATTGAATTTGATTCTCGATTTGATAATTAAATAAACTTTGTATTCGTTTGCTCCCCGTTTAAGCAATTTGTAATATTTTGAGTAATAGGATACTCTAAATAAATGAAAGCAGTCAATATACGCTGTTGACAACAGGGCAATGTTCGCGTAACGAATTTTGCTACATTGGCAAATGGTTACGTTGGATATTGAACTGAGTAAAATGTTGCAATTTGATCAATGAGAATTATTAATAATATTTTTTCTTGAAATCCCTTTAGTTCTCTGTATGCCTGGTTAAATACAAATAGTAATACTTAAGTAAATTAATTGAGTCATATTAGAAAATTAGAACTGAGAGAGTCTAGCGAAATGTTCAATCGTCTAGAACTTGAATAAAAAAAATCATTGATTTTTTTGTCTTTGATAACAAAATTCCCGAGTTTATATATTTATCATGATACAATAATATAAAGGTAAAACCACATTTGACGTTCAAAATTAATTATGACTTTTACACAAATTATTTGAATACTGTTTTTTTTTTGTAAACAGAGAGGAAAACGTTGCCACATACATATAATGGTAACTTAATTATGAATGCTTTTTGAAATGTGTAATTTGAGTTTAGAAATTATAGTTTAATAAATATTTTCTTAATTGTTGTATCAATTGGACATGAGGATAACGAAATCTGTGTGTGATATGAACTTCAAAAATTGGGACATTTTTGATTTATCATTTATTTCAACACATAATAAAAAACTTCATTGCTAGGGATGCAACATCATTCTTAAAAACATCGATGTTTGAAAATATCAAAAATTCGGCAAAATAAACGCAAAAATTAGCAAAAACTTGCTAAAAGCATCATAACATAATATGTATTGGTTAAAATTACAGAAAACTGTTAAGCTGAATACTTGTAAAAACTCGCTTACATGGTATGGTGAGCATTGCAAATTCACGAGAATTTGCAAAATCGGATACAAGCCTTAAAATATATTAAAAGTCGCATATGCTACAAACCAATAATGGGCTGACAAACTGTTGAAAAAAATCAACTTTCGTGCAATGTACTGATGGTGTGTATTTTTATATACGCAAAAGTGTTTATTTCCTACGACGAATATTAAGAAAAATTCGTCGTTTGTCCCAGTTGTGTTTACAGCAAAACTAACTGGGTTTAGAAATTATGCAGCCGTTGCGTTTGAGCGCCTAACGTCAAGATTTTCATCGTCAACGTCTTACACAAACAGGCTGTTAGTTTTTCTTAATAATTTTTTATGTACTTGTCGGTTACCATCAAAATTTTATTTGCAAACATAGGGCCATGTTGCAATTATTCAATTTCTCTTAAAAAATTACCACGTAGTCCAATAATATTTGGAGGGATGATACAACCAATACAAATCTGATAATAATACTCTGACATTTGATAACACATACTCTGACATTTTAATTTGATTTGAAATAGTGTTGAAAGCCCTTAAATTTGTTCTTGGTTGGCTGTTGCGTTCTCATTTCCACATTGTGCATATGACTTAGACGTAGCAGGAAGACAAAGTTCCGTCTTTGATTCAGATGTGGTGCAGAGGCTGTTCAGTTTGAAATTTCTTTGAAATTGCTCCACAAAATATGTAACCTCTCTATACTTTGTGATTGCTCTTGTATCCTTGCTGCTGCCCTTGCTGGTGCCGCTGTATTTTTTTCTTTTTTTATAAAATAATGAAATTATTTTATTATTTTTTATTATTTTTAATTTAAATAAACAAAAAAGTCAAAAAATTAATCAAAAACTCGGATTTCATAAATTAATTAGGCAGCATTAATTCTGAGAGTAAAAAATAATTGGGACAAACGTCAGAAGGTTAATATGGCGTCGAAAAGAGAGAAGGGTTTTACCTTTATCAAGGCCTATTTATCAGGTCAATGCAATCGTCCTGATGATATTCTGTGTTTTCGTGTTTAAGCTGTCAAAAGTTGTTTGCAGCATATACTATAGTTCATGTTTGTGTGTGTTTCTGACAACTTAAACACAAAGTTGTTTTTTGTATTGCTGTGTTTTTGTAGAGTTGCATAGACCTAATAAATAGGCCTTGACCTTTATATTATTGTATCATGATATTTATTATTTAATTTAACAATGTATACATATATACTACACATACAAATACATACATATAATTGAAATAAATCTATTTTCTTTTTTATAATCACATAAATTGCTTATATCCGATTTTGTTTAAATGCCTTATTGTGGCATATCAAAAATAGGCTTATAATCACATTAGCGATATATTCACAACATTTCGTACAATTAAGGGATGTGACTACAAGCGAAAAGTACTGCACTTTCAATAAAATAATAATATACTGAAGTGTAGGCAGCGTTTTAAAAACGCAGATCCTATCGTTAAGTACTTAAATCAACTACTTTAAATAACACAGATGATCGCCCATTTGTTAAAGTAAAAATTTTAAACGATGATATTGTGGGTCTGCTTGACTCTGCAGCTAATGTTTCTGTTTTGAGAAACAATTGTTTAAATTTTTTTAGAGGGCAATAACATAATGTATATTCCAATTAAGTCGTCATTATCTGTTGCAGATGAAAACAAAAAAATATTAGGTTTCTGCAAGATACCTGTGCATTTCAAGTGTACAACTAAAGACATTTTATTTTATCTGGTACCCTTACTTAGCCAAGAAGCTTACTTCGGGACACATTTTTGGCGTCGAGGGAAAACAAGAAAATAAATTTCATGACCTTACACCAGATCAAAAACTTACCTTGGAGAAAACTATTCTAGAATTTCCTTCATATGAGAAAATGCGTTTAGGGTGTACAGACTTACTGGAAGATAATATAGACAGCGGAACTGCAGTAATGGGTAATGTCGGCATTACCCCTTATCCTCACCACAACAAGAAGAGGCATATAATGATATAGAACGACTCTTGAGCATGGGAGTAATAAAGGAATCGAATTCTTCTTGGGGTTTACCAGTTGTGTTAGTGCGAAAGCCAGACAGAGTTCGTCTTTGCATTGACTCCAGAAAACTCAACTTTGTAACGAGAAAGGGTTCATATCCTCTTCCTCACATAAATGGGTTATTCAGTAGAGTAAAAGATACCTTTTACATTTCTGGTATTGATTTAAAAGATGCTTTTCTCCAAATAAAATTCATCCAATCTGCTAAAGAAAAGACTGCGTTTGTTGTGCCGGGAAAAAATTATACCACTTCAAGTATATGCCATTTGGTTTTTGTGATGGTCCCCAAACTATGAGTAGACCATTTACTCGTATGCAGCTCTAATTTCGAAACACATATTGCACTTTTAAAAGAGGTAGCTAATTGTCTAAAAAGTGCACTTAACAATAAATGTAGGAAAAAACAATTTCTGTCAGTGCGAAATTCGCTACTTAGGTTATATTGTGGGAAATTTCACAATAAAAGTTGACCCTGAAGAAGTAGAATCAATACGAAACTTCAGTCTAACCAGAACGCCAAAACAAGTGCGCCGATTTCTTGGCATGGCAAACTGGTACAGGGGCTTTATAAGCAACTTTGCTGATCGGTCTGGTCCACTCACGGACTGTCTTAAGAAGACGACAAACCTTTTTCTTTAACAGAAGCAGCTAAAGCATCTTTTCACGAGCTAAAAGAAGCTTTATCCTCAGCGCCGGTGATGGCACAGCCAAACTTTAAGCGTGAATTTCTAATGCAATGCGATGCCTTTAAGGTATGTGTAGGAGGCATATTGTTTCAACATGATGATTATGGTAATGAGCATCCAATTGCCTTTGTTTCTAAAAAAAGCTGAACAAGTCTCAGAAAAACTGTATGGTTACTGAACTTGAGTGTCCACCGTTTTAGACCATATGTAGAGGGGCTAATATTTAAAATAATTACAGACCATTCTTCGCTGGGATGGCTGATGTCTCAAAAGGATTTGAGTGGACGCTTCAACTACACGGTTACGATTTCCAAATCGAACATAGGAAAGGTTCCTTGAATGTAGTCCCCGATTTCTTATCTCGAATGGACGTGGAAGAGCTAACGTTATACGATATACCCCTTGAACTTGACTTGACCTTACCTGATTTTGATAATGAAAATACAGCAATTTTCGTAAAACAATTTCTGAGAAGAATTTTTTTTACTTAGCGAATTGCATATTATTATTGTGATAAATTATGAATAAAATTCCTCGAGAAATTTCTCCCTTTTCCAATTAGAATTTTTTGTTTTCCCTATTACTTGTTATTGTTTGAAATTGTTCTCTGGGAAAATTTTCTCGGAGAATTTTAATCATAATTGCCCTCAATATGTTTTCTTTTATTTGCTACTTGTTAACAGTTACCAACAATATAACATATAAAAATTTATAGGGGAATAATTATAAATAATTTGAAACAAATACTTTATCGAAGCTAATCAAAATTTAAAAAAGTAGTCTGCATCTTATTTGTTTTTTATGTATTTTTTATTTCTTTATACTCACCATAATACTTAATAAATAAGAGGTGATATGTTTTTACAATATTTAAAATAAGAAATGCAATTATTTTTAAAAACCGGCGGGACGCGGGATAGTCCATCAAAAAGAGGGTCACTTTATTATATACATATATAGCAATTTGACATGCAAAAAATATGTTATGTTTGCACTGTTTCTTCACAATCTCTCTAATACAATCAAGTAAGAAGAGAGAAGTATAAGGAGAACAATAAAAGTTCGAAAATGGGAAAATGCATGGTGATAATAATAAAAAACATGTGGAAAAATCGTACGTTCGCGACTCGCACGTTCGCAACCGGTAATTAAAACAATTAAAGAAAAACCAATAGATATATTTTATTGTGTAAATACTAGGGTGATCGATTATTTCACCTTTCCAGAAACCGGTTTTCGAGTAGTTCGAATATTTTAAATTATGAAAAAACCCGGTTTCGGTTTTTGCAATTCAGGAAAAACCGGTCAACCGGTTTTTTTATTAAGAAAATTATTACACAAAAGCTTTGATTTTAAATTGCTTTGTAAAAAATGAGTTAACCAAGAAAAGTTTAAGAGGGATGTTGTGATGAATACTACTGAATACTTTCGGACATTTAAGGCAATTAGCTTTACCTTCGCCACAACCACTACTTTGTGGCCACAACGCTCAAACAAAAGTCATAATTCTGATATCATCTATAATATACAATTTTATTTTATAAAATATGCAAATTATGTCTACAAATGTACCATATGTGTACTTACTAGACCTGATCATTTGCTTGCTTATGTGTACAAGAAAAAACAAACCACGCAGAATTTTTGAGCATATTAGTTCGCATGCGATACTGTTATAAGTAATATAATTTATTAAGAAATAAAATACCTATAAAAATAATATCACAATGGATATAATTGTAATAAGTTTTATTATCACTTAATATTTTATGAGATTTTGAGTTTGTGAAATGAAGTATGGTGCACTATGAAGTGTACAATAAAAATAATGCACACTTTACACAACTGCCTATTTAACTATTGCACAATGGTTTTGTTTGTTTTTTGTTTCCTTGCTCTCTATATTTGATTTACACTCGATTATAATTACCACTACAAACACTATTCGCTTTTGAAAAAATACAATACTGTGAACTTTTTCATGGCTTGTGCTCAGTTCTATTACTCACGTTTCAGATTTAAAGATATATTTAATTATATTCGTGTGTACACTGAACCAAACAAGCATTCTTAAAACAAGAATTTTGCGTTTTCGTTTTAAAAATGTAGCACTTTTAAAAATAATTGTTAATATAAGAATGTTTCTTATAATAATAATATATGTATAACATTCTTATTTTTATAACGAATCAGTTTTAAAACAAAAATATGAATTTTTAAAAATCAATATTTTTAAAATAAAAATTTTTCTTATAATATTAATGTATAACATTCTTATTTTTATAACGAAGCAGTTTTAAAACAAAAATTTGCGTTTTCATTTTAAAAATTTAGCATTTTTAAAAATTGTTGTTAAAATGAGAATATTTCTTATAATATTAATACATAACATTCTTATTTTTGTAACGAAGCAGCTTTAAAACGAAAATGTGTGTTTTCGTTTTAAAAATGCAACATTTTTAAAATAAGAATGTAAAGTTTTAAAATCAAGAAGAAACAATTTGATTTTAAAAACGCAACCCTTATGAAATAAAACTAAGTTTGTTTTCTGTTATTTTAAAAATGAAAAATATTTTGAAATCAAAAAATAATATTTTTGGTTTGAAAAAGACAACAACTTTGATATAAAGTTGAACATACTCAAATTAAAAGATTATGTTTTTGATCTAAGAATGAAATATTCTTGAAGTAATAATGTACCATTTTTGAATTAAGAATGAAACGTCCTAATTTAATAATGGAACATTTTTGAATTAAGAATGAAACGTATTAAATTAATAATGAAGCATTTTTGAATTAATAATGAAACGTCTAAAAATTAACAATGGATAATTCGAAACGAACCATCGTTAAATTCAAAAATTCTCTATTATTTATTTAAGACATTTCATTCTTAATTCAAAAATGCTTCATTATTAATTTAATACGTTTCATTCTTAATTCAAAAATTATCCATTAAGTTAATAATGAAATATTCTTGAAGTAATAATGAAGCATTTTTATTTTAAAACTTATTATTTTTATATTAAATATGAAGCGTTGGAATTAATAATGGAGGATTATTAAATTAAGAATGAAACATCCTAATTTAATAATGGAGCATTTTTGAATTAAGAATTAAATTAATAATGAAGAATTTTTAAGATAAGAATGAAACGTCTTAAATTAAAAACATAATCTTTTAATTTGAGTGTGTTCACTTTATATCAAGGTTGTTGTTTTTTTTTTCAAACAAAAAATATTATTTTTGGATTTCAAAATATTTTTCATTTTTAAAACAAGAATGAACATTTTTAAAATAACAGAAAACAAACTTAGTTCTATTTCATAAAGATTACGTTTTTAAAGTCAAATTGTTTCTTCTTGAGTTTAAAACTTTTTTTTTTGGGTGTACCTGTATACATATATGTATATCGAATTTCTTTTCACAGTTGCGTTTCAAAGTTCCTGTCCAGACTTGAAATTTTTGTTGCAGCAACTCTTGAGTTTATTGGTGAGAGGGGTTAGAAGTTTGGGTAGGGGTACACAGTTTCATGTGCTTGGCAATTCTCCTTTGATTTGAAATTCGTACTTGTTTATGTCAAGGTTTTAGTTGTATTTGACGTTTTTTATTTATTTTATTTATTCAGTTGTGTGAAAAATAAAAAATATAACAAAAAATAAATAGAATTGTTAATTTTTCAGGGAAATTTGTGGTGTAATAGAAGTTTTTAATGCATAATTGCAAATTATAATTTCATAATGTGGACACTTATGCAATTTCAAAGCAGAAATTTAAGAAATTGCAGCAACAAAAATTGCAAGTCTGGACGAGGACAAACAGATCTAAATTTTTGTGTTGTTGTTTCTTGACATTTACAAACTAGCATTCATATACAAATGCAGCAATACAAATATTTTTGGTCAGCGGTGTTTAATCTACCTCTATATAAAATATGAAACAAAATGTAAAATGTAGTAGCAGATGGTCGTCGTAAAAAAAAAGAACGAAGTAAACATCAAAGTGTTTTTATGTGGCCAGATTGTTGGCTGCGCTGGCATGCAGGCGTTTGCTCCGGCTGAAGTTCGCCGTCTTGGGTTAGGTTCTTGCCAACCTCTCTGCACCTTTATTCAGCTACAATAAAAGTCATGCCAGCTTGCTCGGTAGGTGTAACCCAAGCAAAATAGAACGATTTTTAAATTAGGAGAGCCCGAATGAATTAACTGAAATAATAGTTTTCGACCGCCTCTATTTATCTTAACCGACTGTGAACCTCACTTACCCACTGATTTCTGCTCTCTCATCTCACTGTTGGCTGATGTTGTGCCATGAGTTGCTTCCTTCCCCATAGGAATTCCCCCTTCGTCAATAGGGAAAAACCTCCTTGATGACCTGATGACAAATTTGTTAAGTTATCCCAAACTTGTACCACCCACCAATACCTACCACCTTCCTACGACATATTCACTAGATTATTCTCTAGTAATTCTCATATTAATTCAAACTCAAGTTCAATTACTAAATTTCATTGTACAATTCCCTTTTATTAACAATTTATTCTCTAAAAATTATAATATTTAGAATTATATATTTTTTTCTTTTAATGATTCATTAACTCGATTTGTTTTTATATATACATTGAACTAATTGTCTAACAATATAAGGATTAATAATAGTTTAAAAAAATTTACTTTAACAAAAAATATTGAGGCGGAATTCAAAATATTATTACGCCTTCAGCTGTCACTATATATATATGTATATATTTTTCTCATTCGTTTAACGTTAAGGCAAACACCTAGTTCTTGGGCAACGGTCCTTGTATAGTACATGCTAGCTAGGTTGAGCTCACCCTGCCAATACTAAAGACTTTACAACAACAACAGCAATATATATACTGGGGTGTTTTCCCTAACGAAGAGCTTTTCTTTCCCTTATTTTCTTTTAAATAAAAAGAAATATATAAATATATGTATAAAAGAAAATATGTATAATATATTAATATATAAGTATAAATTATTATTTATGCCTGTTTGTGTGCGTCAGATGTCCGTGTCAGAAGCTATTATACCTCGCGCCGTCTGAGGACGACGCGCATTCTAGGAACTTCCCTGATGTGAGACTGTCGTCTACCATTCGCAACTCTCGGCTTTATGGTTACCAATGTTTCAAGGCTATGGGTCGTTTTCACGATCGGTTGGGTGCGAATCGTGAAGTTCTCCTTTGCTGTTATCCGATGCTTTGTTCGCTCGCTTGAGGTGTTTCGTTAATTAATTTTTAGGTGGTTTGTTAACTAGTTTTTAGGTGTTTTTTTAACTATTTTTAGGTGGTTTGTTAAATATTTCTAGGTGGCTTGTTAACTATTTTTAGGTGGTTTGTTAACTATTTCTAGGTGGTTTGTTAACTAGTTTTTAGGTGGTTTGTTAACTAGTTTTTAAGTATTTTAATTAAGTGGTTTTTCAGTATTTCATCAAGTAGTTTTACTTTTTTCACGATATAGTTTTGTTACATTTTTATCATATAGTTTTAAGTATTTTGTTTTATCTGTTGAGTCGTTTCAAGATTTCTGCTCTTTCTCGGGCAGCAGTTATTTAGTTATCCAGTTATTTATATTTAACTTTTAGGAGTAACCCTTGGGCAGTTTTATTTTTAACTTTTACAAATTCGTTTTATCAATTTTTTGGTCGATTTCACAGTAGGAAAGGTAGATTTTTCACATTCTTATTTCTTTTGTTAACACAGGATTAGGTTATGCCTGCTGTTTCATCAATTGCATTAATGTATTTCTTCTCGTAGTATATATGTATATAGTTTGAGACTTCCTTTTTTCTTAATTTCAATTGACTCCTTATCACGTTTTGTAATATACAGCCTTTTTTTCTCTACCAGTTTAACTATCACAACACTCTTGCTTATTTCCTTTCTTTTTCAAAAAGTTCTCACTTGTTCTTTTAAATCCTTCTGCTTCGACCACACTTTTTCGACTCACTCTAATCAAACCTTAACCACACCGAGACGAAATCTTAAATCTCCATTTTCTTCTTTTTCCTTAGCCATCTTTTTTTCATTCAATATCGAATGTTCTAGCAGCCCTCCATCCAGCCATCTTTTATTATCTTTTCTCTTCTTATGTTGCTACTTTTCTCTGCAACCCTGTGTTTTGCAGCGATGTGCCCCCGGTTTACACCGACTAATTCACCGAAGTTGCAGGCCTGGGCATTCGTGCACGCCACAAACCTAATCATTTCCCGTGTTCCGCTTCGGAACGGAAAATGTGAGGGAAAAAGCAGCCCTTTAAAAAAAACTCTCTCTTTACAAATTGCTCTAAGGGGAGACTGTTTATTGTCAGTTGACAACCATCTTTCAAAAACCTATTCTCTAGATCGGTTTCACCAATAGGTATTAAATGTGACTTTTATAAGGTATTTAAATAAAACTATTTCTAGTCACTGAAGAACAATGTTCAATAAAACTGCAAAAGCTAACTTATTACCGGGTACTGCGACCGAGTGCTGATCAAGGCAGCTTCCAGGAACTAATAGAGAAGTCAGGGACTAAAGCTACCAAGGTGTTGAAGGCTAGTACCTCTGTTCCTTGGCAAAAATTACCCCCTGCGATTCTGATAAACCAACTAACAATAATGAAATGAGTACTGCATATGTTGTACGAAACCCTATGTATGGCCATACTTCTTAAACGGTTTATGATAACAAAAATAAAGAAAGAGGTTATAAGTTCTGCCGCCCTTGAAGACGTAAGGCGGAAAAATCTGGGACTAAGTACACCAAGGATACCTAAGTCACTGCTTCAGGTCTTTGGCATGAAATACCCCCAGCAATTTCCCCTGGAGATTTCCCACTTCATACAGGCTATTACCTATAGGTCCAACAATCCTACACTTTACAAATTTCTTTCCAAGTTTGGCGTTATAATTGTCCTTAAATACACTTTGCTGAAAATTCCTACGATAGACTTCTTGTCCTGGGGTAAACTTAACTTGCCTGCATCTAGTGTTGTACGTTTTCTCGCTTCTTAAGAAAGCTTTGTGGAGATTTTCCTTTATACCCTGTCCCATGAGATCGATACGTATCGATTTTGGGAAAATATTTGTTTCGGGATCATTGAGAGCTTGCAATTTTCTGGCCAGCTTATAGACGCTGCCATGGGCCTTCATATTTACTCCAAAGAGGGCAAAATATGGTGTAACACCTATTGAGCTATGCACTGAGGATCTTAACGAACGCTCGATCTCCGATAAATGCTTATCCCAGTCACCTTGGTCTTCTCGTAAGTAGAATCGGATTGCGGCCAAGATAGACTGATTCACCCTTTCTGAGGCGTTAGCCTGGGGTGCATGAGTCGCGGTTCTTATATGTTTGATTCCGAAAGTATTTACAGTGTTAGTAAAATCTCTACTTACAAATTGCTTCCCGGTGTCCCGAACTTGTGGAAGACTTCTGATATTAGAAACTTCACTACCTCTTTCCTACTGGCTTTACTCATGGCTTTTAAAAGAACGTATTTGGTAAGGTGATCTAACACTATGAAGATATAGCGATTCCCTAGCTTGGATCTAGGGTATGGTCCCAAAAAATCTATGAAAATACGTTGGAATGGACGTTCAGTCAGCGTTTCACTTCCCATTGGTGGACATAAAATTAAGTTTGTTGGTTTCGTCTATTTACACACCTGACAATTTTTTATAAAACTTCGGACCTGTGCATTTATATTGGGCCAATAAAAATATTCGCGTATTCTACTGAGCGTTTTTCCGATTCCAGAATGAGATGCATTCGGTGGATTATGTGCGTTTTCAATCAAGCCAGTTGTTAGTTCAGGTGGCACCCACAATTTCCAGGAGACATCTTCGCATAATGTATCCCAGTTGTACGGCACGGTGCGTTTATACACCCGATTGTCTAACACTTTTACATCCGGGAGTTTAGCCGAATTTTGCGTTACCTGAGCTATGAAGTCGAGATAGGCGTCTGTTTTAAAAGCATCTGAGTCTAGATTTATCAAATTGTTTACGTCTACAGATAATTCTTCCATGTTGTAGCGAGAGAGCGTGTCTGGTACTATATTTTTAGATCCTGGCCTGTGTTCCACCGTAAAAGAGTATGCTTGTAGATGTAGGCTCCAGCGGCCTAGGCGACCGGTCAGGTCTTTTTGCGTCATAAGCCATTTAAGGCTGCTATGATTGGTAATGACAGAATGGGATTAACTCAATATACGGTCTAAATTTCTTTATGGCTAACACTACTGCCAGGCACTCTCTCTCGGTAACGGAGTAGTTCCGCTGGGCTGTTGGAAAAAAAGGCAATTGGGTGTTCACCACCCCACTCATCTTTTTGAAATAATAGAGCTCCGATGCCTATGTCTGAGGCGTCGCATTGCACGTAAAAGTGTTTAGAGAAATCTGGGTGGACAAGAACTAGGGTGGTTGTGAGGGCTGTTTACAATTTATTAAAGGCAATTTTGCCTTCCGGAAAATTTAAAGGTTTTCCTTGTTTGAGGGTGCTGAATATAGATGATGAAATGGTGGCAAAGTCAGGTATGAAGCGCCGGTACCAGCCAGTGGCACCCATGAAACTACGGACCTGCTTGTAAATTTTTGGGTAAGGGTACTTTACAATTGTTTCTACTTTACTCACGTCGGGCTTTAACTTTCCGCCTCCTACAATATACCCTAAGTATCGCAGCTCTTTAAAGCAAAATCTGGATTTTACCACGTTTATGGTTAAGCCACTCGATCCAGACAACTGGACACATGTTTCAACAACTCCAGGTGAGTTTCAAAATCCGGCGACACTACCAAAAGATCATCCAGATAGACAAAAACTCTATCCCGAAGTATAGCAGGAATCACTTTATCCATTAAACGGCACAACCTTTGGGCTGCATTACACAACCCAAAAGGAATTACCGTAAAATGGTAAAGTGGCCTCCCTGGCACCGTGAATGCAGTTTTTTCTCTACTGGGTGCATCTAATGGTATTTGCCAGAACGCGTCCTTTTAATCCATGCTATATATAAAGAACGTATCCCCTAACCGGCTAAGTAGACCATCGATATGCAGCAGAGGGTAGGCGTTCTTGACCGTGAGTGCATTGAGCTTACGAGCGTCCAAGCACAAACGGTTCTTCTCGCCCTTACGGACCAGAGTGATTCCAAGGACTCTCACTGAGCTCAATGACCCCAAGGTCAAGCATCCTGTCCAGTTCGGCGCACATCAACTTCTACACAGCCGGTGAGACCGGATAGTACCTGTCCTTCACCGGAGCCGCATCCCGAGTGTCGATTGAATGAACTTCGAGTTGGGTTTTACCAAGGCCTCTTTTAGAATAACACGGAAAGGTGGGCACTACTTTGTCAAGGCGCACGCGCTGATACGTTGTCAGACTATGCATATTTGGTTCCTTTTCTGCGTTTTGTACTTCCGGACATAAACTGACGCCATTTGTAGCAAAGCTGCTCACATTAGCGATTAAACCAAATCAGCGCATAAAATTGATTCCTAAAAATAACGAAAGGTTCAGCGTGGGTACTAGATAAAAAGTAATTTACTCCGATATGTTATTCAGACTTATAGTAGCTTTTACCCTACCCGTTGTTCTATGAGGACTGCCATCTGCCGTCTTTATAAAAGCGAAATAGTCGTGGACCTTAAGTCCCGCTTTTTCAACTAGTTGCACACAGTCCTTGCCTAAGCAAGTAATCGTAGCTCCACTGTCTAATAGTCCAAATACTTCATATCCATTAATTGATATGTTGGCATACATTCGCTGATCTTTTCCCTCGTGCAGAGTTGCCGCCATAATTTCTTTCCTTATCCTTTTTCTACGCCTGTACCTTTCTCTAGCCTTTTTCATTCTGTTGGGCAATTCTCCAAAATTTCTAGTTTTTGCTTCTTTATACTCTTTAACTCTTAAATGTAAGGGCTTAATTGGCCTTTCCTTCTGCTCTACTAAATTTACATCTTTCCTATCATTGTTAGCTAAAATTTTTATGGTTTGTTAAGATATACTTAGGGGTATATTATCCGACACTGGGTCTACGTTTGGGTCGAACGAGCCTGCCCATTATGAGGCTGGTTCACGGGCTGGTTTCCCTGGCAACGGGGACACTGAGAAGTAACCAAATTATCTCGCCCGCATTTGAAACAGAACACTCTACGGTGAGGTGAAGGACAATCCATGTATCCATGGATCCTCCTCCTCATCTGCATCTAGTTCATTTACCCTGGGGGGAACATAGGAACGTGGAGGGTATTGTGTCCTTTGGCTGGCTATAAGAATCTCGGCCCATTTTGCTTGTTGGCAAAAGTCATTCCAGCTTTCGATTCTGGCCGAAAACAATAATTTTTTTTTTTTAATACATTTATTTATTTATTGTATCTTCAATTATGAACTAACAATAAGTATTCAAATCTTAAATCTAAAATATAAGTATTAGGCCCGACCACTGTCGGACATTAACTTAGTGATAGTTATAAATAATACATATGTATTGATAATCAAAAAAAAGAGAAAAAAAAATATTTTCAAGCAGTCCCATCTGGAGTGTTGAGTATAAGAGCCCTTGTGTCCTTCAAACGTAAAATTTTGTTTTGCCTTCGTTGGATTCTCTCGACGTTAGAAGCTGAAGCAGTGCCCCATAACTGAATTCCGTAGCACCATATTGGCTTCAAAAGCGACTTGTATAGTAAGAGTTTGCAGTCTAGGCTGAGTATTGAATTTCTACCAATCAGCCAATATATCTGAGTTAGTTTAAGTTTCATTTGTACTAGCTTTGAGTCAATATGGTGTTTCCATGTAAGTCGTCGATCAAGGTGTGTACCAAGGTATTTTACATGTGAATGCTGAGGAACAACTTGATTGTTGATTCGAATTGGGGAACACGTATCTCTTCGCAGGGTAAATGTTACCTGAACACACTTTTGCTCGTTTACCTTAATTCTCCATAATTTTAACCATAGTTCCAGTTGACTAATATGTTCTTGTAGATATCGGGAAGCCTCATGAGAATTTTCGTGCATACTAAGACCGGCTGTATCATCGGCAAACGTAGATGTATGGATATTACTGCTCAGTGGCATATCACAAGTATAAATCAAATACAAAACTGGCCCCAGTATGCTCCCTGTGGCACACCGGATGATATAAATTCGGGCACACTCATGAATTCTCCTTCTACAACCGTGAACTTCCGGGTAGTAATGTAACTTTCTAATAAATTCACCAAATTTATTGGTAGATATGAATTTAATTTTAAAATTAGGCCGTCATGCCACACTTTATCAAATGCCTGCGAAACGTCAATAAACAGTGCAGAACAGTACTTCTTTTCTTCAAATGTTCTTCTTATACATTGAACCAATCTATGCGTTTGTGCAATAGTGCTATGCTGACTTCTAAAACCAAACTGATGGTCTGGGATACACCCACTACCAATTAGAATTGGGGACAATTTTGACATGAGCAGTTTTTCGAAAAGTTTTGACATTGTTGATAGCAGACTTATTGGCCTGTATGATTCTGCCTTGGTCAGATCTTTGCCTGGCCTTGGAATCATTTTAACTTTGGCAAGCTTCCAGCTGTGGGGATAATACTCTAGTCGTAAAATGGCATTAAAAATGAATAACATGATTCTAAATGCAATACTAGGCAATTTTATTAGCATTTGGTTACTAATTCCATCAATACCCGGTGCTTTCTTTGGGTTGAGTTCAGCAATTAGATTTTGTACATCACACATTTTAAATTTTATGGGTCGAGGGGGTAGCGCAACTACACTCGGGAAATCAACAACACCACTACATGTGTTTGGGTTAAATACGGATTTTAAATGCTTTGCAAACAAGTTACCTTTTTCAATATCACTCCTCCCCCAACCGCCGGTACAAGTGCGCAGAGGTGGTTTAAACTCAACGATTTTTTAATTCTTTTCGCAGCGCCCCACAAAGAATAATTAGATGCTGGTGTTACGTCGAGATTTTCCAGATAGTTTTTAAGAGATGCAGTTTTTTCATATGCAAGCAGTTCTTGGAGTCTTTTAGTGCACTCTTTTAATCTAATTTTATTTTGGGGTGATCTGTGCTGTTGCCACTCTCTTCTAGCTCTTCTTTTTGCACATACGAGATGTTCAATATCTGTAGAATATATTCTGTTAAACCCAGTCTGCGGATGGGAGGAAGTGGCATGTTCAGCTGCCTGCTTAATGTTTTCGTTAAGCAATATTAGATTCAATATCGTCATGAGTTCTAAGCTTAATGTTTTCAGTGCAATGAGTACTAAGATATTTTTTGAATCGCAGCCAATTAACACGACTGACCATTTTCACATATGGGTGAGGTAGAGCACTTCTCTGTGGGCTACAGATTGTAACGATCGTGGGAGAGTGATCGGACGATAGATCTAGGGAAGCTTCAACATGAATTAATTCCCTAGAAATATTTTTCATGACGCCAAAATCTATAACATCCGGAATTTTATGTATGTCAGTAGGCCAGTAAGTGGGCTCCTCACTCGAAATGACGTCCAAGCCCATTTTTGAAATTGTGTTGAACAACGATCGTCCTCTAGGTGTGATAAGACGCGAACCCCAGAAAGTATGTTTTGCATTATAGTCTCCAGCTGCTACGAAACAAGGGCCAAGAGATTTGTAGAAATCCTCGTATTGCTCCTCAGTAATTGCGAATCTAGGAGGGGAGTAAATTGATGATATGACAAAATTTGTGCAAAAATTTTCGATACAAATATTCGTTGCTTGTAGACGTTCTTCACAAATGTTGTCAAGAATATAATACTTGAGTCTTGACTTTATTAAAATTGCTGATCCCCCGCAAGCTCTTCCTCTTGGGTCCTTTGAATCATATAAAATGTAGCCATTAATCCTAAATAAACTTCTCGAAGTCAAATGTGTCTCAGAGACCAACATTATATCAATATTTTTTTCCGTAAGGAAGTGCTCAAGTTCATTTTTATGTTGGCGAATGCCGTTTGCGTTCCAGAAACATATTTTTAACGTGTTCATGGCTTGTTAACTAATGCTTGAAGCAGTGTAGACTGCATTCGTAGCATTTCTTGCATCATGCTAGTCATATTTGTTGTAAAATTATTTATAGTCAGCACTAGATTTTCAATAGTAGCTTCAAGGCGACTAAAATTAAAGCTTGAGTTTGCATTCGTTGAATTATTTTGAGGCGGAATATTTTGTGTTGGAATAGAACTAGTCTTAGCTGCGTCGGCATACGAAACACGTGAAGTGACAGGTTGGCTCATATGAGCAAAAGTGGCGGACTGAGCGTTTGCTGTTTGTGCTGGAGCTAATTTAGGTTTTTGCCCCATAGTCTGTTTAACGAAAGAATAGACAGGACATCCTCTGTAGTTAGCGATGTGATTACCTCCACAATTACTACATTTTTTTTCTGCTATATCTTTAGGTTTAGGACAACCAGCAGTACCGTGCAATTCACCGCAGATAACACAAACTGAAGGTAACTTGCAGTAAGTTTTTGTGTGACCATATTCTTGACAATTATGGCACTGTACGGGTCCAGAACGCTTGTGTGGTTCTTCAGCTGTTATTTTTCGGTATAAGAGATATTTTAAATTGTAAATTGGATGAGTCTCGCTTTTTTTCAATTTTATATCGTTTGGCTAAAGTTCGACGCGAAATAGAGGTTGAGGAATCTTCTCCCTATTTATTATGTTAGATACATTTTTTACCTTGAATCCCTGGAGGACGAGTGCATCTTTTATTTCTTCGGGAGCAACATAGGAATCGATGCCTTTCAATACGATCTGCAGGCCTTTAGCACTTTTAAGCTGATATGTGTAGAAACTTTTCTTACTTTTTTCAAATTCTGTAATCAGTTTGCGAAAATGTTTTTCTTCATATATTTGAATTTTGGTTTCATCAATGTTACCACGTTTTATTCGAACGATATTAAATTTATTCTCACCAATGACTGAAATTAAATTTTTAATAATAGCGTTTGAATTTTTTTCTCTCAAATAGATTGGAGGCGGCTTAGATGTTTTGTTCTTAGATACATCGGGTTCGTTGTTGTCAACTTGTAATATTTGAAAACGATTTTGGCGGTTAATAGAGGATGCGCTGTTATCCCTAGACATTTTTGGAGCAGATGAAATTTTCGAAGACTTTGGGCTTCGTCCGCGCTTTACCACTGTAATATATCTGTCCATTCCCACTTGGACCTTGGGTTTTGGGCTGCTCTTAACTTCAGTAAAAACTTGGTTAAGTGATGACCACGAGCCCGAAGCGGATGATATCGCTGAGTTAAATGTAGAAGTACTAGGCAACGGTAGTGTTAACGAATCACTAGTTGGCATTGGACAAAGCGAAGTTGATCGCTGACGAAAAAGTGGCCTCGCCGTTAAAAAAAGTCTACTATCTGATTTCTTATTTATTTTGTTATCATTAAGAGCTTCAGAAAACAATAAATGGGATAACGCTGGTTTTAAATTACCTCTCATGATTTCGATCTGGTCCCGCTCTGATTATGGAATTCTTCGCTGATTGCGAAGGCTTAACACTGCATTGAAGTAATCCTGGAAGAATTCCTGGCCCCCTTGACGTCGATCCATAATCCTCTTTTGCAACTGAAACTCATTTTCGAAACGCCTAAATTGGGTTAGAAATGCTGCTACTAGTTAATTAATTTTCATTAGATTCCAAAACCAGTCCAAGGCCTGGCCTTCAAGCAATGAGAGGAAACTACGGCGTACGTCATCAAACGTTACGTTATACTCTTGCCTTAAAAATTCGATGCGGAAAATAAAATCTTCAGCACTCATCGACTTTGACGTGCCATCAAATTTTATTCCCCACTTGGAGATATCGACTTTCTGTTTGGTTTCGCGACAGGTTAAAATAATCTACCGGGTCTACCCTTTGGACAGAAGTCATAGGAGCGTTGGTGGGAACGACTGTCCCCTCTGTGGTGCTAGGTACGGACTCCCTGCCGAAAATATTATCTACGTCAAACCCTGCTTCAATTAACCGAATTCTGACAGAGCGCGTCAGGACCATTCCTTATTCAGACAGTCACAAAAGATTTTCGATTTTCGCCGAAAGTTTAGCAGTATATATAATAAAAAATTTTCAAAATAAATTCTCAAATATGTACAGCTGGACAAAGTAAAGATGACCGAGCGTATGGAAATTCCACTAAAAATTTGATGTCTCAAAAAGGAAAAAGGTCTATTTATACGTATCTATAAATATGTAAGTACGTATATATTTAGGAATATTCATTTAAATCAAAAAAAAAATTCAAATATTGCTTTCCGTCAAAACGACTGCGGTAATCCAATCCCAAAATAAAATTAATAAAATATATATAAAAACGAACCGATAACAGTACTAATAAATTGAGATAGAATAAAAAAATATTAGTGGCAAATTTCTGCTGCCCTCAGCAACGAAAAACTTCCTATAAGAACTTTTAATTTAGAAATGTACAAGAGAATTATTCAAATGTTAAGCCTATATTGAAATGAGAGGAAGAATATTACAAAATCTTTTTTTTCTGGTTTCGCGAGTAAGCTACTTTCATCAAATGATGATGGATTCTGTTTTATCCCTAATGAAGCTGCACTGAGGATGGTGCTACGAAACATCAAGGCTTCTGCCCTAGGATGCCGGGTCTTCCACACTTAAGCTCAGCACAAGCAAAAAAAAAATTTTTACTTGCTCTGGGATGTATCTTTTCGATACTGTATCCTTAAAAACTGAATTAAACTATGGTATTTCAAAAAAAACAACAATTAGATGGGATTCATTTTGATACTACACGATGTAGCTAAGGCTTCAAGCAAGTGGCTCTAACAAAGCCTGTCTCACGTGCAGTGAAGAAAATAAAACTTATCAAATTTCCAACACGGAAGAAATATAACTTTACTTCTCGGGACTTACAGCCTGCTGACAAACAATTATTACGAGGGCTGATGGGAAAGGCTATTGCATTTGCTAAAAACGATACGTTCGTGACACAATAGTCATGTATTCAATTAATGTCGCAACGCGTCGAGGACTCTTGATTGACTCGACACGGACTTACACTAACGGTCAAAAAAAACGTTATGACCGAACAAATGTGAAATTCAAGTATTTTTAAAAGAACTGACTAAATAACTCATTCGGGCCCCATGTTGGGCGCCATTTTATTGTAGTAACAGATGGTCGTCGTAAAAAAAAGAACGAAGTAAACATCAAAGTGTTTTTATGTGGCCAGATTGTCGGCTGCGCTGGCATGCAGGCGTTTGCTCTGGCTGAAGCTCGCCGTCTTGGGGTGGGTTCTTGCCAACCTCTCTGCACCTTTATTCAGCTACAATAAAAGTCATGCCAGCTTGCTCGGTAGGTGTAACCCAAGCAAAATAGAACGATTTTTAAATTAGGAGAGCCCGAATGAATTAACTGAAATAATAGTTTTCGACTGCCCCTATTTATCTTAACCGACTGCGAACCTCACTTACCCACTGATTTTTGCTTTCTCATCTCACTATTGGCTGATGTTGTGCCATGAGTTGCTTCCCTCCCCATAGGAATTCCCCCTTCGTTAATAGGGAAAAACCTCCTTGATGACCTGATGACAAATCTGTTAAGTCATCCCAGGCTTGTACCACCCCGCAATACCTACCACCTTCCTACGACATATTCACTAGATTATTCTCTAGTAATTCTCATATTAATTAAAATCAAGTTGGTTCAATTACTAAATTTCATTGTACAATTCCCTTTTATTAACAATTTATTCTCTAAAAATTATAATATTTAGAATTATATTTTTTTTCTTTTAATGATTCATTAACTCGATTTTTTATATATACATTGAACTAATTGTCTAACAATATAAGGATTAATAATAGTTTAAAAAAATTTACTTTAACAAAAAATATTGAGGCGGAATTCAAATTATTATTACGCCTTCAGCTGTCACTATTTATATATGTATATGTATATATTTTTCTCATTCGTTTAACGTTAAGGCAAACACCTAGTTCTTGGGCAACGGTCCTTGTATACTACAAGCTAGCTAGGTTGAGCTCACCCTGCCAATACTACAGACTTTACAACAACAACAGCAATATATATGTATATACTGGGGTGTTTTCCCTAACGAAGAGCTTTTCTTTCCCTTATTTTCTTTTAAATAAAAAGAAATATATAAATATATGTATATATATGTATGTATAAAAGAAAATAAGTATAATATATTAATATATAAGTATAAATTATTATTTATGCCTGTTTGTGTGCGTCAGATGTCCGTGTCAGAAGCTATTATACCCCGCGCCGTCTGAGGACGACGCGCATTCTAGGAACTTCCCTGATGTGAGACTGTCGTCTACCATTCGCAACTCTCAGCTTTATGGTTACCAATGTTTCAAGGCTATGGGTCGTTTTCACGATCGGTTGGGTGCGAATCGTGAAGTTCTCCTTTGCTGTTATCCGATGCTTTGTTCGCTCGCTTGAGGTGTTTCGTTAATTAATTTTTAGGTGGTTTGTTAACTAGTTTTTAGGTGTTTTGTTAACTATTTTTAGGTGGTTTGTTAACTATTTCTAGGTGGTTTGTTAACTAGTTTTTAGGTGGTTTGTTAACTAGTTTTTAAGTATTTTAAGGCCAATAGTTTTTGGTTAGTTTTCTTCTCTTGAATAGTTTTCAAGTATTTTTACTAAATGAGCTTTCATGTATTTTATTGAAAAGTTTAAGTGGTTTTTCAGTATTTCATCAAGTAGTTTCACTTTTTCCACGATATAGTTTTGTTACATTTTTATCATATAGTTTTAAGTATTTTGTTTTATCTGTTGAGTCGTTTCAAGATTTCTGCTCTTTCTCGGGAAGCAGTTATTTAGTTATCCAGTTATTTATATTTAACTTTTAAGAGTAACCCTTGGCCAGTTTTATTTTTAACTTTAACAAATTCGTTTTAAAAAATTTTTTGGTCGATTTCACAGTAGGAAAGGTAGTTTTTTTCACATTCTTATTTCTTTTGTTAAGACAGTACTAGGTTAGGCCTGCTGTTTCATCAATTGCAGTAATGTATTTCTTCTCGTAGTATATATGTATATAGCTTGAGACTTCCTTTTTTCTTAATTTCAATTGACTCCTTATCATGTTTTGTAATATACAGCCTTTTTTTCCTCTACCAGTTTAACTATCACAACACTCTTGCTTATTTCCTTTCTTTTTCAAAAAATTCTCACTTGTTCTTTTAAATTCTTCTGCTTCAACCACACCTTTTCGACTCACTCTAATCAAACCTTAATCACACCGCGACGAAATCCTAAATCTTCATTTTCTTATTTTTCCTCAGCCATCTTTTTTTCATTCAATATCGAATGTTGTAGCAGCCCGCCATCCAGCCATCTTTTATTATCTTTTCTCTTCTTCTTATGTTGCTACTTTTCTCTGCAACCCTGTGTTTTGCAGCGACGTACACCCGGCTTACACCGACTAATTCACCGAAGTTGCAGGCCTGGGCATTCGTGCACGCCCAAAAAAAACTAAGAAACACTTTTTACAAATGGCTAATTTAATTCACCTCTGCTACCACCTCATAAAATAATTTCGCTATAATTTAATGCTTCAGTAATAGCTAATAAATCAGTGATTATTTAAACATACTTTTAGTTAATTTTAATTTTTTCAGTGACTAATTAAAGTTTATATCAAATTACGTTGAAGGTATAGTAGCACTACAATATTTCCAAATATTATGGAAAGGTTTCCAAAGAACAACTGATCAATATAAATAAGAAGCTGGATTTATCAATTTGCAGAAAAGTGAAATAGCAAAAAACAGATTTTATGATACAAAAAGAGCATTATAATGTATTTTTCTATTTATATATTTCATGATATTAAATATGTATATTTGCGAAAATTAAACGAAGTTCTTTTTAATACGACCACATGGTGTTCATGTATATGCATTAAAAAAACACACACATACACAAAACATATGGTATGTTTAAAAAACTTAACACTTAAATGCACAATGTTGGCTATTTAATGCCCATTTCTTGACTTGGTAATCAAACTGTAATTATATTTAAGTTCGAATTAAATACGAATTGAAATTTTTGAGTGCATAATTATATAATAATTAAATACCCAACATTGTGTAATTAAACTTTATTTAAGTTTTAAGAGCGCACCATATGTTGTGTGTGTTATCGAAAACACAGCCACATGATACAATTATACTAGGTTCATGCACAAGCCCAGCCTGTTACTGCATACATTGCATATAATTGTCAAACTTTGTTTACAAGTTACAAAAATGTTAGTGTATGTGTGTGATTAAAATGATTAGTGTTGCCAATGAATTTATACATGGCTGTGTCTCCAATTACACATTGAAGAAAACTACACTACACAACTTTTGTGTAGGTTAAAATGAAAACAAAAATAAATAAAAATAGAACCCAAAGTAGAATTACACACAGATTATACAAGAATTTAATTATATGGCATACACATGTGATTAGAAATTAAACACTGTCTAACTACACCTAGACTGGCAAATGCCCAATGCCCAAATTATGCAAACTGAGCTCTATAATCTTTTTTTTTTTGCTTAAGTCTGAACATTAATAAATGTGTGCATGTTTCCTTCTATAGGTCTGTTGCCCCCAGTGTTGTAGCCTTTTATATTGATGGTGTAGTATTGAATACGTCTATTCTTAAACTTGACTTAGGCGTTATATTTGATAACTCCATGTCGTTTGATGCTCATGTTGAGTATTTACTTCCTAAAGCATATAAAATAATGGGTTTTCTGAAGAGAACTTGTTCTGAGTTTGGTGATCCATACACTCTGAAGTATATCTATACGTCTTTTGTTAGGTCTAAATTAGAATATGCTGCTGTTATTTGGAATCCCCATATCTCTAATCGTGTTGCTCGTATAGAGAGAGTTCAACGCATTTTCGTCAAATATGCTACGCGCTCGTTACTTTATTTATCATCAGTTCCATATGAATCTAAATGCTTGTTTATTGGTCTACGTACTTTGGCGTCTCGTAGAAAAGTTCAATCTGCCTTGCTGCCTTATGATGTTATTAATGGTTCTATTGATTGCCCTGATTTGCTTTATGCCATACGGTTTTACATACCTCCCAGGAATATGAGGTTCGCTAAACTTTTCGATGTTCCATTTCATTGTTCTCGTAATGGCACCTTATCACGTACATTCTCTTTCTTGAATGAAATAAATTATAATATTCAAAAGGATTCAAAATCTTTTATCGTATTTAGCACTGAAAAATCAGAGTTTAAATTGTTACTTTTTAGTTTATTGAAATAACTGTGATCTCAAAACTATTTAATTATTTAATTTAATTGTAAACTTTTCAAAGTGATATTATATATGTATGCTTATATATATATATGTTTATCCTGATAGATTAATTTTTTCTTTTTTAATACAAATTTTATAAACAACCTTAGTATTAGTTCCTTATCTTTGAATGTTATCTTAGTCTGTAAGGATTATTTGTCCACTGACTGAACTACAATAAATAAATAAATAACTATAATCATGCAGCAATGCCGCGGCTGCAATTCTACTTTAGTTACCCTGTAATTGTTATTTTTATACACAAAAGACAGTTGTTTCTGACAATTTTATATTTGTTTATACCAACAAACTACATGTGTTTTTTGGTGTTGTATTTTTGTTGTAGCTGTGCATGTACCTAGTATAATTTTATCATGCACATTCATTCACACATTCACATTTTCACATTAGTATTAGGAAGAATTTCGTTTAATTTTCATAAATATATAACAAATACAATTCATATTTTCATATCATGGTATAAATAAATAGAAAAATGCATTCTGATGCTCCTCAATTCCATAAAATGTTTTTTATGCAATTTTATTTTTTGCATTTTTATAACGTAACTTTTTTGTTTACGGTAAGCAGCTGTTCTTTGAAAAGCTTTCCATAATATTTGGAATTTTTTTAGTGCTGCCGTACTTTCAACGTAATCTAATAAGAACTATAACCACTGAAAAAATGAAATCGTATTTGATTACAGCTTAATTTAAAATAAAAATTAGCTAATTATATATGTATAAGATTCATTTAATTTTATGGTGAAAAGCAAAATTTTGTCTTTAAATCAGATTTAAAAATAAAATACATATAATCATTGACTGATTTATTACCCCTAAATGTTGCCACGCTCAAAAATCGCCTTGAGCTTTTACATTGAAAAGAAAAATGCTTAGGAAAATCAACAGAACACATTTGTCGAAGTTTTAATGTAGTAAAAACTGATTGCAAATCAAAAAGTATTCGCCTCAGCCGGGTTTTAAATTTTTAAAAAACCGGACTATTCGACATTTGAAAGGTAAACATTTTGAAAAAAAACGAAAACTATATTTTAAAAAAACGGGATTTAAAAACCGTTTGAAAAACTGATTCGATCACCCTAGTAAATACTGGATAGAGACCTAAGTACATTAATACACTTTTAAAATAAATTAATCACTTTTCATTATTCTGTTCCATGCCGCAGATTTTTACATTTCACTACTGTCAGCCAAAGTTAACTTCTATTTTGCGTACGTTGGTAGCCACATGTTTTTAACTATGAATATAAAAAGTTTAGTTCAATGAAATCCATCTTTTGCACCAAACATAGAGCTTCCGAAATGTTATCAAATAGCAAAAAAATGCTTGCAAAAGTTTTGTTTTCAAAAGCGTACGAACGTACGTTCGTGACCCCAAGAAATGCACATATGTATGAAGATGTACATCCCACAACTAGTGAAAAAGTACCTTCGGCTTCTGGATTAATCTTATGCAGACGTCTAACAAGATTTTTGAGAGCAAATCTTGATAAGTTACTGTTTTTCAATAAAACAAATCGTCGGTTGGTTATTGGTTTGCTGCAGACATAAAGTATTTTGAATATACTGTGCCGCAAACCAATAACCAACCGATGATATGAAAATAAAAATACAAGTACTCATACAAGATTTATTTTTGTGTATACATAAATCGTGCATAAAATCGTCAGTTTGTTTCTGTTTTGATGTACGGGATAAAAAAATGTGTTCGAGAAAATCGATGAAGAATGTTTAGTTCATTAGTTTTATACAAATACACGATAGATTTTGTTTAATAATAAAAGTACAAGATACATATGTTTTTATTCAAATGTAAAGTTTATAAACTTTTTACCTTCAACATGAAAAGTTATTAGGACTTAAAGAAAAAATTACACAATTCTTTGGCTACAATCATAACAACAATATTGTGCACTACTTGTTCAAGTGGTTTAAATTACTGTATATATTTAAGTACATATAAAAGGTGGAAATATCATTTTTATTCATATAACATGACTTTTAGAAGAAAAACAAAGGAAGAAATAAAAGACAGTGATTATATTTAATAAAAGAAATTTTATTAATAAAAAATAAATATCAATTCTTTTCATTCACAATAATTAAATATTTGTACTTTGCTTTGATTCTCGTTCTTTGAGTAGAATGTGTATTGATATGCGTTATAACAGTTTCTATATTTCCAGATATATTCAAGATATCGGAAAACTGGTAACGAATTTGGAAAAAGGACATATGATTGATATATAGCCAATCAATAACTAAATTGTTTTAAAAATGTCCCACACATCAAAGCAGAAACAAATCGACGAAATGTAAAAATTAAATATTATTATGTATGTATATGGGTACAAAAAAAAATTTTTTGCTATTCACTTTGATTTCGTACGTGTTGTGTTGTATCGTGTTACCAAAATTGTTTTGCGTGGCCGTTTCGTTCCTGTTTGACATCATGGCAATAGTGTTCAGCTCTTGGTTGAAAAATTCCACACGCGCTCATCCCCGTTGTAGGGTAATTAACAACACGCGTGATTGTTCTCTATACGCATCCGAGAAATATGTTTTTAATCAAATCTGTCTGGCAACGCTATAGTGCCTAACAATTTTGAAGAGAAATCGTTTTCTTTCTCTACTTACAATTGAAAATAACTTGTTTGGAAGGCGACAGTTATTTGAAAATGTATAGCCAATCCGCACTGTGCTTCCATTTAGAGAACACATAAACAAAGTCAAACGCATAGTATTCCCAACATCAGATATTAATCATCATTTATTTTTACTAAATTGTTAAAAAGCAGTTATATCACTTGTGTATTGCTATTTTTGAACCTATAATTTCTAAGCAAGCGATTTTTCAAGAGCGGTCTTCAAATGAAATAAGATTTTCATATTAAAAATACAACACTATTAAAAGTTAAACATTTTCCAACACTTGCACAACTGCAATGACAGTATGTATGAATACATATATGTATGTATATATGTAAATTGTCAAAAATTTATGCAGTTCTAAACAAATAATTAAAACATGAATTATTAAGTTGGTAATGAAAAATGATTATAAATCATTCGGGATCTAATTAGTTTACGGTTCCATATAGTGTTAAAAAGTAAAATCAAATAACTATCCATTTATACAGCGGTTTAATTTAATGAATTAATCACAGATGGTCAAATCGTAATACATATAAAATACATATACATATGTTTTTTTTTTTGGTTAAAAGTGTGTTAACATTGGAGTGCGTGCTTCTATTGTTTTTTCTTTGGCAATTTTTGGATTAAAGTGAATAAATATATGCGTTGAAACTTTCATTTCGGATAAAAATATGCTTATATATACATGTACGCTTATGATTGTATATTAACAATATCTCATCCTGTTGGATATTTTTTCTAACAATGGAGCCTTCACGTTCGGACTCGCGGTATAATTTAAGCTACTCCATGAGTAGCATTGGATTGACCTTGGCAGATCAAACAGATATGTACGGAAATCCAACTGGTTTAGTTGGTAGACCACCTAGCGCAGGTATTTTGCAAGGTATAGGAGGAGGTTCGAGTTCTGGTCTATTGCCTCGTTCTACTGGAAATCTCATATCAAATACACAGTGTCAAACATTGTCTAATAGTAATAGCCAACAGAGAGGTCTTAAAAGGACCAGCTCAGGATATGATGATACACATCAACGCTCTGGTACCGGTGGTATAACAACACTTCAAGGTCTTGATAATTGTATAGTTTCTTCCAATGTGCAGCATAGCAGTCACCAATTGCCTCAAACCAGCAGCGCTGGGGTGCAAGACATTGTTGATGATAGTTATAATAATTTACAAAGTAAAAAATCACCTCCTGCAAATGGTAAAAAAACTAAAGGTCGAGTCAAAATAAAAATGGAATACATTGACAATAAATTAAGACGTTATACCACATTTTCAAAGCGTAAAACTGGGATTATGAAAAAGGTGAGTAACGAAATCTTTTAGTAGAAAATTCTTATTTACTCGCATATTGATGACGTTGTGTTTGTTGTATTATCGTATTAGTCTGCTTCTGCAAAAAATTATTGATTGCTCGCATAGGTATCCTTTTTTTAATTTTGTTTTTAACCACTCTGTTGCTTCCTGTCTGAACTCATATTGTCGGGTAGTTACATTATTACTCCGGCAAAAAAATAACCACCCGACAATATGTCATTCATAGTTAGCACAAAAAAGTTCACAAAATACTGTCCTTTTCCCAATTACATATTTGAAAAATTTATGTTCGAAGTTGGAAAAACTTTTTCACATCACAAACGATAATTATTACGCCAAAAAATTTAAAAATTTGGATTTAAATCCTTCTCACGAAGAGCAGAAATAATTAATACTATATTGTGCAGAATTAGTTGAAATTATGCTAGCGGACAATTATGGCGAAGAAATGGTACTTTATTTATATATATACGAACATCATAAGATTGTACCAAGAAATCAAGATTGCGCATTGCACAGTTACGTTATTTTCTGCTTCTGACGTAGACATATAATTTTTGTTTTAAACAAAGTGTTTGTTTGTGGGATGTCCTCTCTCACACCCTTTTTGCAACAATTTCATGTGTGTATTCTATGATGACGTAGATACGCAGCAGAAAATTTTTTTGTGCGCAATCTTGTTTTTTATTCGTGATAAAATCTTAAGAGTTATTATGGAACTTTCCGGAAGAAAGGTATTTCAAAAGGTGGGACTGAATGTATGTATGTATGTATTTATATTAGTGTCCGTTAGTTGTATGGAGAATTTTTTTAATTTCTTATATTCTCGCCCCCAATTCGGATCAGTTTTCTTTGAAAAAAATTACAAAAAATTTTATATAGAAAAGTTGTGTTTAAGGGGTACGTCCGCTCCTCAAAGTTAGCCCTCAAGCCTATTTATTCAATATAATTTTTTAACCGACATGTATGTAGTGATGTAACGAATATCAATTTTTGATATTCGCGAATACGAACACGAATACAAATATTATATAATACGAATATTATATGCAATATGAAATATTAAAAGATTGCCATGAAAAAGGACTTCACACTCTTGTTCGCGTACTTTAAAGTTAATAAAAATTACCCAAACTTTTAATGATCGTCATTGAATGATATTTGAAAATGATACATAGCACAAATTTTCTATGAAAAATTAATGTATTTGTGCAAACTAAAATTTTTAGTAATTTATTTAAATTTCGTTTCGCCTCAAAATAGCCGAATATTCGACAATTCGAAAACGAATATTCGTGCATCACTAGTATGTACATAAAAAGTACTTGCAATTTTTTTACCGGGCATATTCCTATGTGTTTAGTACCTGTTTTATTGGCACCAACTTCAAACTACACTGTAGGTAACATATGTAAAAATATTTTATTTAACTAGATCTATATTATTTTTAGCTTTTTAGTGCTTATTTATGAAGTCTGTCTAATTTTTTAAAAAAGTTTTACTTGTTTGTTTAGTTTTCTTTTGACTATCAGCCCAATTATGAATATTCCTGGGGACATTTTTCCCTTCCCAATGTGTTGTTCCCGGGAAAAATCTCATTTATTCTAATATCCGAGGGAATAGCAAAAAACTGAGTGAGAAAATCACAGTCAGCTGTTCTGCTTTTGACAAGTTATTTTGTGCTATCATGCGGGAATTTAATAATAAAAAAGTTTATGGCCACAAATTTATTTGTAAAAATATTTTTATTTGTGTAAATATTTTTACACAAACCATAAACTTTTTTATTATTAAATTCCCGCACGATAGCACAAAATAAAATGTCAAAAGCAGAACAGCTGACTCCGATTTTTCCCGGGAACAAGACACGTGGGAATTCAATAATAAAAAAGTTTATGGTCACAAATTTATTTGTGTAAATATTTTAATATTTCAAGTTTGCTTGAATAATGTACAGTATAGCTTTTAATATAATTGTGGAAGAATATACTGTTGAGAAAGAGAGGCGAAAAATCAGCCAGATGATTGCAAGAGGCATATACGCTATGTTTCAAATCCGCTGGAAATTCATTCCATACTTTCGTTTGGTTTTGGGAATAATTTTGGCATTCCATGTTCTTTGGATTGTGCCGCACATTCAGCATTACGTTTTTGTGGAACAAGCAGCATCTCTACGTCTGTTAGATATGACGATTCAGGCATTTCAACATTTTTTGGTGACCCCAGACCGAAGATATCTAAAGGAACACCTTCAATAGCAAATTTTCATCGCTATTAAATCGCTCGGTTGCCGAAAATTTTTTATTTTTTTTTGGGCCTTCACCTGTTCCTTTCTGGTGTTGCAAATTTTGTGCAGCCTTTTGCCGCACATATTTCTTTTGGTCAGTCCAAACCTATGTTGAAAAGACTTATACAATTGCTAATTTTTAGTATATCATGAAAATAAACTTTTTCCCAATAACTGCTCCTTTTGGTTGGTGGTCCTAGTACATTTAATTCCCTTTCAGTGTTTTGCCAGAATATCTGCAGTTCTTGATTCTCACGTTTAAAAAACCCACGAGCTATTTTTGCACCTGGTGTCTATTAGTATTTTTTGACCTTAAAAACAAAATTGAAATAATTTTTTTATATTTATAAATGTAATACTAACATTTTTGCGCTAACTCCTTTTGCGGGGAACTAAAATAAAATTTTTGTATTTACGGTGTTTTAGCGGTATAGAATTATAGTATTACAATACTGTATTGGTACAAATATTTTGGAAGAGTCGTATTTTTGTATTTACAATGTGGTGGTGGTACATATTTGTTCGACAAAGTTACAATTTCTGCCTGGGTATGTATGAAATAATTTAATAGATATAAGCTCTTATTGTATATCTTCTTTGGATTGTGCCGCACATTCAGCATTACGTTTTTGTGGAACACGCAGCATGTCTACGTCTGTTAGATATGACGATTCAGGCATTTCAAAATTTTTTGGTGACCCCAGACCAAAGATATCTAAAGGAACACCTTCAATAGCAAACTTTCATCGCTATTAAATCGTTCGGTTGCTGAAAATATATAATTTTTGTTTGGGCCTTCACCTGTTCCTTTCTGGTGTTGCGAATTTTGTGCAGCCTTTTGCCGCACATATTTCTTTTGGTCAGTCCAAACCTGTGTTGAAAAGACTTATACAATTGCTAATTTTTAGTATATCATGAAAATAAACCTTTTCCCAATAACAGCTCCTTTTGGTTGGTGGTCCTAGTACATTTAATTCCCTTTCAGTGTTTTGCCAGAATATCTGCAGTTCTTGATTCTCACGTTTAAAAAACCCACGAGCTATTCTTGCACCTGGTGTCTACTAGTATTTTTGACCTTAAAAACAAAATTGAAATAATTTTTTTACATTTATAAATGTAATACTTACATTTTTACGCTAACTCGTTTTGCGGGGAACTAAAGTCAAATTTTTGTATTTACGGTGTTTTAGCGGTATAGAGTTATAGTTTACAATACTGTGGTGGTACAAACATTTTGGAAGAGTCGTAATTTTGTATTTACAATGTGGTGGTGGTACATATTTTTTCGACAAAGTTACAATTTCTGCCTGGGTATGTATGAAATAATTTAATAGATATAAGCTCTTATTGTACATGCTTAATATAAACAATTTCCATATAAATATAATTTTTTCCATAAATGAGACATTTTTATATTTTAATTGAACTGTAGTGAATTTTAATCAGAAATAATTTTTTATTCGGACTTAAGTTCAGTAATTTCAATTCTTATTGAATGAAACATTTTTATTAATTAATGCGAGTTTCTAAAGAAGAGAAGAAAAATTAAGTAATAAGGACTTGTTTTCAGCAGCCCCAATTTAGTTAAAAAAACATTTAATTTTAGAGGTTGATTTTTTTGTGGCATCCAGCTTAAAGTCTTCGCACCAACAAACATTAACCGTGTCGTTATTTATTTTTCGCAAGATATTTAAAAACAAAAAAAGACAAATGAAATATTTGCGAAAAATATAAAAATATAAATACAAAATCACGTACCAAATTAAAAGATTCCGATATTAACGGAATATCATAACATAACATAATTAACTAACATAATTATCAATGAAACATTTTATAATATTTAAATAATACTGCTTATAATAATACGAGTACCTATTTATGACCAAAATAATATTGTTGTTTTTGCTTTTGGCAATATATGTATGTAACTGTAATCAGATTTAAAAAAAAACAAAATGTACCATGTTCTTTTTGTATTAGATAAAACAACACAAAAAGAAAAATATCGTAAGCGACAAAATTTTTTAAATTCCTCCATTAATATGAAAAAAAAAATTATCGTAAGCGCCATAACTAGTGCCAAATATGAAAATACAAAATTCGTTTTGCTCCCAATCACTGGCCAGGACAAAATTATCAGAAACTGCATTAAAACATTTTCAATTTTATCCATACCTTTGGAAATAATCGAAAAAAAACGTTCTCCTGTAAAGTTTGGTTATTGTCGCTTACGATAATGTTGCGCTCAAGGCTCGATGTAATTCATTTTATTATTTAATGGTCAGTTAACTGATTAACCGGTTTTTGAGTTCGGGTAACCGAAACCCTGGTTTTTAAAACAGTCGGTTTTTTAAAACAATTATGTAAAAAATTCTGCGAGAAATTTCTCCCTTTTCCAATTAAAATTTTTTTGTTTATTTAAAAATTAACAATCATCATTGTTAATATAAAAAATTAAAATTTTTGTATTCAATTAAATTACTCAACAAAATTATTTGTTAAATTGTATCATAACGGAATGCGCACATGTAGAAAAAACAAGAAATCATGTTTTGTGTATCTAATAAAGTGTTGCTCTTTAGCTGAGAGGTAAGCAAGTTAGTTTATTGTCCCTGAGGTTGCCGGTTCAACTCCGCCCAAAGACATTTGGTGTTTTTCGCAGACAAGCAAAAACTCGTTTCGACGGTTGTGATTGTGTATAAAAATAATAGTGTTAATATAAAAATTATGATAATCAAAATTTGTGCGGAAATTCAACAATTCACATTGTTAATATAACAATAGGTTTAATTAGAAAAACTTTAAAATCTAACAAAAATAAATATTGAATAAAAAAATAAATTTTAACAAAACATTTGTTGATATATTTAATTGAAAATATTTTTCAGATTTTCCTTTAACTTACAATTTTGTTAATTGTATTTACAAAAATCGTTGTAGGTTCAAAATCAATTAATTATTTAATTGATATAACAAAAAAAATTAATTGTATATTCAAATTATTTTTTTCTGTGTGTATTAAATATTGGTTTTATAAACGACTTTGTTATTATTATTGTTGGCATGCAAATTTTCACGCACTTGCGATCGTCAGCCTAGAGGTAATGAAAATAAATACTACTTTTCTTGGCTTTACGTTATATATTGAAATGTATTTTTAAGAAAAACTTAATTTTACCTTTAATTGATATTTAATGGTTTTCTTTTCATTTGTCTATGATTAGTTGTTGTTTTAGCTATAGATTTGCAATAAAAGTATTACTGTGTATAAAAAGTAAAGAGAAAATACTCCTGAATTAAGTAAAACTTAACAAAGCGAGAAGCCTAACTTTGTATCCCATTATTTCGAAGAAAGCTTCGAACTCTTAAATATAATTAATATTAAATAGCAATTTCTAGTTTGTAATACAAGAAAAAGTTTAACGTTTTTACGTCATGGTAGACATTTCTCTGGAACTGCCCGTATATGTAATAATATCCATATATGAATAATAAATTAATAAATAAAATAAATAAAACATAAGGCAGGCAGTAGCCAAACAAGGTGCAGCTCAGGAAGAGGAAATACATTTTCATGTCGAGGGGCGCGGTATATTGTTCGATTTCAGACGAAACAAAACTTTTTTAAAATTACATATATGTATGTAGATTTCATTTTTACTATATGATTTTTTTAATTTTTTTTTTGAACCATACAAATCGGCCTGGCCTAATATATGTACATACATACATACATATCTGTGGCAATAAATAATAATGGCTTAAGTTAGGATAAGTGCTTTTTCATTTTATTACATATTCTTATTCTCCTGTTCAAGATCTACACTCATAAAATAATTCATAAGCCGTAACATCTTAACTCAACTTAATTTTTTTTAAGGTAGCTACATAAATATTAAAATATTTGAGCATTAAAAGTTGTATACACTTAAGTTCAATAATTAACAGCCCATTCAAATTATTCCTCATAAAAACACCTTATATTTAACTAAGCTTTTTATCTCAGGTTTTCCGCATTTTTCAATTTAACCTAACACACTTATCTCGACTTACTGTCAATAAAAATTATTTTGCCTTTCAATATATTAGCTTAAGGCCACTTTAGCTTTTATTTTTCTGCCAATGGATTTTTTCATAACATCTTAACTAAAAAACAACGAATATTAACTAATAAAACGTGTTTTTTTAAATAAAATTAACAGTTTTGATCTAAACAAATTAGCATCTTTTTCGGTGGCTAAAAATTTTATATGAAAACCAAACACAATTTATTTTAGACAAAACCTTTAATATCTCAAAACACGAAATTTCGACTTAAGCCATTATTATTTATTGCCACACAATTGTAAGTACTAGAGATGTGACGGATAGTGATTTGGCCGGATAACCGGATATCCGGCAAGATGCGAGGCCGGATAGCGGAATATTTATTTATTTATTTATTAAACATATTAATGCAAAGTAAATTTGCATAATATGGTGTTGCACAAATATGGGGGAGTAACGTCGACCATATGCCCAAGATGGTATTAACAGTATTTTATAAGGTTTTGTGACTGACTGTACTCGACCTATGCCTTCACATAGGAAGTAGGCAACGTGGTTGTTAAAGAAATTCCACAAAAACCGCAAGATTATACGGTTATCCGTGGCAGATCAGTCAACCAGTGCGAGCGAGACGAAAAACGAGAAAAACCATTGCGAGAAAGACGAATATATATTTGTTTATTGTGCAAACTACCAATTTCTCGTGGTGGTGAAGGGAAAAAAGCAGGTGCGTAAGAGTAATGTTTATTTTTGCAGCCTATTTAATGAATACAACCTACAAGTATCGAATCATATACTCATATGCTATAAGATTTAAAATTAATTTAAATCTTCCCCCAGACACATCTGCAATCATTTGAAATTAAAGCACCCAGAAAAAATCATGAACCGGATAGTAGCTCATTATCCGGTATCCGGCCGAATAGTAAATTTAGGCTGGATATCCGGCAAACCGGATAGTTGCCGGATATCCGTCACATCTCTAGTATGTACCAGTGATGGGAAATGTGGCACAATTGTGCCGTTTTTGGCACTATTGGACGCTAGCTGGCACTGTGGCACTATCGCTCATTTTCTGGCACTTTTTGCCGATTAATATGGAAACTTTTCTTATTACAATAATAAGATTTTTTTTTAATTTTTACGCCTTTAAGTATTGTAAACTTAGTAGGATTTAGGGCTGACGACTGACTGTTCGGTTATGATGGGGAAAAGTAACTGTGTAAACTGAATGTTTCCCTAGAGCATAGCTGACCAAAGTGGCACAATAGCATATTGTGCAAATTAATACATATACGAACACTATCGTTGGCCAGCACTGGCCCAGCGACATTGACGATTTATTAAAACCAATAAATGAATTTTTTTGCAACAGCTCATGTCGAAAAGATGATTTTATAAATTTTCGAATATATTTCAACTAAGAACTTCATTTAATTCTTAGTTATTCTCCTAAACGTTTCTTGTCACAAAATTGGTTGTAGATAGAGCCCTTGAACAGTGGGATGTAATGAGAAAACTTAATATATATAAAATAGTTTGATGGATGATATAGGTTAGGAAGCTTGGTGCTATACCGCACCTCCACTCAGAGATCAAATTGTGATATGGATGATATAAGAAGATGCATTTTTGTTATCTTCTTAAAACAAAGATGTACGAGTACACTTAATTTTAGGGTTTTCTTTTGAATTCATTATTTGTGTCGCCATTTTTTAACAAAAAATACATTGATGATGATAACGGAAGAAATTTATTGCGGAGCTGAAGTTGAACTATTAATAACCAAAAACTCAGCTTCCCAGCATACAGTTATATAACCAAAAATAAAATAGTCTTTTTACGTTTATTTTATGTCATATTTGAAAACTAAGTATAACTTCAAGGACTATTAAATGAATTGGTTTCCAAAGTTTGCATCATGTTCTATGTAAGTGGAGACACGAATAATGTTCCTTTTGTTATAAAAATGTTTCCAAACGAAACAAAATACACCCGAAATTTTAAAGTGAATACATATCCCTGTCCCTTTTATCAACTGAGGAAAGAAAAGAAAATTAAATTATTACTTCATTAATTTTTTAATAATTCTACATGACGTTACTAAAAATGCAGTGTGCTGCAGTTATGTAATTATATTTCAATTAGTGGAGAAATAATGCAAATTTAATTGTTACTTATGAATTTATTTTAGTGAGCCGACGAAAATTGGTACATTGTGTCAATCGTGTGATCCAAGCTTAACAATGTATCTTTTTATAATAGTAATGCATATAAAATACTAAATCAGAGAATTATAAATTCTGTTTACCGACAGAATCTTTGTTGGATTAAAATGTATAGCTAACAATTATTGTTACTTTTACCGTGCACGAATTTATACAACTTATCATTACTACGGTGACCATAAGTTTTAAACCAAAATAGGGAACAAGGAAGTATTTAACAAACAGAAACTTAAGTACAAAGAACCTTACATACATATTAACGGTCTAATTCATAAAAAATATTTTTGGTTCATTATAAGTTTATTTGACAAATTTCCCATAGAAATATGTCAAATAAGCGCTTGATAAACCTGAAATATTTTTTATGAATTATAATAATAATAATAATTTTTTTTGAAGTTGCTACAAAAAATTCCTTGCACTCATACGATGTTTTTTTTGACGTCTTATTTTACTTCTCTCCACCCATATAGCAATGTAAATAGAAATATGAAAAAAACCCATGGAAAACAGAAATCGAGTAATTTTTTTCTACCCCGTTCGCTTTCAAACCAAAAATGACGACGAAAAATATACTTATTAACAAAATTGAACATCAAAATTTTTGTAATTCAGGAAAAAAGTTTGTTGAACGAGTAATTTAAAAAAATAGATCCTACCAAAACTCGTCTGCAAGAAATTAAAACAACTTTGTTTTGATGATTTTTTTATATTAATTATAGCAATTAATGTGTTCTGCTTTTGGTGACTTTCTGCTAAATTTTTATACGATAATTCTATGTATATATGTATATTAAAAAAAGTGTTAAATAAAAACAAATTTATTGTCAAATATGTATATACAGTGAACTCGCGAAAACTTGATCTAATTTTTACCAACGGTGTTCACTTTTTCAAATTTTTTTACGTTAGAAAATTTTAGAACAAAATAACGCAGTTTGCCTCAAAATGATAACTTCAAACAAACAATTAATATCAGATATTAAAATTGGTTTAACAAAATTTAAAATTTTAACATATGTACATATATTCACTTCACGAAAATAATATAAATAATATATATATAATATTTTATTTTTATTTTACGCGTGTTAATATTAATATTAATTTAAAAAATTTTATCATCAACGAAATGCATCTTGGTTTAATACAACCAACAAAAAATAAATTTTTTAATGAAGGTATTCACTCACGTCAACTCTTGCAACTGTGCAAAAAAGCATAATTGCACTTTCTGACGTGAGCAACCCATTTTGTTTAGTTGTCTATCAAGCAACACAATATGTGCAATGATATATTATACTCGTACGTTTCTTAATTGTTAAAAGAGTTTGTTTAAATGCTGAATTATTATGTAATTAATTCACTAATACAAATATCAATATTAATAGTATTGGTATTATTTAACAAAATTGTAATAACGATTTAAGCCATACATAGGTCTTTTAAATATAGCAAAATTATGTATTTGTGATCTTAAAATCAAATTTAAAGATTTCTTTACATTTTCTAGCTAAGAATTTTTATTTAATAATTTTTTAATTAATTAATTTGGTCCGCAAATATCTTCCACTTGTTTTTTCATTTAAAAGAAGAATATTTAGGTATTTCTGCGTTGTACGTTGCTATATGGTTGATCTTTTAAGTACTTTTTGTCCAATTTTTGGATTGGCAATGCCATAAAAAGTTGCACAACTTTGCAAAATTTACCCTGATAATCTTGCACATACTCAGACCCTGACAATTTTGCATCATTTGTACAAAATAATTTTCTATGTGGTTGTTGTTATATTTTTTGAAAATTTTGCAATTTTTCTTTTTTGCACCAGTGCAACTTTTGACGTTAATACCTTTAATACAATTAGTTAATAACCTGATACTTGGGTGCATTTTTTATATACCTATACCTTTTTTAAGGGTAGGTAATCACATTGGTAGGTTTTAAAAGTGAAGTAAATAATATTACACATCAATAATTCGAAAAACACAACAGTTTATGACGACAATAAAGTATAAGTGAAAGTGCCTTATGAGCAAAAATAGAAAAAAGATAAAATTTTCAAGATATCACCAAAAATAATGGCGCAAACTTGCGGAAACTTTTATTCTTTTTTCTTAAATTAGAGATTTCGTATTTTATTGTGGTATATAACATTACTTGAACAACAGCTGCCTTCACTTTCAAATAAAAATGTGTTCTGGTATTCCCAAAACTAAAAGTATAGGTAAATTCAAAAAATAAAATGAAAAAACCAAGCTAAAGTTCGATTTAGAGCTTTCAGAATCTGTTTACGTTTTAGAGCAGGTAATGTAAAAATTAAAATCTTCACATTTTCGAGTCCTTCGTGTATTCGAGTATTCACGTTTTTGCGAGGTCACTGTAGGTAAAATCAATTGTTGCAGAAACTTGATTTTTTAAAATCCATTTTGAGTTAGGAAAATACAGAACAAATACTGAACAGTAAATAAAATAAAGAACATTTAAATTGTTTGTTCTAGTGAATAATTTATACAGAACAGGGGGCAAATTACGGCACTCGATACCGTTCGAAATTTTAAAATATTTCCATATAAACTCTATTGAAATATTTCGTAATTTCGTTTGTTAACGAGTGCCGTAATTTGCCCCCAGGACTCTCAAATGCAGTACTGTTCTGTATAATACAGAACGAATGGTCACCGTAATCATTACATATGTATGTATTAGAGACCTGCGTAAGCAGTCTTGAAATGTAAAGACATCATGTATTTTCGTGGCATGTATTATACTAAGCCAATAATAAAAGCTGTCGTACTATAAACGAAGCACGATGGATGTATTGATGTACGTGTATATGACTGTTAACAACCGATGTCGCTAACACGTCTTGTGTGTGTTTAAGATTTAGATGGTAAGCTATTATGTTTGTGTTCAAGGGAGGTTTTTTAAAGCAAGCGCACACAACTTATGTAAATGCATGTGTGCGTTTGTATGTGCGCAGAAAAATAAGAGAGAATACACAAATTATGTAGGTAGGTATGTATGTATGTACATGCACGACGTTTGTATTCGCGCCAATGAGAGAAAAAAGCACAAGCACCACACATTTTTCATTCACGAATTATTTTCTTCTCTACTCTTATACCTGCAATAAGTTAAACAAATGTATTGCCGACAACGTTGTTTAGCGTTTGTTTCAGAAGATTTCGCTGTAGTAAAACATTTGAAATTGCCCTCATGTCTGAAAAGTTTTTATAAGACGTCTTGTGCAAGTCTTTACGCTTTAACAAAGCACAAACCATAAATATATTTGTGACTAAATATATTAATCTATACCTGGATTCACTAACTTTTATTGCTACAATAAATACAATGAAATTTAACCGGTATTTTACCGTCGGTTGAAGTAAAAAAAGTAAAATTGCAAGCTCAAAATCATTTGGTTTTACTTTAATTAATTTTTCTGATTTTCGCTTATGTTGACATATTGTATGTAGAGATGCCGCATTATATAAAATTAAATAGTGTGTAAAACAGATGTACACTATCGTAACAACGAAATTACAGAATGACGTTATCGTTACTGCAAACGAATAAATGTTTCGATAAATATTACGATTTTCGGTTCGCAAAAGTTACTGAATCCAGATACCGATAAGAATTTTAAGTTAGTTTAGAGTTATTAAAATCCTTACATCCTTTAGATTGTACATATGTTCATATATAAACAGACATTAACGGCCCACATATAAGTTATGTTAAAAGTGGTTTGGCACTATTCGAGTGATTTGGCACTATTTAGAAAGAGATTCGGCACGAAAACAAAATTTACAATTCCCATCACTGGTATGTACCCAGTCAGCATGTGGAAGATTGTTTCACCAAGCTGAGTCTTTTCGACTACTTCAGATGATCAAAAACTGATTAACCAGTTATGCGCTTAAAATAAGACTCGAAAATGATTCCCAGAACAGCTTAGAAGGTGATTTGTTTAAAAAACAAATAAAATACAAAGTGTATTAAATGTATGAACAAAAAATGTAGATGTCTCGAAAATTATTCACTAAAATACAACTTATCGCTATGAAATTTTTGATGTGAAACATATATACGCCACTTTTTCGACTGCTTGGATACTATTCTACTCTAACAAAATTCACACAAATTTTATACTTTTTCTAATTTTAGCCTCTTTTTGATACTTTTTACTGAATGAAGATGTATCTTTTTCTATTATCGGTTTTATTAATATATAAGTTATGTTGTTTTTATAGCTTAATTCACAACAATATTTATCGTTTATTTGTGTATCAAATACACTTTTTGTTTTTTAATTGTGAACAACCTCTGCGTAGTGTATTAATGTATTTTTGTATTTTTAATGAAAAAAGAAGAACAAGCTACATACAAATTCTCTCAGAGAGCCTCTCTCTGAATACAACATTTTAAAAATATATGAAATAAAAGTGTAATAGTGTATTTCATATTTATATGAAAAATTCATACAACAAATGCTACACTCTTGTATTTAATATGATAATACAATCGGTACAGAGATACAAGAGGTTTTGTGAATTAAGCAATTATATTGACTTGTAAGCAACCTTATAAGACTTTTGTTTTTCTTGTGATGCGTTTAGCTTATGCATATCTTTCTAATAATTAATATGCCCAGGCTTGATTATATTCGTATTTGTATGTAAATATAATTACATACATATTGACATATATATGTAAACAAATTAAACAAATTTCGTTGAACTATAGTGAATTTTAATCGGGAAAATAGAAAATACAATTTTACTGGTAGTGCAAATCAAATTTCATTATCAGTAAAAATTTACTGATTACTGAAAAAAAAATTCTGCCTACTGCAATTTTTAATGCAGTACATATGTATATACTGCAGTGTGCCCATTTACTAACTAAGAGCGACTTTTTGGGTTCGAGATTTAAATTAGTTTATTTCTCTAATTAGCTAATCCGAAAATCAACTTAATCTCATGTAATTGAGTTTGATGTTTTTGAGTGGTAGTTTAAACTTCTTATGTGTAGTATTACCACACTGAGGAACAAAATAGTGGCAACATTTTCTGTGCAAAAGTCGTACATGTTATCAACCCACTTTGATTTTTTGTGGGAAGAAGATGAAACAAACTGTCATATTTTATTATTTACAAGTAAAATATTGCGCTTGTTAAAAGAAATATATACACCCAGCTAAAAAAATTATATATGGTCCATATATTTTTAATATATGAATGTATATAACTATATATGAATATGTATGAATTCATGTATGGAAATATATGGGATTATACATGGCAAAACTATTATATATGAACTAATACATGGACTAATATATGAAATGTATTATAAAATATGAGCTCATATATGAAAATTTAATAATGAAGCTCTTCATACATATGTGGATCCATATATATGTGTAAGATTTTATATATGGAGCCATATAAGAATGTACGCATACATGAGATTTCACATAAGATCGTTTTTGCAATCAAAAAAGAAGGGAATTTTATCACTGGTGAATTGGAAATCCATTGGAAAATACATACGGTATGCAAAGTTTATATGCGTACCCTCATCGTTTAAAAAATAAAAACTTTTTGTTAAAAAAAAACAATCCTTGTATGATTTTATACATTGTGGCCCCATTTAATATATCAAATAATCAAAAGGATAATCTAGTCATTAATTTTATAGAAAATAACAAAATTCTCTAGGAAAGAAACAAAGTTCATATTACTGTATTGAAAACTATGGTTAGAAGGATTATTTTTTCTTTTATAATTAATTGCATTAGTTAATTAATTGCATTAGTTTTTATAGCCCATTCAGGCTGACTCCAAATTAAGCAGTTTCGTGATTTCGGTCGAAAACAAGTTGAAATTAATTAATTTCCCATATATTTTGATATTTTCCAAATTAAGTTATTTTACTTAATTTCGATGAAATTAACAAGAAATTACAATATACAACTCTGTTTTTGTACTAAAAGTACTTTTATTTTCAAACATGAGTAAATTTACAACTATGAGAAACAACAATTAAAAGAAATAACAATTTTGACATTCAATATTAAATTAAAAAAACAATGAAATCTATTAAATGTATGAAAATTTTTGAAAGAAATATGTGTATAAGTGTAACAAAGAATTTATTCAACTGAAAAAACAACTTCAATGCCTGCCGCAGTGAATAATATGTTTGCGAAATTAACTCAAATGTCATTCAGTACCTGCATAAACAGTTTTCATTTCGTTCGTAATTTGAGCTTAAAATTACTTAATTTCGTGTCAGCCTGAATGGGCTATTAATCTGATTTCTTAAGCTAAATGTTATGTACGATTATGATTTATGTGTTTTTTAAATAATTGATTTACCTTTTGATGAATGAAATGACTTTTAGTTCGTTTTGAATTATTTGTCCAAACAAATGTTTCATTAAATACAACCTCTCTCTCAAGTCTAAAAAAAATTTCATTTTAGTAATTTAATTTATTGCACAGCAGTGCGCTTTTGTGAATCAAGAGTGTATGAATATGAACTTTGCTTACTGTGGAGGTAATTTACACATACATGTATGAAAATGTATGAATATATATAATCATATATGCCCATATACCCCCATTTTTCGAATCCGAACCATATATGGGATATCATATATGCTCCATACATATTTTTTTAGCTGGGCATATATAATATAAAATATATATACCATAATTAAAATTTATTTGCTGGTGGTTTAGCATGTCTATATACGTATTTCATTGGCGCTTGAACCAAATCATCAGTAGACTTCAACCACAAATTTTGAACAGTCACAAATCTCTTACTTTATGCACATACTTTCAAAAACTATATGAGAATTCATAAAGTAATAATATTTTTGAAAATCACAAAGACAAAATAAGCTTAGTAGGCTTTGAAATTGATACAAAACCCAGCAAATAATTTATATTCAGGTGAACTCATTTTATTTTTCAATTATTGTAGTATTTACACTTCTGACAATATGTCAAATAAATAAATTTCATTAAAATATATATACCCACCCAGCTAAAAAAAATATGTATGGAGCATATATGATATCCCATATATGGTTCGGATCCGAAAAATGAGGGTATATGGGCATATATGATTATATATCTTCATACATTTTCATACATGTATGTGTAAATTCCCTCCACAGTATGCAAAGTTCATATTCATCACTCTTGATTCACAAAAGGGCACTGCTGTGCAATAAATTAAATTATTAAAGTTAAATTTTTTTAGACTTGGGAGAGAGGTTGTATTTAAAGAAACATTTGTTTGGACAAATAATTCAAAACGAACTAAAAGTCATTTCATTCATCAAAAGGTGAATCAAGTATTTAAAAAACACATAAATCATATTCGTACATGACATTTAGCTTAAGAAATCAGATTAAAAATTTTTCTTTTTTAAACGTTGAGGGTACGCATATAAACTTTGCATACCGTATGTATTTTCTAATGGATTTCCAATTCAGCAGTGATAAAAATCCAAGCTTGTTTGATTGCAAAAACGATCTTATGAGAGATATCATGTATGCATACATTCTTATATGGCTCCATATATAAAATCTTATATTTATATATCGATGCACATATGAAGAGCTTAACAATTAAATTTTCATATATGATCTCATATGTAGTAATACATTTCATATATTAGTCCATATATTAGTTCATATATAATAGTTTTGCCATGTATAATTCCATATATTTCCATACATGAATTCATACATATTCATATATAGTTATATACATTCATATATTAAAAATATATGGAACATATATAATTTTTTTAGCTGGGCAGCTAAAAATATATGTATGGAGCATATATGATATCCCATATATGGTTCGGATCCGAAAAATGAGGGTATATGGGCATATATGATTATATATATATACTGTTACGTTTAAATTTTATTTAACGTGTGAGTTCTTTTGATTGCTCAAAAATAAAAATAAATAACAACACGATTTTCTTATTTGCAACTGAACTTCCTTTTATTCTTGACTAAACCAATTACAACTTGTCTTTTCTTATTTACTTCTTAACGTTATTATCCACGGCACGATGTCTTTTACTTTCAACGATGTTCACTCTACTAAATTCCAATTAGCACTGACTGACTTCTGACATATGGCAGCTCTTTTTATACAACCAAAATCGGATCTAGAATATTCGCAAGCAGATGGTGCGGCAACATGCATTCATGTACTTAGTAAAGACCAACACAGAAGAAACGATATGGCCGTATAGGCGTCTTTGTTTATTGGTAGCCAGATGTTCAAACAGTCTTCTAGCATAATGGGGAAAATTCATGTCGCCGTTTCTAGATGTTTGTAGGTGATTCGATTGGCCGTTAGTCTTTGAATTTTCAAAGTAACGACTTGTATGTTGGTAGTGCAGTGTGCTATTTTTAGTACAGGGTGGTTACCATAAGTGCTCGCACTTTTATTTGTATACGTGTACGTCTGTAGCTTTGTACACAATTGTTGTTGCTATAGTGCTTGCACGTGAATATATGTGTGTACGTTTAGTGCTTTAGTTAAATACTTCTAGATAGTTCTTTGCATTAACCCTGTAGGAATCTTTTTACGTAACACTGCCGCCCACTTAAGCCTATTCGTCCCGAATAGGCACATCATCACCGCCTGTTTCTTTCTACGTTTTCTATACGCCTTGTAGTTGCGCTGTAGACGACTACCTCTTCCATATTTGTAGGCTTTAGTTCTGGCTCTGCTTCGTCTTTCAACTGGGAATTGTTTTGCCATACGCCGGAGGTGACTACTTTGTTGACATTTGTGGCCCCTGGTACTGACTTTGCTTCCTGTTTCCACTACAGCTTGCTTTGCCTTGCGCTGAATATGACAAGTTCTTCCACATTTCCAGCCCTTGGTACTGAATCTGCTTGGTATTTCCACTACAGCTTGCGATGCCGTACGCTGTATATGACAACTTCTGCCACATTTATGGCATCTGGCTCTGCGTCTAATTTGCCTCTTGACTAGAGCGTGCTTTACCATATCCTGGAGATGAATGCTCCTTCCACATTTATGGCCTTTGGCTCTGACTCTACCTTGCCCCTTGGCTAGAGCTTGCCTTACCATACACTGGAGATGACCACTCCTTCCACACTTATGGCCTTTGGCTCTGACTCTACCTTGCCCCTTGGCTAGAGCTTGCCTTACCATACACTGGAGATGACCACTCCTTCCACACTTATGGCCTATTGCACTGACTCTACTTTGTTCCTCGACTAGACTTTGCCTTACCACACGCTTGAGGTTCTTTACAAAAGTTGTCTTCTTCTTCCTTGCTGCTTTTATGCTGCGCGCTTTGTATACCGCAGCAGTTTCTTTACCCTGAGAAAGCGAAACCATTTCACCCATAGCTTGTTCCACTGTTCCACTGACCGCTTGACTATCTTCTAAGTCACGAGCTTCATTCACTTTGCTGGAGACTTCTGACAAACTTCGCTCATTTCCAACTTGTTGACACTGACCACTGTTGATTTCGTCAACATTTCGTTCATTGCTAGAAATTTCATCGTTGATCTGCTCCAAGTCAGAAATCTTTTGGTCTGATTTACTGACTTGTACTTTAGTGCCGTCTACTTTTCTATATAAGCCCTCAGACATTTCTTGAAGTTTCTTATTTGTGGCTTTCATTTCAGCCTTCATTTCAGCGTTAGCTCTAGAAAACTCCTGAAATCTGTCATCCATTTTCTCACTGTTCGCCTTTATTTCCCTCATCATGGCAGCCAACATTGCGCTGATGTCTGTGCTGGTTGGAGTATTAGTAGAAGGAGCAGATCCTTCTTCCATCTCATATTTCTCTTCAAATTCGTACACTCCTATGTCAACGCCACGACGCTTGAATTCATCAATTAGCCTCTTTTGAAGTTCTGCCTTATTACCTGTTGTCGGCAGGTCACACTTACTCAATTCCTTTTTGAGTTGCTCCACTTTTAGGTCTTCGAACTTCATTGTAGATTTTCTTTCCTTGTATTAAAAATTCATTATTCTCTGATTAATTAATTATTTTTATTTTAATTTTGCAATCCCACTTCTGACACCAAATGTTACGTATAAATTTTATTAAACGTGTGAGTTCTTTTGATTGCTCAAAAATAAAAATAAATAACAACACGATTTTCTTATTTGCAACTGAACTTCCTTTTATTCTTGACTAAACCAATTACAACTTGTCTTTTCTTATTTACTTCTTAACGTTATTATCCACGGCACGATGTCTTTTACTTTCAACGATGTTCACTCTACTAAATTCCAATTAGCACTGACTGACTTCTGACATATGGCAGCTCTTTTTATACAACCAAAATCGGATCTAGAATATTCGCAAGCAGATGGTGCGGCAACATGCATTCATGTACTTAGTAAAGACCAACACAGAAGAAACGATATGGCCGTATAGGCGTCTTTGTTTATTGGTAGCCAGATGTTCAAACAGTCTTCTAGCATAATGGGGAAAATTCATGTCGCCGTTTCTAGATGTTTGTAGGTGATTCGATTGGCCGTTAGTCTTTGAATTTTCAAAGTAACGACTTGTATGTTGGTAGTGCAGTGTGCTATTTTTAGTACAGGGTGGTTACCATAAGTGCTCGCACTTTTATTTGTATACGTGTACGTCTGTAGCTTTGTACACAATTGTTGTTGCTATAGTGCTTGCACGTGAATATATGTGTGTACGTTTAGTGCTTTAGTTAAATACTTCTAGATAGTTCTTTGCATTAACCCTGTAGGAATCTTTTTACGTAACAATACATTTCCATACATGTGCGTGTAAATTCCCTCCACAGCATGCAAAGTTCATATTCATACACTCTTGATTCACAAAAGGGCACTGCTGTGCAATAAATTAAATTATTAAAATTAAATTTTTTTAGACTTGGGAGAGAGGTTGTATTTAAAGAAACATTTGTTTGAACAAATAATTCAAAACGAACTAAAAGTCATTTCATTCATCAAAAGGTGAATCAAGTATTTAAAAAACACATAAATCATATTCGTACATGACATTTAGCTTAAGAAATCAGATTAAAAATTTTTCTTTTTTAAACGTTGAGGGTACGCATATAAACTTTGCATACCGTATGTATTTTCTAATGGATTTCCAATTCAGCAGTGATAAAAATCCAAGCTTGTTTGATTGCAAAAACGATCTTATGAGAGATATCATGTATGCATACATTCTTATATGGCTCCATATATAAAATCTTATATTTATATATCGATGCACATATGAAGAGCTTAACAATTAAATTTTCATATATGATCTCATATGTAGTAATACATTTCATATATTAGTCCATATATTAGTTCATATATAATAGTTTTGCCATGTATAATTCCATATATTTCCATACATGAATTCATACATATTCATATATAGTTATATACATTCATATATTAAAAATATATGGAACATATATAATTTTTTAGCTGGGCAGCTAAAAATATATGTATGGAGCATATATGATATCCCATATATGGTTCGGATCCGAAAAATGAGGGTATATGGGCATATATGATTATATATATATACATTTCCATACATGTGCGTGTAAATTCCCTCCACAGCATGCAAAGTTCATATTCATACACTCTTGATTCACAAAAGCGCACTGCTGTGCAATAAATTAAATTACTAAAATTTAATTTTTTTGTACTTGAGAGAGAGGTTGTATTTAAAGAAACATTTGTTTGGACAAATAATTCAAAACCAACTAAAAGTCATTTCATTCATCAAAAGGTGAATCAATTATTTAAAAAACACATAAATCATATTCGTACATAACATTTAGCTTAAGAAATCAGATTAAAAACTAATGCAATTAATTATAAAAGAAAAGATAATCCCTCTAAAAATAGTTTTCAATACAGTAATATGAACTTTGTTTCATATCTACAGAATTTTGCTATTTTCTATAAAATTAATGACTGGATTATCCTTTTGATTATTTGAAATATTAAATGGGGCCACGATGTATAAAATCATACAAGAATGGTTTTTTTTAACAAAAAGTTTTTCTTTTTTAAACGTTGAGGCTACGCATATAAACTTTGCATACCGCATGTATTTTCTAATGGATTTCCAATTCAACAGTGATAAAATTCCAAGCTTTTTTGATTGCAAAAACGATCTTATGTGAGATATCATGTGTATGCATACATTCTTATATGGCTCCATATATAAAATCTTATTTTTATATATCCACATATGAAGAGCTTTATAATTAAATTTTCATATATGAGCTCATATGTTATAATACATTTCATATATTAGTCCATATATTAGTTCATATATAATAGTTTTGCCATGTATGATCGCATATATTTCCATACATGGATTCATACATATTCATATATAGTTATAAACATTCATATATTAAAAATATATGGACCATATATAATTTTTTTAGCTGGGTATTTATTTAAGTGTTTTGAAATTATTTTACCATATAATTTTTACAAAAAGTTATATGTTTCACAAGTGCTTGTTGTCAATACTAAAGTAAGATTAAACCACCACGATTGGTCTCTTAAACTAGCCAGTTAACCAATATAATCGACTACCCAAAAATTGCAAATGAAGATTAAGGTTAATTTAATCTCCAATCTTCAACTCAAAAAGTTGCCCAAAATAAGTTAAATAAAACAAACAAAAATCAGCAAATTGCTATTCAATATTCCTATTACAATATTGAAAGTTTTGATACTTTGAATTGATTAACTTAAAAAATATACCCAAAGCATAAGTACTTCCAACTTTAAAAAAACTTTTCATTACTAGATGTTTACACATCTCAACTGTGATCGGACTCACATTGCTTTTTTATTTTATTTTTTTTGGACTTTGAGAATAAAAGAAATCAACAACAAATAAATAATGGCCACTCTAATGTAAATACATATGTATGTATATTTACATACATATGTACATGTTTTCGAGAACTCGAAAATGTGTTCAAATTTTTACTATTTTTTTACTGGATTGCGTTCGCGTACAGAAAATACAGTAAATGAGAAGGCGAGTTGAGAGAGAAAAATGACAGTTCATTTACTGAGTAAATGCAAATTTTTACTGGACAAATTTTTGCCACTAAAATCCAGTAAAATGAAACCATATGTTTTTACAGTAAAACAGTAAAAAAACAAATTGTAAAATTGTTTTCAAACATTTTTAGGGTTCCGTACACCAAAGGTGAAAAAGGTGTCCGTCACACGGTATTTTCTCAGGAACCATAAGAGCTACGGACCTGAAATTTGGACAGAGTATGTAGAACCTTGGCCACTACAACAACAAATACATGAGAATTAAAAATTAAAGGGTGTTCCAAAGAGAGCAACGAAAAATGTTAAAGTCCCATGTTATATACATACATACAATTGTATATACATATGCATATTGACACTTGAAATTTGTAAAATTAGTGTATTTTTATATAGACTGCAAAAATTAACACTAAAATTTAATTAAAGGGTGGTCCATCAGTTAATGCAATTTTGACTATGTAATTTTGACAACTTGCTATATCTTGGAAACCGTTAGAGATAAACTCTTGAAATTTGCAAAAACGTTAAAACTAAAAAATCCAAAAATCATAAAATCGCCAAACCAAAAAAAATCGCCAAAAATTTAAAAAATCGCCAAAATTAAAAAAATCTCCAAAATTAAGAAAAAATCGCACAAAAGAAAAAAATCGCCAAAATGAAAAAACGCCAAAACAATCTCCAAAACCCGAAAAAGGCGCCAAAACCAAAATAATTAATTGTATGAAAAAAATCTCTAAAATGAAAAAAAAACGTTAAAATTAAAAAAAATTGCCAAAATTTAAAATAATCTCCAAAATTAAAAAAAAATTGCCAAAGTTAAATAATGCCAAAAACCGAAAAAAATCGTCAAAATGCGAAAAAAGTGCCAAAAACTTAAAAAAATCGCCCAAATGAAAAAAATTGCCATTATGAAAAAAATCGCCAAAATGAAAAAAATCGTCAAATTAGAAAAACGCCAAAAACCAAAAAAATAATAAGAAATAAAAGAATCGACAAAATTAAAAGAAACCAAAAAAATCACCAAAACGAGAAAAAAGTGCCAAAACTCAGAAAGCGCGAATAAATTCAAAAAACCCCAAAACTAAAAAAAACGCTTAAAACCGAAAAAAAACCCTAAAAACGAAAAAAATGCCAAAACTATAGTTTATATTGGCTAAAGTTCGTATTGAATTACATATCTCGTGTCCGTACGTAACCCTTCGTGCGCGGGTCAAAGTCGCACTTCACTGAATTCATTCCTGTTTGATGTAAAAAATTAAATTTTTCCAACAAAAAAAAACTGTAAACAGAAGCAAAGGGAAACAAACATTTTTTAGTTTTTGATGAAAGTTTTAAAATAACAAAAAATAAATGTATTAAGTTATAAACATTATAACATTTATTTAATTTTAAAAACATTATAACATTTATTTAATTTTCATGGGAATTTCCATAGAATAACAATGGCATTTCCGAACGATTTAATTTCACGTGGAATTCAGAACATAACCGATTGTTTTTAAACGTGAATAAAGTTATATTGAAAGTTTTGTTCTGAAATTTTTGTTTATACATATCGTCTTATTATTATTTTGGTGATAAATAGGTACTCGTATTATTAATAACAGTATTATTTAAATATTATAAAGAGTTTTATTAATAATTATGTTATTTATTTACTGGTTTTTGTAAATATCGGAATCTTTTAATTTGGTACGTGATTTGTTTGATGTTTGTTGGTGAGACGTAAAGTTTGTATAAATTTGCCACATTACGTAGTTCCTCCGATAAATACAGTTTATTGGTTTTGTTACGACAGTAATTGGATGTAACCGGTGGTAGTTTTTCAATAAAGTCGCACACTAATCGCGTTTGTTCTTCACTACATTTATTATGTACTTTCTTTTTTTTAATTTTATATTGGGAAATTTTTTTTATATTTCCAATAAAAATTTTTGACATACCTTGCATTTTTCTCCTTTAAATTAACAGAGTATTCATACAAGACTTTTCTTATGCTACACGAAACCCGCTTACGTCTAATTCCTCTCTTTGTTACACATGCCTTAAGCCAATCGTTTTGTCTAATCCCCAGTAAAATTCATTAATTTCAACTCTATCGGTTTCACTAAATTTAACTGCACAATTATTTTGGCACTTTGTTTCAACGCAAGGATTTGGTTTTACCTCTTTTGCCAATATACATATTGGTTTACTTTTCCGACATAGTTTTCTTCCTTTTACACCAACAAAAAATCCTTCAATTAAATGATCTCCAGTGCAAGAATCATCAGTGTCACTATAGTTTACTAACTTTGGAATTGTTTCCAAAGTCTGAGACAGGCTTTTACTCTAATGTTCACAATTAATAGATACATTATATAAGTATTTTTTTTAAGTATCACTTTAGATAATTTGGGGTCCATACTTGTAACTATTGATTATCTTTTAATATGGCATCACCACCTTCAGCTGTCAACTTTGGCAATCGCTGAATCATTTTTATTATTCGTTCTGCCCTTTTGCTATCAACTATATATATAGATAAACTCCATCTTGTATTTTATTATTTATTAACTTAATTACTTCATTATTTCATAATAAATTGAATTATATTCTTAATATTAATAGAACTCGTGCATTTGTTTCATTCTTATGAATGCAACAGTTTGGCGACGAGGATAAAACTCACTTCAAATACAAAGATTTTTTTGTGCAAATCGTACTAAAGCAAGTGCAAGCATTTTTTTCACCAAGATGGATGCCCAACAATTTTCTGCTTTTATGAAGGCACAACAGGACTTAATTACACAATTATCTAAATTAACTGTTGGCCCTTCTACATCTTCAAGTGCAATTCAGAATAGCAGCAACATTACAAATATAGCATGGGTGCCTAACTTCGAAGCTTTTGATTCCGCAAAAGAATCTTTCCGGAATTATATACAGCGCTTCACAAATTACATAAGCATGAAGAGTGTTGATGGCAATAAGGAGTATTGTTCGAAGCTTCTGCTCAATTCGATTGGCGCAAAGCACTTCGACAAAGCGATGGCATTGGCGGTGCCAAAAATAGCTTCAGAACTACAGTACGACGAGTTATTAAAGCTTTTGGAAAGTTATTTGGCACCAAAAAGAAATGTTGCAGTGGCACAGCACAAGTTCCTATCAAAATATCAATGTGAGGGACAGTCAGTGGCAGACTTTGTTGCAGCACTTGGCACTGGTATCATCAAGTGCGAGCTTATATCAGAATGCAAGTGCAAAAGTTCAATTTCTGATGTTTTTTAAGAGCGAAATTTATCCGCGGCATCAGCGATAACAGCATTCGTGAACAGCTGCTCCAATCAAATACACCAAAATTTGCAAAAATTGTATCAAAGGCGTTGGCACTCGAGGCTGCAAAATTAGACGCAAAGGAATTGGCACACGCTGTGACAAATTCGGCTAGTACAACAATAAATAAAATTTTCAATAAGAAAAAGGGTTCGAGTCAGTCAACAAACAAACATAAGCAAACAAAACGTAAAGTAAATTACGAACAACTCGGCATTGCAGGCTTATGTCTACGCTGTGGTAATAATGACCATTTTGCGAAGGAATGTCGCTCCTCTTAAAATTTAAAATGCAAGTCGTGCGGAAGGCACGGTCATGTAGCAAAAGTCTGCATTGAATCTCTTTTGGCAAGTAGTCCTAACGCCGGACCCAAAAATAGACCCCGTACAGAATCAACAAATCAAGTGCGTGTTGAAAATTCCGATTATGGAATTTTTAAAATTGTCGACGTGTACAGTAATACATATGAAAATGTAAATTCTGAGCGGTACTGCGCAAACATTTTAATAGAAGGGAAAATTATAAAATTCGAGGTAGATTCTGGCTCGATATTCGTTTTTGCCCAGGAATTTATTCGAAAAACTGAAACTATCGAACGAAATAAACCCGACTAACATCGTGTTTCGATCCTATACCCAAAATACATTCACTCCTGAAGGCAAGTGCGCGTAAATGTAAAATTCAATGATGTCTCGATCACTGATGATATTTACATTGTACCGGACAGTTGTACGGCCCTAATAGGCAGAACATGGATACGTCATCTGAATATTAATCTATCTGAATTGGATCACAAGAATTCAAACGTGGCTGTTACAAACTCTATTACTGACTCGAAGCGTATAGACGATTTAATAGCAGAATATTCATCAGTCTTTGAAGAAAGAATCGGATGTCTTCCGAGATACAAAGTTTCATTGCAGTTAAGAGAAAACACCAAACCTATTTACACAAAAGAGCGTCAGATCCCTTATGCGCTAATAGATCGAGTCAATGAGTAACTTGATGAGCTGGAAAAAGCGGGGATTATCACGAAAGTTGCCAACAGTGACTGGGGGTCTCCGTTAGTGGTTATTCCGAAGGCTGACGACGAAGTTCAACTATAAGGTTGGCGTAAATAAAAGGCTGGTAAGTGCAGACTACCCAATACGTAAGACTGAGCAAATTTTCAACAGCCTAAAGGACTCGCGTTACTACTGCCGTCTTGACTTATACAAAGCGTATTTGCAAGTCGATGATTTTTCATCCGAAATCCAGACAATTTTTATACACCGATGCACTTTTAGGATGAATCGTCTGTGCTTCGGCATCAAAACTGCTCCTGCGGAATTTAATAGAATTGTGGATCAAATCTTACGTGATGTTCCAAAGGCGGAATCATAGTTTGATGATATTGTTGCGCATGGGGAGTCCTTAGCCGAGTGCAAGGCTAATTTAAAAGCCTGCTTGACTCAATTGAAAAATTACGACCTTCATTTGAATCTTTCAAAATGCTCTTTTTACAAGAAACAAATTGAATTTTTGGGTCATACAATAGAATACAACAAAGTAAAAAAATCAACGTCGAAAGTAAAAGCTATTGTTGAATTGCCCCAACCAAAATGTACTGAAGACGTTCGTCGTTTTCTGGGCATGGTGACCTGTTACTCTAGGTATATACCCAATGCTTCCACGCTAACCACACCCTTCCGTTTATTAATTCGTAAAAACACCGTTTTTAGACGGAACGCTGAATGTAAAAAAGCCTTCAATGAGCTGAAAAATGAGATTGCAAGAGACCGCGTTTTAATGCCATAAACCCCGATCTAAAAGTTCAATTCGCTTGCGATGCTAGTCCAACAGAAATAGCAGGTGTTTTATCGCTTGTTATTAATGGAGAAGAACGACCAATAGCCTTTGCCTCTAGATCACTAACCCCTGCAGAACAGAATTACTCGCAGCTAGACTGCGAGGCGCTATCAATTGTGTATTCTGATCAACATTATCATGAGTACGTTTATGGGAGACTTCACGCTTATTACGGACAACCAACCACTATCCCGCATATTTCATCAAGATTCAAAATTACCTCAAATGACGTCATCAAAACTGCAAAGGTACGCAGCGTTCTTGTCAGGCTACAATTATGAGGTTGTAGCAAAGAAAAGTGAAGACAATATAAATGTTGATTTTTTTTCGAGAGCTTCCTTAACCACAGGTATGAATATTATAAATACTATAAACGACGAGGTACACTCTATTTGCAATGAAACCTTACTACGAATAAGTTCATTAGAACTTAGTTATAATTCCATTCGTAATGCTATAAAAGAAGATAAACAACTTTCAAAAACTATAATGGAATTACGCCGTACAAACGTGGCGGATACAGAATACACCATCGATTCAGTCATTTTATTTAAGGGGAAAAGGGTTATGATTCAAGCCAGATATTATATTGGAAACAAGCCTTCGTGGAAAATTGGTACCATCGTTAAAAAGTTAGGCAGTCTACATTACATGGTCCGCCTTGATAATGTGTTTGTTTTCAAATGACACATTAACCTCACAGAGATACAGATACCTGAAACGCAACCAAGTAGACAAAGTGGTTTTGAAGCAGAAAATCGTTCCGAAGCCGATCAACAAATTCTTCACATCCAGCTATACAGCAATACACTCTAACTCAGCAAGGTAATGATGACACTTCATTGTCATCTGCGCCAACAGAAGCAGAACAGGATCAACAACAGCCATCCACTTCGAGAGATTCCTAGGGGACCCCTAGCCAACGCTCCTCTAGTATGCAACGGAGACCACCGCGTCGTTATTAGGATTATATTCGACATTAACTTGAGATCAGGCTTATGTACTTTTCTTAAGTGGGGAAGAATTGTAAGTATTCATCATCTCTTAATATGGCATCACCACATTCAGCTGTCAACTTTGGCAATCGCTAAATCATTTTTATTATTAGTTCTGCCCTTTTGTCATCAACTATATATAGATAAACTCCATCTTGTATTTTATTATTTATTAATTTAATTACTTCATTATTTCATAATAAATTGAATTATATTCTTAATATTAATAGAACTCGTGCATTTATTTCATTCTTATGAATACAACAATACTTGAAGAAATATATTTTGTTATATATCGATATTTCACTTTAAGTATCCGCTAACAAAAACAGTATATATTTCTCTGTTTTTTATTTTGAAATAATTCGTCTATGTGAACTTCTCCGTCAAAAAACGGGAACTTGAGAAAATCGATAGAAATAAGAAAAACATTAAAATTTTATTTTTTCAATGCGTTTTTCTCAAAAATTCATTTTCACACACTAGGCCCGTTTTCTTGGAGAAGGTCACATGTAAGTAAAACGGTTATAAAAAACTAGTGTGGATTAAATTTTTAAAACACATGCAAGTAGTTACTTGAAGTTAGCGTACATATATGTATTACTACCAAAAATTAGGAGATATGTCACAAAATCACCAAAATTTTTTGAGTGCTTTCACTACACAGTGCAAGTTTATTTTTATTTAAATTCTTATTCACTAATTAAATCGTTAACACGTATGCTTTAAGTGAATATATTCATTTAAATTTCTCTAATAAATTAAAATATTCCAATAAATATGTGTCGCTTACGATAATTTTTATTTTTTTTTTAAATGTAGATATTTACATTACGATAAAATCTCAGCCGCCGTATTTTTGAAACTATAAGCAATTTTGATATTTTGACTATTTCGAATTTTGACCTATGTCATGAAATCTTAATTTCTCAAATAAGAAAAATTTGACCGGATGCCCCTTAGGGTATTGTTGCGCTCAAGGCTCGATATGTATTGTTGAAACATTTTAGACAATAAATGTATAGAATGTAAATGTGGCTGAATGGTAGCGATGCTATCCTCTCAGTCCAGAGATCGTAGGTTCGATTCCCACCATAGATTCCTCTGGGTGTTTTCTGCAGACAAGCTAATCGCTTTGCGAGTTGTGTTTGTTTAAAAAAAAAATAATAATTTACAAGTGTTTTCTTATTTAAAATACAAACTATATAAAGGAAAGAGAAGGAAGTGGGAAGGAGAATGAGAAGTTAACTTTTTTGTATACTTGCAAATTTCAACGTTTTGTTTCTCTACTGATGACTATACTTAGTTAAAACTCTGCTGCTTTAAAATAATCATAGTCAAAGAAATGCTTACGATGCAAAATAACGCACACATAACGTTTGTATTCTACACAAATACCAAATATTCCATGCATAAATTCTTACGATCGCACATTCATTCATACATACATACATATAAACATATTTCTTAAACAAATAAACAAAATATAAGCTTACCAGCAACAAACAATCTGGACCTCCCACACACATATTTTAAGGGTGTTCACATACATGAAAACATTCAGCATTAGGGAAAATTATAAACATATTTTGCCGTCGGCATTTGAAAAAAGAAATATTCATTTTTTGGCGTCGGCATTTAAAAAAAATAATCATGTATTACCGTCAGCATTTGAAAAAATCATGTTTTTCCGTTGGCATTAGGAAAATATATTTTCATGATTTTCCCGTCGGCACACTCAAAAAAACCTAAAAAAATCACCTGTTATCACAAAATTTACTAAAAAAAATCACCCGTTCACAGAAAGTTAATGTAAACAAAAACTCCTAATGTAAACAAAAAACATCAAAGCGCCGCCGAAAACATAATTTCTCAAATTTCACACAAATTTTCAAATTTTAATTACCCAAATTTAACAATTCTAACTGTCCCAGAACCGGCAATTCAATACAACTGATGGAGAATGTTTGCCTAGAAACATAGGCGATTTCTTAAAAGGAATCAACAAAAAATCCTTCAATTAAATTATCTCCAGTGTAAGAAACATCAATGTCACTATAGTTTACTAACTTTGGAATTGTTTCCAAAGTCTGACGCAGACTTTTATTTTAAAGTTCACAATTAATAGATACATTAAGAACACAGTTAAATATGTAAGTATTTTATTCAAGTATCACCTTAGATAATTTGGGGTCCATACTTGAAGAAATATAATTTGTTATGTATCGATATTTCACTTTAAGTATACGTTAACCGAAACAGCATTCATTTCTCTGTTTTTTTATTTTGAAATATTTCGTATATAAGGAAAACGGTTATAAAAAACTAATGTGGATTACATTTTTAAAAAAAACATTTTCGCGAAGGTTACCCCGTTGCCATATGCAAGTAGTTACTAGAAATTAGCATATATGTATTACTACCAAAAATCAGGAGATACATATGTCAAAAAAATAACCAAAATTTTTTGAATGCCTACACTACAGAGTGCAATTTAATTTTATTTAAATTCTTATTCACTAATAAAATCGTTAACACTTCTGCTGAAGGTGAATACAATCATTTAAATTTCTCTAATAAATAAAATATTACAATAAATATGTGTCGCTTACAGTAATTTAATTTTTTTTAATGTAAACATCTACTTACGATAAAATCTCAGCCGCCGTATTTTTGAAACTATAAACAATTGTGATATTTGGACAATTTCGAATTTTGAGCTCAAATCTTAATTTCTCAAATAAAAAAAATTTTACCGGATGTTGCTACGATAATGTTGCGCTCAAGGCTCGATATTCTGATGTAATAAATTAATATATATATATATATATAAAATAAATAAATAAAATAAAATATATTCAGAAGTTTTTGACATAAAACTTAAACAAATTGTACATGTACATACATACGAAACTGCGCAAAAAATATAAATACATATAAATAAATCAAAAACAGTCACAATTCCAAAAATCGCAGATGTTCAGGAGAGGCAAAAATCTGTTCAAGAAGATTATAGCAAAAGACATTTTTGAGGTTCATGAAAAAACGAAACCATTTTCATAATTTTTATGATTTAGTGTGCGCTATATATGTATATACATAAGTATATATCTTTTCACAGATATGTTAGTTTCTTTTCAATATTGTTATATGTATTGCTGGTATGGTTACTGCTAGTCTTGTGTAGTTCATGAACGAACTAGTTCAAATGAACGATTCAGTACTTTGAACTAAGTGAACTAGTTCAATTGTTTTACGCTCAATAGTTCAATTTTTGAACTAGTTCAATTTTTGAACTAGGAACTGAGACACAAAATGAACTAAATGTTTTCGACGTTTTGCTTTCCCTTTTTATTGTGCTTTGCTTCTATACTCATCCATATGTATGTATGTACATATGTATGTATGTGCATTTTGTTCTTGCTGGCTACTACTACCACAATTGCAATAATAAACAAGAAAACACACGAACACACACAAAATATTTTGAATTTATGAGATTTCTAAAAAAATTCAAACTTAATTTGTTTTGCATATAAAGTTTATATTATAAACCCTGTATAAAGCAAATTTATTAATTAATTAATTAATTAATTTTAGTTTTCTTAAACTTTTTTAATCACAGAATCCGTGGTTTTAATATTGTTAAAGACCACAACATACATACATACACATGTATGTAGGTAGAATTGTCGATGTACAATCATTGAACTAAAACGACCTAACTAGTTCATTAAACTAAAAAGAGCGATTGAACTAGATGAACGAACTAGTACATTTATAAATAATGAACTATACTGACCGGTCACTGAAATGAACTAAATGGCACAAGTCTAGTTACTGCAAAATTAAACGTCAAAAACTACTTATTTATTATTTTTTCTTATGTGTATGTTTCTGACAGTAAATTCATTGTTATTTCTTTTGCACAATACACAAGCATTTCAGAACAGCAATTTGGCAGTGAAAATCTCACTTTATAATTTTTGCGATGAGAAATTAGCAAAATGCAGAGAAATCTGCACGTCTGGCGACAGTCAAGGCCTATTTATCAGGTCAACGCAATCGTCCTGATGATATTCTGTGTTTTCTTGTTTAAACTGTCAAAAGCTGCTTGCACCATATACTTTAGTTCATGTTTGTGTGTGTTTCTGACAACTTAAACACAAAGTTGTTTTTTGTATTGCTGTGTTTTTGTAGAGTTGCATAGACCTAATAAATGGGCCTTGGCGACAGTGGTAGCAACTATAATTGATAAATGTATTGGTCATCACTGGTCAAATGGCCAGTCAATTGGCTGTCACTGCTAAATTCAATGAGGTATTTTACACGAGAACAATTTTTAAGCCGCACAATTTTTGTTCTTTTCCAAATTACACGAGATTAATTAATCTGGCATAAAATGTATACGTATATACAGCTTTGTGTGTGTTAGTGTTTTATTATTTATTTGAATTTTGGTTTTCGTTATACACGTATCGGAACATACTTGGAGGAAAAATGGCGATATCAAATGATGAAGAATTGGCAATTATTTATTATTGGCAATATTTACCCTGCGTTTACACATGCAAGTACCTTGCATACAAGCTCTGTGTACGTATTATCAAGGAAAATTTCGCACAAATGCCCGACTGTCTTGCAACTTGCATGTGAACCATTTAGTACAGAGTTGTCCATAAAATAAAAAAGTTAAATTTTAAGGGAACCGATAGTATTGAACTTTATTCGTATTGTTTGAATGTTATTTATGTCTAAAAAATTAATTAACTTGCTTATTTATAAATATTTAAGAAAAAAAAACTATTAAATTAGCCTTTAAATGTATTTAAAACGCGAGAAAAAAACTCATATAACATTACACTATTATTTTGTACTAAAGTATTAATAGGGCAACACTGTTAGCTAAATTTCCATTTACTTGATACAAGTTCAACAAGTCACTGTCATGATACAATTATACTAGGTACATTCACAACTACAAGAAAAATACAACACCAAAAAAACACATGTATTTTGTTGGTATAAACAAATGTAAAATTATCAGAAACAACTGTCTTTTGTTTATAAAAATAAAAATTACAGGGTAACTAAAGTACAATTGCAGACGCGGCATTCCTGCATGATTATAGTTATTCAGTGTTCCCAATCTGGTTGTAGTTAGACAGTGTGTAATTTCTACTCACATGTGCAGGCCATTTAATTAAATTCTGGTATAATCTGTGTGTAATTCTACTTTGGGTTCTATTTTTATTAATTTTTTGTTAATTTTAACCTACACAAAAGATGTGTAGTGTAATTTTCTTCAATGTGTAATTGGAGACACAGCCATGTGTAAATTCATTGGATACACTGTAATAATTTTATTCACACACATGCACTAACATTTTTGAAGTTTGTAAACAAAGTCTGACAATAATAAGCAATGTATACAGTAACAGGCTGGACTTGTGCATGTACCTAATTGTATCATGGTCACTGTCTTGTAAAATTCCTTGGCAGTTGAGTTGGAAGTAGACTGCAAGTGCCGAAAGTGTAGATGTTTAGTAAAAGTGTTTGAGTGTATTGAGTTTTTCGAAATTGCACAATTCTCAAAATGCTTTTTGCATATGGAACAGGTCCACTATTTTTTTTAATGCTGGGAGGGGAAGAAAGGGGGCTAAGTGTGCCCGCTAAAAATGGATTATCAAATTGCTTTGTCGCTTGTAAACCAATTTTCAAAACTATTTTTGCATATGACAAAGGTCAAAAAATTTTTTTAATTGTTGGTGAGGTGGGAGCAAAATATCCCCCTCAAAAACTAATTTTCAAATATTTTTGACATTTGTGGACCAATTTTCCAAAACCATTTTGCACATGAAAAAGTATCGACTAATTTTTTTGATTGTTGGGGAAAAAAGAAGCAAGGTGTTCACGTTTAAGAAGTGAATATCAAATAATTTCGTCATATGTGGACCAATTCCGAAAATTTTTATTCGAAGAGCACCACATTTTTTTTAATTAGAGGTGTGGTGAAGCGGGGGTTGCTAATTTGGCAATGGCTTGCCCCTAAAATTGATTATCAAATATTTTTGTAATTTGTGGACCAATTTTCAAAACTCATTTTGCATATGGAGAAGGTATACTAATTTTTTTTGGAAATTGGAGGGTGTTGGGAGAAGTTAAATGCTCGCATGTAAAAAGTGAACATCAAATAGTTTCAACATTTGTGGACCAATTTCCAAAATTGTTTTTTCGAAATGGGCGAGGAAGAAATGTGTCGAATATTGTCCGCCCCAATAATTTATTATCAAATAACTTCGTCATTTGTCGGTCAGTTTTCAAAATGCTTTTTGAATTTTCATATGGAAAAGGTCCATTAAATTTTTTTGTAAGGGGAGGTTGAAATGTGCCTGCCAAAAAAGGGATTATCAAATTACTATGTCGTTTGTGGACCAATTTTCCAAATTGTTTTTGCGTATGGGAAAGGTCAGTTTTTTTAGATTGTGGAGGGAGAGGGATATGGTGCCCACACCCAAAATTTATTTTTCATTTGAGGGTTCACAAAATTCCTACGCCAAAAAATAATAATCAAGTATTGTTTTCATCTAAAATTCTTTTTTTGATATGGAAAAGGTCCACTAATTTATTTGTTGGGTAATTGTGTGGGAGGGGAAAATAAAGTGCCCTACTTTAAAAAGTGAATATCAAATAGCTTCATCATGTGTGGACCAATTTCCAAAATTCTTTCCTCATATGGAAAAGGGAAACTTAATTTTTTGTGGTAATTGGTGAAGGGTGTTGATGCTCACATCAATAATTAATTATTAAATAACTTCGTAAGTTAACGACCAATTTGCAAAATACTTTTTGCATATGGAAGAGGTCCAACCAAGTTTTTTTAAATGGGGGTGGCGAAATATGTCCGCAAAAAATGGATTATCACATTACTTTGTGGATCAATTTTCAAATTATTGTTTTACTATGGAATCAATCCAAAATTTTGATTGATTATACAAAAAGTTTTCGAGAATTATTTTTTTTTTTGAAATTGTTGGGGGGGGGGGGTAGCAAAGCACACCGGGTTAAGCTAGTAATTTATAAATATTAAATTAAATATATAAATATGTAGAGAAATATTTATTGATCGTGAAAATGAGGTTCGAAAACAATAAATTACCTTTGGTTTACTATAATTTTTATTACAAAACTGGAGTATTTTCGCATATTCTTGAATAAACGTATTCATATATTTTCTTTGTAAAATTATGATTTTTAACAATCCCAAAAAAAAGGTATACGTTTTATAATAATGTTAAAAAATTCTATTTCTTTTTATTAGGAAAAATTAATTAAATTAACTTATGAATAATTTTAGGCAAAAAGTAATCTACTAAATTTTGCATATTTGTAATCAAAAAATAACCCATGAAATTTTGAATACTTTTAGGCAATCAGTAATCTATTAACTTTTGGATATTTGTAGGCGAAAAGTATAGGGTACCGCATACTTTTTGAACTTCTCAAACATAAATAATGGGTTATTCAGTCAAATTGTAAGTAGTTACGACTGGGGAGTACATACACTTTTTTGCATTCTACTAGGCAAGGTTTTTTCTGGGAAGTGTTCAATTAAAGCATTCTTTTTTTGATATTTTGTTTATATTTTATTTCATAGTTCTTTATTTTTTTTAAACTTTCGGTTAACTTCTTCAGAATATTTCTTCTGCTGCTCTTATCTTTTTTTAACCGACTTCAAAAAAAGAAGGAGGTTAACAATTCATAACAATATAACAAATAGCAAACATCTTTGGTTCTGGAAATTACACAATTTTAAAGTTGAAAAAGGGCAGGGAAACTTTGCACACAGCCTAAGCTTAAGTAAAGGCATAATCTTGCGTTCAAAAAAGTGGGCGGGGCACGCCTATTAAATTTTAGTATAATATTTATTATATTTATATTTGTATTTAACCAATATTTACGAAACTTGGCACACACCTTCAACTCTTAAAAATACCCAATATTATTTTTAAAAAAGTGGGCGTAGCCACGCCCTATGAAATTTAATATTATATTACACTAAAAAGCTAAAAATAAAACTAAAAAAAATTAAACCCACTTCAAAAATAAGCACTAAAAAGCTAAAAATAATATTGATCTAGTTAAATAAAATATTTTTACATATGTTATGTATAGTGTTGTTTGAAGTTGGTGCGAGTAATACAGGTACTAAACATATAGGAACATGACCGGTAAAAAAATTGCAAGAACTTTTTATGTACATACATATATATATATATGTATGTATATATGTGCTTAGTTACCAATATTGCTGCCACCAACTACAAACAACACTATAGGTAACATATGTAAAAATATTTTATTTAACTAGATCAATATAATTTTTAGCTTTTTAGTGCTTATTTTTGAAGTGGGTTTAATTTTTTTTAAAAAGTTTTATTCTTGAGAAATTTGCTGCTGCAACACCTTAATTTTTTTTGTCAGCAGCAGTTACATTAGGTTTTAACTCCTTAATGGCGGCAGCAATTTCTTTTAGTGCTTCTTTCTTTTGTAAGCTTTCAAATAGTCACTTTATATAAAAACTCGCGTTCTTAAAATTCACTTATTAGTTTTGAAATTTGTTGGCGTGGCCGAAGGGGGTTGGCCAATGTTTCCCGCATTAGCGGGGTTTTAAAAACAGCAAATGTTAAATTAATACGAAAAACAATAACACGCACACAGCTGAGTATACGTATACATTTTGTGCCAGATGAATTAGTCTCGTGTAATTTGGAAAATAACAAAAATTGTGCGGCTTAAAAATTGTGCTCTTGTGGTATCGAGTGACATCATCTGAAAATTTCTTCCTATCGAAATTAATTTCTATTCGAATGATTTCGATCACGAGTGCAGTAATTAGACCCCAGACTTAAGTATGCATACATATGTTTCTACTGTTATAATTTGTGCTGCAGTGCTAAATTTGTTTAGATTTTTTAGTTCATCACTTAAATTTTTGCATGATTTACCAGCTAACATGAATTTCCTACTTCTTTTTAGGCTTATGAACTTTCAACACTGACTGGAACTCAAGTGATGTTGTTAGTTGCTTCGGAGACTGGGCATGTTTACACATTTGCAACGCGAAAATTACAACCAATGATTACTTCTGAAGCCGGCAAACAGTTAATTCAAACCTGCCTTAATTCTCCAGATCCGCCAAATTTAGGTGGTGGTGACCAAAGAATGTCAGCCACGGGATTCGAAGAAACAGAACTCAGTTACAATATTGGAGATGAAGACTCAAAAGTAAGACAATTAATTTATGGCCATCATGGTCACGCTCATCTCGGACACCCGCAAACGGCAGCTTCGCATTACGGTCTTGACCAAAGTATTATGCAATCGCCATATAGTGGCGGACAACCCTCCCCACTTTCTCATTCCCAAGCATATACACATGGTCATACTCATAATTCTCATGTAGCTCATGTGCCTCACTCCACTCACTCTCATATGTCACATTCGCACCCACAAAGGTAAAAATTTGGCCAAAGAAAAAGTCCGCAAAAACAGAATATTTAAAATATGATTAAATATATAAAGGACAAATTTCAATAGATTGAATATTTAAATTTTGTAACCATAAAAATAAGCTTCTGCGGGCATAATTTTACATCAGAACTAAAATAGTACTTAAAAAACATCGTTTCTGAGTATTTTTGAACGAAATACCAATAATTAAATTCAAGATCTCGCCTTAATAAAAACATTTCATACATTATTATTTTTTTATATTATTATAAATAAGTAAAAAATGCGAATGCTCAGTTTACATAAAGAAAAGAGTATGTGTATAAAACTAGTCATTTTAGATGCTATTTTAAATTCGATTCTAGCATACGCTTAGTGGATTCACTACTAATATAATTCGCTTTAAAGAATAAAAATTAATTATTATACTTTAAAAAAATTGTTATAGTTATAGTTTAATTCTTGATATTTGAATATCAAAAGTAATATAATATTCCAATAAGTTTAAATAGTTATTTGGAATAACATAAGTGTAACATACAATTAATAAATTTATTTTATATATTTGACAGTGTATATATGTATGTATGTATTAGTGACCTGCGCAAGACCATTTATAAGACCTTTCAAGACATGAGAGATTTTTTATATGCTTTACTACAGCGAAATATTCTAAACAAACGCTAAAAACCACTGTTGGCAAGACATTTGTCTCAGTTGTTTGTCATGCCAACAGTGTTGTTTAGCGTTTGTTTTAGAATATTTCGCTGTAGTAAAGCATATGAAAAATCTCATGTCTTGAAAGATCTTATAAATGGTCTTGCGCAGGACACTAGTATGTATACATACATATACTTATGTACGTATTGATATACTTAAATGTATATTTTATATACACATACATACAAATGTATAGTTTACCCACACTCCTGATTGTAACGAAGTGCCATTAACGAAGACAATTCTAAAAATCGTAGGTTATATATTTAGGATTAAACTTTCCCGTCTAAATAGCTTTTATTATATATTGTAACTTAACGAAATACAAACAGTACAGTGCCATACACAATACAATTTTATACAAATGCAAACTTTAAAGTGCAATAATAATTATCATTTTACATTTTTATATGTTCGAGTTTAGTACCATGCAATAATATTCTAGTTTTAATAAAAGGGATCGTGAGTGAGCGTGATCATACTTATAAATTGTAATTTAAAGTAAATTTTGTATGCATGCTATAGAAAATTTTATTATAAGTAATTTATATTGCGTATACTCGTATTATTGGATCCTACAATCAAAACGAAGCCTATCTTTGTTAGTTTTTCTAAAAAAAAAATATCGTTTAACAGCGATTTTAGTTAAATTTTTAAAGTAATGTTATATAATATAATTAGGTTAAATCTCTGTCAAACAGAATATTTTTATCATAAATAAATTTTGCAAAAAAAAAACAATTGTAACCAGTTGTGTGTTTATTGCCAATATACACATACATACATACATATGTACATATATACGTGTATATTACTTATGTATAGTACACATTATTGCATTTTGTGACATTTTAATAGCGTGTACTAGTGGCAACATTTATCATTTGTCAATGCTAACAAAATTAATGCCAAATGTGTACTCAGCATTATATATTTATAAATATGCATATACATATACATATATTATATGTATATTAAACATAGAAAAAATGTAGGGTAAACTAACCAATTTCAATTGTCTGTCGAGTTAACAGTCCTTGTAAATTACTATGGTAGTTTAATTACCCAATTTTGTCTGGTTAATATACATACATAATACATACATAATCCGCATTTATTATTTAATTTTTAGAAACAATTGCTGTTGGATTGAGATGAAAAAACTTCTGGTTGAAATAATTACTGAATTGATAGTATAATCTGTTGTTGCAAAAAATAGATTTTTTAGTTAAAACAACAAAATTGAATTATTACGGCTTATAAAGCTAAGTCGAGACGATATGTTGAATCAGCATATTTATGATGAAAGATTTGTTACCAGTGCCAACATATCGTGTAGACACGAATTTTTTTTCAATATACGTATGCTTAATTACATATGAAGGGCAGTTGTTAAAGTTGCCAACAAAGGTTTGTTCCAGATTTTAGCATATCGTGTAAGCACCATATATGTATTTGCTTTGAAACAAATTTGCTATGTATGCTGTCAGATATGTTATGTTGTTGTTATGTTGAAAAGCCTATGTAAGCTTTTCAGCTTACAGCAAATTTGATAGCACTTAGAATTGATATTTTAACTCTACTCATGTATGTAGTGTTGCCTGATTTGCCATTTTTTCTCCTAAATTCAGCAATTTACTGCATATTAAACCTATGGCATCATTGATTAAAACGAAACGGTAAATGTGAAAAATATACTGCAGGAACGTTAATGGTGGATTCGGGTGAGTAAAAAATAAGGGAAATTAAAATTTCATAAATCATCAGGCGAATCTGAATAAGACAATCACTCTTATTCCAGCTTCCTTCCGATTTTGCAACTTCTCGCGAATTTTAGCAAACTTCGCAATAAAAGCTACCTTTTGCATGCTTTCAGCCTCCTAAAAGTTTTGCCGATGTTTAAAAAATTATAGAATTTGTCTTCATCCCTCTGTTATTAAGTTTTGGTGATTTTTAATCAATATTATAGCTTGTTTAAAATTTTGCAACTTCTCGCGATTTTTTGCAAAGTTCGAGATAAAAGTGAATTTTTGTATGCTCTCATCCTCCTAACAGTTTTGCCGATTTTTTAAAAATAAAAGAATTTGGCATAATCCCGCTGTTAGTAAGTTTTTGGAAATTGTCCTCATTTTCGCGTTTTTTATTGAATTTTTTCCTTACAGTTTTGTCGATCTTTAATCAATATTATGGATGGTTTAAAATTATGCAACTTCCCGCGATTTTATTTTGCAAAGTTCGCGATAAACGCGACTTTTTACATGTCTTCAGCTTCTTGACGTAATTTTCGGTATTTTTGCTGAATTTTTTGCATTCCTTAAGCAGGAATCCCACTATCGGCACAATGTACCGATTTTCGTCGGCTGACTAAAATAAAGTCATAAGTAATAAGCTAAATTCGACTTACATATATTTCAACTGATTGAAATATAAGGACATAATTGCACTACACTGCATTGGTAATAGAGCCATATAGACTTATCCCGGAATTACTTGTGAAATAAGACTGTTTTGGTTTATTACTTAGGACTTCATTGCAGTGAGCCGACGAAAATCGGTACATCGTGCCCTGCTTTATAGTTTTAGCGATTTTTAATCAATATTATGCAGGGTTTGCCAGTTTCTGGTTTTAAGCTATTAAAACCGGTCGGTTTCGGTTCGGTTTTAAAAGTATGCATGTATATAAATAGGTATGCATGCTGGAAACATAAATGATGATTTAAAAATAATCACCCCTGTCGTTAAAAACAAATGGAATTTTTCTTCACGTGAAAATTTCATTCCCCCCGAAGGGAAAAATGCTATCTTGAATATCCCGTGAAATTTTCACCGCTATCAGTCCACATGAATGTAAAAAAGCGAAGAATATTTTTAAAGCTTAAAATTTAATTGAAAATCGGAAAAATTTAAGTTTAATAAAAAATCACACAATTTTAAGTTCTAAATTAAAATATTTTTAGGGCTAATGCCACGATGTTGACAACGTTCGACTTATCGCACACTTACATTCAAAACAAAAACAAATTTTAATATTTTGTTGCTGTTTCAAATATAAGAATGCGACAAGTAGAACGTTTTATCCAATCTTATTTTTGTGCAGAAGTTACCAGCGACAGAAAACACTCTTTCGCTTTCAGTTGAATAGAGCTTTATTGTGTTATTGCCTTGTGAAGCAATAATATGTTGGTTGTTTTGTTGTTCTTTTTTTATAAAGTATAAATACTTGTCGACGTTAAAATTGAGGACGTTAAAATTATCGTCTTTTTGCTTTACATCTGCTAGAGCTTTTTTTTGATAACAGATTACAATTCTTCCTGCAAAGAATTGTTATAGTTTTCTTAAAATGTTACAATTTTCTTACTTTCATTGTTACATAATGCCTAGTAATGTATAAAAGTCTTCAATGTAAAGTATATTTCTGTATTTTTAAACAAGATAATAATGTGAAAATAAAACTTAAAAACCGATGGTTTTTTTGTCGGTTTCGGTTTTTATGGGTTAAAACCCGCGGTTTAGGTTAAAACCGAACGGTTATCCGTAATATTATGGCTTGCTTAAAATTTTACAAATTTTCTCGAATTTTTGCAAAGTTCACAATAAAAGCATCTTTTTGTGTGGTTTTTACCAGTTTTGAAGAGTTTAAAACATTATTAGACTTTGTCATCCTGCTGTTGCAGCTTTTTGCCAATTTCCACCATTTCGCGAATTTCGAATTTCTTGTGTGGTTGCATGTAGTACACATACAACAAAAAAAAACACAAATTAATTTAATTTGAAATTTATTTGCTGGTTGTTCAGGTTGGACTATATAAGTGACCTGCACAAGACCATTTATAAGACCTTTCAAGACATGAGAGATTTTTAAAAAGCTTTACTACAGCGAAATATTTTAAAACAAACGCTAAACAACTCTGTTGGCAAGACAAACAACTGAAAAAAATGTCTTGCCAACAGTGTTGTTTGGCGTTTGTTTTAGAATATTTCGCTTTAGTAAAGCATTTGAAAAATCTCTCATGTCTTGTAATGTCTTATAAATGGTCTTGTGCAGGTCACTAGTCTATATGTATTTCATTGTTGCTGTAACAAATCATCAGTAGACTTCAACCACACATTTTGAATAGTCACAAACCTCTTATCTTATGTACAGACTTTATATAAATTAGTTTATTTCAAGCAAATTTAAATAGCTTTTTTATCACTTTTATGCTGATAATTTTGAAAAACTAGTTATATTGTGCAAATCTACACAAACATAGCTATTAAACGATATATATTTCACCAATATTGGTGGAGGATTAAACACTTAAAAGTTTTAGACAAAAATATGTGTGTCGTATTTATAGATAAGATTTCAAGACGGAAAAATAATCGTTTAGCCTTTTGTGTAAAATTATGTTTGCATACATACATTTATTTTTGAATTTGCAACACACAAAAACACAAAAATTACTTAAAATTTTATAAAATTTTGAAATGTCAAAAATTCCGTGACCAAACCATTGTTTGAACATTCATTTTTAGGGTTCCGTACACCAAAGGTGAAAAAAGGAACCCTATTGTTTTCGCTACGCTGTCCGTCTGTCCGTCACACGGTATTTTCTCAGGAACCGTAAGAGCTACGGACCTAAAATTTGGACATAGTATGTAGAACCTTGGCCACTACAACAACAAATACACGAGAACTAGAAATTAAAGGGTGCTCCAAAACGAGCGACGAAAAATGTTAAAATCTCATGTAATATACATACAATTGTATGTACATATGTATATTGACACTTGAAATTTGTAAAATTAGTGTATTTTTATATAGACTACAACAATAAACATTAAAATATTAAAAAATTTTAATTAAAGGGTGGTCCATCAGTTAATGCAATTTTGACTATGTAAATTTGACAAATTGCTATATCTTGGAGACCGTAAGAGGTAAACTCTTGAAATTTTCAGAAACGGTAAAACTAAAAAGTCCGAATATTATAAAATCGCCAAACTGAAAAAAAATTGCCAGAACCTGAAAAAAATCGCCAAAAATTTAAAAAAAATTCTAGCACCAAAATAAATCGCCAAATTCGAAAAAATCGTTTAATGAAAAAAATCGCCAATATGAAAAAAACGCCAAAAACCGAAAAAAATCGCCAAAACGCGAAAAATGCGCCAAAATCAAAATAACAATAGTAATTGTTTATGTGAAAAAAAATCGCCAAAATTAAAAAAAAAAATTGCCAAAATTTAAAATAAACGCCAAAAACCGAAAAAAATCCTCAAAACGAAAAAAATGTCAAAACTAAAAAAAATCACCTATATGAAAAAAACGCCAAAATTAAAAAAAATCGCCAAAATAAAAAAATCGCCAAAATAAAAAAACGCCAAAATAATAAAAATCGCCAAAATTAAAAAAACTTCAAAAACCAAAAAAAATCGCAAAAAGGTGAAAAAAAGTGCCAAAACTCAGAAAGCGCCAATAAATTCAAGAAACCCCCAAACTAAAAATAATCGCTTAAAACCGAAAAAACCCAAAAACGAAAAAAATGCCAAAACTATAGTTTATATTGTTCGTATTGAATTACATATCTCGTGCCCATACGGAACCCTTCGTGCGCGGGTCAAAGTCGCACTTCACTGAATTTATTGTTTCAGTTGACTGAAAAAAGTCTCCACTTATATCTATAACTTCCCTAAGGTATGCAATAAATTTCAAAAATTCCGTATATTTTTCTTTGGAAACACCGTACTAGCAAATGGAAATTGGTTTATGAAATTTACCAACATGAATTTCAAAGATTTTTTTTACATACAGTTTGTATGAGAACCTGAAATCCCGTATGAACTCCGTACCAGGCTTAATAATAAAGAAAGAGAATTGTCAAATTTATTTTATATTTAAGCAAATGCTCACATGACTCAACATACATATATGTATATCAGAATATGAAATTCGACACAATGGGTAGTATGAATAAAAAAAGTATTTGCTTTTTACTTATAAACTTGTTTAAAAAAACAAAAAACACATAAAAATTTTTGGCTTTAAAACAAATTTTTAAGTAAAAAGCAAGTACTTTTTTTATTCATATCACCCATTGTGTAGACACAAAAATTTTATGCTAACTCTTTTGCTGACATACATATGTTGACTTTAAAAAATTTGGTACTTTGAGCATACTTTGTAGACGCCTGACATATATGTATATACACATGCATGTATGCTGACAGCAGGATTTCTTGTTATTTTAAAGCATATGAATGTAAGCATATATTTGGTGATTCAACATATCGTATAGACTTAGCTTAATGTAAAAATCATTTAAATTTTTTTAAATAAAAAAATCCACTCGAAATGACTTTTTTGTTCATTCTCTAATGCGAACTTTAATAAAATCTAAAAAGTTCTTGGTCAATTTAAAAGAAGTATGAAGTTGAAGAAACTAAACCCAAAATAATAATTTTACTGTAAAAGCTGTTTTTGATATTTAGATGACAAAACTGTTCGTTGAGTTAATCTATTTTTTCCTCTTAATTTGCTGCCAATGCAAATTGTTGTTGTTATTTAATTCAATTTTGTCTTAGCTATTGTAATAGATATACTCATTTAACAAAAACAAAAATGGTAAACACAAAAAATAACTGTGGGTAATGTAACCAATTTGAGTTGTTAATTTTACTGTAAATAGAATTTATTGATTTGGTTGAACAAACTATTTTTGTTGGTTAACTTATTTTACTTTAGTTGCTATTGAAATAACCAACTTAAATTGTTAATGTACTAATCGTTAGTTAAAATTTCTCTCTCCTTTATATTCACTTTATGCTGTTAGAACTTTAAGTCTCATTGTGGCTGAAGTAGTAATGGCGTTCGCATAACAAAATGAGATGAATGTGGCTGACTGTGTTCAATTCCTTCATCAGGTAAGATAAAAATTTATTAAGAAAAAATTTAATTAATATTAAAATTGTTAATACTAAAATATAAAGTTGGTTTCAGAATTGGAAAGTAGTAAGTAAACGCTATTTTGGGTGCTGGGTTACTAATAAGGTGGCGAAAAATCTCAATTCAACCAATTCGTATGGTATGGTCTTTGTTTCCATCAGAATGGATTTGGGTGAAAATTGTACATGTAATTTAAGCGCAGAAATTATACTACAACAAGTTTTTCGATAACACTTTTTTAACCTCTGCACATTAGTTAGCTTATATACATACATATGGACGGCATTTATTCAAAATGGTTATCTGCAAAACCCTGATTATTCAGGAGAAGCAAAAAACTGTTTAATTCCCTAACTAGTGAGTATTTAACAAATTGATCTTCTACAATATAGTTGATAAGCTTCTACTAATTCTCTAAAATATAAATTATCAAAATAAAACCCGTTGTTCGCTTTTTTGCGGTAGATAAACCATTTTGTCTCATAAAATTTTCGATGTAAATATTAAGGGCGACTTTTTGGGTTCGAGATTAAGATTAGTTTATTTCTCTAATTAGCTAATCCGAAAATTAACTTAATCTCACATAATTGAGTTTGATGTTTTTGAGTGGTAGTTTAAACTTCTTGTTATGTGCAGTATTACCATACTGAGAAACAAAATAGTGGCAACAATTTCTATGCAAAAGTCATACATGTTATCAACACACTTTGATTTTTTTGTTGGAAGAAGAAGAAACTGTCATATTTTATTATTTACAAGTAAATATTTCGCGTGTTAAAGGAAATATATAAATAATACAAAATACATACATATGTATATTTATGTGTTTTAAATTATTTTATCATATAATTTTTACAAAAATTTATATGTTTCACAAGTGTTTGTTGTCAATGCTAAAGTAAGATTAAACCACCACGATTGGTCGCTTAAACTAGCAAGTAAACCAACATAATCGACAACCCAAAAATTGCAAATGAAGATTAAGTTTAATTTAATCTCTAATCTTCAACTCAAAAAGTCGCCCTAAAATTAGTAGATACGCATTTTGTTTGAAAAAATTTTAAATAGTATGAAGTAAAATTTTAAGTTTAAATACTGCTGTTTTTCACTTTTAAATAATTTAAGGATTAAGAAAAAGATACCTACTTCAGGTTTAAATAATTATCTGTATAGTTAATATTAGGATTTTTATTATTATATGTATATAAAATAAATTACATTTATTTTGAATGACAATTATCAAAAAAAGAATGATATTCATTGGGTATCACAGATTTCACAGCTTTTCCACTTAATGGTGGATATTGGAAGATATTCTTGATGAAATGATTGTGGTTCTATATATCCTGGTAGGGATTGCCTTTCGGTCTTAACCTAAACCAAAACCGCAGTTTTTAACCCACTAAAACCGAAACCGAAACTGACAAAGAAGGTTTTTAAATTTTTAACATTATTATTTTGTTGAAAAATACAGCAAATGCACTTTACATTGAAGACTTATACATTATAAAGCATTCTGCAACAATGGCAGGTAAGAAAATTTTAGTTTTCCTTTGCAGGAAGAATTGTAATCTGTTATCAAAAAAGCTCTAGCAGATGTAAAGCAAAAAGACGATAATTTTAACGTCCTTCGACAAGAATTTATACTTTATAAAAAAAAACGAACAACAAAACAACCAACATATTATTGCTTCACAAGGCAATAACGCAATAAAGCCCTCTTCAACTATAAGCGAAAGAGTGTTTTCTATGGCTGGTAACTTCTGCATAAAATTAAGATTTCGTTTAAACGACTCTTCTTTGAATGCTTTAAAGTTCTGAACTTCTATTACTTGGTTGATTAAATATAAGTTTTTAATCTTAAACTTTTAATGACTATGTGTTCATTACTAAATGTTCCTTTTCTAATATAAGTAATTGAATTAAATACAAACTAGAGAAACTTTATCACCCCTATAGTAAAAATTTTTCCAAGAAATGTTTTTGATTCTCCTTGTGAATAATATTTTTTACGTGAATTTTTTCACTTTTCCCTTGGTTTTGTTCACTTTATTTTTGCAGGTGAACTGCATTATTACATCGAATTTCAATATTTTTCTTAGAATTATATATTAAAAGTTATAAATATTTATTTTCAGGACAAGATTAGGAAGTAAACCTTACGATTGTTAACAATAATTCCCTATAACACATTTTTTCATAGAGTATGAATCTGGTTCACAGATAGTAAATTTTGTGGTTGTGCACCACTGCGGTATATTTAATGAAAAAATAGCTAAATCAACAGAAGCACCTCCATGATTAAAACTTTAAAGTTAGATATAAATTTCATTTAGAACCTAAAATTTGTGTGATTTTATCGATTTTCAATTAATTTTTAAGATTAACAAATATTCTTCCCTTTTTTATATTCACGTGGACTAATACAGGAGAAAAAATTTCACGATAGCTTTTTCCTTTCGAAGGGAATGAAAATTTAACGTGAAGAAATATTCCACTTGTTTTTCACGATAGGTGTGATTATTTTTAAATCATAATTTATCTTTCCAGCATACATAACTATTTACATATATACATGCATACTTTTAAAACCGAACCGAAACCGACCGGTTTTAATAGTTTAAAACCGGAAACCGCGGTTTTTTAATTTCCACCGTTTTTGGCATACCCAGGTATTTTTTCACTTTCATTGGGCCTGTCGCACACGAGAACAATTGTGCTGGCATAACATGCCGTAAGTAGGTGATGCAAAGAGGGTGGTTTTGTGGTTGAAACAATTTTTCATCAGTAGCACAAAACCAATACACACACAACTTAAAAAACAGCAAATCCCGCTTGTTCGGCAAAACTGCTATTGACGTTTTTTCTGTAATAAATTCGTCACTCACAATTGGCATTACCTACTTGGTGTACCAATATATTATATGAATTCGTAGGTCGTATATAAGCAAGCGACCAAAATTCTTTTTCTGTCATATTTTAGTGTTTACGTTGAAAAGAAAAATGTGTACAATAGTTTTCTAGCATAAGCACAACAGAATCGTCAGCGTCAACATATGTATCTCCAAAGTCAAACACTACCAATTATTTGTGCTTGTCAATAAACGCTAACCTCAGTGATGTGTTCGGCGAGTCTTCATTTCATAACAAAGCATCGGCGTCATTCGGGGGTTGTGAAAAAACAAAACACACAATAACAATTATTCTGTGTTTTGATCAACAAGTGTGAAGTCGAAAATTGTAAAATAAAAAATAGCGTTTGTTTAGTTTTTTTTTGGAGAAATGTGAATTTTTAAATATGTATATCAGTAGTTTTTTGTTTGTTTTATAAACCGTTCATTATTTAAATCCGGCTTCAGTGTTCTTTTCATCACAGTAGTTTTGTGAATGAAAACTTTGATGAATATTCGTCACTGTTTTCGTCAACCGAATGTAAGCGAGAGGGTGGCGATTTTATACTTCCAATGACATCCCCATGTTAAATTCGTCACTCAAACGCACTGCGTAGGTATTGCTGAGCAAGTATAGGTCATTGTTTTGTGCGTAATGGTATAATGACTTATGAAATGTATCCGAGGACAAGCGGGATGTTAAAAAAATACAAAAAAAACACTTATATACACAAATCTGTGTGTACGTATACATTTTTATGGCAGATGATCACACGTTACTGTTACTTTATAAATTGCATATCATTGTCAAACTTTGTTTACAAGCTGCAAAAATGTTAGTGTATGTGTGGGAATAAAATGATTACAGTGTTGCCAATGAATTTACACATGGCTGTGTCTCGAATTACACATTGAAGAAAATTACACTACACATATTTCTGTAGGTTAAAATTAAAACAAAAATAAATAAAAATAGAACCCAAAGTAGAATTACTCACATATTACACAAGAATTTAATTACATGGCCTACACATGTGAGTAGAAATTATACACTGTCTAACTACACACAGAATGGCAACACTGAATAACTATAATCATGCAGGAATGCCGCGTCTGTAATTATACCTTAGTTACCCTGTAATTGCTATTTTTATAAACAAAAGACATTTGTTTTTGACAACTATTTGCTTGTTTATACCAACAAAATGCATGTATTTTTTGGTGTAATTTTGTTGGAGTCGTGCACGTACCTAGTATAATTGTATCATGATTACTACCGTGTGTTCTGTGTTGTTTTCTTTTATGCACTCATCCTTAGATAAATTCCACAGAATACACAGAAGGGAAGAAAGTGACAGGTAAAAACAGTTCCAATCAGTTTTTTTAAACTCGTGGAAAAAAGTGAAAAGTGTAGTGTATTTGATACTGTAGTGTATTACCAATTAACATAACTAATACAAATTTATTGCACTAGAAAGAAGTATCAAAACAAAAACGAAGACAAAATTTGAGGGAAAACGAGACAAACAGAAAAATACCCTTTTCTTCCCTCTCGTGACATTTCTGTATGTTTTGTGTACATGTTTTTATTCTGCAAGACTTTGTACTGGCAATTCACTATTTCCATTTTACTCAGATTGAATTCCTTTTTATTAATATAAAACAACTAATAAATGAACTATACAAATGAATAAAACCAATGTTTTATTTACATGGTGCCGAAACCCGCGTTGTTCTTAATAAATAGGAGGAAGAATAGTTTTCAATAGAGAGTAAAGAAAAAGTAAATTAATACCCAGCAAACCAATTTTTTGCTGAACGGTCCCACAGAAAAGGGTAATGAACAAATTAAGTGAAACACCCACACCTGCGACGCCAGTATCGCACAACATGGCTGATACCTACAATTTTCTAAGACCACCGAAGCCCCTAGCAATAGAGCACGATAAGAATGGAAGCTGTGAAGGCAGCAGTATGAATACTTTGAGGAAGCTACTGGCTTAAGCGCTAAACCAGCGAACATACAACTGGCAACCTTTATGCCAGCGATTGGCTACGCTGCAATACAAATTTATAACTCAATACCAAGTGTAGATGGGGAAAAACTACCGGAGGTAAAACAAAAATTTGAAAAATATTTCACTCCGAAGTTAAACACGATCTCGAGCGGTATAAGTTCCACAAAATTGTACAAAATGAGGGCGAAACAATCGACGTATACTTCACCAGGCTAAGGCTACAAGTCCAAAATTCTAATTTTGAGCAGCTCGCTGATGGGCTTTTAAGAGATCAACTCATATTAGGGATTAAAAGCGACACGCTTCGTACCAAGCTGCTATCAGATGACATTACGTTGGATAAAGCACTCCAAGTTTGCCAAGCTACTGAAACAAACGGCCGAAATAAATAATAATAATGAAGGAAAAAGTATAAATCTGGTAAGACAACATAATAAAACAAAAACCTTTGACTGCAGAAATTGCGGGAAAAATCATGCAGTACACAGTTGTCCGGCATATCGCCATGTTTGTAAAAACTTTAAAAAAGAACACAATTTTTGACAAAAATGTGCAAAACAAAAGCAAATGCTAAACTCAACAAATACAGAGACGTTGCATATTGCGAACAAGAAACATATACAAAAGAGAGCGAAGGCATGGATTCCGAACTTTATCGGGTCAGTTACAAATAATGTTAGAAATTACAAAGATATTTCACAGAAACAGTAACAATTGAAAATAGCAGGTATATTGTCAAATTGTTTGTTTGTTATTTTCTTTGAACTGTTCGGACGTGTTTCTTAAGAGCAATCCAGTTTTTATATCTTTCCGGAGAGATTGCTTATTTATATAAACATTAGAAAATATAATAGCAATACACGGCATTTTTACATACAATTTGATTTTTCATTTATATAATTAGTAAATATAACAAATAATAATAAAAAAAAAATAACAAAATAATTAAATACTTAAACACTTCATGTGTTCTTTCTTTTCTACTATACGAAATAAAAATATTGAAAATAATAAAAATAAAAACAACAATAAAATACAAAAAACTGGTTTTAACACACAAACGAACATGCAAAACAACGATAATTCCATCTCAACTCCAACACAAAAAAGATCGAGAGATACATTTAATAACTCTCTTTTTGGAAATGTCACAAAAACTCCTAGCCTAACTGATATTGAATCGCCGTTAAAATTCATGACAATCATGGATAAAAGATTTGATAAACTCACTGAACAAATACAAAATATGATAAAAAAAAATTTTATGAATGCAAAAATGATCTCTTAATTGAACTTGATAAGAGATTTAACTTAATGAAAACTGATTTAAATGTGGTGACTGAAAGAGTTAACAAAATAGAATCAGTAGCGTCCGAAATAACCTTTACTAAATCAGAATTAAATTCATTAAAAATGCAATTAAAAGTTCATGAAAATAGACCTGTTGCTAGCGAATTACGTATTAATGGCATCCCATTTAGCCATAATGAAGACCTAATGCAAATATTTAATGACATTTGTACAACTATAAATGTTTCTACACCTGCAGTAAAATCATCTGTATACAGATTAAGAAATCAAAATAATAAAAATACAACAAATTCTCCTGACGCGGCTATAATAGTTAGAATGTGGTCACCCTACGACAAAAACTTTTTCCTTAAATCCCTAAGTAATTTTAAAAAATATAATAAGGGATTTAATTTTTCCTTAAACCATGTCGGCTTTCGAAGTCATACAAAATTCTTCGTCAATGAAAGTCTCACCAAAGAAAATTATAGAATTCTACGTGAAGCTAGTCAGATGAAACGTAATAAACAAATTCATAGTGCTTTTTCCTTGCGTGGGCTAATTTATATAAAGAAAACTGCTGAAGATGAGTTATACGAAGATCAAATAAATCAGCTTAAAATATTATTTCCTGCCTCCACTGTTGCTCCTTCTTCCACTGTGGAAGATTTTCTGTTGAAAATCCTTCTACTGTATTCTGATTTCTACTACGGTTTATTTCTAATGTATTTTTTTTGTATTTTTTGTAACATATCTGTTATCTATTACAATAATAATTTTTGTTTATTCTACATTAATTAATTATACTTTTACAACAGTTACAATGCATTCTTCTACTTTGATATCAAATTTTTATTACTGTTTGTACGCTACAATGTTTTATCAATATAACTGCAAATGTATAACTTAACAAGAAATTATTCCAAAGACGGAACTGCGAACATGCTGGGCGTTTTGTGTAAACAGAAAGAAGGAATTAACATCTGTCATATAAATGCTCAAAGCTTGGGCAAAAAAATTAATGAATTTCGTTTTATATTTGAAAGCTCTTCCGTGGATATCATTTGCGTCTCAGAAACGTGGTTTAATGCGGATATTAAAGACTCGTTTGTGTCATTAGATGGCTATAACATCCAAACATCTGACAGAGCTAAACATGCAGGCGGAGTTGCTGTATACATTAAGCACGGAATACAGTATAACACCTTAAGTGTTTCTTGTGATAATGATAAGGTCGAACATATTTTTATTAAGATTATCATCGAGGGGGAGAAAAATGATCATATGTACAGTCTACAGACCAAACAATAGAATAGTTATGGACTCTTTCATGGATGAACTTGAACATCTTACAGTCTCGTACGAAGATATCATCATTCTTGGTGATTTTAATTGTAACATACTGGTTGACAAGCATTTCATCTCAAATATGAAGTCTATTGGGTTAACAGCAAAAAATGTATCCATGCCTACACATTATACAAAAACAAATAGTACGCTATTAGACATAGTTTTCGTTAGCAAGTTCTCTAGAGTCCTTCTATATGACCAATTATCTGCCCCATGTTTCTCTAAACACGACCTTATTTTCATAGCATATGATTTTCAAACGCACATACCTGATCAAATGATTAGTTACTACGACTTCAAAAATATTGACTGTGACTTCTTGAGTCACGAATTTTATAAAATTAATTGGGTTACTATATATTATAGAGAATCTGTTGATGATGAAATTTCTTTTCTCGAAAACAACATTAATGATTTATTCCACCGTACTGTACCTTTAAGAACTAAAATAGCTGGTAGAAGAGTTAGACCATGGTTCTCTTGCGAAATAAAACAATTCATTGCTCGGAGAGATAAAGCTTATTCTCGTTGGAAGCGCTTTAAAACGCCTGAGCTGCATAATGAGTACTGTGCTGTTCGAAATTTCTCATCAAAGTTCTCAGAAGCTATCGGGTCGAAGAAAACTTGGCAAAGTATTCGAGAAATTGGTATAGGTAAATCCGTAAAGCGTGCAGATTCAAACATTAATGCCGAAGTTATTAATGAAAATTTTTTAAGTCTACCTATAATTGAAGCTGATCAAAACTATTATGCTAACTATAACCGTTGCTTGTCTAGTCCTGCTAACCAATTCAATTTCATCGGTGTAAGTCAACTCGAAGTATTTAAAAGTTGCATGTCTGTAAAATCAAATGCGATCGGTTCTGACAAAATAGACCCGAAATTCCTGAAAATGTTGTTGCCACAGTTACCTATGATTACTCACATGTTTAATCGAATCATCACATCGTGTATCTACCCTCCCAAATGGAAAACAGCCAAAGTAATACCTATCCCGAAAACGAATTCCGAATATAGGCCCATAGCTATTTTGCCATTTCTTTCAAAAGTTCTTGAAAAACTTCTTCATAGTCATATGTTATCATTTATAAATTAAATTAAATTAATTACAGATCGGTTATCTGGTTTTCGAGCTAATCACAGTTATTTAACTGCCCTGATTGATGTCACCGAATATATAAGAACTGAAATCGATAAGAATAATATTGGAATTCTCGTACTTCTGGGCCATTCCAAAGCACTCGACACAGTGAATCATAAAATACTTGAATATAAACTTCGAAACATGTTTAATTTCTCCACTACCTCTACTCGTCTTATATCAACGTATCTTGAGAATAGAAATCAGTTTGTTCATACTTCAGGAATGGATTCCAAATGCTTGGCCTTAACAAGAGGCGTTCCACAGGGATCAATTCTAGGTCCACTTCTTTTTTCTCTTTATTCAAATGACCTGCAAAATCAACTTAAATACTGCAAAGTTAGAATGTATGCTGATGACGTCCAGATCTATATCAGCTCTAAAGTCGGTATGTTCCAAAATTAAATGAAGATTTACAAGGTATATATTTGTGGGCTACTGCAAATGGCCTAGCCATAAATCCTACAAAATCTAAATGTATTATTATTAAAAAGAGATTAACCAGAATTTAAAATGTTTCTAATGTTATTTTAAATAACCAGCCCATTGCCATTGTCAACACAACAAAAAATCTTGGCATTGTTCTTAATAATAAACACAAAACTGCACTCCTTTTCGTATAAGAATGCTTCTAGCAAAAAGCCATTTGTTTCCAACAATTATTTGTCTTATATACTTAAATTCTTGTTATGCTTATGTAAAATTTTTTGTTGTTTTATACATTGATCTCACTGCAGTGCTAAGTTTCGTTAAGTTATCCCGTTGGTTTGAATGTACATATGTATGTTTGTATGTATATAACACAAGAAATATTACAAAAAATTTACGTACATAAATGAATAGTGTGTGTGCAACAAAATATTTTAACAAAACTGTTAGTTTGTAAAGGAAAACCACTACGGTAAGAATATTAACATAATATTTAAGTAATTTTATGTACCTTTTCTATAGAAATAAACGCACCGTAATTTAAAGAAATTGGTCTATTGTTTTTTGGTGTTCTTAAATACGCCCTTTACAAAACTGCGGTCGCAGTCAGCGACATCTAGATTACAAAAAAGGTTTCTGGCAGGTACCAGTAACGGATCGCACAAAGCAAATTCTAACATTTTCAACGCCTTGAGGTCGCTATTCATGCAAAAGACTACCCTTTGGCATCTCATCAGCATCCAAAGTGTTTCAAAGTATTATGCAAAAACTATTTTCGAAACTGCCAAATGTAAAAGTCGCAATAGACGATATGCTAATACACGCTAACAAACTACAAGAACTACGTGACACTACAGACAAATTATCGAAATTATTAGGGCAAATGGCCTAAAGATAAATAAAAAAATTGTCTATTTGAGCAGAACAAAATAAAATTTCTAGGCCACGTTATCAGCGACGCTGGCTTACATCCAGACGCAGACAAAATAGAACCCGTGAGTCGCCTTAAAACTCCGGAAACCCGAAAACAACTGCAAAGAGTTCTAGGCAAATTTACATATTTGAGTAAGTTTATTAAGAATTTTCACACATTACAGCTCCCCTCCGCCAATTACTAGAAAAATCAAATTCATTTTACTGGGACTCTAGTCAACAAAAATCTTTTGAAGAACTAAAACAAGCTATTAGCAAACCCCCCGTACTAAAATTATATGATGGCAACAAGGATGTAATGTTGTAAGTAGACTCCAGGTCATATGCTATGGGTGCAGTCCTACTACAAGAGGAACAACCAGTGGCGTACGCTTCGAAATACCATACAGAATGTCAATCTAGATATTCTCAATTAGAAAAGGGAGCACTAGCAGTCAAGTTTGGTTGCGAAAAATTCCATGTACATCTGGGGCAAACAAATTACCGTAGAATCCGACCACAAGCCATTGGAATCAATTTTTCAAAAACCATTGCATTCATTGCCCTCAAGACTGCAAAAAATTAGATTAGTCCTACTAACATACAATCCTAGTATTTAAGCCAGGCATTCAAATGCACCTAGCAATTCCACTGAGTCGCGACTGTTAATAACATCAACAATGAAGAAGAAAATTTAGAAATACAAACTATATTGGCAAACTCCGACAAAGAACTAGAAATCTTTAAAAAAGGGGGAAAAATATAAAACCAGTACGTTGCTAATTAGCCTAATCCGCAACGGGTGGCCAAAATTAAATGACGAGTTACTTGCAGAGCTAAAGCAATTCTGGAACTTTAGGGATGAACTGTAAACAAGCAATGATGACATTATCTTTAAAGCTGCAAAAGTGTTCATACCCCCAATATGACAGCCAGTATCCTAAAATATATTCACAATGGACATTTCAGTTACGCCCAAAGCGTTCGAATCGCCAGAGAATCAGTATTTTCGCCGCAAATGAACAGACATCCTAAATTGTGTTAATAAATGTGCCGCATGTCAAGTTTTCAAGCGAAACAACAAAAAAATAATAGTTGGTCAAAAAGAGATTCCTAGTCACGGTTTCGAAAAAGGTGCTAAAGACTTGTTTCACTTTAACAACGAAGAATACAATGTCTTCATCGACAGCTATACGGGCTATCTCAAATTTAAAAAACTTTACGAAACTACAACCAAACAAGTAATATTATTTTTGAAAGGTACAGGGTGTTTTTTTTAGAGGTATAGAACTTCGAATTGAAATAAAACACAAGAAAATCGTTTTAATGTCCATCAATTTGGCTTTATTGGAAGGATAATTTTATGCCATTAATGTTTAAATATGATTTCAGGCATGTGGCCGCCGCGGCTGGCTCGAATAAAGCCAATTCTACAGGTCCAATTTTCAACCACTTTTTCGAGCATATGGGGCCGTATGTTGGCAATAACGCCACGAATGTTGGCTTCCAAGTCCCCTAACCTTTCTGGTTTGTTGGCGTAGACGAGCGACTTCACATATCCCCAAAGAAAATAATCCAATGGTGTCAAATCACACGATCTTGGTGGCCAATTGACAGGTCCATTCCGCGAAATTATGCGATCATCGAATGTTTCCTTCAATAAATCGATTGTGACGTGCGCTGTGTGGCATGTAGAGCCGTCTTGTTGGAACCACAACTCATCCACATTCATGCCATCCAAAATCTTCCATAAAGTTGATGGACAAAGCTCCAATTGCTGTGCACGGTGGCAAATCGATTCATTCGGGTCCTCTTCAACACTTTGCTCTACAGCGGCAATTGTTTCTTCGGTGCGCACTGTTCGACGTCTCTGCGGATGCGTATTATCACATAGAGTAAACGTAGTGCGAAAACGATCCATGGTTAACCGAATTAATTGCTCTGATGGACGATTATGTCGACCATAAAATGGACGGAGCTTGCGGTAAACTTCGCGAACTGAACCATTATTTTCGAAATAAATTTGCACGATTTGCAAGGATTTGTTCTTTTGTCAACCTGTTAAGATGAAATGGCAAACCAAACTAAATATTAATCACTTGACAGCTGACAAAATGGCCGCCAGTTAAAAAAGTGATGCCAGCTTAAAGTTCTATACCTCAATAAAAAACACCCTTTATATTTTCCACATTTGGCCCACCGTTAACGTTAGAATCAGATAACGGACCACAATTTTCAAGCAACGAACTTAGAAGTTTTCCAACGAGCTGGAAATTTAATCACCGTACCAGCTCCCCATACCATCCAAGAGGCAATGGATTAGCTAAGAAAGCAGTACAGACTTCAAAAACATACTTAAAAATAAGCATACGATAACAGCGACTACCACTTAGGACTTCTAAATTGCATGAATACCCCTGATGGCAGTCTTAAGTCACCGTCCAAACGCTTATTTGGCCATGGTATCCGAAGGAAGAAAGTAAACATTGTTATCAGCTGAAAGTAAAAGAATTACAGAATATCTGAAAGAACAAAGAGAAAAGCAAAGCGCATATGCAAACCGTGATGCCACCAACAACCTTCATCAGCCTGTCAAGGGAAATATTGTCGTCACGCGAGTTAATTCATTGGTGAAGGAATGAATCAAAAAAATTTAAATAAAGTTTTTTTCACACCGAAACGTGTGTTTCTTTATTATTTATATTCTTAAGACTACTAACAATATTTTCTTAACATCTATTTATAGTAATAATTATATTTATCGTTTCTTTGTCTTTTATCTCGGAATATGTTTTCTCCAAGTATCTTTTTATTATAAAAAGATATTTTGAGTTTACTTTGACTGATAGTGGTCTCCTTGTAAGTCTTTGTTCTAACGTAAGTATGTAAATGATAATATTGATGTTGACCTTTGTTCCCCATTATGAAGATGTGTGTGTCTACTTATCTATTTATGCCAGTGTTGCCATGCAGAGTATACCCTGTGCATTAACTCCCATCCTTCTTAAAATAAAGTGTCCTCACTTTTCCTAAACAGTCTTCTTAATTCCATTTTATAAATGCGTTCAGCTATTCTTCTTTCTGTTCGTTTTATTTCTTTGCAGTAGTTAATTAATTTTATTATGATATATGTACATAGTATTGTGGCCAAGATTCCGACAATTAAGTAAATTGTGGTTTGTATGGGGTGGTCTTCTATAGGGATTAAATATTTTGACATTTCCTGTAAATTTGAAAATTTATGGTATGAGTCTGAATATAGTATATGAAGGATTTTCATGCGTTCGTCATATTTTTGATGTATAGCATCTTTTATTTCTTGCTGATGCACAGTGGGGCCAAATGCATGAAAAGTGGCGATTAATTCATAGAAGTCGTAATTAAAAAAAAAAATATTTTTTATTAATGGATATTTATAAATACATAAAAAACCAACATTAAAAAAAAAACAGAGTGAAAAAACACATTTTGTAACCCTTTATGGGCCATTTTGTGTTCTGTAAAAAATCCTCTTTTTTCACATTTTTTGCTGTAACTTTGGAACGGTGCGCTATAAATTATTCAATTAAATTGCAAATTAAAGCATACTAAATGTACTTTAAGAAAAATAAGTAATATTTTTAAAAATAATAAGGAATAAATATTTTATATGTATTTTTATTAGAAAATGTTTAAATTAAAATCATACCTTTTTTCTCGAAATTTGAAAATTTCGCTCAAAAATGAAACATTTTAAAATCTAATTGTTTTTTTATTGATAAATAACCATAAACACACTATTTAAAAAAAATTTAATTAAATTCGGTTATTCTATTTTTTTTTTGAAAACAACAATTTTTTATTATATTCATTATTACCTTCAATGTTAGTATTTACTTCACATTCAATTTCATAATCATAAATTAATTCGTTACAATAATCTTAATCTTCATCTCCATCTGCATCTTCATCTCCATCTTCATCTCCATCTTCATCTCCATCTTCATCTCCATCTTCATCATTGCTATTTTGATTGCTGGGAAGTACAAGCAACTCCAATGCAGATTTTGGCATTAGAATAATTTACACTTTCACAACACTTTAAATATGTAACATCACATCACAAAACATTGACAGCTAAAACAATAAATAAATATGATGCATGTATATGACTCAAATAAATGACAATAATAAATAGGGATGGAAGCGTCACCTCCTTCAATTTTTCAAAATAGTGCACTTGTGCCATATACAATTTTCTAATAATTTAAAATTAACAAATGTTTAAGTAAAATTCATTGAAATATCATAAACACATGTAAAATAATTTAATTACTTTTATTCATAGTAAATAAACCCAACATACGCAATCACGTGAGTATGCGTGAATTAAAGTTACTCACGCCCCCATCTCTAATTAACAACACATTTTTTAGCTACAATAACAACTACTATAACGAAAATAATAACAAAACAAAGTAAAAACAACTTGATGTTTTGTTTTGTTGTTTTTTTTTCATATTTGTGGATTTTTAGCATCTTGAGTTATTTCACAAAAACAAGCATAACAAAAAAATCGCAACAAGTCGCAAAAAAATATTTTGCGGTTTATTAGTTGAGATCTGATATTATAACACTATATAGACGATTTTACGCAAGCTCACGAACAAAGTTGTTGAAACTCCATATATAAATCAAAAATAGCCCATTTTTGGGCTAATTTTATTTTATTAACATTTAATATTTTTAAAACATTAATTTAAACAAAAAAACATGTACTATATAGTAAACTACCTGAAGTTGACGGTTCCATTATAAAAATTTAACTTTTAGAAGTATAAATAGAAAAAAATTATCAATTGAAATATCAAAATTTTCACTTTTTTTCAATATGCACAAAAAAATAAAAATTATTCAACTTTAAGTGCTCACTTCAACTAAAGCAAACAACATAAAAGTAAAATTTTTGCAATTAGTGATGCAGAATTTTATCCACTTTAACCCGGTACCAAACACGATTATGAATTTTAAAGTTCATATTTTCAATTAATCGCCACTTTTCATTCATTTGGCCCCAGTGTGTGATGGTTGAAATAGTCTTTTGCGTCTATATTGGTTTAAACATTAAATTGAATTAACTTAATATTGCGTTATTTTCTTGAATTATGTCAAATATGAAAAAAAATTTAATGTTGAACCTAGAAAGTTTAGTGCTCTTTTTTAGCAATGTGTATTCGGTATTAATTGCGTTTTTAAAGATTCAATTCTACCTATTAATATTTGTTCTTCCTAGCTTTGTTCTGTATTATACATGTTTTGCATTATGTCCTCGTATTGTCTCAGTATTTTTCTTAAGTTAACTACGCAAGACGATAACGACAAGACCGCTTCATCATCTCAGAAGTCTTTTAAGCCACCACCTATATATGTATGTGAGGGAAAAAAATTCTAACGCGCTTCTAACAAAACTACTGTCGACCATTGGTGAAAATACTTTTCACGTAATTCCAATTAAACGAGGTAATATTGATGAAACTAAAATCCAAATATACGATGAAAACAACTTCCGAAAAATTGTAAATGATTTTGAAAAAAAAACTAAAACAAACTTTTACACATATCAACTTAAGAGTGCTAAAGGCCTACAGATAGTACTAAAGGGCATAGATTCATATGTTGAGCCCGAAGAAGTAAAATGTGCACTTCTAGACCAAGGATTTAAGGTAAAAAACGTTACTAATATAATTAACAGAGAAAAGGTCGCCCAACCCCTATTTCGCATTGAACTGGAGCCGAATGACATACAATTAAAAAAAATTAAACCCATCCAATTTATAGCGTAAAGTTTCTGTTACACCGAAAAATCACAGTTGAAGAGCCACGTAAGCGTTCAGATCCTGTACAGTGCCATAATTGCCAAAAATATGGCCATACAAATACTTACTGCAATTTACCTACAGTTTGTGTTATCTGCGGTGAATTGCATGGTACTGCTAGCTGCACTAAACCAAAAGAACAAGCAGAAAAAAAAATGTAGTAATTGTGGAGGTAATCACACCGCTATGCCCTGTATATTCTTTTGTTAAACAGACTATGAGTCAAAAACCTAAATTAGCTCCAACCCAACCATATAACGCGTACTCCGCTTCTTTTGCTCAAGTGAGTCAACCAGTTACTTCACGTGTATCGTATGCCGATGCTGCTAAGGCTAGTTCTATTCCCTCACAAAATGTTTCACCGCAAAATAATTCAGCGAATTCAAACTCAGGCTTTAACTTTAGTCGCCTTGAAGCTACTATTGAGAATCTGGTGCTAACTATAAACAACTTTACAACAAATATGACTAGCATGTTGCAAGAAATGCTGCGAATGCAGAATATACTGCATCAAGCATTAGTTAACAAACCATGAACATGTAAAAAATATGTTTCTGGAACGCAAAAGGCATTCGCCAGCATAAAAAGGAACTTGAGCACTTCCTCATGGAAAAAAATATTGATATAATGTTGGTCTCTGAGACTCATTTGACTTCAAGGAGCTTAATTAAAATAAATGGTTACACTCTATATGATTCAAAGGACCCGAGGGGGAGAGCATGCGGTGGGTCAGCAAGTCTAATTAAGTCAAGACTCAAATACTATGTCCTTGATAACATTTGTGAAGAACATCTACAAGCAACAAATATTTGTGTCGAAAATTTTGTTACAAATTTCGTGATATCATCAATTTACTTCCCTCCCAGATTCGCAATTACTGAGGATCAATTCGAGGAATTCTACAATTCTCTTGGCCCCTGTTTTGTAGCAGCTGGGGACTACAATGCTAAGCATACGTTCTGGGGTTCGCGTCTTATTACACCTAGAGGTCGGGCATTGTTCAACACAATTTCAAAAATGGGCTTGGACGTCATTTCAAGTCGGGAGCCCACTTACTGGCCTACAGACATACAAAAAATTTCGGATGTTATAGATTTTGGAGTCATGAAAAATATCACTAGGGAATTAATTCATGTTGAAGCTTCTGTAGATCTCTCCTCCAATCACTCTCCCACGATTGTTACAATTTGTGGCCCACTTAGAAGTGACTTCCCTGTACCATATGTAAAGATGATCAACCGTGTTAATTGGCTGGGGTTCAAAAAATACCTCAGTAGCCATTGTACGGATAATATTAATCTAAGAATACCAGGTGATATTGAATCCAACATTGAAAATCTTAACGAAAATATTAAACAGGCTGCTGAACATGCCACTACTTCCCATCCGCATACTGGGTTCAATAAAATTTATTCTACAGACGTTGAACATCTCGTACGTGAAAAAAGAAGAGCTAGAAGGGAATGGCAACAGCACAGATCACCCCAAAATAAAATTAGATTTAAAGAGTGCACTAGACGACTCCAAGAGCTGCTGGCATATGAAAAAACTGTATGTCTTAAAAATTATGTGGAAAATCTTGATGCCACACCTGCATCTAATTACTCCTTGTGGTGAGCTGCTGGAAAGCTTAAAACACCCGTTGAATATAGACCACCTCTGCGCACTTCTACCGGAGGTTAGGCCAGAAGCGATACTGAAAAAGGTAACATATTTGTTGAGCATTTAAAATCCGTATTTACCCTAAACACTTGTACTGGTGTTGTTGATTTACCGAGTGTAGTTGCGCTACCCCCTCGACCCATTAAATTTAAGACGCGTGATGTTCAAAAACTAATTGCTGAACTCAACCCGAAGAAAGCTCCAGGTATTGATGGAATAAGTAACAATATGCTGATAAATTTGCCCCATATTGCAATTAGAATCCTGTTATTTATTTTTAACGCCATTTTACGACTGGAGTATTATCCACAAAGCTGGAAGCTTGCGAAGGTCAAAATGATTCAAAAGCCGTGCAAAGACCTTACCAAGGCTGAGTCATACAGGCCAATAAGTCTGCTATCAACAATGTGAAAACTCTTCGAAAAGCTGCTCATGACAAAATTTTCCCCAATTTTAACTGATAGTGGGTGCATCCCAGACCATCAATTTGGTTTTAAAAGTCAGCATAGCACCATTGAACAAACTCATAGATTGGTGCAATTTATAAGTAGAACTTTTGAAGAAAAAATGTATTGTTCTGCCCTGTTTATTGACGTTTCTCAGGCCTTTGATAAGGTGTGGCATGAAGGCCTTATTTTAAAATTAAAATCATTTACCAATAAATTTTCTGAATCTATTAGAAAGCTACATAACTACCCGAAAGTTTACGATTGGGGAAGGAGAATTCATAAGTCTGCCCCAATCTGTATCATCCGGTGTGCCACAGGGGAGCATACTGGGGCCAGTTTTGTATTTGATTTATACTTGTAATATGCCTTTGAGCAGCAATATCCATACATCTACGTTTGCCGATAATACAGCCTGCCTTAGTATGCACAAAAACCCTCACGAGGCTTCCCGATATCTTCAAGAACATATTACACAGTTGGAAATCTGGTTGAACTTATGGAGAATTAAGGTCAATGAACAAAAGTGTGTCCATACAACGTTTATCCTAAGAAGAGATACTTTCGAATCAACAATCAAAATATTCCTCAACATTCCCAAGTGAAATACCTTGGTATACACCTTGATCGAAGGCTTACATGGAAACATCATATTGATTTTAAGCTAACTCAGATGAAACTTAAGTTATCTCAAATTCATTGGTTGATTGGCAGAAATTCAACACTTAGTCTGGACTGCAAACTTTTAATATACAAGTCGCTTTTGAAGCCAATATGGTGTTACGGTATCCAGTTATGGGGCACTGCTTCAGCTTGCAATGTAGAGAGAATTCAACGAAGACAAAACAAAATTTTAAGGTTAATAACATCTGCTCCATGGTACATTAAGAATTCAAATTTGCATCGTGATTTAAAAATGCCACTAGTGAATGAAGAAATTGCAAGATACGCAGGCAAATACTTAACAAAACTCGAGTCACATCCTAATCCGCTTGCTCGTAATATTTTGAACTTTAATGGACACATCCGCCTAAAAAAGAGGAACACAAGGGCTATTTTACTCAACACTCTAGATGGGAATGCTTGAAAATACATTTAATTTTCCTTTTTGATTATCACTACTTTGTATTATTTAAACTATCACTAAGTTTTGGCCGACACTGGTCGGGCTAAATAATTATATTTTAGCTTTAAGATTTGATCACTTATTGTTAGTTCATATTTGAAGATACAATAAATAAATATATGTATTAAAAAAAAAGTTAACTACGTGATACAGAACGAACACCTAGGCTGGATTTCCTTCTATGAGTACATATTTTTTGTTTGTTAAATCAGTTATGTTGCCGCCAAAAGCAAATGCGAGAAATATAATTCCAATTATTGTTGAATTGTTCATAGTGTAGTTTGTCTGCGTATACTATCTTTCTGTATAACCTTAACTTTCGCTGTTAGGATTGTGTCGCCACGATCTTCTTTTACCATGTGTTGTGAGTACTTGATATGGTTTTTGTTGCGGCGCTGTGTTTTGGCGTAAATTATATCTTCTTTTCTTGTAGTTTATTGATTGTCGATTTTTATTATGGTAATTGAGTAGTTTTTCCTGTTTGTCCTCGAGTTTCTCCTTAATGCCAGAATATCGTTCTCTGTTGAAAAACACGTCCTCAGGTCTATATCCTGTTGTGGAATGAATCGTTTTATTATATTGTCTTACTGCATTGAATAACTCGCCTCCTGGTATAGTGTTATTCTGTTGTGCCAAGGCAGTTGAGATTTCGATCAGATTGCTATGGACACGTTCAACTTGACTGTTGGTTGTCGAATGATGAATGGGTGTTACTGTATGTTTATTGATAGTCGCTCTAAGACGCTTTTTGCTACTATGCCAATAAATACATTTTGATTATTAGTCATTAAATGTTTGGCGTTTGGGTAGATCTGTGTGAGCATTTCTTCTGTGTACTCATGACAGTTTGTTTTGCTATGTAATTTGCGTATGTAACAGTATTTAGAGTATTTATCAGTGGTGCTGATGTATGTTTGGTTATTCATGTAAAATATGTCTGTATGTACTCTCCTACTTTCGTGGGTATTGGTGTTTTCCCTATTGGTTGTTTATTTGGTCTTCGTTCATATTTATTTTGTAAGCAGATATTACAATCTATACATTATTTTTTACACATATCTCGAATGTTCGTCCAATAGTGCGTTAACGATATTTCTTGAGCGTTATTTTTATAATTTCTATGTGCTCGTCTATGTGTTCGCATTACGACCTCTGTTTGTTCTTCTACATTAATAACATCTTGTAATTGTGTATGTGTTATAACAAACAAATTGGATGGGAATGTAGTGATAATATCATTTTGTAGATGAAATAATGTTTCTTCGCTTAGTTTTAATGCATTTTGAACTTTTGGATTTGTTATTTGCTTTAGTCTGTCTATCAATTCGTGTTTTGTTTCATAATATATGGTATGCCTAACTCTATTTCGATTATTTCATTGTCGTCAAATATTTGTAATATTTGGTTCCTAAAAGCATTTAGTGCTTCTTTGACTCTCTTAATACCTTCTGAAGGTGAACTTTGAGCTGAGTGTTGTGAACAACTGAATGTATTGTTAATTTGTTGCCGTGATAAAGCATCTGCAACAACATTCTGGTGCCGAGGCTTGTACACTAATTTTGCTCCATATTCTTCTATGAAGTTTTTCCATCTTTTAAGTTTGGTGTTTGGATTCTTGTCCGAGATAGAAAAGATTAATGGGTCAGTGTATATTGTTAGGTTAGCGATACCGTAAAGATAGTTTCTCAATTTTTGTAAAGCCCAAACGATAGCTAACAATTCCTTTTCTTTTGTGCTGTAATTTTGCTCTGTTTCATTTACAGTTCGTGAAATAAATACTATTGGTTTCTTATATTATACTGGGAAAGAACTGCACTGATGGCACAGTTACTTGCGTCGGTGGTTAACTCGAATGGTTCTGAAAATTCAGGTTGGAATAATTGGACCTGTGCCTGAAGGGCGTCTTTTATTTTATTTAATGCGTCTAGTGCTGCTTGGTCGAGATTTATTTTTACTTTTGTACTTTGATTTTTACTAATTCCGCCATTATCTCCTCTTCGAAGTTTTTAATAAATTTCCTGCAGTAATTTTGCTAAGCCTAGGAATGATCTAAGTTCTTTTAAATTTGTGGAAATAGGATAGTTTTTTATTGTTTCCACCTTATTAGGGCATACTGTTATTTTATTATGCTTAATGATGTGTCCTAAATACTCTACAGAATCCTTAAGAAGCGCGATTTTTCATCGGAAATTTTCATGTTAGCGTTGTGGGGTGCTTTTATTGTAATGGAGTTGTGCTCCATATGTTCTTCGGGTGAGGAGGAATATATTAGGACATCATCTATGTAAACATATTCAAACTTCCCTATATATGGACGCAGAATATCGTCTATGCATCGTTGAAAAATGGAAGGAGCGTTTTTAAGACCAAACGGTATCCTTAAAAATTCATACTTTGGAATTGTACGGGCTGAATGATTTTATTATCCAGTAATTTCTGTAGTTCGTTATTAATAAACTCGTTATCCGATATTGTATAAGGGTATTGTGTTACATAAATAGGGTCTTCAGATTTTGTTCTGATAGATGCCTGAATGGTTGTAGTAAATGGCAATACTTCGTTAGTTTCCCTATACCTTTGCATTATTTTTTCAATATTTTCTTGTAAATTTCGTTGTTAATTGTAAAATTTATCTTTTCCTCATTTTTTTCCTAAATTTTCCTTATATTTATATTTTAAGCTATAGTCGAAGAGATTGATCTCAGCCTTGATTGATCTTAACCCCTGTTCTCCTAAAAGCATATCAAATTCTTGAGGGGCCTCTGTTTCATAGAAAGTTAAATTGTGGTTTAAGACAGTAATAATTTTTTTTCGTATTTACCATTAAATACACATGAAGTGTTTTGACTTTCACCGGATTAATTTTTATTGGTTTCCCTATCTTACAACTAGTACTAATATAATTACTTGTAGCTCCCGTATCTACTAAAATATTTACTGATCTACCTGTTTCTCTGCAAGTGCGTTGTAGACATGGCAGACCATTCACTCGCCTAAAAAAGCACTTCCGGTTTCAAAATCGTCTTCGCTGTATTGAGGCTGGAGTGATTGAAGATCCTCGTCCTGTGTTTGGTGTACTCGTTGAACCTTATTAAAATTGTAGGTTGAAAAATTATTTTCCTTCTTCACAGGATTTTGATTGTTGCGGAATAGATTATGATGTGTAGTAGTATTTTGTTGAGGATTATTGTTACCCCATCTTTTTTGTTTCGGGAAATTTGTAGGCCTTCTGTATTGCGTTGAGTTGTCGACTTCCATTGGTTCTACTTGCTTTCTTCGTGATGCCGCATAATTGTGGTGTCGTTGTTGAACCTGGTGTGATGGCTTTAGGTGGCAATGTTCGTTACCTCCACGATGTATATGGCGTTGTTCATTACGGTGTTCCTGCCGTCTTACGTTGATATTTTCAAAATGACGATCTGCGTTGTCGTGGTAGATGGTGCAGGCAATGGCATAAGCTTCTCCCAGACTCTTTGGTTGGTTAGCATAGATGATTCCTTTTGTGTAATTGCTTCTTAATCCCATCATAAAGGTGCGGATCGCATCTCGTTGGCATCTGATAGTCTTCCTCTTCTCATACTCTCATCTGAGGTTTCGATTTTTTGTTGTATGAGGGTTAATTCCTGATGGATTTCATCGTGGAATTCGGTCAGAGTTTTGTTCCTCTGTTTAATTCTAGTCATAATTTCTTTTAATACGTACAATGGACGATTATCCGCATACGTAAAGTCTAAGCGGTTTATTAGGGCATAAACATTTAGTTCTGTTCCGTTTACGGATAAAACTTTTCATGCAGCGCTAATAATTTTGCACGTATAATGCATACACAGTTATAGTATTCGGGACTATTTCAAAATGATTTAATATTTTCCATTTGGGTCCTTACCTGATTTCTCCATGGGTTATATTCTCCTTCCAGTCCACAGAATGTTCGTTAACACTTGAAGATTTCTGTGTTAATTTGAGTGGCACTCGTTATGTGTGGTTTTAGGGCAGGCGTTGCTGAAATCGTGGTTACAACAAATGGTGTATTGCTTTTCAATGTTTCGAAGTCTGTTTTCAGGGATGCTAGTTGTTCAGTTAGTGCCTGAATATGAGCTTGGAGTGTTGCAGCTTCAGTAAGGTTGATATATTCTTCTAGTAGGCGTCTTGAACTAAATATTTGCTGTCGATTTGCGTGTGTATTTTTCACTTTCACTGCAATGTTATCTTTCTCGAATTATTTGAAAACTTTTACCTCTTTTTTCTTATATATTTTTTTTAAATATTTCAGAAATTTTATTTTTATTATTTCCAATTTTTCAGAAATCTTATTTTTATTATTTTAAATTTTTCAGGAATTTTATTGTTATCCTTCTTCAGGATCGGGGAAATTTTATTAGGCTGGGAATACAAGATTATTTCGCTTGTATCCCCGGTGAGCCCCCAGTTAATTCCTTGGTGAAGGAATGAATCAAAAAAAAATTAAATAAAGTTTTTTTCACACCGAAACGTGTGTTTCTTTATTATTTATATTCTTAAGACTACTTACAATATTTTCTTAACATCTATTTATAGTAATAATTATGTTTATCGTTTATCGAATGCTCAAAAAGCCTGAAAACAAGCAACCATAAAGACACAAATCCACCCTCGATCATACCTACTAGAAGATGCGAAGGGGAATTTGTACCGTCGAAATTTGGCTGATGTTCGACATACCCAAGCTGAAATAAGAACAACGCCAGAAGTCGTCGCCGAAAAAACATCGAACACAACAATCCTCAGTCTACCGCGATCACCCAATCGGTAAACGGCAACTTCAAATCACCACCTGTGCTGAGAAGATCGAACAAATTTAAAAAAAAAAACCTAACAGGCGGGACCTGTTGTTTTCCTCGAAAGAAGAAGGATGTGAACGAGATCACACGTTACTACCATTTTATACCACCGTGTGTTCTATGTTTTCTTTTATGCACTCAGCCTTAGGCCGGGTTTACATCTGTGTGCCAAATGCCACACAAGCGTAAAAAAAGCGTAACCAACTAATTATTAATGGAAAACTATTTCATTCAGACATGTATTTATTAAGTTAAACAGTTTCATACATAAGTAATAATCAATTTTATAGAATCCAAAATTATTTCAAGCTGTTTAAATCAATAAATTGTAATGACGAAAGTCGGGCCCCTCGTTTTCATCATTCAACAATTGCTTATTTGCGGAAGAAACCAATTATTTTTATTATTGAATTGTATTCGTTTTCGTTTATTTACATTATTATATTCTGTATATTTAATTTTACTAAATTTTATATTTTGCTCTATGATATTTTATCGCTTTCTGTTATAAATTTAGTATTACTCGTATTGCCTTTCATGATTTGAAAATCAATTTAAAATTAACGTTTTGTTATAGATAGAGTCGCCATCTATATGTGAATTTAAGTAGTAAAATAGTTAAATTGGCACTATACAACCATTATTTAGTAAGTTACGTTTTATGACAACTGATTATTGGCTGAAATTTGCGTATATAAGAACGAATCCCCGCATGAATCGAGGAGTCTGCTGCTAGCTGTCAGCGAGGTAAGAACACAAAGTTGAAGTGGCGTTACACATCTATCAGCATTGAGCTTGCCTTTAAAGACATCTACTGGACAGACTTATAGCACAATTAGTGTATACTATTGTGTGGTCGACTTCCTTGGATTTCGGTCTAGCAACAGTCACACTGCTCCTTCTGAGTTTTTCTCACACGCGCAGCTTGTAGGTTGTGTGGTGTTACACATCTCGCCTGCATCTGCGTGTATAGTGACTGCGCTCTACACGAGCATTCGTTATACCGCTCCTTCTGAGCATTTTTTTCTCGCTTTCTCACACGCGCAGCTTGTAGGTTGTGTGGTGTTACACGCCCCGCCTGCGTCTGCGTGCATAGTGACTGCGCTCTGCATATGCATATCGCTCCTTCTGAGCGTTGAAGTTGTCACTTAGACGGCCATTTAATTATATAAAAATTGTAATAAAGAAATATTGTTCTTGAATCGACTTCGTGTGTTTTTTCTTCTCTCTCACGGTCCCAAAAATCAACAAATTTTTTTGGACGAATCCTGGACATGGCTGAGTTCTACCCCAGCCTAAGAAACTTCGTTACAATGGCGCCCGAGCAGGAACCTTGAGAGTACAATTAATCCAAAAAAAATTATCGTCGGTTTTTTATACAAGTAATAACTTAAAATTAATCAAATAATAAAAAAAGGAATATCGACTAAAATTAATTTAAAAAAATATATAATAAATAAATGTGAATGAGAAAAAAAATCTAACAAAATTAAGAAACTGAAGAAAATTTAAATATAATTTGCGACAAAACTAGCGCATAAAAGTAAAAAAACAGAACATTAAGAACACAAAAAAACAATCAAACCGGTGTAAAAAAAACAAGAACATTAAGAACACTAGACATAAAAAACAAAATCAAACAATAACGTGGCAAATCATACTCCGGTAAACCATACATAGAAATAAACGAGTAAAATAATTAAATTCGGGATTTAAAAAAAAGAGAAAAGTTAAATTTTTGTGACAAATACGGCAAAACGGTATGAATAATTTTCTCGTGGTAGAAATTATAAAAATTAACATTAAATAAAATTAAAATCTTATAAAAAAAGCTGTGGTAGATGCGTGGCAAAATTGTGTTTTTCTAAATAATCCGCGCCAATAAGTAAAATAGACTAAAGTCTTAAGTTCTTAGCATAGCAAAGAAATAAAATATTAAAAGAAAAGTTGTTTTTTACTAAGCAAAATAAATCAAATTAAATACGTCAAAATATTGAAAACTAGTTGGGCATATTCACTTAAACGTGATGAGCTTCTAAATGCATTAAGCGAGTTCGCATTAGAGACAAATGGCAACGTGGAAGAACTGCGGAAACGATTTGCTAAGTTTATAGGGTCCACCCAGAACGAAGATGTTGTCAACAGACTATTAGAATTACAAGGGAAGTATGAAGCTCCAAATACGTTGGCCGATCCTATCCAAAAGGAGGCGGTTTCAAAGCCATCACCGCCTGTAAATGTCGGAGAAAATGCAGCAGGTTACATACCAGTAGTCGTGTCGACACCCACACGAAACCAGACCGAGTCAAGGTTCGCGTTAATTGAAAACGTGAGGAAATGGGGCATAGTGTATGATGGTTGTAGTGATCCACTCGCGTTTATCAAGCGGGTGGAAGAATTGGCAGAAATATATGCGGTATCACTCGACCAACTACCAATAATAATGCCGGAGTTCCTACAACACCAGGCTCTCGTGTGGTATCGTAGCTATAATGAACATTGGCAGGTATGGAGTACTTTTAAAGCAAGTTTCTTAGATTTTTTTCTCCCCTCCAGATACTTTGAACAACTCGAGGACGACATTCGTGCCAGGAAGCAGCAACCCCGAGAACAGTTCAAGACCTATGTTTTGGCCTTGCAAAATTTGATGCGACATTCTATATTAACGCACGATCAATAGCTTCAACGTATTTTTAAAAACGCTCGTACCGAATATCAATGGTATATAAAGCGAAGAGATTTCACTACCCTGCCCGAGTTAATTCGCCTGGCAGAAGATCTGGAGGGCATCCCAAATTATGATGCAGCGACCAGAGCAGAAAATCAGCGTGAGGGAGCTAGTACGGCCAACGCCCAGCAAAATTGGTGTCAACGTCGTGAACGCGTTACCAAGTTTCCAACCAGAGGCCTGCCGCCCGATAATCACGGGTCGGGAAACAACAAGGTGGATCGACGGAAATAAGGGGTGCCGAATCTCCAAAAATTTCAGATAAAAACCCCAGCGGTAAAATACAGCTACACAGTGCAAAACCACAAATTAACCTCACCACCAATACAACTGGTAAACAGAAAGATAAAAGTAAAACACAAACAAAACAAATTCTACGGTTCACCTACACACACCGTCCACAAGCAAGCCGGCACGAGAAAAAATTAACAAGCGGCGCGGCCCGTTAAAAATAGTGCCGCTGCCCTATTCGTCGAGTGATACCAATGTCGTCAAGCCACCAACAAACCTAACAGGTCTAGTAGCTGAGGAAACTCGTCTTGCAGTATCCATCCTCATCGCCGGAACATTAGTTAGTGCCACTATTGATACAAGTGCCACCCGTAATTTTATGCAAGAAAGCCTAGCGAAAACTATACAATCGAATCCGACATATATCCCGGAAGAAAGTGAGGTAATACTAGCAGATGGCTCCGCTCTAAAGGTCACCAAAGCAGTAGTTTTCGAGACCATCTTAGGCGACGTGTGTCATCAGTCCAAATTTCTGGTGATGCAGACAGCAAGTGAAGACATCATTTTAGGCCTAGAGTTTTTACGGCAAATCGACACCACCATCACTTTGGCCGGGATAACTTTAAACTGTGCACCCACTGAAAATCTGTGTGGGGCCATAAAAACGGTAGGTACCTACCACATCCACGACCATGACGACTACCAAGATAATTGGGTAGACAGCAACGCGAGTATCGAACACTACCAGCCTGAGACTATTTCAGCGAAGGAAGCCAGCGAACTAACAACTATTGGCAAATTCCTGGAAAAAGAGTTACCAAAATTCCAGGAGCTCTACGGCTTATCAACAGTCACCACGCATAAGATCCTCGTCACCGACGACCGCCCTATAAAAATCAGGTACGCCCCCCGAAATCCGGCTATGCAAGCGATAATAGATGCAGAAGTAAATAAGCTGATAGCCCAGGGTTGTATCGAGCCCTCCCGTAGGCCGTATTGTTTTCCAATCACGTTGGTAAAGAAAAAAAATGGGACGTGGAGGACTTGTATGGACTTCAGACAATTGAATCTCAGATTACGCGAGGCCAAATTTATAAGCAGCCTCGATAAAAAAACGGATACTGGCAAATCCCATTGGAAGATAGTAGCAAGCAGTACACTGCCTTTGCCGTGCCTGGGCGCGGTTTATTCCAATGGAAAGTGATGCCATTTGGACTGCATTCAGCCCCAGCAACTTTCCAAAGAGCATTAGACCAGGTAATTGGGTCAGATATGGAACCACACGCTTTCGCATACCTGGACGACATTATTGTAATCGGGAGGACCCTAGAAGAGCACTTTAAAAATCTCGAAGAAGTTTTCAAGCGGCTAAGGGCAGCCAATCTAAAGATTTAAATTTTGTACAAACGAAACCAAATACTTGGGGTACGTCATAAACGAGTCGGAAATAAAGACTGATACAGAAAAAATCGCCACTATTACTACACTACAACCACCCCAGAGTGTGCGAGAAGTGCAACAACTTTTAGGCATCGCTTCGTGGTACCGCCGATTCGTGCCTGATTTCTCAACCATTAACCCAATTGCTCAAAAAGGGTAAACATTGGAAGTGGGGACGGGACCAACAACAAGCATTCGAGACTCTCAAGACCAAGCTTACGGAGGCACCCGTCTTGGCATGTCCTGACTTCGCAAAAACTTTTACCTTGCAGACTGATGCCAGTGACTATGGATTGGGTGCAGTATTGACGCAATAATGCGAGGGGGTAGAACGAGTCATCGCTTATGCTAGCCGTCACCTGAATCAGGCAGAACAAAAATTATTCTGCCACAGAAAAGGAGTATCTGGCCATTGTTTGGACCATTGACGTACCATTTAGCCCTTAAATGGCTAAATTCCATTGAAAGTTCCACGGGAGGATTAGCCCGCTGGGCATTAGAATTACAACAATTTAATTTTATCATACAATACCGGAAAGGTAAGAACAACGTTGTAGCCGACGCATTGTCACGTCAACCACTCGACATTGTGAATTTTGCCAGTTGCGAAAATAATTCGTCAGATGATTGTGCCTGGTTAAAAAAAATGAAACAGAAAGTAATCGACAACCCCCAGAAGTACACCGATTACCTCATAGTAAATGAGCAATTATATCGACATTTCGAGAGGCAAATTAATGACGAAGATGACCTCCCATGGAAACTGTGCGTGCCAACACCAGAAAGAACACGAGTGCTCCAGGAGAATCATGACAACGCCAAAGCCGGACATCTAGGCATTAGGAAAACAATCAAACGTATAGCCACTAGATATTATTAGCCCGGAATGTTCCGAGACGTCAGCAAATATGTGTGTAGCTGCCAATCTTGTCAACAATTTAAATGCAGTCAACAGAAACCAGCAGAAGAAATGCTCACCCACCTTACCGAGGAACCATGGCAACGCTATGCGCTCGCTGACTTCGTTGGACCACAACCCAGGTCGAAGCACGGTAATACGATGCTATTAGTAATAATCGATAAATTTTCCAAGTGGACTGAATTAATTCCTCTGAGAAAGGCCACCGCGGAGGGAGTCATTACAGCATTTCGGGAAAGCATACTTTGTCATTACGGGGTGCCAAAAATTTTTATTACGGACAACGGTACTCAGTTCACCTCCCGACTTGTCCAACGCTACCTTAAAGATGTAGGCGTTCACCAGCAGTTGACAGCCCCGTATACCCCGCAAGAAAACCCAACTGAGCGCGCAAACCGAACAATCAAGACTATTATTGCTCAATTTTCGGGGCAAAAGCACAATCGGTGGGATGAATTCCTCCAAGAAATTATGTTGGCGGTAAACACCAGTGTAGCCGAATCAACTGGGTATTCTCCTGCACTCATCACAAAGGGACGAGAGTCTCGGCTTCCAAAAACCCTATATGATGACGTCACCAGCGGCACAGGTGCCCGAATAGTTACTCCGGAAGACTGCGTGACCGATATTCAAGAAATCTTCCAGCTTGTAAAAAAGAATCTAAATAACTCATCCACCAATCAAAAACGTTATTGCAATTTAAGGCGACGGCAGTGGAAACCCAATTTGGGTGATCTAGTCCTCTTGAAACAACATCCACTCTCTAAAGCAGTGGATAGCTACGCAGCTAAATTAGCTCCGAAATTTGCAGGACCATATATTGTAAAATCATTTATTTTGCCAGCCATAGTTAAAATACAATGTACTGGGACGAACGAAATAAGGACAGCACATTTAAATGAACTGAAACTCTTTTATAACCAAGACTAATCTGAAATATTCACGTTTTTTTAATTCTCACTGCAGATATAAAGTTGTTCTAAGACAAGATGGCGCATCAGCAATGTCTTGAAGAATCATGCAAGAAATTCTGCAAGGCAATGGAAACAGAGCAGCAAAAGCAAAGAAGAACGATCTTTATTGACGACGAAATACCAACCCACAGTAAGCGAGGGCGACACAACCATACTACCACAAAATCCAAATCAACCTGTTTCCGAATGAGCACCTCTAAGCCACAATCAACCCTGAACAAGACGGTGGACAGCACGGCACCAATGCACGTACCCACTCCACCAACAACCGTGCATCCAGCAAATGAGACATCAAACCTCAAAGCAGGTACCCCTATACCTCCGGTCGAGAGCTGTTTGAGTCCCACTCCAAGTCAAGGCATGGGAAAGAAAACAGAGAAAACCAAACCCGAGAACACCCCAACTCTGCAGACACCCGAAATACCACTTACACCCGGGAACCAGCTACCCGTAATAGGTGAACAACAAACAGATAAGGGGTTCGAGTATGGTCAATATGAAGAAATTGCATGGTTCAGCCCCCTGCAAGTAAAAGGCGAGTTACCACTCACGCCGGGAAAAACTATACCTATTCACCCCCATCCCGCTCAGAAGAGGTTATCACCCTTACTGATGACGAGTCAAGCCAGGACTCGTCTATACCATTCGCAGATGCCTCAGCAGAACGCAGCTGGGATGAACCAGTCACACCCAATGAAGACCAAGTTTCCACTGACAGAGAAGTTTCCTTCCGCTCAGTATTCGGAGAATTTGATGGCATGGCCATGGGCCGCCCTTATTCCTCGACGCCATCTTCAACTCCCTCATCAGCATCCGAGTCTTCCCCAAGAAAACATTATGGTCTAGGCACTATAAATATCCAGGACAGCCGTTGCCAACGCTACGGAAATTTCGTAGGCTACGAACGTACAATCACCTACCGATTTTGGGTCGATATACCAGAGCCAGAAAACCCCGCGATAGAGGAGGTTAAGCGTCAGGAAAGTAGTCTAAGCTCCAGTTCCAGTCCAAGTTCGAGTCCTACCTCATCCATAACCATGTCTTCAACCCATGGCAAATCAACCATTCCAGCCAAGGTACATAACCCCGGAACGTTTTCCATGGCAAATCCTATCTCACAGTTCCACGTCGCCACCCTCACACACGTCATCACCATGTCTCTCAATCCTCGCATCACCCTTGGCATGGGACGTTCAATTGTCGCCGACTTCCAGCCCCCATGTCACAACATCACCTATAGCAGTCACCACTACCACAAAAGAGGCGGAGTGTTCGACCGATACGACACATACCTTGGAATATTGCGAACCTACCACAAACGCTACACAAAAAACCAGCCCAAGGCCACCGAACCGAGAGAAGGAAAACCAACCGGAGTTACCGCCAGCTATCCAAGACCAAATCAACCGACTGAAACAAGCCGGGTCGACACGCAGGAGACATAAATTTCAGCAGTGTATAAACAGAACGACATACCGAATCCAAATCAGTCGGACCGGGGACGTCAAAATCAACATCCAGCAAAAAAATTAACTCCTCACCCGAAGAAAGGGAGGACTGTAATGACGAAAGTCGGGCTCCTCGTTTTCATCATTCAACAATTGCTTATTTGTGGAAGAAACCAATTATTTTTATTATTGAATTGTATTCGTTTTCGACTTTCAATAATTGTTTAGTTATGGAAGAAACCAATTAATTTATTTACATTATTATATTCTGTATATTTAATTTTACTAAATTTTATATTTTGCTCTATGATATTTTATCGCTTTCTGTTATAAATTTAGTATTACTCGTATTGCCTTTCATGATTTGAAAATCAATTTAAAATTAACGTTTTGTTATAGATAGAGTCGCCATCTATATGTGAATTTAAGTAGTAAAATAGTTAAATTGGCACTATACAACCATTATTTAGTAAGTTACGTTTTATGACAACTGATTATTGGCTGAAATTTGCGTATATAAGAACGAATCCCCGCATGAATCGAGGAGTCTGCTGCTAGCTGTCAGCGAGGTAAGAACACAAAGTTGAAGTGGTGTTACACATCTATCAGCATTGAGCTTGCCTTTAAAGACATCTACTGGACAAACTTATAGCACAATTAGTGTATACTATTGTGTGGCCGACTTCCTTGGATTTCGGTCTAGCAACAGTCACACTGCTCTTTCTGAGTTCTTCTCACACGCGCAGCTTGTAGGTTGTGTGGTGTTACACATTCCGCCTGCATCTGCGTGCATAGTGACTGCGCTCTACACGAGCATTCGTTATACCGCTCGTAAATATTTAGTTTGTTGTTCTTCGCGCTCTCACATGCGCAGCCTGGAGGTTCTGTGGTGTTACACACCCTGCATGCATCTGCGTGTATAGTGACTGCGCTCTGCATACGCATACCGCTCCTTCTGAGCGATGAAGTTGTCACTTAGACGGCAATTTAATTATATAAAAATTGTAATAAAGAAATATTGTTCTTGAATCGACTTCGTGTGTTTTTTCTTCTCTCTCACGGTCCCAAAAATCAACAAATTTTTGTGGACGAATCCTGGACATAGCTGAGTTCTACCCCAGCCTAAGAAACTTCGTTACAAAATACATGTCTGAATCGAACAGTTTTTCATTAGTAATTAGTTGGTTAAGTTTTTTTGGGCAAATGACACACAAGAAATGCCAGATGTACGCTCAGCCTTAGTTACATACTTTTATTCTGCAAGTCACTATTTCCATTTTACTCAGATTGAGTTCCTTTTTATTAGTATTAAACAACTAATAAATGAAATACACAAATGAATAAAACCAATGTTTTATTTACAATGAGCTTGTTTCCTTTTTTGCGAACAATTTCGTTTGATTTTAATTACTCGTCTGAACCTACGGTAAATTACTAACGAACGACGAACCCGTTATAATATTACGACCCGCCTCATTTGACGATGAATAGTTAATAGCAATTGCACGTAAGGAATTATAATTTCTACCATCTCCTTAATTCTTCTTTAAAATCTCAATTTTTATTTAATGAACACGATAAGTTTTTTAGCACAACCGATTTGTGTTTAAAATATTTACAACTGCAATTTGATGGTAAAAATGTTGTCATATGTATTTACATACTATTTTTGTACACTATTTTAACGTATAATATTTTTCGCTAAAGTAATAAACTTCCATCCCAATTATCGAACTTTTTTTCACGTTAAACTGTGTAGATAGAAACATTTTGAAAACACGTCGCTCATTTCCTTCAAAAAACCAGTTTTGCAGAAAACGCGTTTTAAGTTTTCAATTTGCATACAACTAAATGAAGATATGCAAAAATATTCTTCGCAACAACACAATAAAGCCCTCTTCAAGTGAAAGCGAAAGAGTGTTTTCTGTCGCTGGTAACTTTTGTACAAAAATAAAATTTCGTTTAAACGACTCTTCATTGCTTTAACGCTTCTGAACTTCCATTACTTGAATAATTAAATATAAATTTTTTATTCTTAAGCTTTTTATACACATACTCATTACTAATGTTCCTTTTCTAATATTAGTACCTGAATTGAATACAAACCAGATAAACTTTATCACCCCTATAGTAAAAATTTTTATCTTCGAAAAATTTTTCCAAGAAATGTTTTCCCTTCTTTGATTCCCCTTATCATGAATAATCGGCCCTATTCTGTAAACCAAATCCGAGAAAATTTCTCGTTTTAAAAATATTAATAGTGGTCCTACAGACGTGTTTAATATCATAAACGATAATTTTCCTCCAGATATCTATAATAATTATAAAAAAATTTAAAAAAAATTTAAAAAAATATTTATTTTGTCGTAGTTAGTTTTCTAAAATCCTGCGATTTCAAATCGATCGGTTTACAGAACAGGGCCGAATATTTTTCATGTGATTTTTTTCCCTTGATTTTGTTCACTTTATTTTTGCAGGTGAACTGGATTATTACATCGAATTTTGTGGTATATTTAATGAAAAAATAGCTAAATCAACAGAAGCGCCTCCATGATTATAACTTTAAATAAATAGATTTCAATTAGAACCTAAAATTTGTGTAATTTTTTATTTAACCTAAATTTGTCCGATTTTCAAATGATTTTTAAGCTTCACAAATATTCTTCCTTTTTTGCATTCACGTGGACTGATAGAGGGGAAAAAATTTCAAGATAGCATTTTTCTCTTTAAAAAAATTCCACTTGTTTTTCACGATAGGGGTATTATTTTTGAATCATCGATTATCTTTCCAGCATACATACCTATTTATATAAATGCATACTTTTAAAACCGAAACCGACCGGTTTTAATACCTTACAACCGGAAACCGCTGTTTTTTAATGTCCAGTTTTTGGCAAACCCTCAGATAAACCATTTCGGATAAATGCCCTTGTTAGGTAAAAAGCAAAAAGACTCAACTAACAAAAAATTCAAAATCGAGTTCCTGATTGATTATTATAACTCCCATTAAAATGCATGTCTTGAAAAAAAATTTCACTTTGCGATCAAAAATGACGCTATTTTAACAAAAACAAGAGACTTAACTACAAGATTGTTTAGTTTTATTTAGGTTTTTGCTTCTGTAAAATTATGTTTTTTAGTTACGGCTTTTTGCATTTTAGCTGACGATATATGTATATATATATGTACATATATTTATATATATATATATTTTTTTTTTAAATATCAAAATAACTGTCAATTTCCACACTTAAACTTATGTTTATTAATTTTAGAAAAACCTCGTAAGCGACATAATTTACACATTTCTGTTTGCGCAAAAAAAACTTAAGCGACAAATTTGGGTATAGTTAATTGTAAATAAAAGTTTTTTGAAAAAAAAAATGTTCCTAAATTCTCCACAGAGTCTCAAATCCATGTTTTGTAAAAGAAAAAATCGTTTTTAAACCCACATTTAAAAAGTTTTAAGTTTTTTTTTTGTTTTCTGAAAAATGAGTTGTTGGTGCTACATAATTCAGTTATCGGGCACTGCTTCAGCTTCAAATGTTGTGAAAAAAATTTACGTTTGATAACATCGGCTCCATGGTACATCAAAAATTCAAATTTATGTCTTGATTTAAATATGCTACAACTGACTGAAGAAATTGCAAAATATGCAGGCAAATACTTAACAAAACTCAAGTCACATCCTAATCCGACTGCTCGTAATATCTTGAACTTTACTGGACACATCCGCTTAAAAAAGGGGGAATATAGGGCTGTAATGCGCAATACCCCAGATAAAACTTTTTGAGAATATTTTTACATCGTCCTTGTATTAATAATTATTATCACAAAATTTGTGTTCAGCATTGTTATTGTTAGTTATTTTTTTTTTTTGAAAATACAATAAATAAATATAAGTAGTAGGATAATGTATGAGCCCGAGACATAGAAATTGTCAAAAATTTTAAATTTTAGTAAATAAAGTAAAAATTTTGTAAATTATGGGAAAATATTAAAAATGTTGGTAGTTAATGTCAATGTGTGAAGTGACGAGGGTTATCGAAGGTTTTTATATAGATATGTATGTACGTGATGATGATGTTTTGTTTTGTTGTGTGAGATAAGAATGGTTTGATGTCCGTCCGCCCATGTACATAGTTTATTATGTTGGCACACAGGCTTGTGTATGTTTTTTGTTTTAATTTTAATTTTGAATTATATGTTTTTTATGTTTTGTCAAGTGGTTGCAGCAGGTTTATGACTTTAGAATGTGTTGGCATCAATGTTTATACGAATTTCAAGATGAAGAAAATAAAAAACGATTTTTTATTCAAGCTTAAGTTCAGTAATTTCAATTCTTATTAAATGAAATGTTTTTATTAATTAATGTGAGTTTCTAAAGAAGAGAAGAAAAATTAAACTAGACTATAGCTGGGGGAAATACCGATATTTTTCTGTGCAGCTACGCACTTCATCAGCACTCTAGTCTATCTACTTGGGCAGAGATTCTTATTAACATCAGCTATTTAACGTATATAAAAAATGATTGTTGTGTATACAATTGATTTACTTCGTAAGTACTTACAACTTGGTGAATAACACATTATTTTTGTTTGAGAAGTTCAAAAAGTATGCGGTACCCTAAACTTTTTGCCTACAAAGATCCAAAAGTTAATGGATTACTGATTGCCGAAAAGTTTTAAAAATTTAATGGATTATTTTTTGCATAAAAATATACAAAATTTTTTATATTAGTTTTTGTATAAAATTATTGAAAAGGTAATGAGCATTTTTTTCTTTTCCTCGTCTTCGAAGCTCATTTTGGCGATACATTTTTGTAGGTATACATATTTCGTTATAAACTGGAAAGTACTAAAGTACTTCCACGTTATGATATAAGTAAAGGCTCAGTTAGCCGACTGTAATGTAAAGTAGCTGCAACAGTAGCAAACAGCTGATCGATATTATTATGTGAAACTTAATGAAAATGATTATAGAGATGTAATATAACGTGAGGTACTTTTCATATAAAAATATCGATCAGCTGTTTCCCACGTTGCAGTTACATTACATTGCAGTAGGCTAACTGAGCCTTAAGTTGTTATTTTATTCATTACAGGACAGTCATTATTATACATATAAAATAATTAGATAAATATGTACCACTCGTTACTTGAAACGTTAACCAGGTTCCTGAAAAATCATGTTGCAATACTTCAGCAACTTGTGCAGAAAAATGAGGTAAAATTTGTTAGAACTGTTTTGAACAAACAATTCAATTTTCAACGATTTTTTGCATAAAAACTAAGAGAAATAATATATTAAAAAAAGAACATAATTTCTAAACAGAAAAATTAAAAGTTTCTTTTGTTTTGCTTTGCACCATGAAATGTTCCCTCAATGCTAAATCATGTACGTATGTATTAAAAAAATAATTTGTTTTTTTGTTAACAATGAAGTCAAATATCAATTTTAAATATTAATAATCTCTTACACTACAATTTTGTATAATAAAAGGTTTTGTTAAGTTAATTAACTTAAGTTCAATATGCGTATCGATATCGGAATCGGTATCGTCGATATTTGTTTTTGAGTATCGGTATCGTATCGGCAAACGGCGTATCGTTACATCCCTAGTAAAATATATAATCTCAAACACGACATTTGAGTTTTTTTTGAATCGGAGCATTTTTTTAATCATGGTTCAAGAGGTATGTACAGCTTTTTAAAGAAGATGACAAAAATCTGGATGATCCCACTAAAGTTAGACTACTTTTGCGTAAAATCCACACATCATACTCTAACATAATTTTTTCGTAAGATGACAAAAGAATTGAAACTGTGTAAAATCTTATTGATTTGTTTGGACCGCAAAAATCTTTGTTTCAAAGAATTGAAACTGTGCAAAAACTTATTGATTTGTTTGGACGACTAAAACCTTAGTTTCATCATAGAAGAAGATCTTACTACGTACGGCAGCAAAATTAACAAACTACTTTAAAGTTTCGAACTGTCAAAAATTTCAGCAGATGAGCTCAAGAGCTTGATTTGTATACTTGGGGTGAGGTCATCGCGTGATAAGGAAATTCGAGCTAACCTTTTGTCTTAACTTAATGACGGCACACTCAAAGGAATCGATAAGCTTATGGCCGAATGCCAGATGATCATAAATTTAAAGTCAGACGCCAACTTAATTGAAAAGCCCAGTGGATGAAAAGTATTCTTCAATTCCGTAAAAAAAAAAAAAAAAAAAGTTAAAAAAAGTTCCAACAAACTCTCGTCAAAGCCAAGCAGAAAATGTCAATTCAGCTGAAAAATCGTCTAATACACCGCGCTCACCATGTTGGGCATGCGGTGGAATGCACTATATTAAGGACTGCCACTATAAAGATCAGAGGTGTAAACAACGTACACGGATTGGGCACAATGAAGGTTATTGTGGCTGATTCCCAAACAAAAAGCCAAGCAAGATAATTACCAGAGAGCTGCAAATTTCATGCTTTGGGTGATTTACTCATACATTAAAGTTTTTACTCAGCATCGTACATGATTCGTCATACAAATTTTTGAGAGCGAGCCATATTGGTTAATTTTTTAGTGCGAACCATGAAGAAGTTGCTATCATCGCTAGTTTTGACTAACTGAGATAGCTATCAAAACTAAATGAGTACTAGTGGCCTGCGTAAGCAGTCTTGAAATGTAAATACGTCATGTTTTTAAAATGTATTATCGTGGCATGTATTATACTAAGCCAATAATAAATGCTGTCGTACTATAAACGAAGCACGATGGATGTATTGGTGTACGTGTATATGACTGTTAACAAGCGATGTCGCCAAGACGTCTTGTTTATAACAAACAATGAAAAGAAGTACTGTTGATACATGTATGCTTGTTATTTTGCATATTGTACGTTTGGGTGTGTGTGTAAGATTTAGATGGTAAGCTATTATGTTGCGTTTAAGCAGGTTTTTTAAAGCAAGCGCACACAACTCATGTAAATGCATGTTTGCGTTTGTATGTGCGCCGAAAAATAAGAGAGCATACACAAATTATGTAGGTATGTATGTATGTAGATGCATGACGTTTGTATACGCGCCAATGAGAGAAAAAAGCACAAGCGCCGCAAATTCTTCAGTCACGAACTATTTTCTTCTTTACTCTTATACCTGCAATAAGTTAAACAAATGTATTGCCGAACACGTTGTTTAGCGTTTGTTTCAGAAGATTTCCCTGTAAAGTAAAGCATTTGAAATTTCCCTCATGTCTTAAAAGTTCTTATAAGACGTCTTACACATGTACACTCTAAAACATTGGCCCAAATTTAGGATCATATATTGTCTAATTTGTTGTTGAAATATTTTTAACGTCAAAATTTATATCGATTTTGTTGTTGTTTGTAAAAAAAACAATATTTGTCCTCTTTTACAAAAAGATTCAAATCTACTGTTAAAAGTGCTTATTTCTAAGCTAATTTTACTTCAAATACAGCCTGTTCATGGCTGCCCATCCCTGATCCGCAGTGTGATGCCAAATCTACGTAGAGAATTTTGACTTCTAGGGTGCTGCAATAATCAGCATTTATCTTTTCTACCTTTTTCTTATAAGTACTTCGGATTTGTATAAAACATTTAACTTCGGCACTTGATATGTTCGATTTGCACACATCAGTTGGTAGTTTTTCGCGCTTTGAAATTAGAATAATTGGATTTTTTATTATAAATAAAATTGAAAATTTTAAGCAAAAAATCTAAGATATTGGACTTTTCACTCGATTCGACGCATTTGAAAGTTCATTTCCTCTTTCCCTTTTTGATTCATTTGCGACTTCCTCTACGGACACTTGAGGTTCTATTTTTAGTGCAGACAGCCACCTGGAAGCCGACGATACTGAGTCTACACATTCACATTTTTGGTCTTCGAATCGGATTTTTGTTGTTTTTGTTTCTTTGGGAACCACAAGTGAAGCTAAAGGTGACCGATACATTATTTATTAACTTTTTGTTGGTTTTTTCTTCTTGTACCTTTAAGTTCATAAATACAACAACTTCGTAAGAAATATTGTCTTCAACATACATACATAACATCAAAAACATTGGCGCATATTCAGAAATCGTAACCAAATTCAAAACTAATAAAACAGAAGCTAAACAATATTTCATAGATATTTATGGTTCTTATTCACAATTCGTAACTAGCGCAGCAACTGCTTTCAGCTGGTAAATGAAATGCAACCTTGTATATTGTTATGTAGAGAACATAAAATGCCGATAATATTTTAACGATAAATTCTGTAATTAATTAATAAGCTCATGAGCTATTAAAAACAGTTTTATTTCTTAACAAAACTATCTATACAAATTATAAAAAAGTAATTTTTTGTCTATAGTATGTATATAAATCAATTAAAATAAGGGCCTATAAAAACAAAGTTATTTAATAAAATTTTGTTGACCAAAAACACATCTCTGTTCTTTGAATGTTTTAGTTTGTTGACATTTAGTTACAGCTTTACCCATAATTAAGTGTAAAATTTTGCTGCTGAAAGTAATCAACTATGAATAACTTAAATAGGTACTTCAAAAAGTTAACACTTAGTAATAATTTGTGAATATGCGCCATTATTTACATTCATATGTGATACGATAATACTGGAAAGCTTATGCCACTATTATACTCTACTATCCATTTTAGTTAAGACGAGAACCGACTTCGAATTTAAAAAAAACTAAGCCACCCTGCTACTTTTTCAACACTGTGTAGTGTATCACCCAAGTTGATAATGCTTGCACAATGAATGCAACAAAGAACTAATAAAGTATCAATAACATTACTTTCGTTGTATGCATGCATGGTGCAATGCTGAACTGCTTACGAATAATTGTTTGAGTGACACATTTCTGTTTGAGTGCAATTCTAAATATAAAACACGATGATTGGTCAAGCGGAAATGTGAATACGATCCTTCATAGTATTGAAAGAGAAAACAATAATATATGTATGTTTATAATAAGTTAGAAAAGTTAAGATTTATTTTCAAAATTAGTATATAATCCAAAGAATAAGTAGAATAAAATTAATTTGATTAAAATAAATCGGCTCTTGTTTTCTTTAAAGTTCCAAAACTTCTTTTGGCAGTTCTTTTGAACGCCTAAGTTTTAGCTGGGACCCCCCAGCTGTTTTAAAATAAAAAAGGGGCTATAGGGACTCCCTTTTCAAAGACGCCTTATATTGCATAATTTGCCGATCCTTGCATATTACATGGCGATCCTGCAACATCGGACAATTAGATAAAAACACACAGCATTTTCGTTTTCCCAAATGTCAGAATCGGAGATAGAAAAAATAGCAACCCGCTGGGAGAAGTATATCAGAGAAAACTGCAGCGAAGAATACGAGCCTACCGTCACACGAAACACACTGGAAGCAGCACCCGTTTATATACCACTTCCACGTAACGCTGGTCCTAAACCGATCACTATTGAAGAATATAGAAGCAAGAACAAAAAGTCAAATACCAGTTACAACCGAAAAAAAGGTAAAGAAGAAAAGAGCCGGCAGAAAATTCCAAAAGCGAAAATAGTTAGCTATACTCTGCAAGGAATCAACCCTAGCAACAACACTAGAGGCAAAGAAAAAAATTCAAAAAAAAATTAAATTTTTAAAATATGTTGTGTTGAATTTAAAAACGGATTTTTCTTTTGTATATTAAAAGGGATTTATTAATAAAAACTAGTATCTTATTATTTTTACTTTACAAATTTAAACCTGGAGGGTCCCGTGGGAATCGCAGGTATGACTCTAACTTCTTGACTGCAAAAATAGAAGACTATAATTACAACTAACTAATTACCACTGACTAATTACAACTGCCCTCACTAACTAATTACAACTGTCTTCAACTAACAAACTACAACTGCTCATTTGGTTTCTTAACATGAACTATTTATAGAAAACTTAATCATAATTTAATATATTAATATTATGCTTAATAGTTAATATTATTATGCTTACTTGCTAACGTACTTAATATTATTAAGCTTTTGACCCAATTACGAAATATCGCTATTGCACAATTTGTCAACGCAAAGAATTTAACAAACAACCAAGTGAATGAACTGGTTGTTGCTGCGTTAACAAATTAGTGCAATGTACGGGTACGAGGGTTGTTCAATTCTGATTCACAACAAATACAAAAATTATTAAAATGAATTTTCCTCTATAATACAAGTCAATGTTTAAAATACAAAAATTATTAATATAAAGTTTTCTCTAAATACAACATTCATTCTAATAGTAGGACCCATTTGGGGCAATAAAATAAGAAACGAAATGGGAAAACCACAGAGCAAGGTGGAAATCCAAGAAAATATTGTAAACAACGGTGAAGGCAAAAATGCTACTTATACCAGAGTATATTATAACTTTAATCATAATAGCATTAATATTATATATGGCTTATAAAATTTATACCTATTTCAAAAATTATGTTCACAAACACAAAAACAGACTTAGCACAGATAATGCTATAACAGAAGTTAAAAAAAATTTCACTTTTGTAATTGTAAATGATAATAAATAATTTAAATGCAGGAAAATATTTTCGATTTAAACAAACTAATAAGGATTCTAAAGAAAAGCCCAAGCAGAACTTACACAGAAAAGACAGTTAAAAGAAAATTAGAAGCGATAGAAAAAATAAAAGAAGATTTTCAATCGAATACCCTCGAAGAAGAAAACGAAGAAAAATTATCTTCCCTAAAGATAGAATTTAATAGCACTTATAAAAGAATTAAAGAATTATTATTAGAAAATCAAAAAACAACAAAATACCACAATGGTATCATTTAGCTTAGAAACCGCTTGAAAAGCTTTACCATTGTTTGCTGGTAATTTCGTAGAACTGGAAAGTTTCTTAGTAACAGCGGAGCTGATAAACAAATCATTATCAGCAACACTTTAGCTGATTAGATTTTTTTCAATACATTTATTATGCTAAACTAACATCTAACGTTAGAACAGCGATAGGAAGTTACATCAAACCAGAAAACTTTGAAGCATTAAAAGAATTGTTAGAAAAAAGATACAAAACCACTAAAACGACAGCAGAATTGCAAAACAAGCTTAGTACATTGTTCCAAGGAAAAATGTCAGTTAATTCGTTTAAAGACAAAATATTATATATAATAGATAGCCTAAACAAGTTAGGGATAGAAGAACTAGGAAATACTCCGACAGCAGCAGAAAAGAATATCATAGTTAAATTAAATAATAAATTAGCCGCAGATACTTTCAAAAAGGGACTAAATGAATACTTGAAATCGACCATGTACGCGTCGCGACCAACCACATTGCAAGAAGCATCACAACTTGCAAGTGAACTTGAAAATGAAAAGAAGGTAACTGATAATGCAATTCTAAATATCATAAAAGAGAAACCACAGTATCAATCACAAAATCACATCAGAAATAATAACACATTTACTAACTACAACAATAACAGTTCTTATAATAAACAAAACTTAAACAGAAATAGTTACACAAGAAATAACAATTATGGCAATAGTAACAATAACTCGCCAAGAAACAACAATTTCTCTAGAAATAATAATTTCAATAATAGAAATAATCTAAGTTACAATAGGAATAACAACAATTACAGAAGAAACTTTAACAATAACCAATATTGCACCAACAGAAATAACAACAAGTATGTACATACCATACAAAGTTCGGGAAACGAAGTAGGCCCGGAATACATAACTATTCCGGAGAGCCAGAATTAAGAATACATAGGATATGTGCAAACAGAAAAAAATTTATAAACACAAAATGCAAGAATAGAATATTGACATTCCTTATCGACACAGGCGCTGACATATCATTTTGTCGTATGTGTAAAGACTTTGAAGGTGAACAATTTAACCCAGAACAAAAATGCAAACTTACTAGAATCACAAAGGAAGAAATATACATACCCTTTAGGCACAATAGAACTTAAACTCTCCTTATCAAATGAAAAATGTACACATTCTTTCCAACTAGTAAATTCAGATTTTCCTATAGAAACAGATGGCGTAATTGGTGGAGATTTTCATCAAAAATATCTTTGTAAAATTGATTACGAGACATTTACGTTTTCTTTATTTAAACCAATTTCTTCCACACACATAAAAATTTTAAACACAACAAACGACTTCGTAACAATAAAAGGCATTCAACTCCAGACTGACCCACTTAAAAATTATGAGATATTAAGTTACAATAATATGAACAATAACGAACGTCAGTTCTCGTGGTACATTCATAGCGAACAGTCGATTAGCGGAATTTTTTTTTACATACCAAACAAACAAAAAAAAATTATACAAAAAATATTCGTAGTACATATTATTCGTAATAGGTACATACCGACTTTAATAAATAAGCTTTATTGCTTTGATATTTTTTACATAGTGGAAATAACAAATACAAAAAAAAAACTCAAACAAAAAAAACATAAACAGTGACATTGAGGAATACTCTATACGAGTACCTCAAAAACAGACAAACAATCATAAAGTACAAAAACAAAAAAACCGTAAGCAAAAAAACACAAAAAGTACCCTTGAGGAATACTCTATATGAGTGCCTCAAATACAAAAAATTATGAAGTGAGTTCTAACGGCAGAAATGCCTATTTTACTGTGAGTTCTGAAGCTCTTAATGAAAAAAATATAAATAATAAATCTAATGAAACGGTTTTTTTTAACGACAAAGCCAATATTTCGTCAGCGATCAACTTCGCTTTGTCCATTGCCAAATAGTAGTGATTCATTAACATTACAATTGCCTAGTGCTTCTTCATATAAGTCAGAAATATCATCCCCTTCAGGCTCGTATTCGTCACTTAACAAAGTTATCACTACAGATAACAGTATTTCAAAACCCAAGGTGCAAGTCGGTATGGACAGATATATAACCGTGGTAAAGCGTGGGCGAAGCCCGAATTCTTCAAAAATTTCATCCGCTGCAAAGATGTCTAGAGATAACAGCGCATCCTCAACTAATCGCCAAAACCGTTTTAAAATTTTGCAAGATGAGAACGACAAACCCGATGTATCCTCGAATAAAACATCGAAGCCGCCACCAATCTACTTGAGAGAGAAAAATTCAAATGCCCTTATTAAAAAATTAATTTCGGTCATTGGTGAAAATAAATTCCACATTGTCCCAATAAAACGTGGCAACATCGATGAAACGAAAATTCAAATTTATGATGAAAAGGATTTCCGCAAAATGGTTTCTGAATTTGAAACAAATAAAACAAGCTTCTACACATACCAGCTTAAGAGCGCTAAAGGCCTGCAGATCGTATTGAAGGGCATAGATTCTTATGTTGTCCCTGAAGAAATAAAAGATGCACTTGTCCTCCAGGGATTTAAGGTAAAGAATGTATCAAACATATTTAACAAAGAAAAAGTACCCCAACCCCTATTTCGTGTTGAACTGGAGCAAAATGATATACAGTTGAAAAAAAACGAGACTCATCCTATTTATAGCCTTAAATACCTTTTATACAGAAAAATCACAGTTGAAGAGCCACATAAGCGTGCAGGTCCCGTGCAGTGTCATAATTGTCAAGAATATGGCCATACAAAAGCTTACTGCATTTTACCTACAGTGTGTGTTATCTGCGGTGAATTGCACGGTACTGCAAGTTGTACCAAACCAAAAGATCAAGCGGAAAAAAAATGCAGTAATTGTGGAGGCAATCACACCGCTAACTACAGAGGATGTCCTGTGTACTCTTTCGTCAAGCAGGCTATGGTGCAAAAACCTAAATTAGCTCCAGCTCAACCATTAAACGCGTACTCCGCCACTTTTGCTCAAGTGAGCCAACCAGTTACTTCACGTGTATCGTATGCCGATGCTGCTAAGGCTAGTTCTATTCCCACACCAAATGTTTCACCGCCAAATAATTCAACGAATGCAAATACAAGCTTTAACTTTAGTCGCCTTGAAGCTACTATTGAGAATCTGGTGCTAACTATAAACAACTTTACAACAAATATGACTACCATGATGCAAGAAATGCTGAGAATGCAGAATACTCTGCTTCAAGCATTAATTAACAAGCCATGAACACGTTAAAAATATGTTTCTGGAACGCAAACGGCATTCGCCAACATAAAAATGAACTTGAGCACTTCCTTACGGAAAAAAATATTGATATAATGTTGGTCTCTGAGACTCATTTGACTTCTAGAAGCCTCTTTAAAATTAATGGCTACACTTTATATGACACAAAGGACCCTAGAGGGAGAGCATGCGGTGGATCAGCAATTCTAATAAAGTCAAGACTCAAGCACTATATTCTTGACAACATTTGTGAAGAACATCTACAAGCAACAAATATCTGCATTGAAAATTTTTGTACAAATTTCGTGATATCTTCAATTTACTCCCCTCCCAGATTTTCAATCACTGAGGACCAATACGAGAAGTTCTACAAATCTCTTGGACCTTGTTTCGTAGCAGCTGGCGACTACAATGCTAAGCATACGTTCTGGGGTTCGCGTCTTATTACGCCTAGAGGTAGGGTGTTGTTCAACACAATTTCAAAAATGGGTTTGGATGTTATTTCAAGTGGGGAGCCTACTTACTGGCCTACTGACGTAAGAAAAATTCCGGATGTTATAGATTTCGGCGTCATAAAAAGTATTTCTAGGGAATTAATTCACGTTGAAGCCTCCCTAGATCTGTCGTCTGATCACTCTCCCACGATCGTTACAATCTGTAGTCCACTGAGAAGCGCTTAACCTCACCCATATGTCAAGATGATAAATCGTGTTAATTGGCTGGGATTCAAAAAATATCTTAGTAGTCATTGCACGGAAAATATTACGCTAAGAACACCCAATGATATTGAATCGAACATTGCAAATCTTAACGAGAATATTAAACAAGCTTCTGAACATGCCACTACCTCCCATCCGCATACTGGGTTCAATAAAATTTATTCTACAGACGTTGAACATCTCGTACGTGAAAAAAGAAGAGCTAGAAGGGAATGGCAACAGCACAGATCACCTCAACACAAAATCAGATTTAAAGAGTGCACTAAACGACTCCAAGAGTTGCTTGCATCTGAAAAAACTACATCTTTCAAAAATTATCTGGAAGGCCTTGATGTCACACCAGCATCTAATTACTCTTTGTGGCGCGCAGCTAAAAAGTTTAAAACACCCGTTGAGTTTAAGCCACCTCTGCGCACATCTACCGGAGGTTGGGCAAGAAGCGATACTGAAAAAGGTAACATATTTGCTGAGCATTTAAAATCCGTATTTACACCAAATACATGTACCGGTGTTGCTGATTTGCCGAGTGTAGTTGCTCTACCCCCTCGACCCTTAAAATTTACGATGTGTGATGTACAAAAACTAATTGCCGAACTCAACCCGAAAAAAGCTCCCGGTATGGATGGAATTAGTAACCAGATGCTGACTAAGTTACCTCGTACTGCAATTAGAATCCTGTTATTCATTTTTAATGCCATTTTACGACTGGAGTATTATCCAGACTGCTGGAAGCTTGCCAAGGTTAAAATGATTCCAAAGCCAGGTAAAGATTTTTCCAAGCCAGCATAGCACCATTGAGCAAACGCATAGATTGGTTCAATTTATCAGAAAAACATTTGAGGAAAAGAAGTATTGTTCTGCCGTGTTTATTGATGTTTCTCAGGCATTTGATAAAGTGTGGCATGAAGGCCTGATTTTGAAATTGAAGACATACTTACCAATAAACATTCTAAATCTTTTGGAAAGTTACATTCTTGCACGAAAATTTACAGTTGTGGAAGGACACTTTATGAGTATGCCTGAAACTATCTCATCCGGTGTGCCACAGGGGAGTATACTGGGGCCATTTTAATATTTGATTTATACTTGTGATATGCCTGTGAGCAGTAGTATCCACACTTCTACATTTGCCGACGATACCGCCTGCCTTAGTATGCACGAAAACCCTGATGAGGCATCCCGAAAACTCCAGGAACACATTAGCCAGATGGAACTATGGTTAAAATTATGGAGAATTAAGGTAAATGAACAAAAGTGTGTCCATATAACATTTACCTTACGAAGAGATACTTGTTCCCCCATTCGGATTAATAATCAAGTTGTTCCTCAACATTCACATGTGAAATATCTTGGTATACACCTCGATCGACAATTTACATGGAAACATCACATTGACTATAAGTTAACTCAAATGAAACTAAAATTAACTCAGGTACATTGGCTGATTGGCAGAAATTCAACACTCAGCCTAGACTGCAAACTATTAATATACAAGTGAATTTCAAAGCCAATATGGTGTTACGGTATCCAGTTATGGGGCACTGCTTCAGCTTCCAATGTAGAGCGAATTCAACGAAGACAAAACAAAATTTTAAGGTTAATAACATCTGCTCCATGGTACATTAAGAATTCAAATATACATCGTGATTTAAATATGTCACTAGTGACTGAAGAAATTGCAAAATACGCAGGCAAATATCTAACAAAACTCGAGTCACATCCTAATCCGCTTGCTCGTAATATTTTGAACTTTACTGGACACATCCGCTTAAAAAAGAGAGATACAAGGGCTCTAATACTAAACACTCCGAATGAAGTTGCTTGAAAATACTTTTTTTTTAATTATCACTATTTATGTATTATTTACAACTATCACTTAGTTATGTCTGACATTGGTCGGGCCTATTAATTATATGTTAGATTTAAGATTTGAATACTTATTGTTAGTACATATATTAATTTACAATAAATAAAAAAACATGCATAAAAAAAAATAACGAACGTTTTGAAAGAACAGTGAATGAACTGAAATTAGATCATAATAACAAATTTGTGAAAGCACAATTAATAGGAATATTTAAACAAATAAAATGTTTTTCCTTTAGAAAACGAAAAATTAACCGTCAACAATTTTTATAAACAAACAATCACGACCGCGGACAACACACCAGCTTATATAAAAAACTATAGACTACCACACTCACATACTGAAACAATAAATGAACAAGTACAGAAAATGCTTGATGACAAAATACAGAACCATCAATTACCCATATAATGCTCCAGTCCTTTTAGTACCAAAGAAAAATATAGAAGATAAAAAGAAATGGAGACTTGTGGATTTTAGAAATTTTAATGATAAAATTATCAATGACAAATTTCCTTTAATTAGATTAGAAGACATTTTTGACAAAGTAGGTAGAGCAAAATGGTTTTCTACACTCGATATGACCAGTTCCTTTCACCACATTCAGTTAAAAAAAGAATTGAAAGACTTCCATTCGGATTTAAAATTTCTTCAAATAGTTTTCAAAGAATGCTTACAATAGCACTATCTGGATTAGAATTCGAAGCATTTCTTTACGTTGATGACATAATTGTGTACGGATGTAGTTTAAATTATCACAATCAAAATTTAATAAAAGTACTAGACCGATTACAAAAGTACAATCTAAAACTAAATCCAAGGAAATGTTGTTTCTGAAGACCAGAAGTAGTTTACTTGGGACATTTAATAACAAAGACGGAGTAAAACCAGACCCATCCAAATACGAAGTAATCAAAAACTATCCAGTACCGAAAAACGCGGACGAAGTAAGACGATTCGTTGCATTCTGCAACTACTACAGAAAATTCATACCAAATTTTGCCAACATTGCAAAACATTTTAACGCACTATTAAAAAAATCAACTAAATTCATTTGGTCCGTCCAATGCCAACAAGCTTTTGAAGAATTAAAAGAAAAATTAATGAACCCACCAGTATTACAATATCCGGATTTCGATAAACCATTTATTTTAACAAACTGACGTATCAAACTATGCGTTAGGAGCAGTCTTATCTCAAGGCGAAATAGAACAAGATTTACCAATCTCATACGCTAGTAAGCCATTGCAAAAACATGATATTAACAAACCAGTAATTGAAAAAAAACTTCTAGTAATTCATTGGAGCATAAGTTTCTTTAAACTTTACTTATATGGCAGAAAATTTATTGTAGTTACAGACCACACTATTTTCACACAAGAATACTTCATCAAAAATGACAAGAATAAGACTTGATTTAAGTGATTATGATTTCACAATTGTTTATAAAAAAGGAAAGATTAATACAAATGCTGATGCACTTTCTAGGATAGAACTAGATTCAGACACATTAAAACAAATGATACCAAACGAAAATGACGAAAAAGAAAAAAAAGTATTAATAACGACAAGGGCTATGCAAAATAAGTTAAACAATGCAAATAAGAATAAAATTAATGAGGCAAATAAAATAATAGATAATGAGACAAATTAAGAGGAAAATGATATAGATAATAATACACGTGTAGAAAAAATAATATGGAAAAATGTAATTCTCGGAAGTCTGATCAACTTCAAATATGGGAATGCATATCCATTAATGACGCCAAAAATATGAAAAAATTGCAATTTAATAAAAGCGAAAATATAGAAGAAAAAGATATAATTATTGAAGATAATATTGTGCACATTGGACATAATGATAATTCATCGAAATCAGTTTTGACCATGAAGAAGTTATGTACCAAAAATAAGATTAATAATAATAAAGTAAGTAACGATAATTCTCCGAAACCAGATTCGATTATGAAGAAGTTACATACAGAAAATATGAATAAAAATAATATGCATGCAAGATTCAGTGATAACTCAGAGAAACAAGATTCGATTCGGAGTAAACTGATATCTAAAATGAATTAAGAATATATAAAAAAATTAGCGCTTTCAACTTTTTTCAACGAAACTTTATAACTTTGCATTATTCCAACATTTGTGCCAAATTTCAATAAAATCGCTTGAGACAAATATTTTAAATTTGCTCTTTTAATTGTGTGCTTTATAGGATTATCACCGCACCCTGGTAAAAATCTCCCGGTTTTCATATTTTTCTAGTAAGTTGCTAATCTAGACCTAACTGTTTATCAAATTTCAGCTTACTAGCGTACATTTTATTTATTTTCTTCTTATGGACCCACTTTTTCAAACTCGATACCTGCTGGTGCCATTAGTTATCTTTCCTGTCGAGTTTCGCTGAAAACGGATTGTAATAAATATATAAGTATGTAGCATATTCAAATATGCTGACCCGAACTACATGAAATAGGAGACTTAAATTGTATGGGCGTGTTAATGCACACTTTTTCAACGAAAATTTATAGCCTTGTATTATAGCAACATGTATGCCAAATTTCAGTATAATCGCTTGACTTTAATGCCTTAGAATTGTTTTTTAAATTCTGAGCCTTATGGGCGCAGCCCCGCCCTCCTAGGTACAATTTTTGGCTTTTCAGATTTTTCTAGTATTTTTCTAATCTATAACTACTCGTTTATCAAATTTCAGCTCAGTAGCGCAAATTTAAATTTTTATTCTTATGGGCGTGCTCCCGCCTACTGTTTTTAACCCCAAATTTTTTTTGGCTAGTAGTTATCTTTCCTGTTTAGTATCGTTGGAAAAGGATAATAGTAAATACATAAATAGTGCATTTAAAAGTGTTGACCCGAAACACATGAAATAGGAGGCTTAAATTGTATGGGCGTGTTAACGCCCGTTTTTTTAATAAAAATTTACAGCCTTGTATTATTGCAACATGTGTGCCAAATTTCAATAAAATTGCTTGAGATAAACGCCTTAGATATGTTTTTTTAATTCTAAGCTTTATGGCCGTATCCCCGCCCCCTGGTTAAAATTTTCGGGTTTTCAGATTTTTCTAGTTCATTTCTCACCTAGATCTACTTGTGTACCAAGTTTCAGATCTCTATCTGTAGCGGAAGTGCTTCATAATATTGATGAGTGAGTCAGTAGGTCAGTGAGTGAGTGAGTATGTCTTAAAATATGCAGTTTTTGCACCTCCATATCTCCGGAACCTTTCATTGTAAAACTTTCAAACTTCTCATATAAGGTAACATGAATTTATTTTAGTTATGTTTTAAATTTTATAATTTTACGATTGCGAGGAACAAAGTTATGAGAGGGGTAAAAACATCTCGAAGGGCTTCCTGTAAATATACACACTGCGTGCATTGGCCGGAACTTGGCCTGACGCACTGCCGTGCGCCTAGATTATAAAAATCTAAAATAAACCCTTCAATTCAATAAACAGTTTTGATCGAAAAGATTAAACAAATACTAAGAGGTGCATATGTATAAAAGTAAATGAAAATTATATTGGTACCTTAATGCAGATGAAGTATCAACATAAAATCTATAAAACTTGCATATATATTTACAAGAGTTGTTATCCGTCCTCTTTTTCCCGGACATTGTCCTCTTTTTGAGATCAATGTCCTCGGAAAAAATGTGCGTCCGGGAAAGTCCTACATTTTTTCACTTTTAAATTGCCTGAAAAATGGTATTTATTAAAACCTAAGGTAAAAATGATAATATTGTTATCCAGCTTATCTTATAAGTAACACTGTCCACGAAGTTGGTGGTGTGTTATTTTAAGACGTTTAATTATTAAGATGTATTTAAAATATCGATGGAGTTCCTCAAAAAGGGGGTCAAAATAAGCTAGAGTTCAAAATCTTTATTTCATGGATAACTAGGGGTCTCCACTAGCCATGAACTTGGTATGGGCATCATGTCGGACATCGCAAATGGCTAATGGAGACCGCTCATATCCAACTTTCGTCCATGCTCTGACATCAATCCGCGAGCATATGTCTGAGCAACAATGTTCGCCATGAGATTCGCCGTCCACAACGGTTTACAATAGAAAGAAAAGATATAATAAAATTGGTAAATATTCCATCTCTATTGCACTACCGCAAAATACTTTGATATGTCTGTGTTCACCGCAACAAGAAAGTTAATGACTTTTCACAGTTGCCCTGCCGGCGTCATGTTCATATCATGTCCAAGTCGATGGCTAGGGGAAACGTGGGGTAAGAATACATTTTAACCAAACAATGAAAGTTTATTTAAAGTTGGTAGCCCTACCGCTAGAGATACATACTAATTTGATCAGTTGATAAAGAACTACTATTTAAATAAGTTTTATGTTAAAACTACTAGTTTAAAAAAATGTTTCCAAAATGTTAAATGTTATTTGCAGTGCTATTTCTCTGCGTTTATGTATGCAAATATTCTGAAATGTGTATATACTTATGTACATATTTGGGTACATTTTAATGTAAACATCTATATAAAATGGTGCGAGATTGACCCGATATGTATGTATTTTATTGGTAATAATATTATTGGAAAAACACAATTTCGTTTAATTTTTAAGTCCTACTTTTTTAAGGAAATGTCCGGGGTTTTTCCCCCTGCTGTCCTCTTTTTATAAATCAAACGATAACATCCATAATATGGACGTATATATGTAATTTAAGAGACCATAACAAGTTACTATTACTATATACCTGGGGTCGAATCGCCACATCCGTGAACGTACAACTCTTCACTTAAAAACACCATTTTTGGATTATGACATACGTGAACGTACTGAAATCCGATTCAGCTTATACGATTGACGCATAACTTAATTTGTTTTCGTACGATTGCCGATACGACAACGTGTGTTACGATTTGAGCCATGGTTTCAGTTTCAAGGTAATTATCTAACAATTTTCTGCCTGTAATTTTTTTTGCCTGATATTGCATTTGAAAGATCAGTTCTTTACAATAACAATCGAAACAAATTTGCATTAAAACTGTTGCATATATGTATGTATGTGTTATAATCGTTGGCTGAGCAGCAGTGATAATAATCAGATTTTTTAAGTCAAGTAAGGGACAGAGTGTACCAGAAAAAATTTTCAATAAAATATATTTATACATATTTATCTATTTTTTACAAAAGCGTTATGCAAAAGCTAAATAATTTTTTTGTTTAAATTAAATATCTTACGCGTTTATTAGAAAAGTAAAAAGTAGATAAATCAAAAGGTAAAGTTCTTAATTTTTTTTTTAAATCGAATCCCAAAATAAGATTGAACTACTATTTATATATTGAAAGAATTTTGATACATTAATTTCAATAATTTTTTTTAATATATCTGTTTGATTTCAGTCACCTTTATTATATGAAAAATTCCGTTAATGCGTGTGAAATATTTTTTTTTCTAATAGCGTTGCACAAAAGAACATTTTTCTTAATTTGTATTTAATTAGCACTTCTTTTTCTTTTCTTTAATTGTTCGCTCTCAACGCGTGAGCTATTAGTGGCAATTATCTAGGTGCCACAACTTTAAACAACTTTAAAACAACGTTTGGGAAGACGTGTTTGGTCGTATGAAGGCGTGAAATATTTTTTTCTCAACTATTTATATTACTTGAATATAATAGATTTTGGGTATTAAGATTGTAAAATCAGATAATTTGCAGAAATTTGAGAAGTATGCTGGACTTTATCTTGAGTTTCAGAAACGAAACTCACAGAAATAACCAGACATCCTTCACAATTGAACTTGACAGAGAAGAGTTTAAGACTTTATGGGAAAAGGTTAAGGCGTCTTATGAAATCGTTGCTACAGCGAGTGGGAATGGTGATTCGAAAGAGGATATCGAAGCTGCAAAGACTCCACTGAACGTTTTTATTGTGATTATCAGTCATGGCCGACTTTTAGGGATATGTTTGTAGAAGTGTATATAAACGGTACTTCATTGACTCTAGTTGCAAAATTATTTTACCTTAGGCAAAATACCCGAGATGAGGCTTTTGAGATTGTCAAAAAATCTCCCCTCACTAATGAAGGGTTTGAAACAGCGTGGAAGAATTTGAAAGACCGCTATGAAAATAAAAGGATTTTGGTTAATATTCAACTCAAAATGTTGTTTAATTTAGTTGAGATTGAATCAGAATCAGCTGCTGAAATAAAGCGATTAAAAAAGAGATATCAATAATTGTATTTGACTCTTCATTTACATGAAATTGACATTCGAAATTGGGGCTCAATTTTTATTTTCCTTTGTTCCATTAAATTGCCTGATTTGACATTGTCGTCTTGGAAACAGTCAATACGGGATAAAACTGAAATCCCAAAGTGGGAGGATGTGGATAGTTTTCTCACTTCGAGTTTTCAGTCCTTGGAAACCGTTCCGGGCATTAGAGCAAGCCCCACAGAGTACATTTCAGCCCAAAGCTCTTCAATCGCCGGAAATTCTCATCGCAAAAAAGAAAATTATTCAGAAAATGAACGAGGTAATTCTAACCGTAAAATTATAGCCTATCAGGCAAAGGTAGTGAAAAGAAATTGCCCCTGTTGCTCAAAGGACCATGGAATCAATTTGTAGCTGATTATAAGGACATTGATAACGTAACGATTCCTCGGTGGATAGGGTTTAGACTTGATAGTTCGGACCAAATTCATGGTTTTTCTGACGCCTCTGAGAAGGCAAATGGCGCTTGTGTATACGTTCGTATACATAAGGAGAAAGGAGATATTCAATCGCACTTGATAGTACCAAAATCTAGAGTAGCTATGTTGAACTGGATGACAATCGAACAAAGGTTTATGCATGGAGCGATTCCACTATCGTTTTGGCATGGCTTTAGAAGTCATGCAGCACTTTGTTGCGATAATAATTTTGGCAGGACATGACATCTATGTAGTTAATAATAAGAATTAATTTAAAATACTCAAAAAGTATATACATGCATGTGTACATATGTATATAATAAATAAAATGAAGAAAAATTAAATGAAAGAAAGGTAGTAATAATGAGATGGAATTAATATTGTATATGTATAAATGAATAATAATGTAAGTGAAAGTATTATCAAATAATATAATCACATACATATATGTATCTACGTATTTCTTATAATTCATAGACATATATTGTGCAATCATAAGTATATGCATGTAATGTCAAACAAATTTGAATATCGCGACGAGTTAATAATGTTTGTGTAAATTTTATAATCCGTTAAAATCCTTTATTGTAATGATAAGTGTAAAATGGGGTCACCTTGTGGGGTTAAAGAAACTGGTTGCAGAACACTTCCACGACACTTTGACATTTTAACTTTGGCTAAAAATAGCGAGTTGAATGCTCGTTACTTGGATTTTGTTGTTTTGTTGAAACCACGGGTTGGGAAAAAAGGAAGAGAAATAAGAATGGATAAAAAGAAAAGTCCCTGTAACAAATATTTCAATTAAAAGGGCATAAAAACCAAACTAAACATCCCATAAGAATTATCGCATTTACCTAGTGGTAGTTCTGCTGCGACTTGGCTAAGAATTTGGAGACGGGATATGTTATTGAGAAATCGAACAAACAAATAAGCCTGCGATAACGCCACTGGATAGAGTGCCTCATGACAAACGATTAGCCGGCGAGCTGGAGTGTTCCGAGTAAGTCTCAAAGTGGTGTTAAGAAAAGCAGCGGACGTTATGCTAAACAGAGAATTGGTTAACACATTGAATTGCTCAAGCCTGGATGATAAAGTAGAAACAAAGTTTTGACGACGTCAGCTTCTATTGTGCTGCATTTTTCTGCCGACTCTGTAAACGGCGACGCATCTGTTTGGGCGAAATCATTTAAGAAGAAAATGAGTGATTAGATCTACAATTCAACAGTGTAAGAGAGCGAAGAGAAAAAAAATATGCAGTGAGTTGGTTGTAACATAAATGCCAAAAGCTTTAACCCCTCAAGCGGAGCTATGTTTTAAATTCGATAGCAATAATTAGATTGTAGATGATAAAAATATGTTATCGAAATGATCGAAGAAAGATAAATATAATGTAAAGAGAGTTAAGGCCTAACTGTAATATGAATAAGCTGGCTTAAGCTAATCCCAGAATTGAACGATAAGTCTGTCAAATACTTAAGCAATTCATATTTGACTTTTAGGTGGCCACAATGTACTTACATGCACTTAAGTATTCTTTAGCCACAGCTGCACATAAAGGTATTGTTCACAAGTTTTTAGTAATTTTGTTTCTTCTTATAACTTCTAAATGAATGCAATTCAATCAAATTAACTTGTTGAAATATCCTAATCCATTAAAAATTCACGTATAGTTATATCCTCCACTTTATTACTTGTTTTATTTGTTTTGCCTACTAAAAAGTACAACAATGATCATACATAAATAAACTCATGTGTATGTGTGTATAGGTGTATTGTAAAACAAAGAAGGAAAATAAAAGTTTTGCTTTCTTTTCTGAGTTTAAAATAAGAAACAATAAAAAATGTTTAAAATCAATGAATATTTTCTGATGCTATTTGCATGAGTTTAAAAAACGCACAAACAGTGTTTTCCGTACGGAATGTGCGTTCAGTTTGGCACTTAGCTTAAGCAAATGACATTTGACGAAAAGTTCCACAAGTACATTATATTTTACCACATACGTTTTATATGTAACCGCACAGTTGCTTAAGTTCGCTTATTCCTATTATAGTTGGGCCTTTAGGCTAGTTATAAAAAAGAAAGGAAAATATGAATTAATGAAAGAAAATTAAATTGAATGTCAGATAACTTAATATTGTTCAAATTATGAAAGAGGTGTAAATCAATGAAAGAAATGAATTGAGAAAGAAGTGAGTTTAATATTGGATGATTTAATGTTTTGCAAATTATCAAAAGACATATGCATTAATGGAAGGCAAACTGTTAAGTTTAATACTATATGAATTAACGTTAAATGAAGCAAGCTTGCTACGGGTATTAGCAAAGTATTATTATTACTATTACCAATGTATCACGAGAACTAATCAAAAAGAGAAAAAAATTTAATTAAATCATTGTTAAATAAAATCGTTATGGATAGCTAAAAGTGAGGGATCAAACTGAACAGACGGATAATGGATTGTTGAGCGAAGGGGGACTTAGAAACTAGAAGGACGACGGATTAGGGGCTGTAACTTTATTTCAATGAAAATTGACACTTACAGCACGGTTGGGGGGGATAGTCAGGGCTGCATATACCATCTACGCGGCTCACAAAATGTTGAAGGTCTCGGAAAATAGAATTTGTATAGGGGATACGAATTAATTGTGTATTATGGTGGACGCGTATAATCTACCCACAAGAATTTACACACTTTCGACGAGCTAGGTCGTGCTTTTATGCAAGCGTACCCGTTTGCTAGGATGTATGTTAACATACATCCTAGTTGGGCGCGTAATACTGGCGCCCAACGTTTTGGCAACGGGTTTATTTCCATATGTTGCAAGCCCAGACAAGCTGGTCTTAAATTTATTTTAGAGCAACTTGCATCGAGAGATTTATTGTTTAATATCTTATTAATTATTTTCTTTGCTTGCGAGGACAAATCTTATGACGAGAGTTTTTAATGTTTTGTTCGGACAGGTGTTTACTTATGTCAATTTATTTTCGGTATCTCATTATAGGCGGCAAAGATATAAAGCTGGTTTTGATTCTGTCGACGTGATGCTGATATAGGTTGGTAGATATTTGACGGCAGCACCTTGCTTCCTGGTTGGAGTATTACTCTAGGCAGTGTGGTTTGGTGTGTGCAGCAAGTTCATGCCTTACATGGATGTCCATCACACTTGGGTTATCCTTTCATACCCTTCGTTGTGGCAGTTCGTGTAAAGAAGTCTTGAAGACAGAAGGACGGACACGTTTTGCTGCAAGAATGACCAGCCCAATTTGATCGAATTTAAGATTTATTTGGTTGTGGTAGTTCGTGCGGGAAAAAAACACAGATGTAGACGGACGGACCAGACGAGTGAACCGGAACGAAAGGATAGTTTGAGAATCGGCATACACACAAAATATGAAAACAATTTGTATAATTAGTTAGTAAACATCAATATATTGAATTATATACATATGTACAGACATATATTTAGTCTGTTGATAAATTTGGTGCAAGTTTGAGAGTTGTTTGGCGAAAGTAGTACTAGGAAGTGACATTTTTAATGATTTATGTTGAAAAGGCGATATGGTTGTATGTATATCACAATATTTAAGTAAAGAGAATTGAACTGCATTGAAGCGAAAAATGAAGGGAAGGAAGATAAATAGATAAAATAAAAAAAGGATATATCAGAAAAAAAGGTGAATAAATAAATAAAATAGTAGTAGTGACAATAAAAAAGGCGGAAATAGCGGAAATATTTTGTGCGATTGTCAATATTGGTTAAAATGTCTGACGAGGAAAATAACCAAGCAAGACTAAGGAGCGGCAATACTTTTCCTAAGGGAACGTCGGAGAACGTAGGGAAGGCTGTTTTAGAGGATGATAGTGATGACGTAGAGGGGGCAACTGCGTTGCCGTCTATAGGAAATATGGATGCACTAGTAAAACGTTTTGAGTATATGTTCGTACAACATCAAATGGATGTTAATCGAGCCACCACGGATGCAGTTACAAGTGTAGTAAATGAGTTAAGGAAGGATTTTAGAGGCATTGAAGATAGGCTTTCAGGCTTAGAAAGAGGTGAAAATATTAGGGGTGAGGAAAGTGAACGCGAAGCTGAAGAATGCAATGCAAGTAACAGTCGGCGTAGATTGTTTGATCTCACGCCAAACTATACACCAGGGCAAGGGCCAAGGTATTTTCGAGAGAATGTGGAGAATCGGAAAGATAAACGCGTTCGGGACTGGAGTCTTAAATACGATGGCAGCCCGAAGTCAATTCCGGTTGAAAGGTTTTTGTTTAGAGCTTTCAGAAAAGGCATGGTATTTCGGATGAGGAGCTATATGCTAATTTCCATTTAATATTAGAAAAGCAGGCTCAGGAATGGTACTGGTTGTACATGGAAGGACACGCGGATGAAGATACCTGTAGTTTTGGAAATTTCCGCTCAGCATTTTTAAATCAGTTTCGGCAGGCGGATTGTGATGAGGAGATACGGGCCGCAATAAACGAACGCGTGCATGGTTTTAACGAATCGCTACTACGCAGCGATACGTGACATGGAGCTCACTATGAGGGTGAGATTAGAAGAAAAAGCTCTCGTTAATATAATCAGGAAGAACTTGAAATATCGAATTAGGGATCTAATTTTTAGTTGCACGATTGAAAATTTAACACAGCTGCGATACGAATGTAGACGTGCTGAGAAACATCTCTCCATGTTTACTAGCAAAGCCAATAACAAGAAAGGGGTTAACGAATTGGATTGGCAAACTACTGAAGATAGGGAGGACAATACGTGTCCAGACTTGGAGGCTTTTGAAAAACGTCCTAGCATGTTCAGACCTCCGACAGAAAGGAGTAAGTCAGAGAAAAATCAGCCACCAAGTCGTGGGAAGGCAAAAAAATATATCTTCAGGTCAATGCGATTCCCCTTTTCACGGACTGACATGCTTTAAATGTAATCAAACAAACTTTAAATACCTGCTGTGTGATAAATGTGAGGCGGAAAACGGACAGAACGATGTTCAGACCGGGCTGAATCGTCCTGTGAATCCAATGCCGGAAAATATACCCCAGTAGTCATACTTAAAAGTTGTTCAGATAGGTCGACGCAAGAAAAGCCAAAGTTAAAGTCGACTACTACATTTCAAGATAGGTAAAAACAGTATGACGACGTAAGAGCACGAGTATTCGGAGATTTTGAAAAGAAAAATTTATACACCAGGAATTTTAGGAAAATTAAAAAAATTAGGGAAAAAAGCAAACTTAAGAAAGCTGAAATAAGCTCAATAGCAGCCATTATTATACGAGACTCAAATGATCAACGACCGTACATAAAAATTTCTATAGAAGGTTTTGAGTTGACGGGTATGCTCGATAGCGGGGCAAGCGTAAGTTGTTTTGGCAACGGGGCTCTGGAGCTGGCGGAAAAACTGGCTCTTAGTATTCAACCGCTAGATTGAGGAAATTAAAACGACAGATGGCACTGTACAAGCTATAGTAGGAAAAGTAGTTACAATGGTCACTTGGAGAGGCAAATCTATATTTATTTCATTTTACTTGGTACCTAGTCTACAGTCTAAATTATATTTTAGATTTAAGATTTGAGATTGTTAGTTCATATTTGAAGATACAATAAATAAATACATTTATTAAAAAAAATATGTTCCTGAAATTCCCGGGAATAAAACATTTTACTTCTCGATTTCCGGGAATTGGAAAAGTCCGGAAAATTAGAAACCCTAGTTGATAGGTCTAAGGATTCCATATACTTTAACAAGTATAACACAATGGGAACACTTTTTGGATTCAATAAGAAAGTTATAGCTCCTAAGCAAGACCATTTCTCAAATCTACCAGTCAATATTTTCATCGTGAATATCTTGCGTGTTGAATGTAGTATAGTCGTTAACACACATACGAATAACTCACAAACACACACATTAAATGAATTTGCGATCAATGTCCCCCAATGTACACAATTGTAGAGATTCCTCGAAATCTTATCTATTTGCCAGATCATTACGCTAAAAACATTTGACACAAGGAAATAAAAAGTGTTTGAAATCTCTTAATTTAAAAGTGACAAAGAAATGAGTTACATACTAGATGTTCTAGAAAAACCCCAATCAGACGAGAGTATAATCAAAAAGGACTACCACACCTATACACCATACCTACAATCCTTCAACAATAATGATGAGATACGAATTTCAATACAAAATCAAGACTTGTATGTGCTACCCAGCGAAAGCTACATATATGTCTAGGGAAGTGTTGTAGATGATAATAACAGCAGAATATCTTCTTTTTTAAATCTGAAATTAAAAAATAACTTTGTTGCACATCTATTTGACGAAATTCGATATGAATTTCATGGCGATAATTTGGATATTTCAAATGGACTCTTTAATTTCTATGTACCACTGAAACTATTTTTAGGTTTTGCTGAAGACTATAATAAAATTACACCCAGCGGTAAACATGAATTGGTTCTCTTACGCAGTAAGAACGATAAAAAAAACTCGTATACTCAACTGCTACTACTGCCAAACCAAAAATTAGTATCTCAAACATCTCATGGAGAATTCCGCATGTACAATTATCCGATCTGAGCAAATTGAATATGCTTAAATTTATTAACAGTGGGATTGTCGCATTAATCCTCAACTAAACTATATTTGCATATAGTAAGTTAGTGGCCTGCGTAAGCAGTCTTGAAATGTAAATACGTCATGTTTTTTAAATGTACTCTCGTTGCATGCATTATACTAAGCCAATAATAAATGCTGTCGCAGTATAAACGAAGCACGATGGATGTATTGGTGTACGTGTATATGACTGTTAACAAGCGATGTCGCCAAGACGTCTTGTTGAAACAAACAATGCAAAGAAGTACTATTGATACATGTATGTAACTCAGTGTCCACACTTGCAATTTTGTTGCAGCAATTCTTGGTTGTTTTAGGAGAGAGAGGTAAGAAGCTTGGGGAGGGGTACAGTGTTTCATGTTCTCGGCAATTCTCTTTTGCTTTGCAATTTTCTCTATTCAACTTGAAGTTTGGTAGGGTTGAAGAAGGCATAACAAATACAAGAATTGCAGTACTCGATTTTTCTAATGTGGACACTTACGCAATTCCGCAGCAGAATTGCATGCAACAAAATTGCAAATGTAGACAGGGAATATGTTAGCTATTTTGCATATTGTACGTTTGGGTGTGTGTGTAAGATTTATATCGTATCGTATGTTAGCTATTTTGCATATTGTACGTTTGGGTGTGTGTGTAAGATTTATATCGTAAGCTTTTATGCTTGTGTTTAAGGGAGGTTTTTTAACGCAAGCGCACACAACTCATGTAAATGCATGTGTGCGTTTGTATGTGCGCATAAAAATAAGCATACAACAATTATGTAGGTGACGTTAGTATACGCGTCAATGAGAGAAAAAAGCAGTCACCACAAATTCTTCAGTAACGAACTATTCTATTCTTCAGTCACGAACTATTTACTTCTTTACTCTTATACCTGCAATAAGTTAAACAAATGTATTGCCGAACACGTTGTTTAGCGTTTGTTTCAGAAGATTTCACTGTACTAAAGCATTTGAAATTGCCCTCATGTCTTAAAAGTTTTTATAAGACGTCTTATGTATGTACACATATATGTATGGTTTGTTCAATAGACAGAGACAAATGTCAGCAAGCAGTGAATATATGTAACAACCAATCTTTGACAATCCTCAATATCACAAACTTTAATTTCTTTACAAAATAAGTGAGAAGAATGAATAAATACAATATGCATAAATTGTATATTTTATTCATTTCTTCAAACTCTTTACACATAAAAAATTAAAATCAAACAACAACAAAAACAAAACACTCATATATCACCAGCATACATAATTTCTTTCCAAAATACCCTTCCGGTTCCCCCAGCTATAACGAATATGTATTACAAACAAAAAAAGTATTCCGAGTGCACACTATGATGTTTAGTGACATCGAAACAGTGTGCACTAGTGGTAACGTTTATAATTTCAGATTTTTTATTTATTTTTTTTGTGTTGTATTGCTTTTCATTTGAAAGGCGTTGCACACATTTTAAAAAATGATTAGAACACAAGAAATGCCAAATGTTTACTCGGCATTACACACTCGCTTTTTTATATACATATACGACTACTTACCCATCTGCCAACGCTCAAGTTATTGTAAAAACATACACAAATACACACGCACGAGCATGACGTTGGCTCCCATCAGTGTTCCCAGTTTAGGGGATTAGTCCCCAAATTGAGGATTTTTTTTCGCGATTGGGGATGAAAGTTTCGTATTGGGGATCTGGGGATTTGTTAGGGATGTAACCAAATTTGTCGGGAGTTTTTGGGGATTTTTTTTTAAAACTGAAGGTCAAACAAGAATGATTTTTGAACTAACAAATATGCGTCTGGCAAGTCTAAAAATGTGTGTTACTATTCATAGTGTATGGTTTCTAATAAAGACGAAGTATGAAGGCAGATTAACCAATAATGAACACTACCAAATCAAAAATACGCAGCAAAATGCTAAACGACTTTTTTCAAGCACTTAGAATAAACACACACTTTAAAAATAATTCAATTTGTTGGGACAAATTTCAACCTTCTGCTAAATGCTAAAGCTTTTTAATACAAGTTTCTGATGAATCAGAAGATTTCGATTCTAAAATATTTGAAATGGTAAACCTTGGTTAAAATTTTTTTTATACTTGTGTATATTAAACTATGTATGTATGTGTATTTTTTTTCCTTACAAGTTTTATAAGTACGAATTAAATTTATATGAACGTATATATATTCGTAGCTATCGATATAAATAAATTTCATTAAATAAATATGTTATTTTTGTCATTATTTTTAAATTAAATTAAAAAACAAACTTAAAAAATTTAATTTTTTTCACAAAAGAAAAAATTTTAATAAAAAAATCAATTTGGGGATTTTTGGGGATGAGAAATCAAAAGTTGGGGATAAGTTCTACAAAAAAAACTGGCAACACTGGCTCCCATGATCACGCATCTCTAATTCCTTTTGACAATCCTAAAGGCTCCATTACCTGACTGTAGAAATCGCAGATGTAAGGTAAATGATAAATGTGATGTAAATGTAAGCGCTTGTGCGATTATAGAATGCTTAAAAACGTGTCATTTGTTTTCGACACAAACAAGAAAACTTCTTTGTGCACACATACATGATAGTTACTTTGTGTCCAGCAAACACATATTTTTGATTTTAAATTCCGAGTTATTTGAAGTCAAACGTGAAAATTCATATACATACATATATATGTATGTATGTATGTAAATTGGTGGAATTCATTTTAATTGAAATGTGTATGTACTTAGTTATGTAAACATACATACGTATGCATTAGAGCTCATAAGTAAATAATATTAATAGATACATACATATAAAACAGTAATGTTTTAATTAATCAAAGATTTTTTTAATAATTTCGCTGAAACTACTCTATTCTATTTAATATCAGCTGTAACGCTCAAGCCTCTAACTGTAATATTTGTCGTTGTACATTACCAGAACAGATTTTGAGCAACTTGTTCGAAAAGGAGTAATTGGTTCCTTAATTTCCAAGAATGTCTATGCTTGCAGTATCACCTCAATCACGAAAAAAACTTATATCTTCACTTGCTCGTTTCATCCTTTTCTTATTAATGTTCGTACCTACTACTAATAATTTATTTTTACTCACAAACAATATACATATGCATGTGTAATTTTTAACAAGAGCACATACATAGCACTTTTTGTTTGCTGTGTGTTTATCAGTAAAAATCAAAGAAAATGCAAAACAGTTGTTCGAAACATTGATGGGAGTTCAATATCTTCACATTATTTTTGATTGTGTGAAAAAAGTACGAAAATTATTTAAATGGTATCAAATCATTATTTTATACTAACAAACAATGTAATGACTTTGCTTTTTAGTTAAATTACAATTTTAGCTTTATAAATACATAGGTACATACATGCATGCATTACAACGTATTATAATTATAAAAATATTAATATATTTATTATCATTATAATTTTTATGAATACGTACATATTATTATTTTTATTGGTATTATTATTAAATAAAAATAGTTTTTTGTACGCTTGTGTGTATGTTGCGTACAATATTTATGTACATTTTACACATTCATACGTATATAAATATAAGTATATATACATACATATATATGTACATTAACAAAAAACAAACAAATATCATTGGCAATCTCTGGTTACATTTTATAAAGAAAAAAACTGTTAAAAACTAACTTTATTAAATATGCCATGTGCGTATACAAATTTAGTAACTTAAATTATCACTGTAGGGATAGTGTGCCACACTCCCATTCAATATACAAACATCCCATCACTGTCTACAAATGTCATGTAACCTCGTCATGAAATTCTATTTTCTGCAGGCTCACGCGTTACATTTACGTAACGTTTCAGTCATGCAAGCGTTTGCATAGCTTTTCATGCAACCCTTTCGGTCAGCTGACACATTTACATTTACGGTTCTACATTTACACTCGGGTAATTCTGCCTTAAATATCTTGTACTTCAATTTCTCCACCCTGCAAATAAGTTGATTGCTCATACATTATGTATTTTATTCATCTCTTCAAATTCTTTAAACACATGTATGTACAAAAATAAATAAAATCTAACTAAATAAAACCAACAACAAAAAACATTACACACCCAAATACTCAAATTTCATATTTGCTCTTTTTCTTCTCTCTTCAATTTATTTTGTTTTTATTTTTCTTAGTTTTGCAGCTTTTAAACAACATTTAATTTTTTTGGAAGATCTACTCAGGGCTGCCAACTCCAACAAAATTCATAAATTTTTTGCAAGAAATTATAAATTTTACATGTGATACAGACTTGGTAAGTTTTGCGAGGGGACTACTACGTCATCAAACGGTAAATCATGCGCAAGGCGTAATCTTTATTTTATCATTCTAGCTACATACAAACAAAAAAATATTACCAAAAAAAAACTAAACTATGCACACGCACACGCACACACAATCTAAAATCATAAACCTACTGCAACCGCTTGACAAGCGAACATCGACGGACGAATATCAAACCATATAATTAAAACAAAAACACATCGATGGACCGATATCAAACTATTCCTATCTATGCACAAACCATCCATAACCCTCGTCACTTCACACAATTTGCAATAATTACCATAATATGTAAATTTTATCCCATAAATTACAAAATTTCGATTACAATTACCCAAATTTATCAATTTTAATGGTACGGACACCTATAGTAAAAAAATCGATGTATATGAAAACTTTCAATAAAATAAATCGAGTTTAATGACGTGTTCCCGCCCTGATTGAAATTTCCGGGCTTTTACACTTTCCTAATTTATTTTTTTTCTATCTAACTTTAGCACTCTAGTGGGAATTTGAGTTTTCAGGGTGTAGCCCAACGGATAAAACCTCTAGCGGGATTTCTATCTTTAAATGTTATGGGCGTTACCCCGCCCACTATTTTAAACTCAAGATTTTATTATTTATTTTTGCAGTAGGCCGCTGATACGAAATACGTAAATAACAGATTTGAATCTGTTAAACCACTTTTTAAGATAATAGTTTAAAGCCTTGCATACGTGGAACGTGTATGCAAGGTTTCAATAAAATGGCTTGATTTGAAAGCTGTATATTTCTTTTTAAAACCGAACCATATAACCGTGGCCTCGCCCACCCTGATAAAAATACATGAACTTATAGATTTATCTAAATGCTTTCTCATCTAGACTAACTTGTGTACACTGTTGCCAGATTCGCAGATTTCTCTGCATTTTGCTGATTTTTCATTGCAAAAATTATAAAGTGAGATTTGCAGATTTTCACTGCCAAACTGCAGATTTTCTGAAATGCTTGTGTAATATCAATATTTCGTGTTTTTCTTTAAAAATAAAAATAAAGGAGGTAATATCAACTAAGCTTGCATAGGTAACGTTTTTCATATGAAATTAAAAAACTTGGGGTTTATTAACTATGCAGTTATATAATGTGCATATTGCACTTTACCTAAAATCCATGTTAATATAACTTTTACAATTAGGTATCTTTTTTGAAATTATTTTTATTAAATGAATTTATATTTTATTGTCAAGAATGAATTTATATTTTGAGCAAAAGGTATGTACATGAAATTTTATAAATTTTTAAATTTGCGTAATTTTTTTATTATTACTATAGATAAGCTAGCTGATACCGGGTGAAAGCGGCTTTAATTACAGGATGGCCCAGAAAGACCGAAGTGGTGTAAATTCCTTATAACTTTTTATTTAAGACATATTTTTTTTAATTTTTTGTTTTTTAAATACAGTAAATTTATAGGGAATATTTTTAGATTAGTTGTTAAAAATGATATCCCGCAAGTGGAGGCCATTTTCTGCTTCGCACAAATGATCTCTTTTCAACACATTTTCCATGACCTTTCGCAAAACTTCCGGTGTTATGTTGTTAATTTCGTCTGGAATATTGGTTTTTAATTCCTCAATAGTCCTAGGCTTATTAACATAAACTTTCCCTTTTAAATAACTCCAAAGGAAACAGTCTGGAGCGGTTAAATCCGGGGAACGCGGAGGCCAATTAAAATTGCTTCTACGCGAATTTATTCTTTCCCCAAAGATGTCGCGTAAAATAGCCATTGTGGCCCTCGGAGTGTGCGCTGTGGCTCCATCCTGTTGGAACCATATTTGCGGATGGTATTCCACAAAATTTTCCAACATGGCCCGATATCGATCACCATTGATGGAAATGGCGACATCTCTTTCATTTTCCAAAAAATATGGACCAATGATCCTTTCTGAAGAAACACCGCACCAAACAGTACACTTAACTGGGTGTAATTGTCGTTGATGAAGTACTCTCGGGTTTTCCTTAGCCCATATCCTAAAGTTTTGCTTGTTAACAAACCCATTTAATTGGAAATGGGCTTCGTCACTCATAAATAAGTTATGAATAATGGAAATGGAAAGAGCACATTTGTGCGAAGCAGAAAATGGCCACCACTTGCGGGATACAATTTTTAATAACTAATCTAAAAATATTCCCTATAAATTTACTGTATTTAAAAAACAAAAAATTAAAAAAATATGTCTTAAATAAAAAGTTATAAGGAATTCACACCACTTCGGTCTTTCTGGGCCACCCTGTATATTCATGGATGAAATTGATTCATACGTTCCACGTATGGTTCTTCCCGTATTAAATCTTGTTCAGAACCCTGAATTTCTACGTACAATGTTAAAGTTACTGAAGCAATTGAATGGTTATGGCCACAAATAAGTTTGATATTTTGCGTCCTGGTCGTATTGAGCATTTCTACATTCTTAAGATTCCGTCACGTAAAATTAACTTAACTTGTGATATTAATTTGCGTAAACTAGCTGAACTTATTCCAGGAGCACTGGAATGTCACGTAAAGGGTGTAAGTAAAAAAGCTGGCATGTATGCATTCCGTGAGACGTGGTTAAGGTTATGCCGAAGGGTTCGGAAATTATATTGTTACGTTTAAATTTTATTAAACGTGTGAGTTCTTTGATTGCTCAAAAATAAAAATAAATAACACGCGATTTTCTTATTTGCAACTGAACTTCCTTTTATTTGTGACTAAACAAATTACAACTTGTCTTTTCTTATTTACTTCTTATCGTTATTATCCACCGCACGAGGTCTTTTACTTTCAACGATGTGCACTCCAATAAATTTCAATTAGCACTGACTGACTCTCACACACGGCAACTCTTTTTATACTGCAAAACTGGATCTAGAATATTCGCTAATAGATGGCGTAGTAACATGCATGCATGTATGTACTTAGTAAAAACCAACCAATAAAGATTTTGAGCATCCTTGGTGATTTTCAGCAAGGCAGATATCTTTTCGTTTTCGTGTCCGATGAATTTTGACATCAATCTAGGACCTCGTAAGCCTCTTATGTAGCTCCTTACTGCGGATTGGTTGCAATGATCTGTTCTTGTATTTCTGTTAGAGTTTTGCCTTTTATAAATTTTCTCTAATAGCCTGGCATAAGGCTTCCATTTTTGCGAACTCTTTGTTGTGTAAATATGAGTAAGCATTTCCCAATAATCTCGTTTTGATGCATTTGATTACGTCGACCAAATTACCTGGTTCCCCTAGTTTGTCGTTTGCTATCATACATCCTTCAATGAACTCTTTTGCTTCCCTGGTCAGTTCTGGCCCATCAGTTCCATAGAAAATTGGTAACACATGAGATATGCTTTTCAAGAGTTCAGTAAAAGTTGTCATGTATTTACTATTTGTTTTGGTGTTAGTTGTAATCACTTTCCTTACCTCTCGTTGTAAGTCTCGTATCTTTGACTTCAACATTTCGATTTGGTGAGTTTTTTTTCTCTTTCACTTTTCTATTTTCGATGACTTGCTGCAACTGATCAGGAGTCAAGTTAGGGTTAACGCGCTGCGAAAAGTCTTTAAATGCCGTCTTCAATCTGTTGTTCAGCTTCTTCAATGGTTTTTCTTAAACTTTCGTTTTGCTGCTTCAAGATCCTGTAAACGTGTAAGTATTCTTCTATTTCCAGCTATATCTAGCTGGACTTTGTTGAAGTTCATGTAGCATTTGTAGTTCTTCCAATCAAATATCTATCTTTTCAAATTCGGTTATGTTTCCCTGGCTCCTCACTTTATGCTTTACTAGCTCTATATATTCTTTGGTATTGTTAAGGTACTTTATGAGATTCCACACTCACTCAGAAATTTACCCAGTGTCTTGTGTCTTTCGTAATTCTTTTTTCAAATCCTACATGTAGCTCAAGCAAAATTCCCTTAATCCATTTATATATTTCTTTTTTCAATGTTCACTTTCACTAATAAACATTCCGTATATTTATCATTTATACTGCTAAGAATTTTTGATTTTTTACTATGTGTTTATCTAGTTTAATTTAATAATTCAACACTTATATAAATATTTTTAGCATTTGTGTTGGTCCCATTTGTATCGAGCACCAAAGTCTGTGCAACCTAAGGCAGCTAAAATATCATATTAAAACCTTGCGTTGTCTAATAAATGTTAGTATACAACGTATCCTTTTAGCAGTTTAATTAGGTATATTGAAATGAAATTCAGCTAAAATAGCTTTCCAATAACAATATACTTTACTTTTCTTTTAATATATTAATGGTTTATTTAAAAAAGGCTTTGCTAATAAACACTATTATCTTGTTCCTTATTTAAAATTTTTAACCTGGAGGGTCCCGTGGGAATCGCAGGTGTTGCTCTTTATTTTTAATTATCTAAATACAACCAACAACTCTCTAATTCCAACTGCCTACTTTCAACTAACTAATTACAACTGTCTTCAACTAACAACTCCCTAATTATCACTGCTTTTTTACAACTTACAAGTTACAACTATCTTATAACAACTATCTTATTACAACTCACTAATTACAATTATGCAAGTAACTAATTACAACTAATAATTTGGTTTCTTAAAATGAACTATTTATACAAAACTTAATCACAATTTAATATATTTCAACCATAGCTGTTAAGCAATGATTAGTAATCGTAATGATTACTTATTTGATTACTTTTTGTAAAGGTGAAGTAATGATTAAATTACGATTATATTCAGTTTCGTACTTAGTAATCATGGAAAAGTAATTTGAATTACTTGAAACTACTACAAAATAATCATAAAGAATTAAAAAAATAATGTAATTACTTGTAATGATAATTCTTTTTGATTATTTATTAAGTTTATTGCATTTCACTTAATTTAAAATATTTAATAATTTGACAAATGAACAAAATTTTGAGGAAAGCTTGAAAAATATCTCTTGATACATTTTTATAGTCTTTCAAAAAATTGGCGTGTGTGTTTTTTCTTTTGTGATTTTCAAAAATATTTTTTGTGAATTCTCAAATCATTTTTTAAAAGTCTGTGAATAAGATAAGAAGTTTGTGGCTGTTCAACTTGTGTGGTTTGAAGTCTACTGACGTTTTGTCGAAGCGACTATGAAATGGATACAGACAATGCTTAACCACCAGCAAAAAATTTCACTTTATGTTTTTCTTTATATTTTTTCTCAAATTGATATTATTAAGGTTGTTATATAAACGAATATGTTAAGAATTTCTTAAACAAAAAACGTCTAATTATATAAGTTTCTTTAGAACTTTTTCAAAATAAAGTAATCTTAACTCAGAATGTTTGAAAACAATCAAAAAGAATCAAAAGTATGCGCTGACGAGCGCATATTTTATGCTAGGAACACAACTGGGACGAACGACAAATTTCGTCCACGTCGACGAATTCGTCGATAAGTATTCGCCGCGCAAATTCGTCGTGTGAAGGACAATAAAGATGAATTAACTCACCGAATTCCTCTCTCATATTTGATAAAGTTGGTTGTTGTGTGTACAAATACAGAGAGACTGCGAGAAAAAACAGATTTTTCGTCGTTCGTCGGGCTACAAAATAGAAATAAATCTATCTCAGATTTTGTCACGCACGACAAATTTCGTTCTACGGTGGTGTTGTGTTCATTTTCATTTGCATAAATGTGTTTAATTTTTTATGGTGAAAGTTCGCACCGAAAAATTCGTCTCCCAGTTGTGTTCTTAGCATATGATGTCGCTGCCGCTTTCAAAATAATTAAGTTGATGGCTATATGGCTGCAATTGTTGGTAGTGGCATTTTTAGCTGTGTAGTCGGTAGCCTGCTGGAGTGAATGTGTTACATAATTTTTAAGCTTTAGTAAAAGAAAACAGCATTGTCAGCCTTAAAGCTTCAAAAAGTACTGAAATCGAGAGAAAACGTAAAATTTAAAAAAAGCCCAACTTAAAAATGTTATTAAATTTATAAAACTATATACACATGTACATATTAATAATAGCCTTCTGTTTTTATTTCTTAGTTACATAGTTTTCATATGTATAACAGGAAATATCTTGCCAATTTTTTTAAACCATCATAGTCGCTTATACAGTAAAAATTTTACTAGTAAAACCTTAAATATCAGTTGTGTTTGCGCAATATAAGTTTTCTTGGCATATGATCAAGCTGTCTAGGTTTTTTTTAGTTTCCAAAATTGCTGCTATAAATTTTAACTGCTTTGTATAACGCTTTAAAGCGCTATTAAATATTTACTGTCATATTTATAAAAAATATCTTATTATTATTAAAAGTCTCTGACAACTTACGATAGAAAAATGTTTTTTTTTTGTAAATAAGAAGGTTAAACTTTAAGAGATACGTATATCTGTGGCCATAAGGACAAAGTGCTTAAATCATATTTTACTGTTTTGCAGGAAAGCAATTTTAAACTTTCAAGTCGATTAATACCAAGTTATTTTTTTATAGTTAAATTGGAAAATTATCAGCGAGTCATAGAGCCAATTTCACCAATTTATTTAAATATCAATTCATATTTAAAAGTAATTTTTCCATAAAAAAATTCATGAAAATCTACATTTAAACATGAATTGATATTTAAATAGAGTTAGTGAAATTGGCCCATAGTGCTATAACTTCCTGAAAATTTACATAAATTAATTGAGATTTTGAACAGGGGTACTCTCGAATATGCAGATTACAGAGATACCATTACCTCAAAATCATCTTATTTCGACTTAAGCCCTTTTTCCTTTTTGCTGCAGATATAACAGGTTAAACGGGTTCCCCTTATGTAAGTTCTTCTGCAGATTTACCCCCATATGCTTGAAGTGTATGTTAATCTAAAGTTTACATACAAAAACCGGTTTAACGTACACTTGAAGCATACGTTAATTTTTTGGCATATGGGGGCTAGTTGTTAATAGTTAAATAAATTTTTCATCCCTGTTTGACATGTTTGTGTGTTAGTTAACAAACCATGTTAAAAATATGTTTCTTGAACGCAAACGGCATTCGCCAACATAAAAATGAACTTCAGCACTTCCGCATGGAAAAAAATATTGATATAAAGTTGGTCTCTGAGACTCATTTGACTTCGAGAACCCTTTTTAAAATTTATGGCTGCACTATATATGATACAAAGGACCCTAGTGTAATAGCTTGCGGTGGATCAGCAATTCTAAGAAAGTCAAGACTCAAGCACAATATTCTTGAACACATATGTGAAGAACATCTACAAGCAACAAATATTGACATTGAACATTTATGTACATATTTCGTTATATCATCAATTTACTTCCGTCCCAGATTTTCAATCACTGAGAATCAATGCGAGAATTTCTACAAATCCCTTGGACCTTTTTTTGTAACACCTGGCGACTATAATGAAAAACATACTTTCTGGGTTTCGCGTCTTATTACACCCAGGGGTCGAGCATTGTTCAACACAATTGCAAAAATTTACTTGGAAGTCATTTCGAGTGGGGAGCCCACTTATTGGCCTACTGACGTACGAAAAATTCCGGATGTTATTGATTTTGGCGTCATGAAAAATATTTCTAGGGATTAAATTAAAGTTGAAGCTTCTCTAGATCTCTCCTCCGATCACTCCCCCACTATCGTTTCAATCTGTAACCCACTAAGAAGTGAGTTATCTCACCCATATATGAAGATGATCAATCGTGTTAATTGCCTGGGATTCAAAAAATATCTTAGTAGTCATTGCACGGAAAATATTACGCTAAGAACACCCAATGATATTTAAATTAACATTGCCAATCTTAACCAAAATATTAAACAGGCTGCTGAAGATGACACTACCTCCCATCCGCTGGTAGAAAGCTTAAAACACCCGTTGAGTTTAAGCCACCTCTGCGCACATCTACCGGAGGTTGGGCAAGACACGATACGAAAAAATTTAAAATATCTGCCGCGCATTTAAAATCCGTGTTTACATATACTGGTGTTGCTGATTTGCCGATTGTAGTTGCTCTACCCCTCGAGCCTTAAAGTTTAAGATGCTTGATGTACATAAAGTAATTGCTGAGCTAAAGCCAAAGAAAACTGCAGGTATTGATAGAATTAGTAACAAGATGCTGATGAACTTGCCGCATATTGCAATAAGAATCCTGTTGTTTATTTTTAATGCCATATTACGACTGGAGTATTATCCACAACTCCGGAAGCTTGCAAAAGTCAAAATGATTCCAAAGCCGGGCAAAGATCTTACTAAAGTTGAGTCATATAGGCCAATAAGTTTGCTGTCAACTATGTCAAAACTCTTCGAAAAGCTGCTCATTACAAAATTGTCCCCAATTTTAACTGATAGTGGGTGCATCCCAGACCATCGATTTGGTTTTAGAAGTGAGCATAGCACCATTGAACAAACTCATAGATTGGTGCAATTTATAAGAAGAACTTTTGAAGAAAAAATGTATTGTTCTGCCGTGTTTATTGACGTATCTCAGGCCTTTGATAAGGTGTGGCATTATTTTAAAATTAAAATCATATTTACCAATACATTTTCTGAATCTATTAGAAAGCTACATAACTACCCGAAAGTTTACGATTGTGGAAGGAGAATTCATGAGTCTGCCCCAATCTATATCATACGGTGTGCCACAGCGGAGCATAGTGGGGCCAGTTTTATATTTGATCTATACTTCTGATATGCCTTTGAGCAGCAATATCCATACATCTATGTTTGCCGATGATACAGCCTGCCTTAGTATGCATGAAAACCCTCACGAGGCTACCCGATATCTACAAGAACATATTACACAATTGGAAATGTTGTTGAACTTATGGAGAATTAAGGTAAATGAACAAAAGTGTGTCCATATAACGTTTACTCTAAGAAGAGATACTTGTTCCCCCATTGGAATAAGCAATCAAAATATTCCACAAAATTCCCAAGTGAAATACCTTGGTATACACCTTGATCGAAGGCTTACATGGAAACATCATATTGACTTTAAGCTAACTCAGATGAAACTTAAGTTATCTCAAATACATTGTTTGATTGGCAGAAATTCAACACTTAGCCTGGAAACCAATATGGTTTTACGGTATCCAGTTATGGGGCACTGCTTCAGCTTCCAATGTAGAGAGAATCCAACGAAGGCAAAACAAAATTTTACGGTTAATAACATCGGGTCCATGGTACATCAAAAATTCTAATATACATCGTGATTTAAATATGCCACTAGTGATTGAAGAAATTGCAAAATACGCAGCGAAACAAAACTTGAGTCACATCCTAATCCGCTTACTCGCAATATTTAGAACTTTACAGGACACATCCGCTTAAAAAAGAGGGACACAAGGGCTCTAATACTCAACACTCCAGATGGGATTTCTTTAAAATACTTTTTTTTCCTTTTTTTATTAATACTACTTATGTATTATTTATAACTATCACTAAGTTTATGTCCGACAGTGGTCGGTCCTAATAATTATATTTTAGATTTAAGATTTGAATACTTATTGTTAGTTCATATTTGAAGATGCGTTAAATTTTACAGATTGAGTTCTACAACTCAAATAGGACTTTATCCAGTAAAGGAAATTGTTTTTAAGTCCCATGACATGGTCAGTTCTCGTTGTACCTTCATAGTGAACTAACGTCATAGCGGAGTTTTTTTTTACATACATACTAAACAAACAAAAAATCATATAAAAGAAAATATTCGTAATACATATTATTAACTTTGATAAATAAGCTTTAATTGCTTTGTTAATATTTTTTTGCATAGTCATAAATAACAAAAACAAAAAAACCGAAATAAAAAAAACAAACAAACAAACAAAAGTGCCCTTGAGGAATACTCTATATGAGTACCTCAAAAACAAAAATCTGGTAACACCATGACTGAGTAGTTGTGTTTTTTTCTGGCTGCTAATAAAATTTTATTTATTTTACTTGTGCTGTGCTAACTAATTGAAATATTTTCTGGAACACGTTTCTTGTTGTGCATTTTTTTGGGAATCCTTGTAGACGAATAATTTCACAAAAATTAAGTGATTGTGTATTGATTTAATTCTGTGTGCTGCCTATAAATCCACACACGTGTTGCTTGCATACTTGCATACATACATTCATACACATTTGCTAAATCAGCCTTTTTTCTGCAATAAATATGGCGCCTAAATCTTACAAATGTGGTATTTGTAACGAATCCATCGGGAAACAAGGAATCATCCTTTGCAAGATGTGCTCTCAATCGAATCATACATCTTGTACGCAGGTGACTGATAGTGAAATTGCTGTACTTAAGGATAATAGATCCCTCTCTTTTGTGTGTGCCATTTGCTAGGATAATGCTGGCAGCAACAAAACCCTTGCTGATCAAGTTCGTGACCTAACCTTAAAATTTGATTCTGTTATTAATAAGAGCACCGAGGACTCAACAACTATAAAAGCTGCTTTTACTGAAGCTGTTGCTGAAATAAAATCGCAAATGTCTTCGATCTTGAATGAAATAAAAAATGATGTTTTGGAATGTAATAAACGGATTAATCTTGTTCAGTCGACCATCTCTTCTAAAATATCAGATCTGGAAATTCAGAATCATATTTTACATAGATGGCTTAATAGAGGTAATATTATCATTCGAGGATTACCTAAAGGTTTGAAAGATTTGGTCGCTGTGATTATAGCCATGGGATCATTTTACAACTTACATATTGAAAGATATGATATTAATCATGTGTACTATATTAACAACAAAAATCTTATCCTGGTTAAGTTCAATGACATTTTTCTTCGGGATAGAATTATGGAACAGTATTTTTAAACTCGATCTCTAAGGAAATGTGATGTAATTGATGATGGTGGAGATGATGTGGCTGGTCAGGGTAGTAGTATCAAACAGAGGATCGAAAATCGTGTCTTCTTAAATTACCATTTTTCACCGCTAGCTAGTAAACTTAATAGCTGTTGCAGAAATCTTTTACAAGACAAAGTTATAAAAAAATATAAATTATTTAATGCTGATAAATTGGTGGCCAAAATTACTTTGCTGAATGGCAATGAAACTGAAGTCCATGATATTGCTGGATGTGCAGCTCTTAGACATACCTGAGCTGTTGCTGAATGATTTGTATCTTTTTATTTTTTTGAATGTTTGATTTATTTATCTCTTTTTGGAATTTTTTACCTTGATTTATATATTTGCATGGACTTTTTTATCTTGATTTATATATTTACATATACATATATTTCCTTCTTATTTTTTTCAATTAGCATATCTTTTCAGCTTATTTGTTGGGCTTTATAAAGGTGCTATAATACGAAATATGTATGGAAATCTGTTTTAAAAATACCCTTTATGAAGCCTTTATAGTTGTTATATATGGGCTGATTATCTTTTATGCACTATCTTTGATAATCTATCAACTAAACAATAATTTTAATAGTAAAGCTATTTTTTTTGTTAGCCAGTCGCTTTTTTATATATCTGATTTTTTCTTATTAATTTATTAGCAGCCTTGTTATCATGTTATATTGTGTGATTAAAATGTTTATAAAAATCTCTGTTAAGATGATATTCTTGATTTTTATATTTTATTTCATTTGGTTCCCCGCCGTGTTTTATGTCGATGCCGTTAAATGACAATCTTGGTCCGGTAGTTAGTGACGGCTCGTATCTTAAATCTGAATTTAGTATATACAATGGGCAGCTTAATATCGGCCATTTAAACTGTAATAGCATAAAGCCTTCCTCCAGATCTTCTAAATTTGATGAGCTTAAAAATATTATTGGTGGTTCTTCGCTAACTGCCGTTGGAATCTCTGAAACTTGGCTTAACAGTAATGTGTCAAATTGTTCAGTTGGGATACCGGGGTATAAATTTTGCAGAAATGATCGGGTTGGTTCTAGAGGTGGTGGTGTAGGTATGTATATATCTAGTAATCTGAAATTTAAAATGGTTTATAAAACATCCGTACTCAACAAATGTGAGTCACTTTTCGTGGAACTTTATTTTGATAGCTATAAAGTCTTATTAGGTGTGGTTTATTTGCCCCCTCCTGTTGATTTTAACAAGTTTGAAGAACTCCATTATGAATTTTTCTTAAATTATTCTAATATTATTGTCGTGGGCGATTTCAATTGCAACCTCTTTAATACGGTTAAGTCTAACTTGGTTTATTCATTCTGTTCTAGAGCTAATTTACGCGTTTGCCATTCTTCGAAGCCTACTCACTTTGATCTACAATTCTTTTCGACATCACTAATTGATTACATGCTGGTGAGTGATAATTTATTGGTTAATATGTGTGGACAAGCTCAATGCCCAGCTATTTCTAATCACGCTTTAATCTTTGCATCATTTGACTTAATTGTGGTAAATGCATTAACTTTAATTGAGTATCGTGACCTTAAAAATATAGACTGGTGTGGCATAGTGCGTTACCTGAATGACTTTGATCTCTCATGCATTTTTGACGAAATTGATGTTAATTACAAATTCTTACTGTTTGATTCCCTTATTCAAACCTTATTCTCGTATGTTCCTCGAAAGCATGTATTTCACTCAATAAATGACGACGTTTGGATGAAGACTAGAGAAGTTGTGTTAGCTAGGTCTCTACGTGATCTGGCTTTTTCCGCCTATCAATCTGATCCATCTCAATCTAAATGGAAGGTTTTTTGCAAGCTTAGGAACAGATCAAAGTCTGTCATTAGAAGAGAAAGAAGGAGGTATTACTCTAAGTTGTTTGGGGGTCTTGATTCGGCCGGCATTTGGAAGTTTTTGAAAAGGTCTGGGTGTTGCAATTCAAATGATACTCACATTGAAGGTGATGTAAATACTATAAATGAATTCTTCGCGCGGAGTTCAGTTTCCGCCCAAATTCCTGAGGTCGACATTGATACATTCTATGATATAAATGGGTCGTTTTCTTTTCGATGTGTTACTGAAGTAGAGGTACTAGAGGCCTTCCATAAGGTGAAATCCAAATCTTCTGGAGTTGATAACATCCCTATCCTATTTCTTAAGCTTGTTTATCCCTATATCTCTGGCATAATCTTACACTTAATTAATACTATTTTAACTAAGTCTACTTTTCCTGATTTATGGAAGATAGCTAGAGTCGTGCCTATCCCTAAGTCTGGTAGAGTTAATAGCCCTGATGATTTAAGACCAATTTCAATTCTTCCTGCCTTATCTAAGGTTGTGGAGCATATTATTAAGGATCAAATGCTTTTGTTCACTAAGGAAAAAATTTTTGATTCCCAATATGCCTTCCGCTATGGACATAATACTACCTCCCTCTTAGTTAACCTAACCGATACCGTTAGTAGAAATTGCTTTAATCATAGGAAATTATGTGTTCTTACTTCTCTTGACTTAACTAAAGCTTTTAACTCTTTATGTTACTCTACTATGATTATTAAGCTCAAGGAAAAGTTCAATTTCTCTAGATCAGCCTGTAAATTTATTATGTCTTATCTGTCTGATAGAAAACAATTTGTGGATTTGAATGGTATAGCTTCTCGTACTGTTTCTCTTACTTCGGGTGTAATAATAAATAAAATAAAATAAATAAAATAAAACAAATAAATGTGAAGTGAGTTATAACGGCAGAAATGCCTATTTTACTGTGAATTCTGATGCTCATAATGATAACAATAAAAATAAAAAACCTGATGATAGACTTACTGTGAGTTCGGAAGCTCTTAATAAAAATAAAAAATCTGATGATAAACTTTGTCTAACAACAAATTCACTTTTTCGACAGCGATCAACTTCGCTTTGTCCAATGCCTACTAGTGATTCTTTAACATTACAGTTGCCTAGTACTTCGTCACTTAAGCCATTGAAATCATTCGCTTCGGGCTGTTCATCACCTAACTAAGTTATCACTACAGATAACAGTAGCTCAAAACCAAAGGTATAAGTCGGAATGGACAGATATATAACCGTGGTAAAGCGTGGGCGAAGCCCGAATTCTTCTAAAATTTCATCTGTTCCAAAGATGTCTAGGGATAACAGCGCATCATCCACGAATCGCCAAAATCGTTTTTCATTATTGCAAGACGATAACGACAAGACCGCTTCATTATCTCAGAAGTCTTTTAAGCCACCACCTATATATGTGAGGGAAAAAATTCCAACACGCTTCTAACAAAACTACTGTCGACCATTGGTGAAAATACTTTTCACGTAATTTCAATTAAACGAGTTAATATTGATGAAACTAAAATCCAAATATACGATGAAAACAATTTCCGAAAAATTGTAAATGGTTTTGAAACAAATTATACAAACTTTTACACATACCAACTTAAGAGTGCTAAAGGCCTACAGATAGTATTTAAGGGCATAAATTCATATGTTGAGCCCGAAGAAGTAAAATGTGCACTTCTAGACCAAGGATTTAAGGTAAAAAATTTTACTAATATAATTAACAGAGAAAAGGTCGCCCAACCCCTATTTTGCATTGAACTGGAGCCGAATTACATACAATGGAAAAAAATGAAACCCATCCAATTTATAGCGTAAAGTTTCTGTTACACCGAAAAATCACAGTTGAAGAGCCACGTAAGCGTTCAGGTCCTGTACAGTGCCATAATTGCCAAGAATATGGCCATACAAAAACTTACTGCAATTTACCTACAGTTTGTGTTAACTGCGGTGAATTGCATGGTACTGCTAGCTGCTCTAAACCAAAAGAACAAGCAGAAAAAAAATTTAGTAATTGTGGAGGTAATCACACCCCTAACTATAGAGGATGCTCTGTATATTCTTTTGTTAAACAGACTATGAGTCAAAAACCTAAATTAGCTCCAACCCAACCATTAAACGCGTTCTCCGCTTCTTTTGCTCAAGTGAGTCAACCAGTTACTTCACGTGTATCGTATGCCGATGCCGCTAATGCTAGTTCTTGGCCCTCACAAAATGTTTCACCGCAAAATAATTCAGCGAATGCAAACTCAGGCTTTAACTTTAGTCGCCTTGAAGCTACTATTGAGAATCTGGTGCTAACTATAAACAACTTTACAACAAATATGACTAGCATGATGCAAGAAATGCAGAATATACTGCTTCAAGCATTAGTAAACAAACCATGAACATGTTAAAAATATGTTTCTGGAACGCAAACGGCATTCGCCAGCATAAAAATGAACTTGAGCACTTCCTCATGGAAAAAAATTTTGATATTATGTTGGTCTCTGAGACACATTTGACTTCGAGAAGCTGTTTCAAAATAAATGGCTAAATTATGCATGATTCAAAGGACCCGAGGGGGAGAGCATGCGGTGGGTCAGCAATTCTAATTAAGTCAAGACTCAAACATTATGTTCTTGATAACATTTGTGAAGATCATCTACAAGCAACAAATATTTGTGTCGAAAATTTTGTTACAAATTTCGTGATATCATCAATTTACTCCCCTCCCAGATTCGCAATTACTGAGGATCAATTCGAGGAATTCTACAAATCTCTTGGCCCTTGTTTTGTAGCAGCTGCAGCTGCAGCTACAGCAGCAGCAGCAGTCATTTCAAGTGGGGAGCCCACTTACTGTCCTACGGACATACAAACAAATTCCGGATGTTATAGATTTTGGAGTCATGAAAAATATCGCTAGGGAATTAATTCATGTTGAAGCTTCTGTAGATCTCTCCTCCGAACACTCTCCCACGATTGTTACAATTTGTAGCCCACTAAGAAGTGACTTCCCTGTCCCATATGTAAAGATGATCAACCGTGTTAATTGGCTGGGGTTCAAAAAATACCTCAGTAGCCATTGTACGGAAAATATTAACCTAAGAACACCAGGTGATATTGAATCTAACATTGAAAATCTTAACGAAAATATTAAACAGGCTGCTGAACATGCCACTACTTCCCATCCGCAGACTGGGTTTAATAGAATTTATTCTACAGACATTGAACGTCTTTTACGTGAAAAAAGGACAGCTAGAAGGGAATGGCAACAGCACAGATCACCCCAAAATAAAACTAGATTTAAAGAGTGCACTAGACGACTCCAAGAGCTGCTGGCTTATGAAAAAACTGTATGTCTTAAAAATTATCTGGAAAATCTTGATGCATCTAATTACTCCTTGTGGCGAGCTGATAGAAAGCTTAAAACACCCGTTGAATATAGACCACCTCTGCGCACTTCTACCGGAGGTTAGGCCAGAAGCGATACTGAAAAAGGTAACATATTTGTTGAGCATTTAAAATCCGTATTTACCCCAAACACATGTACTGGTGTTGTTGATTTACCAAGTGTAGTTGCGCTACCCTCTCGACCCATTAAATTTAAGACGCGTGATGTTCAGAAACTAATTGCTGAACTCAACCCGAATAATATGCTGATAAACTTGCCCCATATTGCAATTAGAATCCTGTTATTTATTTTTAACGCTATATTACGACTGGAGTATTATCCACATAGCTGGCAGCTTGTGAAGGTCAAAATGATTCCAAAGCTGGGCAAAGACCTTACCAAGGCTGAGTCATACAGGCCAATAAGTCTGCTATCAACAATGGCAAAGCTCTTCAAAAAGCTGCTCATGACAAAATTGTCCCCAATTTAAACTGATAGTGGGTGCATCCCAGACCATCAATTTGGTTTTAGAAGTCAGCATAGCACCATTGAACAAACTCATAGATTGGTGCAATTTATAAGAAGAACTTTTGAAGAAAAAATTTATTGTTCTGCCTGTTTATTGACGTTTCTCAGGCCTTTGATAAAGTGTGGCATGAAGGCCTTATTTTAAAATTAAAATCATATTTACCAATAAATTTTCTGAATTTATTAGAAATCTACATAACTACCCGAAAGTTTACGATTGTGGAAGGAGAATTCATGAGTCTGCCCGAATCTATATCATCCGGTGTGCCACAGGGTAGCATACTGGGGCCAGTTTTGTATTTGATCTATACTTGTGATATGCCTTTGAGCAGCAATATCCATACATCTACGTTTGCCGATGATACAGCCTGCCTTAGTATGCACAAAAACCCGCACGAGGCTTCCCGATATCTTCAAGAACATATTACACAATTGGAAATCTGGTTGAACTTATGGAGAATTAAAGTCAATGAACAAAAGTGTGTCCATACAACGTTTACCCTAAGAAGAGATACTTGTTCCCCCATTCAAATCAACAATCAAAATATTCCTCAACATTCCCAAGTGAAATACTTTGGTATACACCTTGATCGAAGGCTTACATGGAAACATCATATTGACTTTAAGCTAACTCAGATGAAACTTAAGTTATCTTAACTTCATTGGATGATTGGCAGAAATTCAACACTTAGTCTGGACTGCAAACTCTTAATATACAAGTCGCTTTTGAAGCCAATATGGTGTTACGGTATCCAGTTATGGGGCACTGCTTCAGCTTGCAATGGAAAGAGAATTCAACGAAAACAAAACAAAATTTTAAGGTTAATAACATCTGCTCCACGGTACATTAAGAATTCAAATTTGCATCGTGATTTAAAAATGCCACTAGTGACTGAAGAAATTGCAAGATACGCAGGCAAATACTTAACAAAACTCGAGTCACATCCTAATCCGCTTGCTCGTAATATTTCGAACTTTACTGGACACATCCGCCTAAAAGAGAGGAACACAAGGGCTATTTTACTCAACACTCTAGATGGGAATGCTTGAAAATACATTTAATTTTCCGTTTTGATTATCACTACTTTGTATTATTTAAACTATTACTAAGTTTTGGCCGACACTGGTCTGCCAAATAATTATATTTTAGCTTTAAGATTTGATCATTTATTGTAAGTTCATATTTTAAGATACAATAAATAAATATATGTATTTAAAAAAAAAAAGTCCCATGAAATCTTATTTTTGCAGTAACAGCGTATAATTAACTTTGTCCAACGCCTTGCTAAACTCGGTGGAGATAACATCTGTGTGCTGTCCGTTGATAAAGCCTCTTTTCACTAACGTTGTTAAATGGAGCATATTAGTAATAGTAGAAAATCCTCTCCGAAAACCATGTTGAAGCTGTGACAATAGAGAGGAGACTTCATGTGTCGTACTATCCATCAATGATTTTTCAAATAGTTTGGGAATATCACTCAATTTATCTATACCTCTGTAATAACGTACATCTGATTTATTTCTGGATTTAAAAAACGGTATGATGTATGAGTTTTTCCAAATTTTTGGAAAGTAGCTATATTTTAAAAAAACATTAAACATTATAGATAAAGGTGTTGCCAGTTCAGTTGCGCAATTTGTCGAAATACAGCTTGGTATGCTATCTGGACCACTAAAATACGAGGACTTGGTGTTTTTTAAACAGTTTAAAATATGAGATGTGGAGATAGTGCAGGGAGATATGTTATTTTTTAGTTATATTGTATGGATAAACATTTCCAGCATCATACCGAACGTCAGAATATGTGGTCGCGAAGAAGTCTGCCAACAAAATACTGATAGGAAAACTTGTGGCCTTCCTTTTATTGTTGACAAAAGTAAAAAATGATTTAGGATCTTGAACAAAGTTGCGCTTAACTTTACTGAGGTAAGTTCTGTACAGTGCAACTGAGTATTTTCCATAATAAAAGGAAGACCCGGAGATGTTGAATTTTTTGAAGTATTTGTTTTTTAAATTTTTCCAAGTAGAAAGTTGCCGGGAATTCCACGGCGGGCCAGATTCATTGCGTGGAACGTATTTTGGAATGCATTTTTCCATATAAATGAATAAGGTCTTATAAAATATGTTTATCAAATGATCAATAGAATGCAATGAAGTTATCGGAACGGACAATAATTGAAACCAGTTAGTTGTAACCAGGCAATTGTTTAGTTCAATGTAATTGGCTCGTTTGAAACTGAACATTTTATCATTATTTTTTGGTGAGGTATTTCTTACTAAATTATTGGTAACTAAGTTGTAGGATATCACAATAGTAGGATGGTGTTTATCCTCTGGTAAAGTACCATGGTCAATACGATTTACAATACATTCGTTTGGCTCATTCACAAATACTAAATCAAGAAGTTTTCCATAAGCGTTGCAAATTCCATGTATGTTGTGAAGATACAAATCAGCTATGTTATTAAAACTTTCATCTCCAATAACGTCACTTTGTACGGGTAGGTAATAATTTTGATCGGATGAGAATTCCCATAAAATATGTGGTAAATTATTATTCAACTAATTAAAGAAATCACTGCGTGAAGGCAGCTGACACTCGTCTAATTTTTGGAATGAATTTAGCTACTCATACGGGCAAATAAATTTTTTCTTATCAAGCTGAAATTATTTTTCTGAATGAAATACGGATCTTGTAGTGCTGAAATCATTATCCGATAAATTGCAGGCTAATGATTCCAAACTCTCAGCCATAAAGCGTATTGTATCAAGAAATCTTATTTCAAGCTTATGACCATCACTCATTTCTGTAAATTTCGAGAGGGAGTACTTTAAGTTGTGAGTCATAATTTGAGTAACTATGAAAGTAAACTGGTATAAACTTGGGGATTTGGTAATTTAAATTACAATTATTGTGGGCTGCACCTATATTTACCACTAATGTGACAATGATCTCTAACTCGATCTTTACCTAGAAATTTTTGACAAATATGACAATGCACCACACTATAAAAACTATAAATATCAGAAGGGGATAAAGTATCCATTTGCCTTTTATTTACTAAATGATTATTATAAATATCCTCACAATATTTAATTAAATATGACACATGATTTTTTTTGAGGCATCTTTCCCTGTATATATCCTTAACTTATCTAAGTTATTGCCATGAAGACACTTCATATAATAGCTATCTGCATAAGGGGTGTGCTTTTTGACTAGACTGGTTTTATTATTTACATTATCACTAACGTCTTCTAAGATACACTCGAAGTCCACAAAGGGGACATCCATTTTCCTTTGATGTCCCTTAAAGCTCAGAATTTAATCCGGACCTGATGGCATAGTTGTAAAGATTTTGAGGCACTCTGCCTTATGTTTAATCATGCCATTTTAGTGATGAGTGTACTGGAGACAGGTGTTGCACAAATGTAGTTTGTGCCCATTCTGATTCCGTAAAAGTCCGTGAATAATAAAAAATAAAAATAAACGATTATAAGTAAAATGTTCTATAAAATATATAAAACAAGTATATGTATTCTTAAATTAAAGTGTTGTATAATTTTCTAACTTACCTTAATGTGTTTTTTATCAATATGTAGTGTTGAACTTCACCATTCTCCAAAAGTAGTAAGTTCACATGGTTTATTTTCTTATCCTTGCTCACATAATAGGGACCAATGATCTGATTTGCCCACTTATCACATCCAAACACATTAACACTTATTGTAGGATTGTTTCCCTCAAACTCCTTAATTTTGTTTAATGCTAATGGGTAGCTTAAATTTTGTAAATTTAACGCTGCATCATTTCGCGTAACAATTGCGTCTGCAGCAATGTCAGGGATGTTATAACTACTACAACGTCTTCCATCGTGATATTTCGTTGTATCCATGGCAGCTATCAGACACCACTTAAAGCAGTTTTCATCATCATCATTTTCATTATTGATGCAAGCTTTTTTCTTTCTAATTTTTGAGGTGTGGATATCCAACTTGATCCTTTGACGAGTGACGATTTGTTGATGTTAATTTCTGCTCAGACTATGCGTGACAAAGTCCAACCAGAATCGCGCTCTTCAAATTCGAACATTTTGGTTGAAATCTCCTCAGTCTGTTTACGGAATATATCTTCTATGTTGTCTGCCTTCGTCAGCAAACTCATTTTGGCTACATGTGATATTATGCACAACTCCAAATCTTTTTGATGAATTTTGATGTACTCCGCCAAAATACTCACGTGAAATTTAATAAATGTATGCTTTGTTAAATTCATTTGAATTCTCTCCATAAAAATAATTATGTTTTTCTTAATAAACTCTTCTAAGAGAAGTTGATATTTTTTACTTAGAATTGCATATGTGGCGGTATGATTTTTGAAGGCTTTCGATATTTTGAAATATCTTACACTTTCTTCGACTTCTTCTGTCTTGGCATGTGAAGTACTCATTGGAGTTGACAGAGCTTCTTCTCTTCTTTCTTCTTCTTCTCCATCACTTTCCGGTAAACTTATGTCCATAGCATCGTTGTACAAATTCCCTCCACCTTGTTTTTGAGCTTATTGTTGTTGCTGCTGCTCTTGTTGATGATAATTAAGAGGTTGTCATTGCATCAAATTGGAATACTGCTGCATTTGATTATCTGGTGTGACGGGATTATAATTGTAACTTGGATACTCATATTGCATTGGCACTCCTGATCCCAAAAACTGATTATTCCATGGCATACCGTATTGTTGATAATTCATTGGTAACTGATATTGGGGATATTGTAGAGAAGGGTGTTGCTGATGATGAGACATATTTAGGTGCTGTTGGTGATTTTCAAGAGCTGTCTGCAGTTGTTCTTGATTTCTGTCACGGCTTACGACCACTTGATCCTATGATTATGATGATTTTTAACATGACCAAAAAAGGACTTTTTGTATTTATATACCTTATGGCATCTTTTCCACTGATAACCTGAAGAACTAATTTTTAATTATTTTATTATTTCATTTTAACACAATTGCTGATGATGGTTGCAAATACAATAAAGTACTGATGTGTTGGTTAGAAAAGTTGGCGTATTTATACGAAAATTAGAAGCAGTATCCTTGTAGCATTCATAATTTTTAATTTTTGTTTCTATACTGATGACTGTACTTAGTTGAAACTTTGCTGCTTTAAAATAATCGTAGCTAAAGAAATGATTACGTTTCAAAATATAAATGTATTCTACAGAATATTCCACGTACAAGCATCCCCAGTCATACATATACATTCATACATACATACAAATATATTCCTTAAACAAATAAACAAAATATCAGCTTACGATCGACAAACAAGCTGGACCCCCCCCCCAAACACAAGCATTATGGGGTTCACATACATGAGATCATATTATACACAAATGAAATAATTAAATAAATTGTTTACTAATTTATTTAATTATTTTATTTATAAACAATTTAGTGAGAGGAAATCTTACACACACATTCCCACGATTCAAAGGAGAATCACGTAGTAGTCATCAAATCTATTTTCTCTGATATTACTGATATTTTATACGATAAAAAATTTCTAGTCTGGCAACACTGACAATTTTTCCCTTCGGAAAAATCATTTTCCCGTCAGCATTTGAAAAAAATAATAATCCTGTATTGCCGTAGGCATTTGAAAAAAATTATAATCATGTTTTTCCGCCGGCATTTGAAAAAAATATATTTCACAATTTCCCCGTTGGTATTATAACATATAGAACTGTTTGCACCAGTTTTGCGTGTTTTTGGTTCTGGTATGAACAAATATGTTATTGAGCGTTTCCGTTACTAGTTGTTAATGTTGTTTTTTGTAAGCAATTATTGTATGGTTGGTCAATGAGGAAATGAAAGCAACACATTTGATTGTATTTGTTTGTCTAAAACAAATTTTTTTTTTAATACATGTATTTATTTATTGTATCTTCAAATATGAACTAACAATAAGTATTCAAATCTTAAATCTAAAATATAATTATTAGGACCGACCACTGTCGGACATAAACTTGTTAATAGTTATAAATAATACATAAGTAGTGATAATCAAAAAAGAAAAAAAAAGTTTATAAAAAAGTATAAAAAAGTATTTTCAAGAAATCCCATCTGGCGTGTTGAGTAATAGAGCCCTTGTGTCCCTCTTTTTTAAGCGGATGTGCCCAGTAAAGTTCAAAATATTACGAGCAAGCAGATTAGGATGTGACTCGAGTTTTGTTAAATATTTGCCTGCGTATTTTGCAATTTCTTCAATCACTAGTGGCATATTTAAATCACGATGTATATTAGAATTTTGATGTACCATGGAGCCGATGTTATTAACCGTAAAATTTTGTTTTGCCTTCGTTGGATTCTCTCTACATTGGAAGCTGAAGCAGTGCCCTATAACTGGATACCGTAACACCATATTGGCTTTAAAAGCGACTTGTATAATAAAAGTTTACAGTCCAGGCTAAGTGTTGAATTTCTGCCAATCAACCAGTGTATTTGAGATAACTTAAGTTTCATCTGAGTTAGCTTAAAGTCAATATGATGTTTCCATGTAAGCCTTCGATCAAGGTGTATACCAAGGTATTTCACTTGGGAATGTTGAGGACTATTCTTCTTAGGGTAAACGTTATATGGACACACTTTTGTTCATTTACCTTAATTCTCCATAAGTTCAACCACATTTGCAATTGTGTAATATGTTCTTGTAAATATCGGGAAGCCTCGTGAGGGTTTTCATGCATACTAAGGCAGGCTGTATCATCGGCAAACGTAGATGTATGGATGTTGCTGCTCAAAGGCATATCACAAGTATAGATCAAATACAAAACTGGCCCCAGTATGCTACCCTGTGGCACACCGCATGATATAGATTCGGGCACACTCATGAATTCTCCTTCCACAACCGTGAACTTCCGGGTAGTAATGTAACTTTCTAATACATTCACTAAATTTATTGGTAGATATGATTTTAATTTCAGAATTAGACCTTCATGCCACACTTTATCAAATGCCTGAGAAACGTCAATAAACAGGGCAGAACAATACTTCTTTTCCTCAAATGTTTTTCTTATAAACTAAACCAATCTATGAGTTTGTTCAATGGTGCTATGCTGACTTCTAAAACCAAATTGATTGTCTGGGATGCAACCACTATCAGTTAAAGTTGGGGACAATTTAGTCATGAGCAGCTTTTCGAAGAGTTTTGACATAGTTGACAGCAAACTTATTGGCCTATATGACTCAGCTTTAGTAAGATCTTTGCCAAGCTTTGGAACCATTTTGATTTTTGCAAGCTTCCAGAGTTGTGGATAATACTCCAGTCGTAATATGGCATTAGAAATAAACAGCAAGATTCTTATTGCAATATGCGGCAAGTTCATCAACATCTTGTTACTAATTCCATCAATACCTGGAGCTTTCTTTGGCTTGAGTTCAGCAATTACTTTATGTACATCACGCATCTTAAACTTTAAGGCTCGAGGGGGTAGAGCAACTACACTCGGCAAATCAGCAACACTAGTACATGTATTTGGGGTAAATACGGATTTTAAATGCTCAGCAAATATTTTAAATTTTTCCGTATCGCTTCTTGCCCAATCTCCGGTAGATGTGCGCAGAGGTGGCTTAAACTCAACCGGTGTTTTAAGCTTTCTAGCAGCGCGCCACAAAGAGTAATTAGATGTAGGTGTGACATCAAGACCTTCCAAATAATTTTTAAGAGATGCAGTTTTTTCAGATGCAAGCAACTCTTGAAGTCGTTTAGAACATTCTTTAAGTCTGAGTTTATGTTGGGGTGATCTGTGCTGTTGCCATTCCCTTCTAGCTCTTCTTTTTTCACATACGAGATGTTCAATATACCTGGAATAAATTTTATTAAACCCAGACTGCGGATGAAAGGTAGTGGCATGTTCAGCAGCCTGTTTAATAATTTCGTTAAGATTGGCAATGTTAGTTTCAATGTCATTGGGTGTTCTTAACGCAATATTTTCCGTGCAATGACTACTAAGATATTTTTTGAATCCCAGTCAATTAACACGATTGGTCATCTTCATATATGGGTGAGGTAAGTCACTTCTTAGTGGGTTACAAATTGTAACGATAGTGGGGGAGTGATCGGAGGAGAGATCTAGAGAAGTTTCAACACTAATTAAAACCCTAGAAATATTTTTCATTACGCCAAAATCAATAACATCTGGAATTTTCGTACGTCAGCAGGCCAATAAGTGGGCTCCCCACTCGAAATAACATCTAAACCCATTTTTGAAATTGTATTAAACAAAGCTCGACCTCTAGGTGTTAAAAGGTGCGATCCCCAGTACGTATGCTTTGCATTGTAGTCTCCAGCTGCCACGAAACAAGATCCAAGCGATTTGTAGAACTTCTCTTCGGTAACTGAAAATCTGGGAGGTGAGTAAATTGATGATATTACGAAATTAGAACAAAAATTTTTTACAAAAATATTCGTAGCTTGCATATATTCTTCACTAACGTTGTCAAGGATATAGTGCTTGAGTCTTGACTTAATTAGAATTGCAGATCCATCGCATGCTCTCCCTCTAGGGTCCTTTGTATCATGCATAGTGTAGCCATTTATTTTGAAAAAGCTTCTCGAAGTCAAATGTGTCTCAGAGACCAACATTATATCAATATTTTTTTCCGTAAGGAAGCGCTCAAGTTCATTTTTATGTTGGCGAATGCCGTTTGCGTTTCAGAAACATATTTTTAACGTGTTCATGGCTTGTGAGTTAATGCTTGAAGCAGTGTAGACTGCATTCTCAGCATTTCTTGCATCATGTTAGTCATATTTGTTGTAAAGTTGTTTATAGTTTGCACCAAATTGTCAATAGTAGCTTCAAGGCGACTAAAGTTAAAGCTTGAGTTTGCATTCGTTGAATTATTTGGTGGTGGAACATTTTGTGGGGGAATAGAATTTGTTTTAGCAGCATCGGCATACGATACGCGGGAAGTAACTGGTTGGCTCATTTGCACAAAAGTGGCGGAGTAAGCGTTTTCTGATTGAGATGGAGCTAATTTGGGTTTTTGCACCATAGTCTGTTTTACAAAAGAGTACACAAAACAACCTCTTTCAGTTAGTGGTGTGATTACCTCCACAATTACTGCATTTTTTATCACTTTGATCTTTTGGCTTACTGCAACTAGCAGTGCCGTGTAATTCGCCGCACACAACACAAACAGTGGGTAATTTACAGTATGTTTTTGTGTGGCCATATTCTTGGCAATTATGGCACTGTACGGGACCTGATCGCTTATGTGGCTCTTCAACTGTGATTTTTCGGTATAAGAGGTATTTTAGGCTATAAATTGGGTGTGTCTCGTTTTTTTCAGCTGTATATCATTCGGCTCCAATTCAACACGAAATAGGAGCTGGGGGGATCTTCTACCTATTGATTATGTTGGTAACATTTTTACCTTAAATCCTTGTATCATGAGTGCATCTTTTACTTCTTCGGGATTAACATAAGAGTCAATACCCTTCAATACGATCTGCATACCTTTGGCACTCTTAAGCTGGTACGTATAAAAAATTATTTTATTTTTTTCAAATTCAGTCACTATTTTGCGGAAATTTTTTTCTTCGTATATTTGAATTTTAGTTTCGTCAATGTTACCACGCTATTGGAATAACATGAAATGAGTTTTCACCAATGGCCGAGACTAATTTTTTAATTAGGGCGTTAGAATTTCTCTCTCTCAAATATATAGGTGGTGGCTTAAAAGACTTTTGCGATGATGCAGCGGGCTTGTCGTCGGTGACTTGCAATAATGAAAAACGATTTTGACGATTGGTAGATGAAGCGCTATTATCCCTAGACATCTTTGGAGCAGATGAAATTTTTGAAGAATTCGGGCTTCGCCCACGCTTTACCACTGTTATGTATGTGTCCATTCCGACTTGTACCTTGGATTTGGAGCTACTTTTATCTGTAGTGATAATTTTATTAAGTGATGAACACGAGCCTGAAGGAGATGATATTACTGACTTATATGAAGAAGTACTAGGCAACTGTAACGTTAATGAATCACTATTTGGCATTGGACAAAGCGAAGTTGATCGCTGACGAAAAATTGGATTTGGCGTTAAAAAAATACTTTCATTAGATTTATTATTTGTATTATTTTCATTGAGAGCTTCAGAACTCACAGTAAAATAGGCATTTCTGCCGTTAGAACTCACTTCATAATTTTTTGTATTTGAGGTACTCATATAGAGAATTCCTCAATGTCACTGTTTGTGTTTTTTTTTTGCTTACGGTTTTTTTTTGTTTTTGTTATTTCCACTATGTAAAAATATTATCAAAGCAATAAAGCTTATTTATTAAAGCCAGTATGTACCTATTACGAATAATATGCACTACGAATATTTTTTTTTGTTTAATAAGAATGTAAGAAAAATTCCGCTAATCGACTATTCACTATGAAGGTACAACGAGAACCGATCTAAAACAAATAAGATACATAAAACTGCTTCTACCATAAGCACATTATGGTGTATTGAGAAAAAATTTACGTGGCTGAGGAATGAATGAATAAAAGTAAAATTTCACATACATACATACGTATGCGAGCTGCAAATACAAAAAAAGATATACACAATTCGAATGTGTTTAGCCTTTTCTGCATTTACTTATGTATGTAAGTAAATGATACATGAAACACATGAGCTGCTTTGTCTGCACCAAAAAAAAACTTTACGAACGTGCGCACGAACATCTGCTTATCATGTATTTGTGTCAAAAGTGGTTTTTTCATATATTTGTGTTACAGCTAGTATTTTTGAGTAAAAGCTGATACAAACAGTTCCTCAGCAGCAATACAATAAGCAATTGTTATTTGTTTTTAATTGTGTTGTAATTTGGAAAAGCCCGCACACACAATAACTCTTCTACTAGTTCTGTCGCTCACACTACAATTATACATACCATGGTATATTTGTTTTGGCTATACAAGCAGTTATACAAATGCAACCCATTAGTTAGTATTAGGAAAAGTCATTTTCATGATTTTCCCGTCGGCATATAAACTTATGAAATCTTAATCTTATGAAATCCCTTAATCCGACACCACAAAAAAAGTCAGCCGTTATCACAATTAATGTGACTCAAAAAAATCACCCGTCCCCACAAACTTAATGTAAGCAAAAAACTCCTTATGAAAACAAAAAATAAGACTGACTTATTGAACCACCCAACCGAAGGTATCAAATTTCACAAATTTCCAAGAATTTAACAATTTTCAAATTTTAATTACCCAAATTTAACAATTTCAGCCACAATTTAAAAATTTTAATTGGGGCAGAATTGGCTGTTCCCTACTACTCAAAATAAATAAATTTCTTTGGCTAAACCCATACAGTTCGACTAAAACTTATGACGCAATATGTTTTGGTCTTAGAAAAAATTATAATAGTATATTTTCTTGATTAATCGCGCTTATTCGATAATCGCGATTAATCGCATAATTTTTTAATCGTAATCTCGATTATGAAAATCTGCGATTATTTGCAAACCCTAGTGTGTGTATATGATATTCTCGCGCTGATATTTATATGTACGCAGAAATAAATTGTTTTCAATATTGACATTTGGCACTATAAAATACTATCATATATCTGAACTTTCCTAGTATATTTTTATACTTAATAGCGTTTTCACACTGACATTGTTTTAATAAAATTTGGTTTTAACGTTGAAACCTGGTTATACCATACAAATTATTTTTGTTAAAACCAACTTAAAACCATTTTTGAATTGTTTTATGAAATGCAACCTTGTTGTAGCTGTGTGAAATTCAGTGCTGCCAAGTTGAAATGACTGGAAGCAGCTGGTAATGCTTATTACAGTAAATAACAATAGATATTGCTTGAAAGATTTTCTACTTAAAAATGGATGCAGCAGTTACAATGTGAATATAATATAATTTCCATTTTACAACACATTGTAAAATATCCGAGTTTTTCATACAAACAAAAACAGTTGCACAGTTTGTCAAATAATTGTTATAAAAAGCAGAAAAACAATACAACAACAAAGACACGCATTCCTGCGGGAGATTTATTTTATTTTTGAGCAAAGTTATTAGGCAGTCTGTGAGTTAAAACCTGAATTTAACAAACTTCCAATGTGAATGCAAAATCAGTGTTAAAACACTATAAGATTGCTTTATATTTTCTCTTGCTTAAATTTGTCTCGCGTTAAAGTCTGCCTGTGAGGAATATGTTTATATTACTGATTTTGTTTATTTAACTACATTCTCCTTTTTTGACTGAATGACGTACGATCGTGGGAATTTATAGAGTTTCTGTGTACATAATAATCTTTGGCATGTGCTTTAACTGAACGGTTTTAAATACTTGAGCATTGATAAGAAATAAGTGAGAAATTTTTAGATTTTAATTGAACAATTCTTATTAAATGTAATATTTTTATTAATTAATGTGTTTCTGAAGAAGAAAAGAAAAATTAAACTCAAGCTATGTACAGACGATCGTCAGATCTTACAATATTGTCAGATCTGTCAATGTGCTGAGAATCGAGAATTGCCAGTACAATATTCCTTGTCAGTTCACACGGTTGTAAGAAAATCTTACAATTTATTGCCAGACGGTTGTATGGTAATAAATTTATCGACTGACGATTTGTCAGTCGCAAAATTGTCAGTTCACACGGTTGTCATATGCCTAAATTATCAGATCTTTTGTTATGCGTTGCCAGACTCAAAGCATTTGTTAGAAATGTTTAAATATCAATCGTTTGTGTTTGTGTTAAATGTAAAAAGTGAAAGTATAAATTATTATGGACCATAAAAAAACAATTGCAATGATTTTGTGTGCATATATTTTACTATAAATTTTTTCTTTAAAAAAAGCGTGGACAGTGTTGCCCATAGAAATAATTATCTTACAATGACGCCATCTGACAATATTAAAATGTCTAACAAATATGAGGCAATAATTTTACAACGTGTTCACACGATTGTAAGATGTCTGACAATTTGTTGTCAGCTGCTAGTATTTCAATGGACTGACAATGCTTTTTCTGGCAACGAGGTCTGACAATATTTGTCAGTTCACACGGTGCACAGAAAAATATCGCTATTTCCCCAACTAATAAAGTCTAATGGTGATTTCTTTTCTGAAGAAGATATTTTACACTATATATGTGTAAAATTTTTAAATTTTTCCTAAAATCACTCAAAGTGCTACAGAAATTCTAAAGCCAGATAAAGTCTGGTACGGGGTTTTTACGGAATTTCAGGTTCTCATACAAACTGTATGTAAAAAAATTATGGAAATTCAGGTTGGTAAATTTCATAAAGGAATTTCCATTCCAAATACACGGAATTTTGAAATTTATTGCCTATCTTAGGGATATTGTAAATGTAAGTGAAGACTTTTTTCAGTCAACTGAAACAAAAATTAATGTTCAAACAATTGTTTGGACACAGAAGATTTGACATTTTTAATTTTCATAAATTTGTGATTAATTTTTATTGTTTTTTTGTGTTTTAAATTGAAAAATAAATAACTTTGTGTGTATGCAAACATAATTCTCCAAAAAAGCCTACACAAATATTTTTCCGTGTAGAAATAATTGTAAAATTACAAACGTGAAATTCCATAAGAACTCCATACCGGGCTTAAAGTGTACTTTCAAACTTCGTTTATTGGCGCCGCTGCTCAAAAGTTTTAAAATATTCTCATAACTAAACGTCAAACTCATAACTAAACGTCAAAGAACTACGTATTAGGTTCTTACTTACGTATTACAAATTTTATCATTGCTTTTTAAAATAAGTTTTTTTTGAGGAAATAAGAAAAATTGTTAATGTAAAATACATAGATAGTACATGCGCATCATTTTATGTTTTCATATATTTCTTCCACCCCGTTATTAACTTTTGAGTGTCTCAAGTGTTTTTCGTTCAATTACAATCAGATCATTCGCAACAAAGCCATGATGCAAAAAAGAAACTGTCTACAAACAAGACTATTTGTTTTTATACATATCAGTTCGCATCAAACGTTGGAAATGATTTACACTTGTTGATGAACTAACTATCTGATTGTGCATAAAAAAGCAAACGAGTATAAAATTTAATAAAACTTATTTCTGTTGTTCTTAAAATTCGACATTAGGGAATAAATAGACTCGATCATAATTGTTGCAGGTCTCTGCTTCCTATGTCGTGAGATTTTTTTAATACATTTATGTATTTATTGTATCTTCAAATATGAACTAACAATAAGTATTCAAATCTTAAATCTAAAAAATTATTATTAGGCGCGACCAGTGTCGGGCATAAACTTAGTGATAGTTATAAATAATACATCAGTTTTGATAATCAAAAAGGAAGAAACAAATATTTATTATGATTAGGATGTGATTAGGATATGACTCGAGTTTTGTTTTTTAGAAATTAGGGTTTCTAGTTTCCCGGACTTTTCCAATTCCCGGAAATCGAGAAGTAAAATGTTTTATTCCCGGGAATTTCAGGAACATATTTTTTTTTAATAAATGTATTTATTTATTGTATCTTCAAATATGAACTAACAATAAGTATTCAAATCTTAAGTCTAAAATATAATTATTAGGACCGACCACTGTCGTCCCATCTGGAGTGCTGAATATAAGAGCCCTTGTGTCCCTCTTTTTTAAGCGGATGTGTCCAGTAAATTTCAAAATATTACGAGCAAGCGGATTAGGATGTAACTCGAGTTTTGTTAAATATTTGCCTGCGTATTTTGAAATTTTTTTCAGTCACTAGTGGCATCTTTAAATCACGATGTATATTTGAGTTTTTGATGTACCATGGAGCCGATGTTATTAACCGTAAAATTTTGATTTGCCCTCGTTGGATTCTCTCGACATTAGAAGCTGAAGCAGTGCCCCATAGTTGAACTCCGTAGCATATATGTATGTATATAGCATATAGGTTTCAAAAGCGACTTGTATATCAAAAGTTTGCAATCTAGACTGAGAGTTGAGTTTCTACCAATCAGGCAATATACTTGAGTCAACTTTAGTTTCATTTGTGTTAGGTTTGAGTCAATATGTTATTTCCATGTAAGTCGATCAAGGTGTATACCAAGATATTTCACATGTAAATGTTGAGGAACAATTTGATTATTGATTCTAATGAGGGAACAATTATCTTTTCGTAGGGTAAATGTTACCTGAGAACACTTCTGTTAGATTACTTTTATTTTCCATAAGTTTAACCAAAGTTCCAGCTGGGTAATAAGTTCTTGAAGATATCGGGATACCTCGTGATGGTTTTCGATCATACTAAGATAGACTGTATCATTGGCAAATGTATTACTGCCCACAGGCATATCACAAGTATATATATTAAATACAAAACTGGCCCGGATGAGATAGTTACATGCATACTCATAAATTCTTCTTCCACAACAGTGAATTTCCGGGCAATAATGGAACTTTCCACAAGATTTAGAACGTTAGTTGGTTGTAATCAAATGCTTTAGAAACGTCAATAAACAGTGCAGAGCAATACTTCTTTTCTTCAAAAGATCTTCTTATAAATTGAACCAATCTATGAGTTTGTTCAATGGTGCTATACTGACTTCTAAAACCAAATTTACTGTCCGGGATGCACCCATTATCAATTAAAATTGGGGACAAATTTATCATGAGTAAATTTTCAGAGAGCTTTGACATATTTGACAGTAAACTTATAGGCTTATATGACTCAGCATTGGTAACATGGTCTTTGCTTGGCCTTGGAATCATTTTTATCTTGGCAAGTTTCCAGCTGTGTGGATAATACTCCAGTCGTAAAATGGCACTTAAAATGAATAACAGGATCCTAATTGCTATATCAGGCAGTTCATCAGCATCTGGTTACTAATTGCATCAATACCTGGAGCTTTCTTCGGGTTGAGCTCAGCAATTAGTTTTTAAACCTCACGCGTCTTAAATTTTATGGGTCGAGGGGGAAGAGCAACAACACTCGGCAAATTAACAACACCAATACATGTGTTTGGGGTAAGTAGGGATTTTAAATATGCACAGACGTGGTTTAAACTCAACGGGTGTTTTAAGCTTTCTAGCAGCGCGCTGCAAAGAGTAATTAGATGCTGGTGTGAAATCCAGACCTTTCAGATAAATTTTAAAAGATGCAGTTTTTCCAGATGCAAGCAACTCTTGGAGTCATTTATAGCACTCTTTAAGTCTGATTTTATGTTGGGGAGATCTGCGTTGTTGCCATTACCTTCTAGCTCTTCTTTCTTCACATACGAGACGTTCAATATCCGCAGAATAAATTATATTAAAACCAGTCTGCGAATGGGTCGTAATAACATTTTCAGTAGCCTGTTTAATATTTTCATTAAGGTTGGCAATATATACAAGTTTTATTTAAGCTTTAGGTCCTTTTGTAAATAATTGATAAAAATATTTATTATTTTATCGATATTTCGCTGCAACTTTGTGAAGCTACACATCCACATACAATATCGATAAAATAATAAATATTGTTATCAATTATTTACAAAAGGACCTAAAGCTTAAATAAAACATGTATATATTAAACTAAAAGGTCGAATAAATTATTATAAGATTAAGGTTGGCAATGTTATATTCAATACCAAAAACCATTAATTAATTAAATTTATATTTGAAGCACATTATTCAATATAACTATAAATATCAGACTGAATAGATGTTTTTTTTATAATATGGGGAACTTTGGGCCCCACTAGGCACCGTCGGATTGAGCTGAAAAATTAGGACATGATTTCTTACACCAAACCTCATATTTTAAGCAGCGCAAACAATTAAATTTAAAAAAATAAAAAATACCATACAAGATGCGACCAGTCCACCTCGAATAATGTGAGGTTAAAATATGTAACATATTTACATGTTTTTCATGCAACATATTCAGAAAAGGAATTGAAAATTTTTCCCAAATTTGTATTTTTTGTACAAACGAACACAAAAATGTAAAACATGTAACATATATCTGCAACATGTATATGCAACATATTTGTCAGAAAAGAAATCGATATAAGTTTAATTTTTCTTCACTTCTTTAGAAACTCCCATTAATTGAAATTACTGAACTTAAGCCTGACTAAAAATTATTTCTGATTGATAAGAAATGTGATAATATGTCTACATACATTGTATCTACAAAATGGATTTTATTTATGTAGGTATGTACATACAAATAAGTGTTTGGTTAACTGTTTGAATACATTTTTGTTGTCATATGTGGTCTTCTGTTATTGTTTTAAGGGACATTATTATGACTTAACGATAAAGTTTTGGATAGTTATTCCTAACTTTAGCAAAACTGAACTATAAAGTGACATTTAAAATTTTCCATTATTACAACTGTCCCATGATACAATTATACTAGGTACATGCACAAGCCCAGCCTGTCACTGTATACATTGCTCCTACTTGTCAAACTTTGTTTACAAGCTGCAAAAATGTTAATGTATGTGTGTAAATAAAATGATTACAGTGTTGCCAATGAATTTACACATGGCTGTGTCTCCAATTACACATTGAAGAAAATTACACTACACATCTTTTGTGTAGGTTAAAATTAAAACAATAATTAATAAAAATAGAACCCAAAGTAGAATTACACACTTATTATACAAGAATTTAATTACATCGCCTACACATGTGAGTAGAAATTACACACTGTCTAACTACACCCATATTGGCAACACTGAATAACTATAATCATGCAGGAATGCCGCGTCTGCAATTCTACTTTAGTTACCCTGTAATTGTTATTTTTATAAACAAAAGACAGTTGTTTCCGACAATTTGGGGTTTGTTTATACCAACAAAATACATGTGTTTTTTTGTGTTGTAATTTTGTTGTAGTTCTGCATGTACCTAGTGTAATTGTATCATGAACTGTCCGATAAAATAAATAATAAAATATTTGGTTGGTGGCAACATTTGTGTGGATATTGTGGATCTTGTTGCTTAAAAATGATAAGTGGCAACTTGCTTTTGTTTATTTGTCAAATTACAAACATAATGAAAATATTTTTGTCAATTCTTTTGTTTTTTTATTATTCTTATGTGTTTTGTGTTGTATTGCTTTTGTTTATGCCATATTTTGACCAAATAAATACATTTTTGTTTTATAAAGTAGAAAGTGTGGCAAGTGGCGAAAATGTGGCAACTTTAAATGACTATACCTCACAATAAATATTACAGGTAGGATCAACTTGTCTTTAGTTTATCGCTCACTTTTTGTTAAAATGAAGTTGTAATAATGAAAAAGTGTTTATCCATCCAATAACATCCTACTTTTAGCTAACGTCAAGTTATAATAATGGCCCTAAGTCTTTGCGTGGTATTTTGTGTAAAGATGTGAAATATTTTCTCATTTTTTTTTTATTTGAAATAAAAAACATTGTTCTAATTTTTATCTGTGAGGATTTTCTGTTTGAAGTAAAACTGAATTCCTTAAAATGCATAGTTTATAGTAATAGTAACTATAATAGAAATATTTCCTATATTTAATTTAAATTTGCTTAAATTTGATGCAGCCTATATAGTCAACGTTAGAAATTTTTGAGGTTATAAAATTATTTCTAGCCACCGTCTCTTTTGATCACCTTTTTATTTATTTTAGAACATCTTGCATTGCCTTTGAAAAATTGACAACTATTTTTAAATGAAGCTGATCCAGTACCTCCAGCTTAGACGATGACTGTTTTTTTTGTTAGCCAGTTTGCTTCATTTTACTTTTTTTATTTTTATTGGTAAACAATTAAAATCAAAAGGGAGTTTTATAATGAAATTGTTATTTTCATAATTGTTGAAAACAATCGTTACTTCTTTTGCGATGAAATCATTTGAATTACTTTTGAAACCTTCTACATCTATAAAAATTATATTATTTTCCATATTACTTAATTTATAAGACTTTTAGAACTTGTTCTTTGATGGATATACATATATTTTATTATACGATCATTAACAAGAATACATTAACCTGATGTACCTATTTGGTTGCTGTTTCAAATTAAATTTTATTCAATAAAAGGAATAAAAGGACTCTGAAGCAATTGGAAGCTCTTGAGATTTTCATATAACAGCTTTGTTGAAATAGAACTGCATAGCATTTATTTTTAATTTTTATGTTAAGATCATCGTATGGATATGAGACTGAATTTAAATGTACTTTTAAATTAGTTAAATCATAATGAACAAACTAATTTTCTTCTTGAAAAGCGATCAACAGCAGTGTTGCCATAAGATGTAAAAGGAAAAGTACTAGATTGCAGAAATTAAAGTGTCATAATGTTCTACAGCACACACAAAAAAGTGCTAAAATCAGTTAACATTTTTAAATTTTCTGATTTTTAGGTGTCCCATACACTTGCAATAATATTGTATTGTATGTCATTTCTAACGTTTATATCACATTCATAGGTGGTACAATACATTTTTTATAACTAAGAAAGTAGACTTATATTGTGTAATGTGTTGGCAAAATTAAATAGAATTATGTTAAGTTTTTTACTGTGAGAAAAATGTATCATATTTTTGAAAAATTTGTATCAATCATTCCACAGTATAGGTCAAACAAACAATAATATCGATGGTGTTGCGTAAATTGTTGAGATTTCACCCCTCTATGTAACCCAAACGATGTGAACAATAACATTCAATAATATTGAAATATTTTATTTATAAATTTTTAATCCAGCTGAGAATGGAAACTAAGAAAAAAAATCTTTAAGAGTGTTAAATAGAGTAAGTTAAGTAAAAATATATTTATTTTCTACAAAGATAAATCATATGAACCGATTTAATTGACAGATATATGTACAATAACCTTATTAACACTATAAGCTCTTAAAAAGAATAAAACTCAAAACAAGTTTTGTTAATTTACTATTTCAAATGGTGTACTTGAATATATTTTTACCCATATGTGTATCTCAGATCAGTTAAATGATATGACTCCTGTCATACTAAACACTTAACGAAGATAAATAAATTTGATAAACATATAATATTAATTGAATCGAAATTTGTCTTAAGTGAAAAAATGCCAGATAGTTTTAAGAAAGTGCTAAACTAGCACTTAGCATTATCTTTAAAATCTTTAGTGCTAAACGAAGAAATAAAGTGCTAAATATAGCACTAAAAATGCTAAAATGGCAAGCCTGATCAACAGAAAACAAAATCGTTTTCTGAGAATTTAGATCTGCTCTTAGAGAAACCGCGTATACTACAGAAATTAATAAATTATGTGTAGTTAAATTTTAAAAATTTAATTGTCTGGGCATTATGTTATGGCAATTGTGTTACTTGATACTGATACTATGTTTACATTAATAGGATATATATTTATTTTATGAAAACTGATCGCCTAATGCTTTGGCCGACTTCCTAAATGCAAGTTGCAATGCACAATTTAATAAAATGTGTGTGCAATGCTAAGCATGTATTAAGAGAAAACTTGCGTTGCGGAGACATTTTTAGCATTTTATCGGCATTTAGGAACGTCGCTATGCAGCTCATATCTATGCCTACAAAATAAAAATGATGCGCGATTTTGACAAATGATACTCATTAAAATTAGTTGCCAAACGATTAGGAGCATTGGACATTGCCAGAAAGTTTACATATGCGTTTACGAAGTGTATGCACTGTAAATATGAATTGCAACTTGCGTTTAGGAAGTCGGCCTTTTATTTGATGTTCTAGTGATATGATTATTTTTTTCTCATTTTATTAAAGTTCAGCGTAATGTATTAAAATTTTTGATATCTTTAATTTGATTGTGCTTTGTGTGTCTGTTAGATAGACTGTACGTATAATTTAGTCAGTCATTTTTATAATTTTATATATATATATATATATATATATATATATAGATAAATATATGTATGTATGTAGAAATTAGTTCATATACAAGGAAATACATGTTTAATAGTCGACTATTCTAGAAAATCGATCTTAAATAACTCATTTACTTCCACCAGCAACTCACCGTAGGTATGTATTTTCATAAAGTGTCAGAAATATTGGAATATCTATGTTTGGAAGAATTTTTACCTAAAGTGTTTCAACATGAGGCTTGCTAGTTGACCCCTTGAAGTTATTCTCGTTAACGTAGGCTGGGTTGTATCGCATGCAGATGTAATAACTTTTCACTTCACTTCGTCTTCATCACCATCAATCATACATACATGTATACAACACATTCATTCATGAGTTGGATTGATCCATATACAATTTCTATCTTCGAATTCATTAGTAAAAAAGAACTTTTCATTACCATCTAACAGCTTTATATGCACATATATTTTGCTTGCATGCACGCCTTAGCATGCTTCTATCGATATTGACGCAACAGTCCGAGATGTAGTGGTGTTTCAATTAAAAATCTGTACTATTATGGGCCTGTGTATAAGCAAAAATTGGCATGAAGTTAGCATAAGTGAGGAAATTGAATTAGGTGATAACAAGTTCCTCTACACAATTTGACATTAAAAATGGTCGCATTACATAATCTTAATCTACCTCTAAGTCCTAGCATGATTTTCAATGTGAAGTTTCATGGCAAAACTTTTTAAGATCATGTTCAATTTTGCCACTCATGCTATCTTCATGCCAATTTTTGCTTATACATAGGGCCGTTAGAATTGACGAATTCACTCTTTTGAATTTTTTACAGCAGATACACACATAGGTGTTTCATTTGCAAAAAAAAACCCTAAAGTTTCTTTGCTTATAAAATTGTATGACGTGAAAAATTTTTCTTAAGTATATACGCTTCGACATGCTTTCATTTTTTTCCGTAAATTGAACTGATACTCATACAGATACTTTGTATATAAAGTAAGATATGTTTACATTGCAATTTATGCGTGCTTCAGCATGATTCTAGTTTAAGTCCATACATACATATTTATTCACTAAGTTTGTTTGATACATGTACATTTTTAAATAAAGGATACCAAAGTCCAATTCCTTTAGTTTATCTATATTTTCTAAAGATCTGATAGCTATAGATAGATATGCATAGAGTGAAGATTTTTTATAATAAACCCATATTCATATATTAAAATTTTGTGTGCTTGAGCTTTCGAATTGAAAAATGTACAACTTTTACTACAAAAACTGATAATATGATGTGTTACTGAATATTGCAGCACTGTGTTATACTTTATTTTGAACGATTAAGTTTTCACAATAATTCATACTTACCAACAAGTTTAGAGAATTCCACTACATCAAGTTAATTATCTTTCCTAAGACCTATCATTCTTAATCAATTATTCAAAAAACAAGACAAACTAGATTTTTCCTTATTTGATGAATTGAAAATGCTAAAGTTAGATCGACTTGTAAGCCAAATTTTTATTTTTATTAAATTTCAAAAAATTTATCATCTTCAAATTACTGTATTCTGTATTTAGCAGTTTTTTCTTATTTAACTTTAATCGCAAGTATTTTAATCTTGAGATGAACTTTTCTTTTATACACTAAGTAATTCTTTATATATCAATCCACTTATATGAACCATTAATGGTAAATTCTTTTCACATCATTTCTTTTAATGATCTATTAAATAATTCTACTATTGATGCTTTCATAGTGAGTAATGTTTAATCTTTTATTTGTGAATGAATTTTCCAAAGTGTTCAATAAAAAATTGTTTACCATCATCTTTTTGTAAGGTTTTTGGGACTCGTACCAGTTCAAAAATATTTTCCATCACCTTGGTTTCTTAGATTAGAGCTTTTATTTTCAACGATACTGACCATATAAACTTTGAGAACGTGCCAACAGTCTACAAAATTCAATAATTTATATTTTCTGTATAGGTAGAATAGTCCCCCATTTCAACTAAATCAGCTTCCCAAATATCATCTATTTCTTTCATTATGTTTCTACAATACACAATCAATTTTATAGATTACTTATGGAATTGTTTTACTAAATTTCTTTTTAAAGATATTGAGTTTTTTTACAGATTTTTTGGAGTATTGCGATCTAGTTGATGCACTTTCAGCTAACATCTAGTTAATTTTATAATCTATACATTTTATCGTTTAGCTATTCAATTTGTCTTTCAAAACATGATTTCATTTTTAGAATGTCTTTTTCAATTTTATAACTGTCTTCTATCTCTAATTTTGTTTCACGTTTTAGTCCATCAATTTGCATTTAAATATATTCTTGAATATTAAGGCCTTAAGCCATATTATTAAATTGTCCTTTAGTTTGTCGATTTCAGTTTCCAGAACCAATTTTCTGATAACATTGTTCTCTGTCAGTGAACTAGGATGGTTCTGTATGCATATATTAGTAGAAATTACGTATATATTTTATTAAGTGTCGAAATTCAAGTTTGTCATAGTTTTCTTATGTTTATCATTCACCAAAGAAAATAAACCTAATGCTAGAGACCATATTTTACCACCAACTTCTATTTTATCTTCATTCAATTTAAGGTTACTATCACCAAATATCCAATCATTAATAAAATATTTATGTGCACCATAGCTTTAATCTAATTCATTTAATCCTTCCAAGACTGATAAACCAGTATAAGGGTGTTTCGAATAGGAAGTCTGTGAGTAAAAACCATCCTCATCATCGTCATCATCATTCTCAGTATTATCATCATTAAATAAGATAGTATTATCAAATATTGTTCCTACTACAAGTTTCTTTGGTGTGTTTGTCTCTACCTTGACTAATGGTTTCTAAGGGTTTAAACTTGTATTATTTTCAGCTTCTGTCTTAATTTTACTTTCTTCTTTCTGGGGAAACTTTCAATATTTTCAGAACTATTTATGAATACTTTGAGAGATTCTGTTATAGCTTTAAATGTATCTCGTAATAGTTCACATGTATCTTTTTCACCTGTTTTTATACTACGAAGCTTTTTCTTCAATACAATTCTTGTCGACACCAAATTCCTTAAAACTTTCTCATCCATGTTTGCTAACAGCAAATAGCAGAACAGGACCCTATTAAACAAAACAACTTATCTACTTTTCACTTTGCACTTATCAAATTTTTCGTCAATTTGCAAAAGTTTTTGTTCCTCAGAACTGTAAAATTTGATAAGTTCAAATTGATAAGTATTGTATTTTAACGGTTTGTCTAATTAAAAAGTCTTTATGTAAAATAAGTATTAATGTCTTTATTTGCTCAACGCTACGCTTAGAATGTCAGAAATAGTATTATAGAAAAACTCTTAGCCTTTTAAGGTTCTAAGTCAGCTTATAACAATGACGCCGTTAATTATCTTTGGGTATTGCCAACATCTCCCCTTCTTTCCGAGACATAGTATGGGGCCCAGAATGGAGGTTTGCGAGTCCTACTGGATCTCCTTAACTTTATGTTGAAATTTGGTTGATTTATGTTACAGTTTTGACCGGTTTCAGTTAACGAATTCTCCACACCACCACGACTAGTATTGGAATTTAAACTTTGGGTAGCACTATTAGCGGTTCCAGGCTGATGATTTGGAAGACTTGATGGTTTAGTAACTTCGTAATTCATAAACTGAGTATTGTCTACACTTTCTTCTTCGATAGGTTGACGACTTGTAGTTGTTTCCGTAGGGTTTATAATTGTTGGCTGTAAATTAAAACAATCTAAAAAGTTAGTTAACGATGATGTATTTATTTCAGAGAAATTAGGTCTAAGTTGATTAGCATGGCGCCTAATATGACGAGAATTTGGAATACTTTTAATCGCAACTTCGTATGTGACTTCCCCTATTCTTTTTACGATCGTACCAGGAAAGCATTCCATTTTATTTCTCTTGTATACCTTTGTCAAGACTTTCTGCCCAATATCATATGTTCTTTTCCTAGCTCCATACTGTTTATTGAATTGATTTTCCATTTTGTTATTTCGTATTATAGAGTTCTCTCTTGGCTTTTTTAGTAAATCTAGATTGATTCGTATTTTTCTTCCCAAAAACAATTCAGCCGGAGTCTTTTCTGTACTTTTATTTGGAGTGGATCGATAGCACTGGAGGAATGTTTGTAGATGTTCTTTTGGTGTTTCTGACCCTTCCAACTTTTTCAATGCCCGTTTCAAAGTGTCCACGAACCTCTCCGCTTGTCCATTTGATTGTGGATGATAAGGCGGTGTGAATATGTGCTGGATTCCTTTTGTTTCACAAAACGTATAAAATAATTGGCTTGAAAATTGGGTGCCATTATCACTTACGATTAATTCTGGATTTCCAAATTCAGCAGTAAACTCGCGGAGACAATCAATTATCTTAGAAGCAGTTATGGTTTGAATTTGATATATGTGCGGCCATTTAGAATAAGCATCTATTATTATAAAATAGTAAAATTGATCCACTGGACCTGCTATGTCTATATGGATTCTTTGCATTGGTCGATTTGTGATTGGCCAAGAACATAATGTGGTTTTTGGCAATGTTTTTAATGCCGACGAACATTTGAAACATTCTTTTACATACTTTTGTATGTCTTCATCAATATGAGGCCAATAAACATAGCTTCGTGCCAACATTTTTGTACGATCAATACCATCGTGACCTCTATGTAGTTCTTTAAGGACTTTCTTCCGAAAACATTTTGGAATTACTATTCTCTCCCCATACATTAAACAGTCACTTACAATGCTCAAATTTTCTTTTCGTGAGAAATAACATTTTAAATACATATTTATTTGGTTGGGCCACTTACCAGATATCAGATACTTGATTACAGCTTGAAGTTCGTCATCTTTTGAGGTTTCGGCTTGTATCATTTTAAAACTGATTGGCAATGTCTTTGTGGCATCTTCAGCTAAAAGTTTTATATCTCGCTCCAACTGTATGCAAGCTATAACTGTTTCTTCGTTTGGCTTTGGTTCCTTATCTATCAGTCTTGACAATATATCAGCAGCGCCAAAATAATTTGTTGACACATATTGTAATTCAAAATCATATGACATTAATATTAATGCCCAGCGTTGAAGGCGATTTGCGGAGTGTGCAGGAATTCCCTTTTTATTTGAAAAAATTGCCAATAAAGGTTTATGGTCAGTTTGTAAAATAAATTTTCTTCCATACAAATACTTATGGAACTTTACAACCGCAAACACTAGTGCCAATGCTTCTTTCTCAATTTGAGAATAATTTTTTTCTGCTGATGTAAGGGCTCTAGAACTGTGGTATATAGCCTTTTCGGTCCCATTTGGAAAGACATGGCAGATATACGCACCTACTCCTACATTTGAGGCGTCTGCAGCTACCTTTAGTTGTTGACGTGGGTCATAATGCGTCAATAACATATCGGATGACAATATTTGTTTGAATCGCTGAAAACTCATTTCACACTGCTTTGACCAATTCCATTTCGTATTTTTCTTTAAAAGATTGTCTAACGGATTTCTTAGTTTCTGCATTTCTGGAACAAATTTTCCATAATAATTTACAGCTCCTAAGTATGAGCGCAATTCACTTATATTTGTGGGCTGTGGAAGTTGACGAATTCGTTCTACTTTGTTTTTGTCTGGTTGTATACCTGTACTGTCAATATGGTATCCCAAATAAGTGCATGAGGACTCAAAGAATTTACATTTTTCAAAATTCACCGTCATGTTGTATGTTTTAAATCGTTCTAGAACTTGTTTAACAACTTGCTCGTTCTGTTCTCGCGTTTTCGTAGCAATAATTACATCATCTAGGTATGGATAAACACCTTCAATTCCTGAGAGAATGGTTTGTATAGTTTGCTGAAAAGCCCCTGGTGCGGATTTTACTCCCTGAGCAAGTCGATTAAATGTATATAGACCGCGGTGAGTATTTATAACTAAAAGCTTCTTTGTCTCTTCATTTACTTCTAGCTGCATGTAAGCGTTATTTAAGTCTATAATTGAAAATGATGAACAGTTATTAAAATTTACAAATATATCATCTGGTAGTGGTAGTGGGAAATTGTGTGGCTCTAATTAAGCGTTGAGTCCTGTAGAATAATCGCCACAGATTCTAAGCTTTCCAGATGGTTTTCTTACCACTACTATTGGGGCAGCCCAGTCTGAATAATTAATTTGTGTTATGATTCCTTGTTGTTCTAGTGTGTCTAGTGTTTCATCTAGAGATTGCCTAACAGCATAAGGAACTTGTCGCTTAGGTCGGAATATTGGTGTTGCGTTTTGTTTTAATGGTAGATTGATTTTAAAACCCGTGACGTGTCCAATTTCCTCCCTAAATACTTCCGGAAATTGCTTACGCAATGTTATTGGTGTTAGCATACCTTTTAAATTGATTTTGTTGCAAGATGTGTACGAATTAATCGCTTTGTTCCACAAATTAAACTTGTCTATCAGATCTGACCCGAATAGATTTAAATCTGGAATAGATGACACTAAAATGTTACAATTTATTTTAAAACTGTTAAAAGAAACGCTTGCTTCGAATTCTCCCAAAATATTTATTTTGTTTGTTGAGGCATCACATGGTTTTAATGTTGATGTTTTCAATAAAGGCTTACCAAGTTTGTTCCATGTTTTTGTACATATTATTGTGACATCTGATCCACTGTCATGTTGCATTTTAATACTTATGTTGTTAAGACGTACCGTAACATATCTTCGATTTTGGTTTAAAAATTTCTTTGTATGCACGCTTTTTACATATTTGGTTTGATTATAATTATTTTTCTTATTTTTACTAAAACATGAACAGAATCCTTCTTTATGGCCAATTCTTCCACATTCGCTGCATTTATGGTTAGTATATTTGCAGTCTCGAACGAAATGCATTTTACCACATTGCCAGCATGGTCTTTTTGGAGTTTCTGTTTCTACATTTTGTTTCCATTTCGTTGTTTTTATTGCGTTAATATTTGTTGAAATGTTTTCATGTGCACTAATATCATGTTTTAAATTTTCCATACGTTGAATTTCTGAAACTAATCTGTCTATAGTTATTGTAGCGGCATCAGATTCACCTTCAAGCAAGGTTAAAAGGCGCGCTTTAATTTCACGATCTTTCTCCATCTTTAATCCGTTTACGAATATTAGACACTTGAAATTATCTATACTACATTTTTGAAGCAAAAAATTTTCGCAATGGCGGTTTACAATGGCGGCATAACTTACGATGTCATCCATTTCACTTCGTTCATTTTGCATACACTTTACTCGTAGGCTAAATAGACTTTCTTTTCTGCCATACAAATTTTTTAAAATTTCAATAGTGTCAGCAAATGTTATATCTCGAGGCTTCTTGGGTAGAATGTAGTCTTTGTACTTATTGAACACCACTGTACTTACTTTCCTTAATAATAATCTTACTTTTGATGCATCGTCAAGTTCCCGCGCTTCGGTTAAAAAAATGTCTTCATACCTCTCGTACCAACTGGAAAAAATTTGACCTTCTTCTGAATCGTAATTGAATTCTCTAATATTTTTGGCTATTATGTCCATTAGAGCTTCAGGTGCGGTGGATGAAAAAGTAGGTGTTGTAGAGTTGGTCGCAGCTGAAGACGCATTATTTTGTGTTATGGTAATAAGCATCTCCATTAGCCTCTGTTGTCTATCCATTGATTCTTGTTGGCGTACCAAAACTTCGCTTACCACATTTTCCAACGATCTTGTTGCCATTTTATTTTATTTTCCTCGTCGCCACTATTGTATTTTAACGGTTTGTCTAATTAAAAAGTCTTTATGTAAAATAAGTATTAATGTCTTTATTTGCTCAACGCTACGCTTAGAATGTCAGAAATAGTATTATAGAAAAACTCTTAGCCTTTTAAGGTTCTAAGTCAGCTTATAACAATGACGCCGTTAATTATCTTTGGGTATTGCCAACAATAAGTGTAATTTGCAAAGTCTTTGCAATTTGTATGCTCTCTTTGCGATTCCTGTTCCACGTACGTTCTCTCTTGCAAAATGCAAAGTTAATATTGAAAAGTGTAATTTGCAAATTATTTATTTATTTTTATTTATTTAATAATATTAACAAAATAATTGCAAATTATATGCTAATATTTTAGGAGCAATGACATCGCAAGCCTACAGCTCGATCTTAGATGTGACAAGGGAATATTAATACTTAATACAACAGAAATAATATAATTTAGTAAATTTTTTGTATCCTAGCTTACTTTTAATTTATTTACATGGGTTTTCTTAAGTGAAGGATTTATCTAAAGCTATTGTTAAATTTTGTCGTACAAGTTAATTTTCTTGAGAAATTGAGATATTAATATTTAATATTTTAATTATTTGATGATAGATTGGAGAGATGGGACTCTGGGCTGGAGTTGTAAAAGATTTGGTTGCGTATTAAATTAAATTTTGGACATTCTTTAAGCAAATGAAGTGGTTTTGGGTGCAATATATTACAATTGCAGTAAGTTGAAGTATCGATATTGATTAGGTATCCATGAGAAATTTTTGTATGGCCGATTCTAAGGCGAGTAAACTTTACTAAGTCTAATCTGTTAGTATGGGATGCCGTTAATTGTCATGCTAGTACTGTTAATTAATTAATTAATTAATTAATTAATTGTGTCCTGTCGGATGAAAAGAAGTGAGTGTAAATTAATTTGTTTATATCATTACGATCGAAATTTGCATGAGTGTGGAGTGGTGATAGAGTACCGGACTTAGCACACTCGTCATCGAACTCATTGCCTGCAATGCCATTGTGGCCTGGAATCCAAAGTAGTAAAATATTTGGGTATTTCTCTATCAAAATATTTCTAGTTTTTGTTGCATAGATATTATTGTTGTTTATATTGGAAATAGATTTTATCGACGATAACGAGTCGGCGCAAATTACAAACTTTCCCTCCTGCGATTTTACGTGAAGTACTGCTTTATATATAGCTATTAATTCCGCAGTGTAAACGGAGCTGTATAGAGGTAGTAATGATTTTTTTTATAATCTCAGTTTCTGTAGTGATGGCAAAAGATACATAGTTGCTTGTTTTAGAGCCGTCCGGATAGATAAATTTATAATAGCAGAATTTGTTTTTAATTTCGTTAAAAAAGATTTAAGTTGGAAGGGACAGGGTAATGATTTAACTAATGATGTCAGAGATGTATTGAATATATCGGGATTTAAAGCCCACGGAGTATGGTTTACTCGTCCTGAAGATTCAAGATTTAATGGTATATTAAGCGAGCGACATTCATTAACTGTCCGATAGATAGCAGATGGAATTTTTGGTACTTTTTTTGCTAGGGTCAGCTTCTTTATCATCTGTCTGAGGGGTGTAGTTCTGTCATACATAAATGTTTTAAATAGCTTAGCTGCTAGAATGTTCCTTTGAGTGGTAAGGGGTATGATACTGGATTCGAATAAAAGATTATTAGTACGAGTAGTACGGAAGGCTCCCAAAGCACTACGTAATGCTGCATTTATGACTGTTGTTAGTTTTCTAAGGACATATTTAGGAGCGTATCCGTAAATAGGTAGCAAGTAATTAATTTTAGATAATATATTAGTTTTGACTAAGGAAATTAGGGTTTTGGAGTTGCAATTGAGCTTAAGGCTCGATAAGCATTTGAAAACATTTAGTCTTGTAGTTAAAGAGGAAGTAAGGAAAGTAATTTGATCGTTCCAATTATATCTTTTGTTGATATGGAGACCAAGTATTCTAAGTGTGTTTACTTCGGTTAATTTAGTCGTGCCATATTGAACTACGCAGCGGCATTTAAACTTTCTACATATGTGCAGATATTTGCATTTCGTATCAGATAAATTTGCTCCCGAATATTGGCACCAGCTGTTAATGTTGTCGAAAAGGCTGTGTAAATTTAAAACCGGATTTTTTTGTTTGATTTAACGATTATATTGAGGTCATCTGCATAAGCAGTGAAGCTAATCTCTTTGTTTAACGATATTAAACCGTAAAGCTTATTAAATGCAATTAGGAATAAAATTACAGAGATAGGGGAACCTTGGGGGATACCATTTTGAACAGGTAAGTGCAAGGAGTGGTGATTACTTATTCTTACGGTTATTTTTCTATTATTCATAAAGTTATATACATATTTAATTATTTTAGGACCTACTTTCCACAAAACAAGTTGATCTAAGATCGAATCAATACCCACCCTATCGAAAGCCTGTAAGAAATCAAGTGATATGACTGTAATATGTTTTCTCAAGGAGAGGGCATTCGCAATTTGGTAATGTACATAGAGCAGACTATCAATTATCGACTTTCCCTTTTTGAAGCCAAATTGGTGATTGTTTAGTAGTTTGCAGGAAGTTACAAACCACCACAACCGGTTGGCTATAATCCTGTCTAGAACTTTTGATATGCAGGAATTTAGAGATATCGGTCTGTAGGATTTCATTAATGAGATATCAGAATTTGGTTTGAGTATAGGTATGATTACGCTGGTTTTGTAGATTTGAGGAATTAAATTGCAAAAAATATTGTTAAAGTTTCTTAAAAGCCTTTTTTTGGTAGGTTGGGGCAGCATCATTGGGTACGAAATTCTGTCCATACCAGGTGTTTTGCCTTTAAGATTTTTTAGAACGGTTTCGAGTTCGAGAAGCGATATGTCGTTCTCTATTCTTGCAGCGGCTTGCCATGACATAGTCGCAGGAAGCCTTATTTTGTATATGTGTTTATTTAAACGAAAAGTTCGATCAAATTCTTCATCTTTAGAGCTATTACTCCAATATTTTGCAAATTCGTTGGCTATTTCTTTTTTGTCTATTAAATTGATATTCTGCGTGCCAGTGGATGTGATGCAATCAATTTCGTGACTGTTTTTATAACCTGTTAATGATCTAATGTTGTTCCAAATTTTTTGTGTTGGTGTTGATGGATGAATTGATGATGTGAAATTGCTCAGGGACTCTCTTTTAGATATCTTGATATATTTCTTAAAAATGGCGTTTGCCTTTTTATAGTTCAGAAGGTTTAACTGTGTCATATTTTTCTTAAATACGTGCCATGCTCTATTTTTAATCCTCTTTAGATTTTCTAGGTTATTGTTCCACCACGGTACTAGGTTTGTTCGGACTGGATTCGATTGTGGGATAGATGAATTGGAGAATAATTTTCGTTATGTTTGCGCTCTCTTTATTTATATTTGGGCTAGCAAGACGACCAGCATCATATTTGATACAGTTTTCTTGATATTTTTTCCAATTTGCATTTCTTAAGATAAATCTACGAGTAAAATTGTCCGGATGCACCGAACTTGTAAAAAGTGATATTATAATGGGAAAATGATCGCTCTCGTGGAGGGTGCTTTCAGTTTTCCAAACAGTGTAAGGTGCTATACTTGGGGAGCAAAACGAAATGTCGATATAGGAATATGTGCCATGAGTATTTAAGTGTGTCGGAGACTTGTCATTTAAAAGGACGTAATTCGAGTCTGTTATGTATTTAAATAAAATGTTTCCTCTTTTATTGTTAGAGTGCGCACCCCAACTCATATGTGAACCGTTAAAATCTCCTGTTATTAGAACTGGTGAGTCTATGCTGTCGAACATGTTGTTAAGATTGTTTGTGTTAAAGTTTTTGTTTGGAAGAATGTAAGAATTTATTAAGTAGAAGTTGAACTTGGACGAAATTGAAAAGCAATGGGTGTCAAAATCGTTCGCAGTGTTTATCTGGTTATGCTTGAGTGAGTTATGGATCAGAGTAGCTACTCCGCCGTATCTAGTTAATGAGGTATTGATCATATAAAGGGAATAGTTGATTGGAATCGGTATTTTTGTGTAGCTGTGGATGTGAGATTCTTGCAATGATATAATTTTAGGGTTGTACTGTTTTATTAGCATTTGCAGCTCACTGTAATTGTTCAGATATCCGTTTATGTTCCATTGTAATTGTATAACAGTCAGTGCCATAGTTTTACAAAAGGAAAATAAAAGTTCGTACGCATGTTTTGAATTGAATGTATCTCAACTGAGCCGTTCCCATGTACAGGGTGGCCCAGAAAGACCGAAGTGGTGTAAATTCCTTATAACTTTTTATTTAAGACATATTTTTTAAATTTTTTGTTTTTTAAATACAGTAAATTTATAGGGAATATTTTTAGATTAGTTGTTAAAAATGATATCCCGCAAGTGGAGGCCATTTTCTGCTTCGCACAAATGATCTCTTTTCAACACATTTTCCATGACCTTTCGCAAAACTTCCGGTGTTATGTTGTTAATTTCGTCTGGAATATTGGTTTTTAATTCCTCAATAGTCCTAGGCTTATTAACATAAACTTTCCCTTTTAAATAACTCCAAAGGAAACAGTCTGGAGCGGTTAAATCCGGGGAACGCGGAGGCCAATTAAAATTGCTTCTACGCGAATTTATTCTTTCCCCAAAGATGTCGCGTAAAATAGCCATTGTGGCCCTCGGAGTGTGCGCTGTGGCTCCATCCTGTTGGAACCATATTTGCGGATGGTATTCCACGGCTGGCCTTACAAAATTTTCCAATATGGCCCGATATCGATCACCATTGATGGAAATGGCGACATCTCTTTCATTTTCCAAAAAATATGGACCAATGATCCTTTCTGAAGAAACACCGCACCAAACAGTACACTTAACTGGGTGTAATTGTCGTTGATGAAGTACTCTTGGGTTTTCCTTAGCCCATATCCTAAAGTTTTGCTTGTTAACAAACCCATTTAATTGGAAATGGGCTTCGTCACTCATAAATAAGTTATGAATAATGGAAATGGAAAGAGCACATTTGTGCGAAGCAGAAAATGGCCACCACTTGCGGGATACAATTTTTAATAACTAATCTAAAAATATTCCCTATAAATTTACTGTATTTAAAAAACAAAAAATTAAAAAAATATGTCTTAAATAAAAAGTTATAAGGAATTCACACCACTTCGGTCTTTCTGGGCCACCCTGTACATAATACTATTTACGAGTTTGGAAATAAATATGTTAATGATTTTTGCAAAAAAGAGATGAATTGTTAGTCTGTGGTTAGGTATATACATATGGGATGTTATAGAGAAACTTATGTAAGAAAGAAGGGTAATCTAATTAAAATATAAAAATAATTTATATTTAATGAGATATAAACCACCGTCCTTTGTCCTAACCAAAGCTAAAAGCATCAGGGCCGCCGACGAGCTACCGCAGCAGGCTTTGGCTTGCGTCAACAGCTCGGAGACGGCTCCGAAAGCTTCAGCCTCAGGTTGGACGCATAAAAAGTGATAAATAGTAGCTGGTTTTATAAAAGGTTTAGGTGTCATTTAAAAATCCATTTTGTCTTCGGAGTCGGAGGTTTTTTGTTTATTTTTGTTTGTTGGTTTCGATGCGGCTTTAAGTTTAGCTTGAAGTCTCTTAGACGTTTTTCTGGGCAGAATATTGATTTTTGTTTCTTTTACAGATTTAGATGTGCTAGGTTGTGTTAAAAATTCGGAGTCAAAATCAGATAATGAATCGTAGGATAACAAATTTGCTGTTACAGATTTGGGAGCCGGAAGAGCTGGTGTTGTTGTATTAGTTTTTTGTAATGGTGTCGAAGTGTTTTAGTTGGGTAGGGCTGCATTGTTTGTTTTGGCCACAGAAGAGTAAAGAGATCCATCATGTTGATGTTGTTCAGTATAGATTTTATGTGTAGTTTTGTTGTCCACTTTCTCGATTGTTTTGATAGCTTGTAGTTCTTTGTGTTTGATGAAGATGGGACATTTCTTATCTTTCGAGGAATGTTTAGTGTCGTTTAATTTACTATTAATGCAGTTTATACAATTAACTTCGTTTTTGCACTCTTCCTCCATATCTAGATTAAGGTGAAATTCTTTGGCACAGAAAAAACATAATTTTTGACTCTTGCAAAACTTAGCAATATGGCCAAATTGTTGGCAATTGTTGCATTTTGTAGGAAGAGGTATGTCCGGATGAACGTTAACTTTTTGGTAGCCAATTTTGATATCACTGGGTAAGGTGGATGAGGAGAACGTGAGGATAGTTAGACCTGTTTCGATAGTTTGTTTATTGACAAATTTCATAATTTTCTTTACTTCGCAAACATTCTGATCTGTTAGTTCATTGGTGATTTCACTTTCTGGTATTCCACTTAAATCGTTGCTGTAAATGACGCCTTTTGTTTGATTAAGTACTTTGTATTTTGTTACTTATGTTGTTATTGAATCGGATAGTGCTATAAGAGTTGCTAATTTATTTGCTTGTATACAATTTTTTGTTTTTATTAAGATTCTACCACTCATTAATTTTTAGGGTTCCGTACACCAAAGGTGAAAAAAGGAACCCTATTGTTTTCGCTACGCTGTCCGTCTGTCCGTCACACGGTATTTTCTCAGGAACCGTAAGAGCTACGGACCTGAAATTTGGACAGAGTATGTAGAACCTTGGCCACTACAACAACAAATACATGAGAATTAGAAACTAAAGGGTGCTCCAAAACCAGTGACGAAAAATGTTAAAATCTCATGTAATATACATACAATTGTATGTACATATGTATATTGACACTTGAAATTTGTAAAATTAGTGTATTTTTATATAGACTACAACAATAAACATTAACATATTAAAAAATTTAAATTAAAGGGTGGTCCATCAGTTAATGCAATTTTGACTATGCAATTTTGACAACTTGCTATATCTTGGAAACCGTACGAGGTAAACTCTTGAAATTTTCAAAAACGGTAAAACTAAAAAATCCGAAAATTATAAAATCGCCAAAGCGAAAAAAATCGCCAAAACCTGAAAAAATCACCAAAATTTTAAAAAAATCGCCAAATCGAAAAAAAATCTAAAAAATTAAAAAAAAAATTCCAGCATTAAAATAAATAGCCAAATTCGAAAAAATCGTTTAAATGAAAAAAAATCGCCAATATGAAAAAAACGCCAAAAACCGAAAAAAATCGCCAAAACGCGAAAATTGCGCCAAAACCAAAACAATTGTTTATGTGAAAAAAAAAATCGCCAAAATGAAAAAAAAATCGCCAAATTTAAAAAAAATCGCCAAAACGAAAAAATATCGTCAAAATTTAAAATAAACGCCAAAAACAGAAAAAAATCCTCAAAACGAAAAAAAAAGTGCCAAAAGTAAAAAAATCGCCAAAACCAAAAAAAAAATCACCTATATGAAAAAACGCCAAAATTAAAAAAAAATCGCCAAAATAAAAAAAACGCCAAAATAATAAAAATTGCCAAAATTAAAAAACTTCAAAAACCAAAAAAAAAATCGCCAAAACGTAAAAAAAGTGCCAAAACTCAGAAAGCGCAAATAAATTCAAAAAACCCATAAACTAAAAAAAACGCTTAAAACCGAAAAAACCCAAAAACGAAAAAAATGCCAAAACTGTAGTTTATATTGTTCGTATTGAATTACATATCTCGTGCCCGTACGGCGAGGGTCAAAGTCGCACTTCACTGAATTTATTTACATTCCTCTACTTCGCCGTTACATGTGTAATCGATTGATTTTTTAATAGGAATGGAGAAACATTAGAGAGAGTCTCGTCACTGTTTGTTCTCTTCATAAGTAGATATATGGGACCTGGTTGAGAGAAGTTTGGTGATTTTGTTTTATCCCATTTTAGCGCTGGAGATAATTTTTGATTTGATGGATTGTCTGGTGGTTTATTCATTTTTTTTTCAATTTTGCTATTTCTTTATAAGTAATAAAATAAAATAATAATAAGTAATAAAATACTTCTTTGAGATTTGTGTATTTTTTTTCTTTCTTTCAAATGTATTATCACTTGTTAATGGAATAAGTGTTTCTGACAAAACAGTTATGTCTTTGTTAATTTATAATGTTATATTAACAATAATAGTTAAAATTAGAGAAAAAAGTTATAGGGAATAATTAAGCCAGACGTCTGCTTTGAATGAAGCTACGAGTCAAACTGAATTTGCAAATACTTTGCAAAAAATTACGCTTTATGCACGTAGTAAATAGTATTTAAAGATAAATGACATTTAACTACCAAATTAAAAATAGGCCACATGCCTAAAAAATAAAAAACTAGAGTTTGTTAAATTAACTCTTTTTAATTACATAAAAACTTCATCTTTTACTGCCTCATCATAAATTATAATTTTGTTTTATAAAGGGTTTGCAAAAAAATATGAAAAACAATATTATAAAATTTTTATAAAACATATTTTTATGAATAAGGCCACTCAACAATAGTGCCATCACTGGCTTACAAATGTCACTTACAAACGTTATGCAATTCTATTTTATACAGATTGAGATGTGCAGTCAACGTGACAGTAAATTTCAGTAGGCCTTTGCATTGTTTTGAAGTGAGTAGAGAGCGTGGACTTTCGACTATTTCTGCCGTTACTCTCGCTAGTTTGAAACTAGCCACATACCTATGTATGTATGTATAGATTAAAAATAACTTTTTAAATAACAAATTTAAATATAAAGCTATAACTTTTAATGATTCTGCATCAGTAGTGAGCATGTGCCACCCACACACGTGAACGCGTTGAGTATAATGTTTACGTGGTTGGCTTCATACTCTGATTCTCTGATTTTTCATTTGAAATGTCTATAAAATAACTACAAAATGATAAAAATGAAATAAAAGTGGTTCATTATTCGCATAGGATTTCTATAAATAAGCTTTGGTAGTGAACATTTTAATTTTTTCATGAGTTTCACGTGATCTTAAATTATTTTTATCTAAATACGTATCGTGGGTCTCAGGTAGAAAGTCCCTAACTTAAATAATTACAGCAAAAACTGTAATATTCAATATGTAACTTTTTTGTACGACAACTTGTGAAATTGTTATTTTTACACTACTGCAATAAATTTTTGGTGTATTTGTGTGAAATGTGTTGGAATCACTGAAAAACTAAAGTTTGTAAAAAATACAACTTAGGTCCTTTCTACTTGAGACCATCGATATATGTGACGCGCAAAATAGAAAGGGACCTAAGAGTAAAGCCCGGGTTTGTTCAGGAGAGCCATTTTAATGATACTTCAATTTTATAAAACGCGCATATATCTGGGAGGGAACAGTTTTGGGGCATGGGATCGGTCTCATTCGATGCTCAGATGTGGTCCACATAAAAAAAAGTGAAAATTGATTTTTTTTTTTACAATTAGGTCCCTTTCTCTATGCGCTGTCACATATGTACATATAATCGTATGCACACGAAAAACAAGGCCGTGTATTAGCAGTATTTACATCGTGAGCATACGTGATCGTGGTTGACTGTTACATCTCTTGATGAAAATAACTGGAAAATATGTACATTCATAGCTGTTAGCTCGTCGAACATTTGTGTATTAAGGTATAAATTTTTCCATTATTTTGGAATGGAATGGAATGGGCATGGAAAATATTAAAAACTGCATTTTTAGTTTACACAATCGTTAAAAAAGTTTACGCACGAAACTTTATTGAATTTTTCAATAAAAAGTCTTTGTTTACTGAAATTATTTAATGTTTATGTTCGAATAACTTTGGAACTATTCTCTTTATGCCACGACACAAGAGCTAGGGTGATTTTCGTTATAAATCAATTTTTGCAAACAAAACGTTTGATTTCATTTCGTTATTTTAAGTGAGTGAAACAAAAAAAAATGAGAATGATTGCTCAATTTATTTTTGTACTGTTTGTGCTCATGTGCATAACTACCAATTATGTGCGAAAATGCAAAAAAGCTGTTATTTTTGAAATTGGTATAAGTGAATTTTTTCATGTATTGAGATATTTAAGGATTTGCGTTTGAGTTAATTTAAAAATTTTGGCGAACGATTATATATAAGAGAATTGTTTTTACCACTTTAAACCCAAATTTATCAGATGGTAAAGAAGAAGAAATTGTATCCAAATAGAAATTGCTTAGATTAACTAAATTGGAAAATAAAAGATTTGATATGGATATACATATATAAACATATTTACATAGTTGAATTTTAGGATAAAGTTTCCAAACATAGAAATGGACTAAATGAAAAATGCTTTGATAATTTTATTAAATTTGTTTTAATTCCAATGATATTGCCACAAAGTTCGCCTGCTTTTAAAAAGATATTTTCGCAGCTAAAGCTGATTTTACATCTGGAATATCTTGTGTGCCATGTGCCCAGAAAAGCGTAACTGCTAATTACTATTAAAAAACTGTTTGATTCAGACATGTTTTAAACCACCTACGTCCAAACACACTTACACTGATATTTGCATTTGAGATAAACAGCTTTGAAAGCTCTTAAATTTGTTATTGTTTCTTTGCAAAGTAAGAGCAAGCATCGCTGTCTGTTGTGTTGTTGTTGTGGATGTTTACTCTCGGCTGTGTGAAGCACAAAAAGCTGTTCATAAAAGTTTGCATATTGTGCATATTGCTGATTTAAACTGTTTCTAATCATGTTGATTAGAAATTGTCTATTAGTTATGTATGAAACTGTTTAACTTAACTTAACTTAATAAATACGTGTCTGAATCAAAAAGTTTATCGTTAGTCATTAGTGGTTAAGCATTTCTTTTGCATGTATGGCACTGGGCACACAGATGTAAAGCTTAAATTAGACGTGACATAGCCATAATGCCATAACAATAACCAAACCAAAATTCAATTGGTTTCTATGGTGAGAGTTATGGCGGGTCAGCTATAATCAAATACAGTGTTGCCCATTGGTTTGGTTTGAACGGCTGTTTTCTATGGCTATGGTTTGTCTAAACAAAACTTAGCAATAAACTTGATTTTGTATATTTTAATACCTTATCTATCCAGTTTTAGGATAACGAATATGTATATGTTATAATATTACATTTTATTTTCATTACTTAGAACTATTTGCTTTTGTTATTGTTTATTATTTGACACATAATAATACCACGCATAATGATAACATTGAAGTTTAAATTTAAATATAAATGATTAATAATTGAATAATCGCTCGGGTATACCTAACAAAATTAAGGTTTATTACGTTGAATTAGGCCTCACTTGTTTTTTATTTGCTTACTCAATTGTGCATTGAAAATAAATTTGGAAATATTTCAATTCCTTTTTTATACAATACTGTATATTTTCTAACTTCCTCAGTATGTTTTCCCTCCCTGATTAAAAAATTTGTTTAATTATGTTTTCAATGGCACACGCCTACAAAATAATTTGCATGTAATTTGTTGTATGAAAAAGCACCAGTTTATCTTTTTTTCAAAGCTCACTCGCGTACTATGTACTTACATCTTTAGTGTCTACACTGTACACCCTTAAGGTAGATGTCCATAACTCGCTTTTTGCACGTTATGCTTTACACACGTTTCATCCTCTTGTTTGATTCTATACTTTGTTCGCGTTGAATTACATGCACTGCTTTTCATGCGCCATTTTATTTTTGTTTTGTTTTTTTTTAATAAGAAATTTTTTTATTGAAAAAAAGAAAACAATTATCTACGGCAAAATAATGTTTATCGATAACGTAAGTAATAAAGTATTATTTAACATCGTTAGTGCTTGGTGATTGTAACGCGTAGAAAGTAGACCTACTTTTTGCGTTGAACGCTAGGCGCGTGCTGAGCTTTTTGCAATGTAACTTGTCACATACTATTACATTGATTCCACTTTTTTAACAGATGCATAGAAAGCGTAATATGGACATCTACCTTTAGTGTCTAAACTTCTGAAAAAAAATCTCTATTTAAGTGGACTTATGCGATTATTTCATATTGTCAAAGAGACATTTCTCAACTGATGTATAAATAAGTAAGTATATTAAATACACATAAGTTTTGGTTACTTTTTTCATATTTTGGTAACAAATATATTCTGCTTGTGCCAACGCTGTTTATACATAATTATGTAATACATTTACAGTGCTATTTTCGAAATTCTTGTGATAGTAAAAAATTTTGTGACAATAATAAGAAAAGGCTACTTTGTGCTTATGACCAATTAATGTCCCTGTAATAAAACATTTTCAAAACCAGCAGATCTCATAGTTCACTTAAATTACGAAAATACCGAAAGCCGAGTGATATTACTTTTTCTTCAGACCACTAATTTTATAAATGTTAATAAACAATTCTTTGATAACCAATTTTAGTTACGTATGTATAAAAATGAAAACATTATTCGTCGCCAATATATTTATAATTTAATATACATATAATGCCAATTACGTACCATTATTTATGATTCCATAAAAATTAAAAACTTGTAACATGTATCTAACATCGGCATAGAAAGGGTATGTTTTTAAATAAGTATAAGTAAGCTCTTGCCATATAAAAAAATTGAGTTTTATATTTTTTCAACGAACATAAAAGCTTTTTTAATTGTATTTTTTAATTTTGGTAATAATACTATAAAAGTTGAATCAAAAAAGCTTTAATACTAAAACAGAAATTCTGGAATAGCTATTTCAATGCCTTTGACAAGAAATATGTGTGTGACTAGAACTAATTGAATTATAGCTATTATAGAGCAGTAGTAAATGTTCGAATAAATATGTTAATACTGAACGAACTGTTGCTTTTATCATAATGTGAATGAAAACATTTCGCTTCATACTGTTAACACAAAGAGATTGTTCATTAAGGTAGTGTACACGAGCACAATTTTTAAGCAACACAATTTTTGTTATATATAATATAATATTGTATATCGCACCACCCTTCTTCGTCGATATTTATTGCAATCGTCGACGAAGTAAAAAAAAACTAATAAAATAGATACATAGCCAGAAGTGCTTTAACGATGGTATAAAACTTAACAAAACGCACAATAGCAGAGTTGTAAATGAAAAAATTAGTTAAGTTTCTCTTCTCTCAATCTTACCTTACACTATCACTTTCCTACTGTCAGGTAACACTTGGATCCAAGTGACCTGAAAACTTACTTGCTCTTCTCAGCAACCTGCTAACCTAAATGCAGAATTAGTTTATACGTGCTATTCTGTTCTGAATCAGCTGTTTAGTTTCTGTTTAGTTGAAAATCTGTATGTATGGTTAGTTTTTCCTTTTTCGTTCTGTTCCGTTGCGGACAGATCTGTAGAAAATAGAGTTCAACGTTAAGTGACAGCCAAAAGTGTGTATGTATTAGTGTGTTGTGATACTTTGCGAACAAGTGTAATCAATTCTATAGGTTGCCAGCTGATTTTTTTCACAGAAAAATTAATTGCAAAATATTTTATACGGAAATGAACGGCACAGAACAGCAACAGAAAGTAAAGAGTAATGAAGCCTTAAGGCTCCACTTGAGTGAAAAACGAAATTCATAACAAGCGTGAATCAAGCATGATTATGCTAATCACGTGAGTGAGGCCCATCTCCAGCCAATAGGGTCAATCAAAAAAGAATAACACAAAACAGTAAACACACACACCATACTTAACTAGCTAAGAACAAATAATATACACACACACTACATATCAACGCTTACATTACTTACATACGTACCACCAGCTACATTCAAGCAGATCATATACACAAGTGCATTACATATTGCTCATTTACTTCAATAGTGTCACAACTCAAAAAAACCAGTTTTGCAGAAAATGAGTTAAGTTTTCAATTTGCAAACAACTCGATGCAGACATGAAAAAATATCCTTCTCTCAGGAGGTGATGGTACAAGCTATATATATGAAATTTTTACACAAGATAAAATACGAAATGCTGCAATATTTTTTATTAATAACTCAAAAAACTAATTTTTAATAACTCAAAAAACAAATTTTTTTAGTTATGACACTATTGAAACAATGAGCGATATGTACATTTGAATAGGTAAAAGCCAGTCTTATAGTCAATTTTCTGATATATGTAATATCTGAGAGTCTACTCTATATTTCGAAACGAATGCTTTCGTATCCGTATATTATTAAGATTACAATTCGAAAGCATTTGCTTTCGTTTCGAATTACAGAGTATAGTATTTTACTTTCGTACCAAAACGTATGTTGGGTACTTACATAAGTACATATTTATGTATGTATGTACTAATGTATATGGTTTGGTTAGTATAGTTCATGTTTTTTTATCAGTGACAACCAAATAGAGAAACGATTTTGGATGTATGTATGTATGTATATAAGTACACTGGTTACCGTATTTTACAGTAATTTAGTGTCCGGTAGACCAATGGTCACCAAAAAGAAAAACTGCTTAAAGGCTCAGTTAGCCGACTGTAATGTAAAATAACTGCAACAGTAAGAAACAACTGATCGATATTGTTATGTGAAAAGTAATGAAAATGGTTATAGAGATCTAATGTAACGTAGGCTATTTTTCATATAAAAATATCGATCAGCTGTTTCCTACGTTGCAGTTACATTACATTAAAGTCGGGTAACTGAGCCTTAAAAGCAGAACGGCACTAATCCATGTTTAGTGTTGTTCCACTGAAAAAAACGATCTGGTAAATGTTTAATTGGGTATATGAAATATATTTTTATGTGTTAATTTTATATGAATGACCGTTTGTATCTAGTGGTGCCTAAGACTGTACGTACTTATTATTTCTGAATACATACTAGACATTCATCATCTACAAAAGTATTTAAGCCAAATAAAAACTTATTTTTCAACTCTATATTCCACATACTTTTTCTCTTTTTCATAGCAATAAAAAGTGCTCTTATAAAAAGATTTAAATTATATAACTTATTTATATAATTAATATAGAAAAAAAAATTAAATCATTTTGGTGGTGTTTGACTTAACGATACACCGTTTTGCCGATCCGATACCGATACTAAAAAGAAATATCGGCGATACCGATTCAGATACCGATACGCATATTGAATTTAAGTTAAAATTAACAAAATACAAAATTATTGTGAAAGAGATTATTATTAATATTTAAAATTGATATTTGAATTCATTCTTAACACAAAACAAATTATTTTTTAATACATATGTATATACATATGAATTAGCATTTCACTACCATGGCGCAAAATAAAATAAAAGAAACGATTAATTTTTCTGTTTAGACTTTATGTTCTGCTGTTAATACGTTATTTCTCTTAGTTTTTATGAAAATGGAATTGTGTTTTCAAAACAGCTCTAAAAAAATTTAAGAAGTATCGCCGTATCGACAGTAAAATATCCAGGATATCGATGTATCGGCAAATCAGAAATATCGCTGATATATCGAAACCGGTAATCGTATTCGATACATCCCTAGTTTGAATACTCTCGGTGTATTTTCTCATAAAAAATGCGACAGATATCTGGTCTTTTTGTTTGTTTTATGCTCTTGCTTTAGATTTTTGTTAGTAGTTGTGCTGTGTACGTATGCAAAGCAGAATGTTGGCAGAGCCCTCAGGGCAATGGGATGGTGGACTACGCCGTAGAACCACATATGTATTAAAGACCTGCACAAGACGTCTTATAAGAACTTTTAAGACATGAGGGCAATTTCAAATGCTTTACTAATGCGAAATCTGAAACAAACGCTAAACAACGTTGTCGGCAATACATTTGTTAAACTTATTGCAGGTATAAGAGTAAAGAAGGAAATAGTTCGTGACTGAAAAATTTGTGGTGCTTGTGCTTTTATCTCTCTCATTGGCGCGAATACAAACGTCATGCATGTACATACATACATACCTACATAATTTGTGTATGCTCTCTTATTTTTCTGCCCACATACAAACGCACACATGCATTTACATGAGTTGTGTGCGCTTGCTTCAAAAAACCTCCCTTAAACACAAACATAATAGCTTATCAACTAAATCTTACACACACCCAAACGTACAATATGCAAAATAACAAGCATACATGTATCAACAGTACTTCTTTTCATTGTTTGTTATAAACATGACGTCTTGGCGACATCGCTTGTTAGCAGTCATAAATCCATCGTGCTTCGTTTATAGTACGACAGCATTTATTATTGGCTAAGTATAATACATGCCTCGAGAATACATTTAAAAAACATGACGTATTTACATTTCAAGACTGCTTATGCAGGTCTCTAATTTGTATTTATTAACCTTGTCCAAACTACGGTAATTATGCTTGAATCGCTCACGTTGTCCGGACAAAATATTTTAATAAAAGTTTTCTGCAGCACAATTCACTTAGTTCCGGTTCACACACGTCAACTATAGTTGATCAACTTTTATTTCAGATGGTAGAAAAAAAGAGATATTTGTACATATATTAGACTGATCGCAGTTGGTATGGGATTTTTGTTATTTATTTTTTCCATTCTTAATATATGGGATGTCTAAAAAATTATGTTTCATGTCATAAATGTGGACTTATCCCCTTATGCAAACAAGTATTTTACTTTAGCTTTAAAGTTCATAATAGTTGCCAAGCACTTTAAGGCTAACATTGTTTTGTAGAAATTGTATGCAAAACATAACTTTAATTATTTTGTTATTTAATAATAAATACTGGTAACACCACCGTGTCCAACCACCACTTCACAGCTTATGATGTACAAAATCGAATACAATTTCATTCTGGTATTCAAATATTTTTTATTTTATTAAATAAATTTTTATTTTCTTGAAGTAAAGCCACCGAATTAAAACAATATCAGCTTTTGACATTTTAGGAAAACAAATAAACATTTCTATGAAGTATACGTAAAAAAATATGAGGAACAAAGAAGAATTATCCGATTGTTATGAAATTTCATACATACAACATTTAAGGACGTGTTAATTAGGTTCTGGAATTTGGACTATTTAACTTTAAAAGGGGCGGAGCCACAAAACTCCAAAGTGAGCAACCTTGGGCTAATGGTAATGATATTTTCAGTCTGATAAAAAAAATTTTTTGCAAGTGTTTTTTTTACCCAAGAGCTAAAATAATTCTGCTACATTCATGTATTTTTGCTTACAGTCCAGGAAATATTCGAGAAAAAATTAAATTTTGGCTTTCTTACTAATCTTGGTCTACTGTTCTGCTAAAGGAGAAGAAAAATCTTGTTCGATTTAGAAAAATCAACTTATTATAAATTAAAAAACAAAATTTGTAACATTACAAAAAATTGGTATCAAAAGCACAATTAGACCTACTTTTGTTATAAATATCAAATCTAAGGACTTTTTTCCTAAATTCCAATGCTGTAACAATGCTACCAGTTTTTTTTCTAGAGAATATCCCCAATTTTTGATTTGTCATCCGCAAAAATCCCCAAATTGAGATTTTTTGTTAAATTTTTTTCTTTTGTGAAAAAAAAAATTAAAAATTTTAATTTCATTTAAAAAATAATGACAAAAACAACATATTAAATCAATAAAATTTATTAATATCTATAGCTATATTTATATTCATATTAATTTAGTTTGTACTTATAAAGCTTGTAAGGAAAAAATTACACATATGTAGTTTAATTTACACAAGCATCAAAAATGTTTAACCAAAGTTTACTATTTCAAAAATATCAGAATCGAAATCTTCTGATTCATCAGCCTCAAGAATTGTGTTGTTCATAGTACTTATATTAAAAAGATTTACCGTTTCAGCAAAAAGATTAAATTTGTCACAACAAATGGAATTATTTTCAAAGTGTGTGTTTATTCCAATAAGTACTTCCAACAAAGTTATATTGCATATTGTTGCGTATTTTTATTTTGATAGTGTTCATTATTGGTTAAACTGCCTTGATATCTCTTCTTTATTAGAAACCATTCACTATGAATAGCAACACACATTTTTAGACTTGCCAGACGCATATTTCTTAGTTCAAAAAACATTCTTGCTACCATCAGTTATAAAAAAGACCCCCAAAAATTTAATTATCATCCCCAACAAATCCCCAACACGAAATTTCCATCCCCAATCGCGAAAAAATCCCCAATTTAGGGACAAATCCTCCTAAGCTGGCAACATTGTGTTGTAACCAAAACATGTATTATGCCACCCTTAGACAAGATATGTTTTTAAATGTTTTTAAAAATATTATCTGCGCTCGGTGAAAGATAAGAAGAATACAGCAAAAAGATTGAAAAAATCCAATTTTGGGATTTTCCGAAATTGTTTTTGGAATTGCTGGCAACTGAAAAACATATTATATTTGTTCTTACTTTCTATTTATTAATTGCATAATTTTCCACCATTACAGTTCGCGATAAATTTTTTAAGCTTATAATAAACTAGTAAGTGATGTTTTGATACTTTTATAATTCCATGATACATATTTGGTCTATTTATATAATGTTGGTCTCTGAAACACATTTTACTTCGAGAAGCTTTTTCAAAATAAATGGCTACACTATGTATGATACAAAGGACCCTAGAGGGAGAGCATGCGGTAGATCTGCAATTCTAATTAATTCAAGTACTATATCCTTTACAACGTTAGTGAAGAATATATGCAAGCTACGAATATTTTTGTAGGAAATTTTTGTTCTAATTTCGTGATATCATCAATTTACTCACCTCCCAGATTTTCAGTTACCGAAGATCAGTATGAGAAGTTCTACAAATCGCTTGGATCTTGTTTCGCGGCAGCTGGAGACTACAATGCAAAGCATACGTACTGGGGGTCGCCTAGAGGTCGAGGTTTGTTTAATACAATTTCAAAAATGGGCTTAGATGTTATTTCGAGTGGGGATCCCAATTACTGGCCTACTGACGTACGAAAAATTCCGGATGTTATTGATTTTGGCGTCATGAAAAATATTTCTAGGGATTTAATTAACGTTGAAACTTCTCTATATCACTCCTCCGATCATTCCTTCACTATCGTTAAAATCTGTAACCCACTAAGAAGTGACTTACCGCACCCATATATGAAGATGATCAATTGTGTTAATTGGCTGAGATTAAAAAAATATATTAGTAGGAATTGCACGGGAAATATTACGCTAAGAACACCCAGTGATATTGAAACTAACAATGCCAACGAAAATATTAACCAGGCTGCTGAACATGCCACTACCTCCCATCCGCAGACTGGGTTTAATAAAATTTATTCCAGGGATATTGAACAACTCGTGTGTGAAAAAGAAGAGCTAGAAGGGAATGGCAACAGCACAGATCTCCCCAAAATAAACGCAGACTTAAAGAATGTTGGCTTAAAAGGCGATACGAACTTTAGCCCGTTCAAATCATAAATTATAAAATTTTGTTGTTTTTCTGGTTTCGCCCCCCCCTTCCCGTTTTTTGACTCACTAGGTACCTTTTCTCAGAGAAGGTTATATATAGTGTGTGTCCGTGCAGACTCACATCTATCCATGCTTCGAATTGCATCAAAATCGGTTAGATAGTATCTGAGAGGAAGAATTTTCCCCCTACCTCAATTTGTGGTTCTAGCTTTTAAAAACCATGTTACCTCGGTATCGTTCTAGACTTAGATCTATTTATGCTATAATTGCATAAAAATCGCTTCAAAAGGCTTAGCCGTTGAAGCGCAATAAATTTACGAATCACTTAATCGATTCACAAACCCCTCAGCAAAGACACCAATCACATTGTAAAATCCCAAAAAAATTTGCTACAATTACCAAAACCCCAAGAGTTCCGCGGCACTTCCCCGGAAAATTACGGCAACACTGAAAATCTAAAAAATCTGCTGTAGCAGCTCCATCATACTATGTAGTTGTTACCAGTATTTGTAACCAGGTGAAGACACCACTTCTTCTTGTGCTATTGAGAGTGTTTGTTACGAACGAGAAGCGTTCGCGGCATTACTTGTAAAGAGTGATGTATTCGTTTATATGAATGTTTAAGGCCGTTCAGATAAAGGGTGGCCTAGCTGCGACAACGCTTGCGTTCTCTTTTGGAGTCCCTTCTTAAATACACACACGTCTACATGAAGACCTTTGCGTCCTAATACTCAGGCGAGTTTTTGATATTAATTTGATCAATGCTTTTAATTCGTTCATTCGTAGCACTGTTGCCGTAGAGAAACTAATTGTTAGTTAGGGAAATGTAGAATTGATATGTCCATATATTCTTATTTTTTTTAATTTACCACCAAAATATAATAATTCCTTTTCTCTCCTTACTTCATTTGTTTATAATTTTTATATTTTAACTGTTATAAACAAATGGTCTAACTGGCAACATTGCTTGTACATAGCATACAAAAAATACGATAGAGAGAAATATGTGAGAGAGAAGAGATAAAATTGTCGCTTCAATTCCCAATCACTGTTGCCAGAACTTCCAGAGGTGAAATCGTCAAAAACTACAGATTTCTGTGTAAAAAATCGTCAAAATCGTCAAGTCATTTTAGAAAATCGTCAAAAAAACGTCAAATCAAAAATATAAAATTTTTTTGTATTTTAATTGTTTTATTACAAAAACTTCAAACTTATTAACTATCCTTTCAACAAATATACACATATACAATAATATATATGTATATAGCCTAATAGGGCATTTGCACCATCCCGAAATCTAGTACTTACAAGATTTTTAGCTAAATCTGGCTGCTTTTCACTAGATTTCCCATACAAAACAAAATCTAGTTTGTGAGTAGATTTGTAGGCAATCAACTCAAAAACTAATAATTTTATTTTATTTTTACTACCCTGTACAATAAATTTATATAAAAGATGATTGAATAGCTACGATTTCCTCAAAAAGGTGTTGAATTGGCTACATTGCAGTTGTTTGGTTGCAGTTTTAGAAATTTTTCGGTTGATGGGCTGTGTTTTGGATAAAAAAAATCTTGATAAATGTCAAAAAAAAAAAATGGTGTAAACGGTATAGATTTTCATAAAGATTTTAATTAAAATCTGATAAATTTTGTGCAGGTGTAAATGCCCTATAATTATGAAAACCATTAAAATAAAAAATAAATAAAAAAAAAAACAAAATGAAATCAGAATTCACATGCGTACATATGTATATATGTATTTATTTTTAAAACAGATGATATATAAATTTAGAAAAATCGTCATTTCTGTACCTAAAATCGTCACTAGTGTATTTTGAGAGGTGAAAATCGTCAAAATGCAGAGAAATCGTCAATTCTGGCAACAGTGCTCCCAGATTTTCTGTTACCGAAGATCAGTATGAGAAGTTCTACAAATCGCTTGGATCTTGTTTCGTGGCAGCTGGAGACTACAATGCAAAGCATACGTACTGGGGGTCGCGCCTTGTAACACCTAGAGGTCGAGGTTTGTTTAATACAATTTCAAAAATGGACTTAGATGTTATTTCGAGTGGGGAGCCCACTTACTGGCCTACTGACGTACGAAAAATTCCGGATGTTATTGATTTTGGCGTCATGAAAAATATTTCTAGGGATTTAATTAATCTTAAAACTTCTCTAGATCTCTCCTCCGATCACTCCCCCACTTTCGTTACAATTTGTAACCCACTAAGAAGTGACTTACATCACCCATATATGAAGATGATCAAACGTGTTAATTGGCTGGGATTCAAAAAATATCTTTGTACTCATTGCACGGAAAATATTGCGCTAAGAGCAGCCAATGACATTGAAACTAACATTGCCAATCTTAACGAAATTATTAAACAGGCTGCTAGCATGCCACTACCTCCCATCCGCAGTCTGGGTTTAATAAAATTTATTCCAGGGATATTGAACATCTCGTGTGTGAAAAAAAAGAGCTAGAAGGGAATGGCACAGATCACCTCAACACAAAATAAGATTTAAAGAGTGCACTAAACGACTCCAAAAGTTGCTTACATCTGAAAAAACTGCATCTTTTACACTCAAAAAAAAATGAACTAAAACTTTAGAAAATTTTCTAAATTTGAATAAAAAAAAGTTGTCGTATGGCGCCAAAGCTGTTTTTACTTGAAACCAGTAAAATATTTACTAAATTTCTAGTTCATTAATGAACTATTTTATAGTAATTATATTTTCATATTTAAGTAAAATTTTTATATTATAATTCACCATACATACATATAAATTCCTTGAGAGTAGACAAGTATTGATTGATTGATTGATAGGCAAAGCACTCTAACCAACTGCCTAACAAGGCAGCCTGAATAAGCATTGAAATAATTTAGTTTTAAAATTTAATTTTATTTACAAAAAAAATTAATTTCAAGTTCAAATATTCCTCGAAAATATAAAAAATTTTCTTAAATTTTTTGCTTAATGCAAACAAAATATATATTCTATAGTTTAAAGAAAAAATACTTAAAACTAGTAAATATTTTTCTAAAATTTAGAATAACTTTTTATATCTTTCAAGTAAGTCAAATTTCATGAACTAATCAGGAGTAATTCATTTCCTAAAGTTTTTTTTTTGATTTAAGACGAAATTTACTAGTACTTAATATAAAATTTCCTTCAGTTTATAACCATTTTCCTACTCTTAGTAAATATTTCCTTTAAGTCAGTAAACATTTCCTGAAATGTGAGAAATTTATTGTGTATTTTTATAAATTATTTTTGAGGATATGAACTTTTTATTTTTTACTCATATTAAGTAATTTTTACTAGATTTTTGTAAAAATTTACTTAAATTTAGAAAAAATTACTAAAACTTCGAAATTTTTTTTACTTGAATTTAGGAAAACAAATTTCTTATTGATAGTACATTTCTTTTTTTTTGAGTGTAAAAATTATCTGGAAGGTCTTGATGTCACACCAGCATCTAATTACTCTTTGTGGCGCGCTGCTAGAAAGCTTAAAACACCCGTTGAGTTTAAGCCACCTCTACGCACATCTACCGGAGGTTGAGCAAGAAGCGATACGGAAAAATTTAAAATATTTGCTGAGTATTTAAAATCCGTATTTACCTCAAATACATGTACTGGTGTTGCTTATTTGCCAAGTGTAGTTGCTCTACCCCCTCGAGCCTTAAAGTTTAAGATGCGTGATGTACATAAAGTAATTGCTGAACTCAAGCCAAAGAAAGCTCCAGGTTTTGATGGAATTAGTAACAAGATGCTGATGAGCTTGCCGCATATTGCAATAAGAATCTTGCTATTTATTTCTAATGCCATATTACGACTGGAGTATTGTCCACAACTCTGGAAGCTTGCAAAAATCAAAATAATTCCAAAGCCTGGCAAAGATCTTACCAAAACTGAGTCATATAGGCCAACAAGTTTGCTGTCAACTATGTAAAAACTCTACGAAAAGCTGCCAATTTTAACTGATAGTGGGTACATACCGGACCATCAATTTGGTTTTAGAAGTCAGCATAGCACAATTCAACAAACGCATAGATTGGTTCAAGATATAAGAAGAACATTTGAAGAAAAGAGGTATTGTTCTACTCTCGTCATTGATGTTTCTCAGGCATTTGATAAAGTATGGCATGAAGGCCTAATTCTAAAATTGAAGACATATCTACCAGTAAACTTTCTAAAGCAATTGGAAAGTTATATTCTATCCTGGAAGTTCATTGTTGTGGAGTAGACTTCCTGAGCGTGCCCAAATCTATCTCCGCCGGTGTGCCACAGGGGAGTATACTGGGCCCAGTTTTGTTTTTGGTATATAATTGTGATATGCCTGTTAGCACTAAAATCAATACATCTACATTTGCCGATGATACAGCCTTCTTTAGCATGCACGAAAACCCTCACGAGGCATTCCAATATCTTCAGGAACATATTACATAACTGGAACTATGAATGAACTATAAATGAACAGAAGTGTGCGCAGGTAACATTTACTCTAAGAAAAGATACTTGTTCCCCCATTAGAATTAATAATCAAATTGTTCCTCAACATTCACATGTAAAATACCTCGGTATACACCTTGATCGACGGCTTGCATGGAAACAGCACATTGATTGTAAGCTCACACAAATGAAAGTAAAATTAACGCAGGTACATTGGCTGATTGGTAGTCTAGACTGCAAACTTTTAATATACAAGTCGCTTTTAAAGCCAATATGGTGTATAAAAAAATAAAAAAATTTCATCAAAAATATCTTTGTAAATGGGATGGGATTTCTTGAAAATACTTTTTTTATACTTTTTTATAAATTTTTTTTCTTTTTTAATTATCACTTCTTATGTATTATTTATAACTTTTAACAAGTTTATGTCCGACAGTGGTCGGACCTAATAATTATATTTTAGATTTGAATACTTATTGTTAGTTCATATTTGAAGATTAACGCTCTTATGCAAAAACGATTGTTAAAGTTAGAGCATGCGTTAAAACCGGTTTTGCCATACAAAATTAGTTTGTTAAACCAACTTTAAGTTTACCAATTGTTTTTGCATAAGGGGGACAATAAATAATTACATGTATTAAAAAAAAATATTTGGTCTAGATATGTACTAATTTTTTTATAATTACCTGTATTTGTCCGAGAAAATAACGGTCTTACACAAAGGATGCTATCTAAATGTTATTAAATTCGTATTTATCAATATTTACGGCTGGAAAGTCTCTCCTAGGTCAAAAATTATGCAATCAAAACACCGAAAGTAAGAATAAATAAAATTTTCTTCTGAGTTCTCGGCAATTCTCAAAACATTTCGGAAGATCCCAAAAATGGAATTTTTTCAGTTTCTTAACGTCCCATTATAAATTTTTGATTCCAGCTTGTTAGTTTGAGAAAAAGAACATACAATTGAAATTTATAACAAAAATAGGTATATTTTGAAACGATCTGGCTCCTTCAATAACAAAAATTTTGAATTAAAAGTCTCTTTGTAATATTTCTTGTGGTCGTAGTATTACCTTTTGAATACATAAAAGCATGTGGTTGGTATTTCTGCAGTGGTTGTTTAAAATAGCGAAATAATTTACTCACTGTTTTCTGTAAAAAAAAACGACGAAAACCTACTTTTTTATTTATATTTTAGTGTACTTGTGGTTTTGATACCAAGGTTTATTTTGAATGCTGGAAATTTTATTATCAATTCATAATGAGTTTCCTTTTCTAAATCGAACAAGATTTGACTTGATTTGATTTCTCCACTAGCAGAACAATGGACCAAGGTTGGTAAAAAAAATACAAAGTTTTACTGTTTTTTCACGAATATTGCATAAACTGTTAGCAAAAATACATAAATGGAGCAGACACATTTTAGCTTTTAGGTAGACAAAAATCCACCTGCAAAAAATTCTTTGTATCAGATCAAAACCATTAGCTTGGCATTGGGTTCAAATTTTCATTAAACCAAGGTTGCCAACTTTGGGGCTTCGCCACCTTAAAAGATATATAGTTCAGACTTAAGCTCTCTGATACCCCATTAAATGTTGTATGACATATCATAACAGTCGGATGGCCCATTTAGACTGCATAATTATTTCACATTTCTTAACAAAGTCCGCCAAAGCGTATCGGGTACTCTAGGCCCCACTAGGCCTAGAGCCTAAAAAAAATTTAAGACCGCAATTATGACAGCAAACCACATATTTTATATAGTTCAAATATCTAGGCACACGGTAGTGCGACAGGCCAAGTTCCGGCCTCTACATATAGTGTGTATACTTATAAATATACACGAAGCCATTTGATCTGTTTTTACCCCCCTCATAACTTTGTGCACCGCAATCGTAAAATTCTAAAATTTAAATAATAATTAAAATAAATTCATATAACCTCATACGTAAAATATTTACAATTAAAACTTCCGGAGGTATGGAGGTGCAAAAAGTGCATATTTTAAGCCATACTCATACCCAGTGAAAAAAATGGAAGTCATTCTAGTGGAACTACATTTTCATTACTTCCAAAAAATCGATATTTTTAATTTGCCGAGAGTGAGCAAAAAACCATGTAGAAGCTTATTTTAGTCACACAAAACCTTGTAACTCCTCCATAGTGTTAGAAAATATTCACCAGAATTTAAAAAAAATTAATTTTTTTTAAAGAAATTTATGAATTGTTTTTAGTCTAAAATTTAAAAGTTATTTGCTTAAATTTACATGAAAACACTGTTTCGGGATTAAATTCGTATAAAAAAAAAACGAATTGTTAAAAAAGGCAACTATTTACCCTTTTTCCTAGATGAAAATATTATCATAGAACACAAAAAAGGGAATTTTTGTTAATATCGCTTCAAATTCAGTGACCAGGCATCGAAAAAGAGAACTTCTTGCAGGATCGACATTTTCACTACTTCCGAATCGCAAACTCTACATTTTCATGATTTTTTTGGAGTCTCTTTTTTTACTGGGTAACTATGTCAAACGCGCTTTTTTTGTCTTACCGCTTTTTATAAAAAACGCGCTAAGTTAGGGCGTTTTGAACTGCAGTCGATAACATCATTTCAGTTCAATATTTTTTTAATTTTATGTACAAGCTTAACAATTTTCTAGTATCCAAAAATTTGATAAAATATTTCAATTTGGTTATTGATTCAGCTGTCGCAAATAAAATTACCTTAGAGTTAAAATCGCATTTTAATTCTGTAAATGGCAAATTCTTTTAAAATTTCACAGCTAAAAATATGTATTAATGACCCAAAAAGTTTACATAACTTATTAAGCATCTATTCTAGCTAAAGTATAAAAAGCATTTGAATCGCAAAACTATTCGACAACTTATGTATATGCTGTTACAAAGTTTGATTCTGATTCTGTATTAAATGATTTTAGTTATTTAGGATACAATTTCGAAGAAGCAATATTGCAAAATCTGAAAAAGGGTTAGTAAAAAATTGTATTTACTTATACTAGTACATACATCGACTTTTATTAAAATTTAATACAGCGCGCTAGAAAATAGCGCGTTTTGGGTATAAATAGTTGACAATGTTGTAACTTACCGCGTTTGGAGAAGGGCAATAGCGCGTTTGGGTTGTAAATAGTTGGCACCGCTGCACAGTGGTCCAAGACGCCAATCTAGCTGGAAAAAAGTCAATGTTTTTATGTTTCAAAGTTCACATAATTTGTTTGGTAATTATTAGATAACTATCCACTGTGCATAACTGTATACCAGGTTTTTTTTTAGTTTTTGCTTATTTGCTTTGTTATGATGTTTTGAAAATGAACAATTGCATTGTCACTGTTGTTATAGCAGCTCAGTCGATTGACAGCATCACATTTGAACTGATCGTAACATCAAAGAAGAGCAAATTTTGTCTTTATTTTTTTACACTGCATTATGTCAGGTATGTTTAAGCTATATTATAAATAAATGTCGAATTTGAATGCTCTGTTTGTACAATAATAGATTAGAGGAAATATGTGTTTTGTGTGGTAAAAATTTAGCATTTTTTGGTTTTTAGAGTAACTTTTAAATAGGATTCCCGTGGATTCCCGTGAAATGAGTTGTGCCCTGTTGATATGTGTAATGTCCACTTTAGATGGTAAAAAAAATTAGCTGCAATTATTTACCGGTAAACTTTTTATATACATATATAGATAACATACCCATAACACGGAGAGAACTATATAATGTGTGGATTGCCGAAATGGAAAGCAAAGAAAGGGTAGAAGTTGTCATTAGCTATTTTCTTGCTAAAAGTGGGATACAGAAAACTAAAACAGAAGATTATTGCAATAAAGTTAAGTTAGCTGTACGGAGATTAACGTATTCAATTAACGAAAGATGGATAAAAGCAAAAAGATCTAAGAAATATTTTGAAGACTTCAACAAAACTTGGTTGAATGGAGTATTTAATCTTCCTTCTGAAAACGTGATTAAAATTCCAGAGGATTTAGGGATCCAACCGTCAACGTCAAATTTTGGTAGACCTCGATCAGATTTTTCATGTAAATCTGAAAAAGGGAAGCGCTTGGAAGTGTCGACCTTAGTTAGTGGATGTTCACCTGAGAAACTAGTTTTCGCTACTGGCATTAGTCTTTATAAATCTGGCAAGAGGGATGCTGCCGCGATTCTAAAGAACATAAATGAATCTCCAACGAGAGCAACTAAAGCTAAAAATATTGTTAATGCACAATCTAAGGAACCAGTGCCATATACAGATGAAGAAGCATTACGTCTGTTTATCGATGGAAAATATACAAAAGCAAGTTATAATGCGATGCGTACTGGTGCTAAGATCCGTAACGCGGATATATACCCATCGTATCATAGAATTTTGAAAGCTAAAGAAAAGTGCTACCCAAGTAATGGAATAAAGGTATTCGATGTAATAGCAGAAGTGCCTCTGCAGGACTTAGTTGATCACACTTCATGTAGAATTTTACAGTTACAAAAAAGGTCATAGAGGAATTCAATTATACGGAATTGACTTTGATTTATAAATGGGGATGTGATGGTAGCAGTGCCCATTCAACCTATAAGCAAAACTTTAGTTCAGACGAATTCCGTAAAACAGATGAATATTTGTTTGCAATTTGCTTGGTACCTTTGCAGCTAAAGTACGATAACCATATTATATGGGAAAACCCACGTCCATCATCTACACGTTTTTGCAGGCCGATTAAACTGATTTTTGAAAAGGAAACAAAATCTTTGATTCAAGATGAAACTAATTACATACAAAATCAAATTAATGCAATAGTGTCAACAGTTTCTAACATTGAAGATAAAACAGTTATTGTTAAACATGTGTTTTATTTAACAATGATTGATGGCAAGGTTTTCTCAATTCTTAGCGATTCCTCTACTCAAAGATGTGGTATTTGTGGAGCAACGCCAACCGTTATGAATAAATTGCAGGAAATTAAAGCCTTGAATGTAAGGGCCAATCTTTACGAATATGGGTTATCGACATTGCATGCGTGGATAATGTGCCTGGAATGTGTATTGCATATATCTTACAAAATTGAAATTAAAAAATGGCAAGCTCGTAGTGAGTCCGATATAGCTTTACAAAAGAAAAGAAAAGACGAAATAATTAGCGCTCTGAAATCAGAAATGAATTTGCTTATTGATATTCCTAAGCCGGGAGAAGGAAGCACAAATGACGGTAATACCGCTAGAAAATTTTTTCAACAACCTTCCTTAGCTTCTCAAATAACAGCAGTGAATGAAAGTTTAATAAAAAGACTAGGAATAATTTTGAGAACTATGTCATCTGGTTATGCAATTAATGTGGAAGCATTCCGAAAATATGAGATGGATACTGCGGAACTATACGTAGAACTGTATGAATGGTACCATCGAGTGTCTACATCGAGTGTCTACAAAATTTTGATTCACGGCGCAGACATAATTCAAAATGCGGCACTACCGATAAAAATGATGTCGGAGGAAGCACTAGAATCTCGAAACAAAGATTTTAGATTTATTCGCGAACATCACACTAGAAAAATGTCACGAAAGAAAACAATGGAAGATCTTTTCAATTATTTGCTTCTGTCATCAGATCCATTAATTTCATCTTTTTCAACAAAGCCATTTCTTAGCTCTCGAAATGAAGAACTATTAGGTGATGAAGACATTTCGTTACTTTTTGATCCTTTCATACAGGAAGATGTAGAATAATTTAAATAAATGATTATTATTTTAAGTATATATTAATATTCTTATGTTGTTTTGTATATTAGTGCAATATATCCATTCGAACCTAGTGGAGTACCCAAGGGAGCATATTGGTGGTGGGGTCTCCTTTGTTATGTGTTAAATTTGAATGAAACTTTTTACTGAAAATTTCGTAATTATTACAAAGAATTTGTTATTTTATAAAATTTTCATATATATTTCTTCAATCTTAAAAAGAGGTGCCCGAAACCATCTTTCGAGTAGTCCTTTAAAATATTGCCGAAATGGGAATTCGGCACCTCTAAATTAATACATTAATATTTAGTACATTTTCATATTCTTAAAAATGTCATAAAAATTGCCACGCCTATTTCACCTACAACGCCCATTTTTGGTACAAATAATACTTTAATAACAAATACAAAATTTCATACTTATAGCTGCTTCTGAAGAGAAGTTATGACTTTTTTCCAGCTAGATTGGCGTCTTGGACCACTGTGCGCTGCTCACTGACACACTCATCAAATTGATGAAGCACTGCCGCTATAGCTAGAAAGCTGAAAGTTGATACACGAGCAGACCTATATGAGCAATTAAACAAAAAAATCTGAATACTCGGAAATTTCAACCTAGGGACGGGGCTACGCCCATAAAAATTTAAATTCAAGCTAGTAAATTTGATACGCAAGTAGGTCCAGTTGAGTAACTAACAATTTAAATCTTTAAAACTGGAAATTTAAGCTAAAAAGGCAAATATAAAGCGTTAAACAAAAGCGATTTTATTAAAATTTTGGGTACATGTTGCGGTAATGCAATGCTATAAATTTTTGCTGAAAAAGTGGGCGTTAATACGCTCATAAAATTTTATCCTATTTTTTCATGTACTTCGCTCAGCAGATTTAAATATATTGTTTATGTAGTTATTATTATCGTTTTCAACGAAACTTGACATAAATGATTAGAACTGGCCAAAAAAATTTGTGTTTTAAAAAGTGGGCGGGATTACGAACATAAAAATTTGGGTAAATGAACTGAAATTTTATACACAAGTAGTTTTAGGTGAGAAACCAACTAGAAAAATCTCTAAACCTGAAAATGTCATCCAGAGGGTGGGGCAACGCCCATAAATATTAAAAATCAAAATAACTCCTAATGAGCTGAAATTTAACACAAAAATCGGAAAAATCTTGAAAATAGTTTAAAAAAATCTGCAACAATAAGAACAAACTTAATTTTCAATTGTTTAAAAATTTTAAAACCCTCGATATATCCAGAAAAGATGTGATATCTTCTAAACGGCAAGACCGATTTTTTTCAAACATAACTAAGACCACTCTCGATCAAGTCACCTTTCAAATAGAAAAATCAAAAATTATAACCGGTCGAGTCGTTTGTTCTATACGAGTACTTGTACAGACACACCCTACAAACTTATAACACCACTTTTTTTGGTCGGAGGTTAAAAATAAACATTAACAAAAGGATAGTGACATATATATGCTACAATTTTCTGCATTAAACTTAAAGAAAATGATACATATGTATACATGCAAATCTGTGCAAATAAATATACACAGATAGATATCGCACACTAAATCATAAGCAGACACAACTCAAAAAAATCCCAGATGTTCAGGATTGGCAAAAACTGTTCAAGAAGACTTTTCTGCAAAGGAAATTTTTGCGGTCTATGATATATATGTATATATCTATGGCAAAAAGGAAAAAGTGCTTAAGTCGGGATAAGCTCCGTTACCTGCATATTCGAAAGTACCCCTGGTCAAAATCTCAATTAATTTGTGTGATTTTTCAGGAAGTTATAGCCCTATGATTTGCGACTTATCTTGTTTAGACTTTTTATTTCATTTGGAATAATAGCTTAATTTAGGTTATAATTTCGTATATTTCAACTTAAATGTATTACTTATAGCGTGTATAACGATGTTTGCTTAAAAAAAGATTAACAGAGATGAAATAAACTTCAGAAAATTAACTTGAATGCTCTCCTGCAAAACAGTAAAATATGACATAAGCACTTTGTCCTTATTGCCGCAGATATTTATATCTTTGCAAAGATTCGTTAGTTACTTTTTAACATTGTTATATTGGTGGTATAGTTACTGCAAAATTAAACGTCAAAATCTACTTATTAGTTAGTTAATTTTAAGTGAGTGAAAGGGTAGAATGACATTTATAAAGGTTTTTAGATAATTTATCAAAAATTTTAGTTGATTTCTATGTTCGAAAAATCAACTTAAATTTTAGTCAAAACTCCTTAACGACTAGTAAATTCATATTTTTGTTTTCTGTGAATTATCTAAATAGATAACCAAATTTAAACATATATAATCCCGCAAATTATCATGGATTTTAGTTAAACTAACTATTTATAATTTGAGAATTGTCATGGATTTTGCCTATCTTCGCGATATCAAATAATAACTAAAGAATTTTTGTTGTTAATTCATTATGAATTTATTAGAAAGTATTCTAATGTTTTCAATATTTAGGTATGAACATAAATATATTCAAAATAAAGAAATGTCCCAGATTTATATAAAAAAAATACAAAATAAAATAAAAAAATAAAATAAAATATAATAAACATATTGTTACGTAAAAATATTCCTACAGGGTTAATGCAAAGAACTATCTAGAAGTATTTAACTAAAGCAATAAACGCACACACATATTCACGTGCAAGCACTATAGAAAAACAATAATTGTGTACATAGCTACAGACGTACACGTATACAAATAAAAGTGCGAGCACTTATGGTAACCACCCTGTACTAAAAGTAGCACACCGCATTGCCAACATACAAGTCGTTACTTTGAAAATTCAAAAACTAACGGCCAATCGAATCACCTACAAACATCTAGTAATGGCGACATGAATTTTCCCGGTTGTGCTAGAAGACTGTTTAATCATCTGTCTAACAATAAACATACACACCTAAAAAGCCACATCGTTGTGCGGTAATAGTTTCTTCCAGTTGGTTTTTACTAAGCACATACATGAATGCATGTTACTACGCCATCTATTAGCGAACATTCTAGATCCGGTTTTGCAGTATAAAAAGTGTCAGTCAGTGCTAATTGGAATTTAGTGGAGTGCACATCGTTGAAAGTAAAAGACCTCGTGCGGTGGATAATAACGTTAAGAAGTAAATAAGAAAAGACAAGTTGTAATTTATTTAATCACTAATGAAAGGAAGTTCAGTTGCAAATAAGAAAATCGTGTGTTATTTATTTTTATTTTTGAGCAATCAAAAGAACTCACACGTTTAATAAAATTTAAACGTAACATTTGGTGTCAGAAGTGGGATTGCAAAATTAAAATAAAAATAATTAATTATTCAGAGAATGAATTGATAATACAAGGAAAGAAAATCTACAATGAAGTTCGAAGACTTGAGAAGTGGAGCAGCTCAAAAAGGAATTGAGTAAGTGTGACCTGCTGACAACAGGTTATAAGGCAGAACTTCAAAAGAGACTAATAAATTAATTCAAGTGTCGTGGCGTTGACATAGGAACGTACGTAGAAATATGAGATGGAAGAAGCATCTGCTCCTTCTACTAGTACTCCAACCAGCACAGACATCAGCGCAATGTTGGCTGCCATGTTGAGGGAAACAAAAGCGGTCAGTAAGAAAATGGATGACAGATTTCAGGAGTCTACTAGAGCTTTCAGAAAAAAATTTGACGAATGGGATGCTGAAATGAAGGCTGATTTGCAAGAAACATCTAAAGCCAACAACGAGAGAGTTCTAGCTGAAGTTAAGGCCACAAATGAGAAATTTCAAGAAATTTCTGAGGCCTTATAAAGCATTAAAGTACAATAAGACAAAAAGATTTCTGACTTGGAGCAGATCAACGATGAAATTTCTGGCAATGAAGAAAATGTTGACGAAATCAACAGTGGTCAATGTCAACAAGTTGAAAATGGGTGAAGTTTGTCGGAAGTCTCCAGCGAAGTGAAGGAAGCTCGTTACTCAGAAGATAGTCACGCGGTCTGTGAAACAGTGGAACTAGCTAAGGAGGAAATGGTTTCGCTTTCTAAGGGTAAAGAAACTGCTACAGTATACAAAGCGCGCAGCAAGGAAGAAGAAGACAACTTTTGTAAAGAACCTCAAGCATGTGGTAAGGCAAAGTCTAGTCGAGGAACAAAGAAGAATCAGTGCAATAAGGCATAAATGTGGAAGGAGTAGTCATCTGCAGTGTGTGGTGAGTAAGGCAAGCTCTAGCCAAGGGACAAGGTAGAGTCAGAACCAAAGGCCATAAAAGTCAAGAGGCAAAGTAGAATCAGAGCCAGATGCCACAAATATGGCAGAAGTTGTCATCTACAGCGTACGGCAAGGCAAGCTGTAGTGGAAATACCAAGCAGATTCAGTACCATGGGCTGCAAATGTGGAAGAACTTGTTATCTTCAGCGCAAGGCATGGCGAGCTGTAGTGGAAATACCAAGCAGGTTCAGTACCATGGGCTGCAAATGTGGAAGGACTTGTCATCTTCAGCGCAAGACAAGGCAAGCTGTAGTGGAAACAGAAAGCAGAGTCAGTACCAGGGACCACAAATGTCAACGAAGTAGTCACTTCCGCCGTAAGGTAACACAATTCCCAGTTGAAAGACGAATCAGAGCCAGAACTCAAGCCTACAAATATGAAAGAGGTAGTAGTCTAGGCGTATAGAAAACGAAGAAAGAGACAGGCAGTGATGATGTGCCTATTCGGGACTAATAGGCTTAAGTGGGCAGCAGTGTTACGTAAAAATATTCCTACAGAGTTAATGCAAAGAACTATCTAGAAGTATTTAACTAAAGCAATAAACGTACACACATATTCACGTGCAAGCACTATAGCAACAACAATAATTGTGTACAAAGCTACGGACGTACACACAGAAAAAAATAATATAGAATCGGTTAAAATAGGTATAATTTTACATTTTTTGGTTATGATTTGGCTTTAGGTGTGTTTCATATTAATTTAGCATGATGTATAGTAATTGTCCAAAAAAAATTTTCCTTTTGAAATAACTTTATTTTACGCTTAATTAACATTTAACTACTGTTAAAATCAAAATGAAGAATCATGTTGAATCAAAGTTATTTCAAGTTAGATCAACATGAATTTAATTTAATGTAGAAAATTTATTTTATTAATTATTTAACTTTCTTGTGGTTGAAAATAGACATCAGAAAAATTTTTGTATATAAATTAAATTGGCTTCCACGGTCAAGATTTGAACTCGCAACTCATCGCGTGGTAGTCAACGTGCTTACCCCTGCAGCCACAACAACTCTAAGATTCTTAAGATACACACTAATGCTCTTATGCTAAAACGATTGTTAAAGTTAAAGCATGCATTAAAACCGGTTTTGCCATACAAAATTCCTGTGTTAAACCAACTTTAAGTTTACCAATTGTTTTTGCATAAGGAAGTAAATATGTACCATCTTGCATTAAATTATAATTTAATATTATTTCTTATAATTTATTTGAAAAGTTTTAGTTTTAGTTAAAAACATAACAAAATGCTTTGGCTTGAAAAGTTTTAGTTAACAAAAAATAAAAAAAAACTTTGAATTGATCCAGGATTAGAACCTACGATCCCCCGAATGCAAGACTAGCACACTGCCTACCAGCCAGCAACAGGTTGTTGCCTGTTTACAAACAAAAATACAACAACAATACAAAAACAACCTACACAACTAAGCACGAAGTGTATTGCAGCTATGAATAAAGCACCAACACACTCAAACAACATAGTAAATTTAATGTGATTTTAATGAATTTGAATTAACCTTTCGGCATGTTAATTTTACATTGGTATTTTTTTGTGTGTGTACACGTATACTAATAAAAGAGCGAGCACTACCATAAGTCCTCGCTTTTTTAAAAGTAGCACACCGCATTGCCAACATAGAAGTCGTTACTTTGAAAATTCAAAAACTAACGGCCAATCGAATCACTTACAAATATCTAATAATGGCGACATGAATTTTCCCAATTGTGCTAGAAGACTGTTTAATCATCTGGCTACCAATAAACATACACAATAAACATACACATAAAAAGCCACATCGTTCTGCGGTAATAGTTTCTTCCAGTTGGTTTTTACTATGTACATACATGCATGCATGTTACTACGCCATCTATTAGCGAACATTCTAGATCCGGTTTTGCAGTATAAAGAGAGTTGCCGTGTGTGAGAGTCAGTCAGTGCTAATTGAAATTTATTGGAGTGCACATCGTTGAAAGTAAAAGACCTCGTGCGATGGATAATAACGATAAGAAGTAAATAAGAAAAGACAAGTTGTAATTTGTTTAGTCACAAATAAAAGGAAGTTCAGTTGCAAATAAGAAAATCGCGTGTTATTTATTTTTATTTTTGAGCAATCATAGAACTCACACGTTTAATAAAATTTAAACGTAACAATATAATTTCCGAACCCTTCGGCATAATTTTAACCACGTCTCACGGAATGCATACATGCCAGCTTTTTTACTTACACCCTTTACATCACCTTCCAGTGCTCCTGGAAAGGGTTCAGCTATTTTACGCAAATTAATACCACAAGTTAAGTTAATTTTACGTGAAGGAATCTTAAGAATGTACAAATGAGCCTCCTCGTTTGATAGTGGGAATTCAATTTAACGCTCAATACGACCAGGACGCAAAATATCAAACTGATTTGTGGCCATAACCATTCAATTGCTTCAGTAACTTTAACATTGTACGTAGAAATTCAGAGTTCTGAAAAAGATTTAATACGGGAAGAACCAATTGAATCAATTTCATCCATGAATATAATTAAAGGCGCTTTCACCCGGTATCGGCTAGTTTATCTATAGTAATAATAAAAAATTACGCAAATTTAAAAATTTATAAAATTTAATGTACATACCTTTTGCTCAAAATATAAATTCATTCTTGACAATAAAATATAAATTCATTTAATAAAAATAATTTCAAAAAAGATACCTAATTGTGAAAGTTATATTAACATGGATTTTAGGTAAAGTGCAATATGCACATTACATAACTGCATAACTAGGGATGAAACGATACCACTAAGGTCTCGATACTTTTACTTGTTACGGCATCGGTTCAAGAAGTATCGATACATACTCAGTATCGGATAGAAAGCATCGATATTTACTTGTATCGGTCAAGTTTTTCACATGATTTAAAGTAGTGAAAACAAAATTAAATACCCACCCAACCAAATGCTCCTAATTCGTAAAAAACTAGACAAAATCTTCCGGTTTCGGAAGCGATTATTATAAGAAAAAAACAAATTGTTTAAATTTCTTGCAGATGAGTTTTTGCAGAATTTATTTACGAAAATATTCCTTCAACAAACTAACAACAAACTAATTTTCCTGAACTACAAAAATGTTGAAGTTCAATTTCGTTAAAAACAGCCATAAAAATCGTCAATAGATTCATTTATCGCCAGCAAAATCGATATGTCGACAAATCAAAAACTTAGACGTCAAATAAAGTGGAAATATCGTCACATTTTGGCTGGACTGGAGCAGAAGATATAGTCGAAATGGCCTTTTAAATGTTTGTTCAAATTCGTTTTGTTCCCGCAATAACGCACGCTTTTTTTGCAGCTCGCAATTTTATCGTCTTTTTTTACAAATTATATATTCTAGATATAAATTTACATTTAACACGAACAAATAAAATGTTGTTAAACTGGCATCATGTTCAACTTTTTGTGTAGCCAATAAGAAATGAGTATATTTGACCGATACGAGTACTTTTTACCGATACCTACTTGGTACTCGGTAGTAGAGTATCGATACCAAAAATACTTGGTTTCTAAGAGAAAGTATCGAGTATTTACTTGTATTTGCTCGTATCGTTTCATCCCTATGCATAACCATTCAATTGCTTCAGTAACTTTAACATTGTACGTAGAAATTCAGAGTTCTGAACAAGATTTAATACGGGAAGAACCAATTGAATCAATTTCATCCATGAATATAATTAAAGGCGCTTTCACCCGGTATCAGCTAGTTTATCTATAGTAATAATAAAAAATTACGCAAATTTAAAAATTTATAAAATTTCATGTACATACCTTTTGCTCAAAATATAAATTCATTCTTGACAATAAAATATAAATTCATTTAATAAAAATAATTTCAAAAAAGATACCTAATTGTGAAAGTTATATACATGAATTTTTGCAATGAAAAATCAGCAAAATGCAGAGAAATCTGCGAATCTGGCAACAGTGTACACAAGTTAGTCTAGATGAGAAAGCATTTAGATAAATCTATAAGCTCATTTATTTTTATCAGGGTGGGCGAGGCCACGGTTATATTGTTCGGTTTTAAAAAGAAATATACAGCTTTCAAGTCAAGCCATTTTATTGAAACCTTGCATACACGTTCCACGTATGCAAGGCTTTAAACTATTATCTTAAAAAGTGGTTTAACAGATTCAAATCTGTTATTTACTTATTTCGTATCAGCGGCCTACTGCAAAAATAAGTAATAAAATCTTGAGTTTAAAATAGTGGGCGGGGTAACGCCCATAACATTTAAAGATAGAAATCCCGCTAGAGGTTTTATCCGTTGGGCTACACCCTGAAAACTCAAATTCCCACTAGAGTGCTAAAGTTTGATAGAAAAAAAATAAATTAGGAAAGTGTAAAAACCCGGAAATTTCAATCAGGGCGGGAACACGTTATTAAACTCGATTTATTTTATTGAAAGTTTTCATAGACATAGATTTTAGTACTATAGAAATGTATGTGTCCGTACCATTAAAATTGATAAATTTGGTTAATTATAATCGAAATTTTGTAATTTATGGGCTAAAATTTATTATTTAGTTTGATATCGGTCCATCGATGTGTTTTTGTTTTAATTATATGGTTTGATATTCGTCCGTCGATGTTCGTTTGTTAAGCGGTTGCAGTAGGTTTATGATTTTAGATTGTGTGTGCGTGTGCATAGTTTAGTTTTTTTTGTAATATTGTTTTGTTTGTATGTAGCAAGAGTGATTAATAAAGATTACGCCTTGCGCATGATTTACCGTTTGATGACGTAGTAGTCCCCTCGCAAAACTTACCAAGTCTGTATCACATGTGAAATTTATAATTTCTTGCAAAAAATTTATGAATTATGTTTAAAAGCTGCAAAACTAAGAAAAATAAAAACAAAATAAATTGAAGAGAGAAGAAAAAGAGCAAATATGAAATTTGAGTATTTGGGTGTGTAATGTTTTTTGTTGCTGGTTTTATTTAGTTAGATTTTATTTATTTTTCTACATACATGTGTTTAAAGAATTTGAAGAGATGAATAAAATATATAATGTATGAGCAATCAACTTATTTGCAGGGTGGAGAAATTGAAGTGCAAGATATTTAAGGCAGAATTACCCGAGTGTAAATGTAGAACCGTAAATGTAAATGTGTCAGCTGACCGAAAGTGTTGCATGAAAAGCTATGCAAATGCTTACATGACTGAAACGTCACGTAAATGTAACGAGGTTCCGTGACATTTGTAGACAGTGATGGAATGTTTGTATATTGCACTAAATTGCAAAAGCACTAAATTTTGTAATTATTATAATATATTAAAAAAAATTGTTATACACAAATATGCATATGAAAAATATAATAATCGGTTGACTTTGCATTAGATTTTTAAGACTATAAATTTGAGGCATCTGATACACATTTTAATTGTATAAGAATCAGTAAGTTCTCAATCTGTTTGACGAAGCCTTTTGTATTTATTATAAAAAAATTTCATTTCAATAATTTTTTGTGAGGAAATAAACATATTTTTCGAATCCAATTAGAAATAATAGATAATTGTTTCTGAGGTTAATAGCTGATTACATTTTGAACTCGATGGTCTTGGTAGTTAAAAAATTTTTAAATAAAATTTGGATTTTATTATATTATGCTGTGAAAACATTATTTCGGCTGAGACTGAACTATGTGAAAAAGATAATAAATTATGATCGAAATAAAAAAGGTTTTAAAAGTGTTTTGCAGCAAACCCAATATAAATAACAAAGTTAATAATTAAAAAAAAGTGATTTGCAAGTTTATCAAGATAAAAAAATATTCATATGTATGTACTTATTAATATTTTAGAAAAAATGTAACCAAAATAAAAAAGACTGAACATTGGGAAATATAGTTACCATTCCTTGTTATAAATAACCAAAGCGTGAACCAAGTGTAAGGACAATCTGTTACGTATTTTAGACTTAAATAAAGTCAAAGAAAAAAAACGCGATCAATTTCTTCGTTTAATTATAAAAGTGACAGAAGTTTGATGGGAATGCAACTTTTGATAATGCTTCAAACGAGTTCATATCAACTGAAAACTCGATAGTGGACTCAATATTTTCCCTAGACTAGGCAAAATTTCGATGTTACACTATACTTGGGTAAATGCTTCTATTCTGTCTTCTTTGTTGTGTGGCAAAACATTTTTTATAATAATTGTGCTTTAAATGTTAAAGTTTGAGAGTAACATGGCGCTTATTCCTTCAACCAAGCCTTGCACAATCTTAGTAAAATTTTTTAAATGCTCCATTTAAGTTCAGAGCTTATTTTTTTATATATAGATTTCGCCGAAAGAGAAATAGGTGAGGAAATTTTTCTTCGAATTTTTGGTTTAGTGCCACCGACTCGAAACCAAAAGCACCGAATTAATTTTAAAAAGCACTGAGCACTCGCAAGCAAGTAACTCTTGCAGTCGTTTAGTACATTCTTTAAGTCTGAGTTTATGTTGGGGTGATCTGTGCTGTTGCCATTCCCTTCTAGCTCTTCTTTTTTACACACGAGATGTTCAATATCCCTGGAATAAATTTTATTAAACCCAGACTGCGGATGGGAGGTAGTGGCATGTTCAGCAGCTTGTTTAATATTTTCGTTAAGATTGGCAATGTTAGTTTCAATATCATTGGATGTTCTTAGCGTAATATTTTTGGTGCAATGACTACTAGTATATTGTTTGAATCCCAGCCAATTAACACGATTGATCATCTTCAGATATGGGTGAGATAAGTCACTTCTTAGTGGGTTACAGATTGTAACGATAGTTGGGGAGTGATCGTAGGAGAGATCTAGAGAAGTTTCAACGTTAATTAAATCAATAACATCCGCGATTTTTCGTACGTCAGTATGCCAGTAAGTGGGCTCACCACTCGAAATAACATCTTAGGCCATTTTTGAAATTGTATTAACCAAAGCTCGACCTCTAGGTGTTACAAGGTGCGAAGCCCAGTACGTATGCTTTGCATTGTAGTCTCCAGCTGCCACGAAACAAGATCCAAGCGATTTGTAGGACTTCGCAACTGATCTTCGGTAACTGAAAATCTGGGAGGTAAGTAAATTGATGGTAACACGAAATTAGCACAAAAATTTTCTACAAAAATATTCGTAGCTTGCATATATTCTTCACTAACGTTGTCAAGGATATAGTGCTGGAGTCTTAACTTAATTAGAACGGCAGATCCACAGCATGCTCTCCTTCTAGGGTCCTTTGTATCATATATAGTGTAGTCATTAATTTTGAAAAAGCTTCTCGAAGTTAAATGTGCCTCAGGGACCAACATTATATCAATATTTGTTTCCCTAATGAAGTGCTCAAGTTCATTTTTATGTTGGCGAATGCCGTTTGCGTTCCAGAAACATATTTTTAACATCTTCATGGCTTGTTAATTAATGCTTGAAGCAGTGTATTCTGCATTCGCAGCATTTCTTGCATCATGCTAGTCATATTTGTTGTAAAGTTATTTATTGTATGCACTAAATTATCAATGGTAGCTTCAAAGCGATTAAAACTAAAGTTGGAGTTTGTATTTGTTGAAATATTTGGCGGGAAAACATTTTGTGCGGGAACAGAATTTGTTTTAGCAGCATCGGCATACGATACACGGCAAGTAACTGGTTGGCAGATTTGCGCATAAGTGGCGGAGTAACCGTTTGCTGATTGAGATGGAGTTAATTTAGGTTTTTGCTCCATAGTCTGTTTGACAAAAGAGTACACAGGACAACCTCTTTCAGTTAGCGGTGTGATTACCTCCACAATTACTGCATTTTTTATCACTTTGATCTTTTGGCTTATTGCAACTAGCAGTGCCGTGTAATTCGGCGCAAACAACACAAACAGTGGGTAATTTACAGTATGTTTTTGTATTGCTATATTCTTGGCCATTATGGCACTGTACGGGACCTGATCGCTTATGTGGCTATTCAACTGTGATTTATAAGTATAAGAGGTATTTTAGGCTATAAATTGGGTGTGTCTCATTTTTTCAGCTGTATATCATTCGGCTCCAGTTCAACACGAAAGAGTGCCCCCAGCCACTCTTTCGTGTTGAACTTCTTCTTCTTCTCCCTATTGATTATGTTGGTAACATTTTTTACCTTAAATCCTTGTATCATGAGTACATCTTTTACTTCTTCGGGATTAACATAATAGTCAATACCCTTTAATACGATCTGCATACCTTTGGCACTCTTAAGCTGGTACGTATAAAAATTTGTTTTATTTTTTTCGAATTCAGTCACTATTTTGCGGAAATCTTTTTCTTCGTATATTTGAATTTTAGTTTCGTTAATGTTACCACGCTATTGGAATAACATGAAATGAGTTTTCACCAATGGCCGAGACTAATTTTTTAATAAGTGCGTTAGAATTTTAATACCTTTAATACGATCTGCATACCTTTGGCACTCTTAAGCTGGTACGTATAAAAATTTGTTTTATTTTTTTCGAATTCAGTCACTATTTTGCGGAAATCTTTTTCTTCGTATATTTGAATTTTAGTTTCGTTAATGTTACCACGCTATTGGAATAACATGAAATGAGTTTTCACCAATGGCCGAGACTAATTTTTTAATAAGTGCGTTAGAATTTCTCTCAAATATATAGGTGGTGGCTTAAAAGACTTTTACGATGCTGCAGCGTCGTCGGTGACTTGCAATAATGAAAAACCATTTTGACGATTGGTAGATGATGCGCTATTATCCCTAGACATCTTTGGAGAAGATGAAATTTTTGAAGAATTCGGGCTTCGCCCACGCTTTACCACGATTATGTATCTGTCCATTCCGACTTATACCTTGGGTTTTGAGCTACTGTTATCTGTTGTAGTGATAACTTTATAAAGTGATGAACACGAGCCTGAAAGGGATGATATTACTGACTTATTTGAAGTAGTACTAGGCAACTGTAAAGTTAATGAATCACTATTTGGCATTGGGCAAAGCGAAATTGATCGATGACGAAAAATTGGCTTTGCCGTTTAAAAAAAGACTCATTAGATTTATTATTTCTATTGTTTTCATTAAGAGCTTCAGAACTCATAGTAAAATAGAAACATATGAATATAAATAAATGAACTCAATAAAAAATATATTTTTATGAAAAAACACACAACAATTAAATTAATAACAAAAATCAAAAATTTTAAGAACCTCTGACTTACAGACCAAATGGCTGGACCTGAAGAAGATGTTAGATCAAGTCACCTTTCAAATGAAAAAACCAGATTAAAATCGGATCTCGCAGTTTAGGCGTTACAGCGTCAAAAACACACAGATTCAACAGAATATATCTAGAAAAGATGTGATATCTTCTAAGCGGCTGGACCGTTTTTTCCTAAAACATAGCTAAGAACCCTCTTGATCAAACAGAAAAAATTAAATCAAAATCGGTCCAGCCGTTTGGTTTGTACATAAACTCGTACAGATACACAGGTGTATCGATAAACAGACATACACTAAAAACTTATAACACGCCTTTTTTGGTCGGGGGTTATAACAACTTTATAAGTTCATTTCATGAACACCAATATTAAACAAAAACAAAACAAAATCAAATGAACTATTAAGGGGTTTCATGAGAACTCTTAAAATTGCCATTTGTGGAATTGGGCAAACTTGCGAGACTTGTTTCATGAAGCCCATTTTAAACTTTTGTGCAAACAACTAATGTAAATTTGAAACAAACGTCAAAAATTAATTAAATTTAAAATTTAAATTAAAAATTTAAAGCAATTTTTAATTAAAAAACATATTTATAAAAATAAAAAAGTGTGTGTGTGTGTGTGTCTAAGAGTGCCTTAAGAAGTCCAAAAAAGCAAGAAGTTGATGTTAACAAAATGCACAATTGCACAGCTTAAGTTTACGAGCCAAAATTATTGGGCAAACTTAAAAGGTTTGTGTAAATAAATTTCTATACAATTTTTGACATTTTATTTACGAGAGTGTAAAAATGCACAATTGCAGAGTTTGTGAGACTTTTAAACAGTCTCATAAAAACCCTTATTATGTTTTGACTTATAGCACGGATGGAAATTTCATCTAAATCTGCCAATCTAGATACTATTTCCTATAAAAGACTTTTTTGGTTGAAAATATTTCGTAACTCTTAAACTTGTTGGAGTCACATCTGCTACCACGCTCATGTGTATTATGCACCGTTATAGAGTTGTATTTTTAAGTAGAAGAACATGGAACAGTAATATAAAAAACCAAATTCCAAAAACGTAAATATTAAACTCGCGTTGAAAATTTCCCGGTATTTGTAAAAAGATTATTCTCGGGAATTCCCGTGATTTTTTTCCCACGTAGAAACTACTATCAATTCTAACGTGCGTTGCATTGTTATTAGCTTCTATATCAATTTTATTTTCCGGACAATACTACTTATGGTGATATTTAATATAATCAACTATAGCATTAAATTCATAAGATCCTATTGGTATTTTAATTACATGTTCACCAATATGAAATATATTGTTATAATCATCTACATTGGGAAAGCTATTAACTACATATATGAATGAAAATCAGTTTAAGCACATTCATATTCACCATCCAAACAAATAAGAGGAAAGTAATTAGCAGATAACTCAGATGAGTTTGAGCTAAGAGTAATTGGTATTGACATTATGCTTGATTACAAAAAAGTGAAATTAAACACAACACTTTGTATTAGAAAATAATTTAAATATAGTTATATTTTATTTAATATATTAGATACAAATATATACTTATATATACATATAAATAAACCTAACTACAATATTTAATTTTTATTGATAAAAAATTATTATGATTGATTGGTAAATCCTAACCATTTAACATATGCCTTCTCCATTTTAGTTTTAAGAACTTTTTTAACTAGATATGCATTTCGGCATCTAGTTTTTGAAAGTTCTTCATCATAGAATCCACCTATAATAGGATTACCACGATAGTCTTCTGATGTATATGTAGCTGGATAAGTGTTTTGAACTCTTTTAATCGTGAAAATTTCTGTGGCCCAATTTGGTGTATATCCTTTTTCAAAAACATGTTTACATTTACTTATGCGCACATGATCTCCGATAATTTGAAAAGTTTTAAAGGGTTATATACCCTGTTTAATAATTTTTCCTCGGTTTTAGAGTTAAATTGAATTGGTGGCATTTTGATGGTACGATGAATTTTTCTATTATACATATTAATCAAGTTTTTGTAAATGTCGAACCAGTTATAGGACCCATTAAAGCTCAACTTTTTCCACTTCATTCCTTTTAATGTTCTATTAAATCGTTCTACTATTGATGCTTTCATTCTTTTATATGTTGAGTAGTGATTAATGTTTATTCTTCAATTTTCCAAAGTGTTTTTTTAAACTCTTTAACGTCGTCTGCTTGCAATTTTTTTTTGGTATTCGGCCCAATTGAAAAATATTCTTTAATGACAATTCTTCGACGCTGAAAATTGATTCGTGCTTGCTTATGCAGTTCATTTAAAAAATTTAAATTTTTTTTGAAGTCTTTATTTAACGTATTTTGAATTTTAAGGGATAAGTTAAGTTTAGTGTGAGTTGTTTTAAGTACTGTCGACCATCATATTTCTTACATACCCATAAATTAACTGATTTAATTTTCTAATTTCTTTTTAAAAAAAATAGTTTCATACTTGAATTTTTTTCCAGAATTGCATTGAGTTTTTGACTTAAGCTCACGTTGATTTCATCTCGAACCACCTGAATTTGACTTTGCAGAAACCATTTATTAAATACGTCGATTTCCTCAGAAAATTTTACCACATTTTTGATTCTTTTGTTTTGAACGTCAATGTTATTATTGCATCCATAACGAAGCACAGCAGCTAAGAAAAAATTTTCACAAAAACAGTACCAAAGTATCAAAGAGTTCTCGTTGTACATTCATAGTGAACAGTCGATTTAGCGGAGTTTTTATTTCATACTAAACAAAAAAAATCAAACGAAAAAATATTCGGAATACATATTGTTTTTGATAAATTAAGCTTTATTTGCGTTGCTAATAATTTTTTACATAGTCATACATAACAAAAACAAAAAAAAAACCGTAAACAAAAACAACAACAAACAAACAAAGTGCCCTTGAGGAATACTCTATGTGAGTACCTCAAAAACAAATAACTGTGAAGTGAGTTCTAATGGCAGAAATGCCTATTTTACTGTGAGTTCTGAAGCTCTTAATGAAAATAATAAAAACAAAAAATCTGATGGACTTACTGAGAGCTCTGAAGCTTTTAATGATAACAAAATAAATAAGAAAACTGATAGTAGACTATTTTTAATGGCGAGGCCACTTTTTCGGCAGCGGTCAACTTCGCTTTGTCCAATGCCAACTAGTGATTCGTTAACATTACCGTTGCCTAATACTTCTACATTAAACTCAGCGATATCATCCGCTTCGGGCTCGTGGTCATCACTTAACCAAGTTTTTACTGAAGTTAAGAGCAGCTCAAAACCCAAGGTCCAAGTGGGAATGGACAGATATATAACAGTGGTAAAGCGCGGACGAAGCCCAAAGTCTTCGAAAATTTCATCTGCTCCAAAAATGTCTAGGGATAACAGCGCATCCTCTAATAACCGTCAAAATCGTTTTCAAATATTACAAGTTGACAAAAACGAACCCAATGTATCTACGAACAAAACATCCAAGCCGCCTCCAATCTATTTGAGAGAAAAAAATTCAAACGCTCTTATAAAAAATTTAATTTCAGTCATTGGTGAGAATAAATTTCACATCGTTCCAATAAAACGTGGTAACATTGATGAAACCAAAATTCAAATTTATGAAGAAAAAGATTTTCGCAAACTGATTACTGAATTTGAAAAAAGTAAGAACAGTTTCTACACATATTAGCTTAAAAGTGCTAAAGGCCTGCAGATCGTATTGAAGGGCATCGATTCCTATGTTGCTCCCGAAGAAATAAAAGATGCACTCGTCCTCTAGGGATTTAAGGTAAAAAATGTATCTAACATAATAAATAGGGAGAAGATTCCTCAACCTCTATTTCGAGTCGAACTTGAGCCAAACGATATAAAATTGAAAAAAGCGAGACTCATCCAATTTACAATTTAAAATATCTCTTATTCCGAAAAATAACAGTTGAAGAACCGCACAAGCGTTCTGGACCCGTACAGTGCCATAATTGTCAAGAATATGGTCACACAAAAACATACTGCAAGTTACCTTCAGTTTGTGTTATCTGCGGTGAATTGCAGATCTAGCAGAAAAAAAATTTAGTAATTGTGGAGGTAATCACACCGCTAACTACTGAATATGTCCTGTCTATTCTTTCGTTAAACAGACTATGGGGAAAAAACCTAAATTAGCTCCAGCACAAATGCTTACTCCGCCACTTTTGCTCAAATGAGCCAACCTGTCACTTCACGTGTATCGTATGGTGATGCAGCTAAGACTAGTTCTGATCCCCGACAAAATATTCCGCCTCAAAATAATTCAACGAATGCAAACTCAAGCTTTAATTTTAGTCGCCTTGAAGCTACTGTTGAGAATCTAGTGCTGACTATAAATAAATTTACAACATATATGACTAGCATGATGCAAGAAATGCTACGAATGCAGTATACACTGCTTCAAGCATTAGTTAACAAGCCATGAACACGTTAAAGATAAGTTTCTGGAACGCAAACGGCATTCGCCAACATAAAAATGAACTTGAGCACTTCCTCACGGAAAAAAATATTGATATAATGTTGGTTTCTGAGACTCATTTGACTTCAAGAAGCCAATTCAAAATTAATGGCTACATTTTATATGATTCAAAGGACCCAAGAGGAAGATCTTGCGGGGGATCAGCAATTTTAATAAAGTCAAGACTCAAGCATTATATTATTGACAATATTTGTGAAGAACATCTACAAGCAACGATTATTTGTATCGAAAATTTTTGCACAAATTTTGTCATATCATCAATTTACTCCCCTCCTAGATTCGCAATTACTGAGGATCAATACAAGGATTTCAACAAATCTCTTGGCCCTTGTTTCGTAGCAGCACGAGACTATAATGCAAAACATACTTTCTGGGGTTCGCGTCTTATCACACCTAGAGGTAGGGCGTTGTTCAACACAATTTCAAAAATGGGCTTGGACGTCATTTCGAATGGGGAGCCCACTTACTGGCCTACTGACATATATAAAATTCCGGATGTTATAGATTTTGGCGTCATGAAAAATATTTCTAGGGAATTAATCGATCGTTACAATCTGTAGCCCACTGAGAAGTGCTCCACCTCACCCATATGTGAAAATGGTCAGTCGTGTTAATTGGCTGCGATTCAAAAAATATCTTAGTAGTCATTGCACTGAAAACATTAAGCTAAGAACTCATGATTATATTGAATCTAATATAGCTAATCTTAATGAAAATATTAAGCAGGCAGCTGAACATGCCACTTCCTCCCATCCGCAGACTGGGTTTAACAGAATATAATCTACAGATATTGAACATCTCGTATTTGAAAAAAGAAGAGCTAGAAGAGAATGGCAACAGCACAGATCACCCCAAAATAAAATTAGATTAAAAGAGTGCACTAAAAGACTCCAAGAGCTGCTTGCATATGAAAAAACTGCATCTCTTAAAAACTATCTGGAAAATCTCGGTGTCACACCAGCATCTAATTACTCTTTGTGGCGCGCTGCGAAAAAAATTAAAACAGCCGTTGAGGTTAAACCACCTCTGCGCACTTCTACCGGAGTTTGGGCCAGGAGTGATATCGAAAAAGGTAACTTGTTTGCAAAGCATTTAAGATCCGCATTTACCCCAAACACATGTGCTGGTGTTGTTGATTTCCCGAGTGTAGTTGCGCTACCCCTTCGACCCATAAAATTTAAAATGTATGATGTAGATAGTCTAATTGCTGAACTCAACCCGAAGAAAGCACCGGGTATTGATGGAATTAGTAACTAATAAAATTGCCTCGTATTGCATTTAGAATCATGTTATTCATTTTTAATGTCATTTTACGACTAGAGTATTATCGCCACAGCTGGAAGCTCGCCAAAGTTAAAATGATTCCAAAGCCGGGCAAAGATCTTACCAAGGCAGAATCATACAGGCCAATAAGTCTGCTATCAACAATGTCAAAACTTTTCGAAAAACTGCTCATGTCAAAATTGTCCCCAATTCTAATTGGTAGTGGGTGCATCCCAGACCATCAGTTTGGTTTAAGAAGTCAGCATAGCATATAGGTTCAATGCATAAGAACATTTGAAGAAAAGAAGTACTGTTCTGCACTGTTTATTGACGTTTCGTAGGCATTTGATAAAGTGTGACATGAAGGCCTAATTTTAAAATTGAAATCATATCTACCAATAAATTTGGTGAATTTATTAGAAAGTTACATTACTACCCGGAAGTGCACGGTTGTGGAAGGAGAATTCATGAGTGTGCCCGAATCTATATCATCCGGTGTGCCACAGGGGAGCATACTGGGGCCAGTAATATCCATACATCTACGTTTGCCGATGATACAGCCTGTCTTAGTATGCACGAAAATCCTCATGAGGCTTCCCGATATCTACAAGAACATATTACACAACTGGAACTATGGTTAAAATTATGGAGAATTAAGGTAAACGAGCAGAAGAGTGTTCAGGTAACATTTACCCTGCTCTCCAATTCGAATCCACAATAAAGTTGTTCCTCAGCATTCACATGTAAAGTACCTTGGTATACACCTTGATCGACGACTTACATGGAAACACCATATTGACTCAAAGCTAATACAAATTAAACTTAAACTAACTCAGATATATTGTATGATTGGTAGAAATTCAACACTCAGCCTAGACTGCAAACTATTACTATACAAGTCGCTTTTGAAGCCAATATGGTGCTACGGAATTCAGTTATGGGGCACTGCTTCAGCTTCTAACGTCGAGAGAATCCAACGAAGGCATAACAAAATTTTACGTTTGATAACATCGGCTCCATGGTACATCAAAAACTCAAATATACATCGTGATTTGAATGTTCCACTAGTGATTGAAGAAATAGCAAAATACGCAGGCAAATATTTAACAAAACTAGAGTCACATCCTAATCCGCTTGCTCGTAACATCTTGAATTTTACTGGTCACATCCGTTTGAAAAAGAAGGACACAAGGGCCTTGGTAAGATCTTTGCCCGGCGTCGGAATCATTTGTATATTGGCTGCATTCGTCAAATGGCATTAAAAATAAAGAGCAGGATTCTTATTGCAATATGAGGCAAGTTCATCCGCATCTTTTTATTGATTCCATCAATACCTGAAGCTCACTTTAGATTAAGCTAAGCAATTAATTTTTGAATATCGCGCATCTTAAACTTTATGGGACAAGGGGGTAAAGCAACTTCACTCCGAAAATCAACAGCACCAGTATATGTGCTTGGGGTTTATACTTTTTTTAAATGATCAGCAAATATGTTACCTTTTTCGCTTCTGCCTCAACCTCCGATAGATGTGCGCATAGGTGGTTTAAACTCAACGGGGGCTTTAAGCTTTCTAGCAGCGCGCCATAAAGAGTAATTAGATGCTGGTGTGACATAACATGACATGACAATTTTTTTAGATGCAAGCAACTCTTGGAGTCGTTCAGTGCACTATTTAAATCTAATTTTATTTTGGGGTGATCTGTGCTGCTGCCGTTCCCTTCTGGCTCGTCTTTTTTCACATACTATACGTTCAATATCCGTAAAATAAATTATATTAACCCAGTCTGCGGATGTGAGGTAGTAGCATGTTCAGCAGGCTGTGTAATCATTTTGTTAAGGTTGGCAATGTTAGCAATTCAAAAAATACTAAGATATTTTTTGAATCGCAGCCAATTAACACGACTGATCATCTTCACATATGAGTGAGGTAAAGCACTTCTCAGTGGGCTACAGATTGTAACAATCGTGGGAGAGTGATCAGACGAGAGATCTAGGGAAGCTTCAACAAGGATTAATTTCCTAGAAATATTTTTCATGACGGCAAAATCTATAGCATCTGGAATTTTATGTATGTCAGTAGGCCAGTAAGTGGGCTCTATACTTGAAATGTCGTCCATGCCTATTTTTGAAATTGTTTTGAACAACGCTCGACCTTTCAGTGTGATAAGACGCGAACCCTAGAAAGTATGTTTTGCATTATAGTCGCCAGTTGCTACGAAACAAGGGCCAATAGGTTTGTAGAAATCCTCGTATTGATCCTCAATAATTTCGAATCTGGGAGGGGAGTAAATTGATGATATCACAAAATTTCTGCAAAAATTTTCGACACAAATATTCGGTCATTGCAGATGTTCTTCACAAATGTTGTCAAGAATGTACTGCTTGAGTCTTGACTTTATTAAAATTGCTGATCCACCGCAAGCTCTTCCTCTTGGGTCCTTTGAATAATATAAGGTGAAGCCATTAATTTTGAATATACTTCTTGAAATCAAATGAGTCTCAGAAACCAACATTATATCAATATTTTTTTCCGTAAGGAAGTGCTAAAGTTAATTTTTATGTTGGCGAATGCCGTTTGTGTTCCAGAAACATATTTTTAACGTGTTCATTGCTTGTTAATTAATGCTTGTAGCAGAGTATTCTTCATTCTCAGCATTTCTTGCATCATGGTAGTCATATTTGTTGTAAAGTTGTTTATAGTTAGTACCATATTCTCAATAGTAGCTTCAAGGCGACTAAAGTTAAAGCTTGAGTTTGCATTCGTTGAATTATTTGGCAGTGAAACATTTTGTGTGGGAATAAAACTAGTCTTAGCAGCATCGGCATACGATATATGTGCAGTGACTGGTTGGCTCATCTGAGCAAGAGTGGCGGAGTAGCATTTGCTGTTTGTGCTGGAGCTAATTTAGGCTTTTGCTCTATAGTCTGTTTAACGAAAGAATATACAGGACATCCTCTGTAGTTAGCGGTGTGATTACCTCCACAATTACTTAATTTTTTTCTGCTAGATCTTTAGGTTTAGTACAACCAGCAGTACCGTGCTATTCACCGCAGATAACACAGAGGATATACAGAGATGTCACGAGACGGAAGATAATTTGTGTTTTCAGAGGTCTCGTTCTCGCAGTCACTGCGCATTCTTTAACCTTCTTTCGTAGTTGCATTTTTTAGCTTAATTTCATTTTACGCTTTGTAACCTCATTCGCTTGGCGATTTTTGCAAATAAATGGTAAAAATTTATATTTTTAAATGAAAATGCTTCAAATAAGATATGCAATCATTTTAAAACATTTTTAATTGCTTTTTTAATAGTAATAAGCTATTTGGCATTTTGTTTTTTGATTCAACACAACAAATTCTTTCATTTAATTTTGTAAAATTGTGTACTTCGTTAACTTGTTCAAATGTATTTTCAGTTTATGCTTTGTGATCTCATTTGCTGTGTGATTTTTGTAAACAAAAGGTAAAAATTAAAATTGTTCAATGAAAATGCTTAAAGTTAAATCAGTAATCATTTGCAAACAAATTTAAATCACTTTTTAATACCATTAATCTATTTCACATTCTATTTTTTTAATTCAATTCAACAAATTCTTTAATTTAATTTTGTAAATGTGTATGTATGTATGTATGTAAATATGTACACGTGTTCGTTTCACAAAGTACATATTTTCTCTTGTTTGTTTTGATTATTTTGTTAACATCTTAATAACAAATATACTACAGTTGTCCCTTTCTCGCAGTGACTGCACCACAAATGATTTTAGTTTTTGCATACGTCAGTTATTACAACTCTGGTCTACTTTGTGGCAGATAACACAAGCTGAAGATAAATTGCAGTAAGTTTTAGTGTGGCCATATTCTTCACAATTATGGCACTGTACGGGTCCAGAACGCTTGTGTGGTTCTTCAACTGTTATTTTTCGGTATAAGAGATATTTTAAATTATAAATTGGGTGAGTCTCATTTTTGTTAAATTTTATATCGTTTGGCTCCAGCTCGACGCGAAATAGAGGTTGAGGAATCTTCTCCCTATTTGTTATGTTAGATACATTTTTTACCTTAAATCCCTGGAGGACGAGTGCATCTTTTATTTCCTCGGGAGCAACATAAGAATCTATGCTCTTCAATACGATCTGCAAGTCTTTAGCACTCTTAAGCTGATATGTGCAGAAGCTCTTTTTACTTGTTTTAAATTCAGTAATCATCTTGCGAAAATCTTTTTCTTCATAAATTTAAATTTTAGTTTCATCAATGTTATTGGACCAATGACCGAGATTAATTTTGTAATAAGAGCGTTTGAATATTTTTCTCTCTATATAAAATATATTTGCAAAGCATTATTTGCTTATCTATTAATAACAATATGTATTCCGAATACTTTTTTCGTATGATTTTTTTGTTTTTAGTATGTAATAAAAACTCCGCTATGACGTCTGTTCACTACTAATGTACACCAAAAATTTTTAGATATTCTGCCACTTTACTTACATTAAAATGTAATATATTATGTTGCTTCAAATGGTATATAAGCCTCTATAAAAGTCGATTCATTTTCTACAATAAAATCTGCAAAGAGAAGTTTATCCTTTTTATTTTGTATTCCATAAGAAATAATGTTGTTTTTAAATAGTTTTCTGATTTCATAATATTTCATACACTCTCCATCAATGTTGATATTATTTGTTGAGCTACTTTCAAAATCATGTGAACCTTGCTGCTGCTGTTGTTGTTGTTGAGGGTGTTGTTGTAGTGTTTGGTGTTGGTCAGTATTTGGATACCAATGTATTAGAGTAGGAGGTTGCTGCAAATTTGGGTACCATTGCATGGGAGTAGCAGTTTGCTGCCAATACATTTGTAATTGTTATTGTTGTTCTTGATAAGAATATTGCTGATGAGCATATTGCTGATAAGGATATTGCTGATGAGAATATTGTTGACGAAAATATTTTTGTCGACGATATTGATGATGTTGTTGAAGACATTGTCGTTCTCCTTGTTGTTGTTCTTGATGAGGATATTGTTGATTGTTGATATTTCAGCAAGCAATGAAAATAACAACCAATCTTTGACAATTATAAATATCACAAACTTCAATTTCTTTACAAAATAAGTGAAAGTAATGAATAATTACAACATGCATAAATTGTATATTTTATTAATTTCTTCAAACTCTTTATACATAAAAAAATTAAAATCAATCAACAAAAAAAAAACAAAATATTGATATCTCACCAGCATATATAATATAATATAATATCATACATAATTACTTTCTAAAATACCCTTCTATGTCCACCAGCTAAAACGAATGTTACAAAAAAAAAACTAATGGCGAGTGCACAATATGATATTTTGTGACATCGCAACAGTGTGCACTACTTGTAACGTTTATCATTTCCGATTTTTTTTTGTTGTGTGGTATTGCCTTTCATACAAAAAACATAATGTGAAAGGCGTTGCACACATTTTAAGCAATGATTGGAACATGAGAAATACCAGATATGTACTCGGCATTACACACCCACTTTTTTATATTTATACGACTACTTACCCAAAAATAGACACGCACGAGTATAACATTGGCTCACATGACCACGCATCTCTAATTCCTTTTCATAATCCTAAATATCTCACACTTAAATTTTCCTCACCTTCAAATAAGTTCATTGCTCATAAATTACATATTTTATTCATCTCTTCAAACTCTTTAGACATAGGAAAAAAATAAAAATCAAACCAAATTAAACCAAGAACAAAAACATTGATATCCCATTAGAATTAATTAATTAATTTCTTTCTAAAATACACTTCAATGTCCACCAGCTAAAAATAATATTACAAAAAAAAACTAAAGCCACATTTTCTCCACGCACACACGCACATCAAATTATCCTTATCTATGTACAAACCATCCATAACCCTCGTCACTGCACACCATTGAAAGTAATTACCATGATATGTAAATTTAGCCCATAAATTACAAAATTTCTATTTTAATTACCCAAATTTTACAATTTTAATGGCCCGGGCTCATACATTACCCTACTACTGTCATTGCTTAAAATATTAAAAAAGTTTTTATAATATAATAAAGAAAATTTGTTCATGTTTTCTTTAATGTATTACGAAAACGTCAAGATTTCCATAGCCAAAGTCCTACACACAGGCTGTTAAAAACTAGCAAAATAAACTTCTTACACAATTAACATTAAAAAAAGTTAAAGTAGGTAGCTTCCCTGCAGGAAATCGAACTGACACAATTCTAGTCGCGTGGCCGGTCCCCAAGTGAAGCGGACCAGTCACTTTTACATGGGGATTGCCTAGGATGGAGTTAATTCATACTTTGAATGCACCTTGTGACTTATCACTGAACTATCCCATTGGGACCTAGAGTAATATAAATTATATATAAATGTCTTTCCGACAGTTAACTATAACAATGAAAACTTATCATTTTTTTATTGTTACAAATGCAATTATAATTAATTTTTAAGCAGACTATTTTCTGATATTAGAACCGACAACCTCCTGCATGACAGGATTGCACTCTACCCACTCAACCACAGGGCCACTCATATTTCAAAAGTACAAGTACCATTTAAGCTTAGGTTAATATCTCAGTGTAGTTATTGGACTGGTTCCGGAGCCACATTGGAGGGAGCAATTAACATTATATGTGCAAATATACACTATTGATAGGTGCATGTATTCAACCACATTGAAGATGTTCAGTGCCAATTAAATTGGCTCAAGATCAAAACGAAAATGGTGAATATGTAGCCATTTACACGATATGTCTTTTCTCACCACACACTTCTCCGTACTTTTGATAACACTCGCATTTTCTCAAGTCATAGGACGAGTACGTTTAGATCAATTATCACCAAATTTTCTACAGGGTTACTTCACCATAAGAGAGGAATCTTTAACTTCAAAAATAACAGTTAAGAAGGTTTTCCTCCATCAATCATATTACGAAGAAGTGTTTAAGCAATACTAATGTTAAATATGGCTCTTAATTTTCAGTTAATCTAAAATGTGCAGCATTATAAAAAATATTTAATTTTCTATAAGTAAAAATTGTTTAACAAGTGCACTCAGCGGAATGGCCTTAAATATACACTCTTGGGGTGTTTTGGATGTCAAATGACTCAAAATGGTCCATTACCAAAGACATTAATGTGATTTATTGTTGTTGCTTACTAAAAATCATAGTTTTTTTTTAATTTATTGTATTATGGTCTGTTTGACCACTACCTCCACCGTGCGACAACTTTTTCAAGAATTATGTGGCACTAGTGCTGATAATGATGTGGTTGCACTTTACTGTTGAAAAAAAATAAGAATGTGAGAACAAAAAAATGCTTATGAAATTTGAAAGTTAATTGAAATATATTTTTGTAATTTTTTTTACATTATATTTTTGGCCGAAATCGGTATACCGGTACATACTGGTATAGGCGTAACCGGTATTCTGGATACCGATATTTTCTACCCGAAATAAATTTTGGTATCGGTGATGATACCGGTTTCTAATTTTAATGGTATTTGAATCGGTAACGTACCGTTTCGGTACCGTTTGCAATCATTGTTTTTAGTGCACAAAGTCGGTTTAAATTTGTTTAAGTTTTTATTAATTTTGGCTATCCGGAATATCTATGTATGTACTCCGAGCCTTATTCCGTAGCTATTGTTTTGAAATCCTCTACGGTTTTTATTGAAATTGTTGTTATTGTTGTTTCTGTTAAAATTATTGTTTCTGTTATTGTTGTAATTGCGGTTGTTATTCTTAGGTTTGTTGAAATTGTTTTTTCTGGTGAAGTTACCCAGCAAAAAACTTTGCTTACTAGAATGCAAGAAAATATATGTACTCCCCAGTCGTAAGCACTTACAATATGACTGAATAACCCATTATTTTTGTTTTGTTTGAGATAAAACTAAAGCTAATAGAACTTTGTATCATAACTATAAAACTTGTACTTTTTTTTGGGACTGTTAAAAATCATAATTTTACAAAAAATATATCCCTACATATACATATATACATATATATATATATTTTTATTTTTTTTAATGCTTGTAATTATTTATTGTATCTTCAAATATGAACTAACAATAAGTATTCAAATCTTAAATCTAAAATATTATTTTAAGGCCCGGCCAGTGTCGGACATAAACTTGGTGATAGTTATAAATAAAACATAAGTAGTGACAATCCAAAAAGAAAAAAAAAGTATTTTCAAGGCGGATGTGTCCAGTAAAGTTCAAAATATTACAAGCAAGCGGATTAGGATGTGACTCGAGTTTTGTTAAATATTTGCCGGCGTATTTTGCAATTTCTTCAATCACTAGTGGCATATTTAAATCACGATGGATATTGCAATTTTTGATGTACCATGGAGCCGATGTTGTTAATCGTAAAACTTTGTTTTGCCTTCGTTGGATTCTCTCTGCATTGGAAGCTGAAGCAGTGCCCCATAACTGGATACCGTAACATAAACTTAGTGATAGTTATAAATAATACATAAGTAATGATAATCAAAAAAAAAAAAAGAGAGAAAAAATATTTTCAAGCAATCCCATCTGTAGTGTTGCGAATAAGAGCCCTTGTGTCCCTCTTTTTTAAGCGGATGTGTCCAGTAAAGTTCAAAATATTACAAGCCAATGGATTAGGATGTGACTCGACTTTTATTAAGTATTTGCCTGCGTATTTTGCAATTTCTTCAATCACTAGTGGAATATTTGAATCACGATGTAATCTGGAAATTTTTTTGTATCATGGAGCCGATGTTATCAAACGAAAAATTTTTTTTGCCTCCGTTGAATTTTTCCAACATTTGAAGCTGAAGCAGTGCCCTATAGCTGAATTCCATAGCACCATATTGGATTCAAAAGCGACTTGTATATTAAAAGTTTGCAATCTATACTGGGGGATGAATATCTAACAATCAGCCAATGTGCCTGAGTTAATTTTAGTTTCATTTGTGTTAACTTATAGTCAATATGATGTTTCCATCTAAGCCGTCGATCGAGGTGTATACCAAGATATTTCACATGTGAATGTTGAGGAACAACTTGATTATTAATCCGAATGGGGGAACAAGTATCTCTTCGTAAGGTAAATGTTACTTGAACACACTTTTGTTCATTTACCTTAATTCTCCATAAGTTTAACCATAGTTCCATCTGGCTAATGTGTTCCTGGAATTTTTGGGAAGCCTCATCAGGGTTTTCGTGCATACTAAGGCAGGCTGTATCGTCGGCAAATGTAGAAGTGGGGATACTACTGCTCAAAGGCATATCACAAGTATAAATCAAATATAAAAATGGCCCCAGTATACTCCCCTGTGGCACACCGGATGGGATAGTTTCAGGCATACTCATAAAGTGTCCTTCCACCACTGCAAGAATGTAACTTTCCAAAAGATTAAGAATGTTTATTGGTAAGACATACTTACCAATAAACAATTTCAAAATCAGGCCTTCATGCCACACTTTATCAAATGCCTGAGAAACATCAATAAACACGGCAGAACAATACTTCTTTTCCTCAAATGTTTTTCTGATAAATTGAACTAATCTATGCGTTTGCTCAATGGTGCTATGCTGGCTTCTAAAACCAAATTGATGGTCCGGTATGCACCCATTATCAGTTAAAATTGAAGACAATTTTGTCATGAGTAGCTTTTCAAAAAGCTTTGACATTGTTGACAGTAAACTTATTGGCCTATATGACTCAGCCGTGGTAAGATCTTTACCTGGCTTTGAAATCATTTTAACCTTGGCAAGCTTCCAGCAGTCTGAATAATACTCCAGTCGTAAAATGGCATTAAAAATGAATAACAGGATTCTAATTGCAGTACGAGGTAACTTAATCAGCATCTGGTTACTAATTCCATCCATACCGGTAGCTTTTTTTGGGTTGAGTTCGGCAATTAGTTTTTGTACATCACATATCGTAAATTTTAAGGGTCGAGGTGGTAGAGCAACTACACTCGGCAAATCAGCAACACCGGTACATGTATTTGGTGTAAATACGGATTTTAAATGCTCAGCAAATATGTTACCTTTTTCAGTATCGCTTCTTGCCCAACCTCCGGTAGATGTGCGCAGAGGTAGCTTAAACGCAACGGGTGTTTTAAGCTTTCTAGGAGCGTGCCACAAAGAGTAATTAGATGCTGGTGTGACATCGAGATTTTCCAGATAATTTTTAAGAGATGCAGTTTTTTTTATATGCAAGCAGCTCTGGAGCCGTTTAGTGCACTCTTTAAATCTAATTTTGTTTTGGGGTGATCTGTGCTGTTGCCATTCTCTTCTAGCTCTTCTTTTTTACCGTACGAGACGTTCAAGGTCTGTAGAATAAATTCTGTTAAAGCCAGTCTGCGGATGGGTGGCATGCTTAATATTTTCGTTAATATTTAATATTTTCGTTAAGATTTTCAATGTTAGATTCAATATCATCTGGTGTTCTTAGCTTAATATTTTCCGTACAATGACTACTAAGGTATTTTTTCAACCCCAGCCAATTAACACGATTAACCGTCTTCACATATGGGTCAGGTAACTCACTTCTTAACGGTCTACAAATTATAACGATCGTATGAGAGTGAGCGGACGAGAGATCTAGAGAAGCTTCAACTTGAATTAAATCCCTAGATATATTTTTTGTGACGCCAAAATCTATAACATCCGGAATATTTTGTATGTCAGTAGGCCAATAAGTGGACTCCCCACTTGGAATGGCGTCCAAGCCCATTTTTGAAATTGTGTTGAACAATGCTCGACCTCTTGGTGTAATAAGACGCGAACCCCAGATCGTATGTTTTGCATTATAGTCGCCAGCTGCTATAAAACAAGGTCCAAGAGATTCGTAGAAATCCTCGTACTGATTCTCAGTGATTGAAAATCTGGGAGGGGAGTAAATTGATGATATCACGAAATTTGTACAAAAACTTTCAATGCCAATATTTGTTTATTATATTATAATATTATATATTATTATACTTTTATAATATATTATAATTATACATGGACATACTGCAATACATTTGTAATGTGCATTTCAAATGTAATGCAGTATGCCCATGTATGAGTATAATACGTTTATTGAAGAATATGCAAAAATACTTAAATTTTGTAATCAAGAGTACATATTTTATTGTTTTCAGGATCAATAAATATTTCTCTAAATATATTTCATTATTAACTAGAAAGTACTACAATAATTAATTTCACGTAATAATATAAATAAGTTTTTATTTTATTCATTACAGGACAGTCGTTATTATACACATAAAATAATTAGATAAATAAGTACCACTAATTACTTTTTAAGTCATTAAAAGAGTACTACCCATTACAAAATCTTGAAAATTTTTTGCTGTCTAGTGTCGACATTGTTATTTCTATGGAAGTATCTTTTGTGTTCAGCGTTGCCATAATATTTTTTTGAAAAACGGTAAATATAAAAGTAAATTTAAAAGAAAAAACTGATTTTTAAGGGAAAAAATTCATTGGAATTTTTATATATTTAGCATTCAATTGGGGGCGGGGCAGGTGGTTAGGGGTTAACCCTACGTCGATACCTAATATATTTGCATCATGACTTGATAACTTTAGCTGTTTTGCCTTAATTGTTGCTTAATGTTGCTTTCAATTTTATTTCTATTTATTTACTTATTTACATTGTTTTGCCACATAAATTTTTCTAGGGTAGATAATAATAACTGACTTATTAAAAGTGTGTAAGGATGTGGTAATGAGTAGTAGAATCAGGGAGTGCTATAAACGATGACGGAATATAAAAATTACAAAACACCAAACATTTATTATTTTGTTTTTGTTATATTTTATTCTTATATTAATTGTTTTCAGATAAACTAATATCAAATTTGAAGGCTTGCTATTATACATAGCTTTCAAATATTAGATTTTTATAATTACTTTGTAAGGGGACGCTTTTCCCTAGTCCTATTCTGCCAATGTTTTAAATTACTTCGCAGCTCGCTTTCAAAAGAGTTCATGCAAGATTTGAAGACTCTTCTATTATAGCTTCATCAGGCTGTCAAAGGAGTCCATACCAAATTTGTAGACTCTTCCTATTATAGCTTTCAGGATATAAGATTATTATTCATTACTTTGTGTGGTGGTGCCGGTTCCCCAGTCTTATTCTACCGATATATTGAATTTCTTCGAATCACGCAGCCAAAACAAAAAATTTTTGTTGTTTGATCCGGTTTTGCAGTAGCTCCATGGTCAAAGGTCAATTGTTGAATGTCCAAAAGTTCAAGGGGTTCCAACCGGCAGAGTTTGCTACTAGTTGTGGCTAATTAATTTGCTAATCTTCTTTGGGGCCAATGGCAAATGGAGAACAACAATTAAAACTAAGGCAGATGATCCCGATTTAGCTTAAAAAATCTGTCTTTTTTTGGTAAAAATGTTCATGGCTTATATATCTTGCCTTTTTTGGTTAACATTTTTGGAGTTTTTAATGGAAATTAGTGAAACGGATGATACGTATGGTCCTTATCATCCGTTTAATTGAGGATAACCTACTACCGCATGTAATACTGTTGAGTTGTTGTTGCTTAACCTCTCCCTCTTAACATCTCTAACTTCTTCTACTTATTCTTATCACTTGATTTGTTTTTTCAGCAGTACGAACATTCTCAAGGAATCCTATTACTTACTTTCATCGAGCAATGACAATGAAATGCATAAAATGCACTCAATATAATTTGACACTCAGATGTGTATCACTCAATACTAGGACTGATAAATAACCGTTGCTAATATTGATTGCAGTGCATGCATATTACATTTGTGTGTTGCGCTATAGTATATACCACATATATATTTAAGGTACACTACAGTCAGCTTTATCTATCTTATCTACACAAATTTCTTTATCATGCCAATTGCGGATTAATGTGTAGGAATATATTATGTAATTGCAACATTTTTCTAATATACCATATGTTTTATGTATTTACTCGTTTCATTGGTAGTCGGAACTCTCCTAAAGGATAGTAACCGATAACGGCAGAAACTTCGTCGGTGCCAGCAGAACTTTTGAACATGAATTTGCTACTTTTATTAAGAACATTCCACAAGGCATAGCACAAAGGTACATTACACAAGGGTTTGAGTGGAAGTTTATACTTCCACATGCTCCTCACATGGGCGGTTTATGGGAAGCCGCCATGAAGACTTTTAAATTTCGTTTCGAAGGACATGCTAATGGTAAAAACTTCACTTATGACGAATTTACCACTATTTAGCTCAGATTGAAGGTGTTTTTAACTCGCGAATTATGAGTCCGAGGGTTCTTTTGTATATAAAAAAAAAGATTTTTATTTTATTTTATTTTGCTTTAACAATCATTAACTAAATGCAATACAATTCAAAACTGAGCTGTTTTCTTAAGTTTACTTACAATATAAATAATTTAATTTTTCTTATTTAGCTGACGTTTGGGGAAAATGTTCATTTAGCAATTTTGTATAAAATTATTTGCGAAATAAAAAGGTCGGCAGTTTATTGAATTGGTAAATAGAACGTTTTATTATTGTTGCTGATTTATAAAAAGTAAGTGTGTTGAAATACTGAAATTATTGTTGTTGATTTATAAAAAGTAAGTGTGTTGAAATACTGAAATTATTGTTGCTGATTAATGAAAATTGAGTTTATTGAACTAGTGAAATTATTATTGTTGCCAATTAATGGGTAAGGAATATGTTGGACTATTAGAATGGGTGGTTGACTTAACTCCTCCCTCGTTTGACTGAAAACTCTCCTGAGTTTTTATAATTAGTGTAGTTTTGTGATTTTTTAATTTTTTATATATGTAGAATATAGCTATTGCACTCAAGGACAATAAACTGAATGTCAAAGTTAGGCCATTAAAAGCGTAGTTAATATTTTTATGAAATCTAATTTCTTCAATTTTCTTAATATTCTCGATTTGATTTGAAACTATTTCGTCAAACGTCAGCTGAGTTGTAATATTATTTAGAATAAGGTTATTGTTAATCAAAAAATGTTGTTCAAACTTATCATCATAATTACAATAAAGGTCTCCATTTATTTCTAATTTACAATCATTAAATGTTATCATTTGATTTCCTTTTAAATAAAACTGTCTATTATTACAAGTACTATTAACAATGGAATTTACGTGGTTTTTTATAATTATTAAGCCTGGTTTTATTTCTATAGTTTCCATTTGAGTGTTTTTTCTTCTTAAACAACTGTTTGTAAAAATACATAGTTTAGATTTTTTAAATTGCTTCTTTTTGCTTCGTTATTAAAATCGTACATTGTATTGTTTATCTTTAAAATTTCTCTATTTTCGAAGATAAGTTCTTCTTGGTTTTCATTAGGTATGGATACAAAAAATTATCGTTTTACTCTTCTTAAATCTTTGGGTATTTGAATTGCAAATATTATTTTATTTTCTTTATAGTGAGCTGCACTTACTTTGGTATTTTGTATCTTATAAAGATCAATATTGTAACGAATTATTTCTTCACTTGTTAATACATTATTGTTCATAGTGTTTGTTTTTGCAGCTAGAAGATTATTTTGTATATGTTCAACATTATCTAGCAGAATTTTAATTTTCAATAATATATCCAGATATAAGAGCTTATTTTCTAATATTTCATCGTTCTTAGATATTTGGTTTAATTTTGAAGTAATCTGTGTCCTATCGTTTTCTATTGCGTCTTTTAGCTTCGAAATTGTGCTGTTAAATACGTGATTTATTTCAATGCTTTTGTTTATGTCGTCTATTATTGCATGATTGTTGTCGTCAATAGTCTGTAAATGTCGTTCAATTTCTGTCCTGTCAAAGTCATCCATTGTGCCGTATAGCCATTTCATACCTGTTCCTACAAAGTTAATTAGTCCTCTCGGATGTCTAGTGGGGGTGATGGTTTGGAGTTTTGATTTTGTCTTTTCTAGTTCTACTTTCAAAAAGTGTTTGTCGTTGAGATTTGGTATTAGTTTTATGTTTTCTTCGAGTCCTTCTATAACATGCTGTATTTCTTTAGGGTCAATTATGTGTAAGATAGTGCTGTAGCTGTACGTTATGTCTACGTCTTCTAATGCGATTTCAGCGAAACCGTTGGTGCTATTGATGTTTTCGACAATCAAGGTGGCATTGCTCACAGTAAAAAGCGTCATCATTATTGTCATTAGGAGCATTGTATGTACCTAAAAATTTAGTAATTCTTTTTATGTTTGTTGGGTGAATATTTTCTAGTTTCATATTTTTGTATCTAGGTTCGTGTTTATGTCTAAGAGCTTTATAATTTTTTGCGTACCCTTCCTGATTTGTATTTTCGTATTCTTCTCTGTTTATGTTTAACTTTGTGATATGTCTTTCTTTGGTGTTTCGCAGTAAGTTATAAATATTATTTTTTTCAACTTTCCCATTTCCTATGTCTATTGGTCTTTCTTTTGTTACAGAATGAACAGATTTGTTGTACCATTCAGTACATTTATATACCTTTTCTTGAACTGATAATCCTGAATTTTCGATTTCTAACGTTCTAAATCTTTCTCCTAGGGTATTGTGAAATCTTTCGATATCTGCATTTCCCGTATGGGAATTTTGTTTTGTAAAGTGGATTTCTATTTCTTCTTGCCTAAGAAAGTCTTTTACATTTGTTGAGTTGAACTCATTGTCAGCAACTATACGTTTTGGTTTTGGGTTGAGAGAGAAATACAAACGAAGCTTTTCTATAAGTGTTATACTGTTTCTGTCTTCTAGATAAATAGTGGTGGCTTGTTTCGAAAATTTGTCTATGATAGTTAGGAAACTATGTTTCTTAATTACATAAGTGTCCATGTGAATAATTTCATTCGTGTCTGTGCGAGTTTCTGTTATGAAGTATTTTGGTTTGTATGGTTTTCTGTCATATTTACTTCTACAACAGATATCGCAGTTGTTTATATATTTTTGAATAAGAGATTTAAGGTTTTTGAAATATATGGTGTTTTTTAATCCTTGATAATTTTCGTTTATTCCAGCATGACCAGTTTCTTGTTTATGGTATTTTTGAATGTATCTGAGGGCTTCTTCTTCATTTCTCATGTCTTTGGCATGATATGAGCATCTATAGAACTTTACACTTGTGTTAAATAACTCTATTAGTTTTTGTTGTACTAAATTGTAATCAGAATCCGAAATGCCTGAGTATATTCCTACTTTGCCTGTTTTTATAAATCTCCTAAAGATGTCTGACATGAATCCGCTTCTAATATCATCTAAGCTTACAAAAATTTTTCGTTTGTTCTCTATTATTTTAATTTCTTCTGTTTTACTTTCTGTTAAAATTATTTGGGTGTATAAACGGTTAACAACGGAATTTAATATAGGAAAGTGATCATTTAATTCGTTTTCCTGGGAATGAACGGCAGCGGCTGTACTCAAGTTGTCTATGTTAATGTCTCCAGATTGCTCATTTATTGCACAAATTTCGCCTGTATCTGCATTGATTCTGCTGAGGAAATCAGCCAGAGTATTTTCTTTACCTTTAATATAACCAATGTTGATATCGTATTCGCCAAGTTTAAGTAACCAACGTTGAAGTCTTGGGTTTATGTCTTTTCCTTTATGTTTGGTTTGCAACCATTTCAATGGCTGGTGATCTGTCATAAGGTCAAAGTTCCTTCCATATACGTATGGTCTAAAGTAGTTCACGCCCCAAACAATAGCCAACAGCTCCTTTTCTGTTGTGGAGTATTTTCTTTCGTGTTCGTTTAGAGTTCTACTTGCGTAACTGATGGGGTGGTTATCCTGTGTTAGTACTGCTCCTATTGCGAATTCGCTGGCATCTGTTGCTAGTTTAAACTTTCTTTTAAAATCCGGGTATTTTAGAATGGGTGTGTCGATTAGCAATCTCTTGAGTTTATAAAATGCATCCGTGTATTGAGGATCATTTGTATTTATTTTAGTGTAATTTTTTATATATTTTGTTAAACCATGTGCAATTTTTGCATAATCTTTTATAAACTTCCTGTAATATCCGGTTACGCCTAAGAATGATTTGATTTGTTTCTGAGTTACGGGAAGTTTCAGGCTTTGAATAGTTTCGATTTTGTTTGGGTTAGGTTTGATTCCTTCAGTAGTAAGGATATGTCCTAGGTATTCGGTAGATTTCGCAAAAAACCAGCACTTATCAACTTGAATCTTAAGATTATGTTTTCTAAGAGCATTGAAAATCTTCTGTATGCTATCCTTATGTTCTTGTATTGTACTGCTAAAAATCAAAATATCATCGAGATATACTACACATATTTTGTTGATGTATTCTCTTAGCACCGAATTGATTAACCTTTGAAAAGTAGCAGGAGCATTTTTTAGTCCAAAAGGCATACGAAGGAATTCGTAGTGGCCAAGTGGAGTAGAAAATGCCGTTTTCTTTCTATCTTCCTCTTTAATGAGGATCTGGTGGAAGCCTTTGGCTAGATCGAGTGTAGTGAAGTACTGTGCTCGACCTAATTTTTCTAGTATGGTGTCAATATGTGGAATTGGGAATTTGTCGCTAATAGTAATTTCATTCAAGGCTCTGTAATCTATCACAATTTTTCACTTTTTTTTATCTGAATTGTCCGACTTCTTGGGTACAATCCATAAGGGAGAGTTATATGGAGATACGCTTTCTCTTATTATTCCTTGTTCTAACATTTCTCGCATTTGCTTATTGATTTCTGCTTCATGAATTTGGGGATATCTGTATATTTTTGAATATACAGGTTTATTGCTAGTTGTTGCTATCTCATGTTGTACTTCATGAGTGTGAGTAAGTGAATTACCCTCTTGAAAAAATAGGTCAGAATTCTTAGAAATAAGTTCTGTTAAGAAATTCTCTTCTTCTTTATTCATGTCCTCATGTATTAATTTATTCAAAATGTTGTCTGATTGCGCCTCTAAAGTTTGTATTTCTTCTGAACTGTATGGGCAAGAGCCTATAAACTTGATTTTATTACCGTTTATCTGTAAAGAGTCTTCTTCGAGATTTATAATTGCTGAAAAGGCTTTTAATATATTTTGCCCTATTAAACCATCGAAATTTTTACCATTGAAGTTGGTTAGTTTCCAACACATAAGATTGTCTTCTTTAAATTCTTTGGGAAGAGGTGTGATAATTTCTTCGTCAATACAAAAGTTTCCATTTATTGTATAAAGAGATACTGGTTTATCTAATTTTGTTCTTTTAAATTCAGGTAATAATGTCTTGTTAAGCAATGAAGTTGTGGATCCTGTATCGAGTAAACGGCCGACTTCCTAAACGCAAGTTGCAATTCATATTTACAATGCATACACTTCGTAAACGCATATGTAAACGTTCTGGCAATGTCCAATGTTCCTAATCGTTTGGCAACTCATTTTAATGAGTATCAGTTGTCAAAATCGCGCATCATTTTTATTTTGTAGGCAAACATGTATGAGTTGCATAGCGACGTTCCTAAATGCCGATAAAATGCAAAAATGTCTCCGCAACGCAAGTTTACTCTTAATACATGCTTAGCATTGCACACGCATTTTATTAAATTGTGCATCGCAACTTGCGTTTAGGAAGTCGGCCAACATTTGAGGGTTGTGTTACCTATCCTTAGTTCAACTATCGGTAAACGAATTTTTGGGCTTGATACTGAAAATTTGTTTCTCCTGTATTATTGCTTTCAATATGGTCTACTTCCATTGGAGTAGGTCTGTTATTGCCTAGGGTTCGATTTAAATATTGGCTACGCCTAGATTGTTGAGTGTTATTTGTGTTAAAAAAATTGTTATGAGAAAGAGTGGAATTATTAGTTTGTCGAGCTTGAGGAGGGCTATTATTGTATGAGTTTTGGAAGGTCGGTTTCTGTTGGTATGTCATGTTCTGTCCGTTTTGGTTGTAGTTTCTATGTTGTTGGTATTGTTGACGTGTATATGAATATTGTTGAAATCTATTGTCATATTGTCTCAGTATTCCAGTCTCTTCCAAGACGTAATAAGCTTCTCTAAGTGTGGATATATTTCTACTATAAACTATGCTAGATAAATTTGGGTGGATACCATTCAAAAATGTTTTAAGTATAATTGATTCGTTAGTAAGAGGAGAAAACTCTAGGGGTTTATTAATATCAAATTCATATTTAGTGTTTAATTTATCTAGTATATTTCTAAGGTTCTTAAAATAGTCGCTTACATTATTATTCTTCATGTTTATCGCCTGGTGATAGAGATAGTGGTACCCTTCTTTAATGCCGAAATTCTTGACTAGTTCTTCCTTAATTCGGGTCCATGTTGCTTCTGGTCCTAAAGCTCTCACTACCTGTAGAGCTGGTCCTTGAATTTTATTCTTCACATACCTTTCGAAAACAAACCGCTGTAAGATGGAATTCTCCTGGAACAGCGGCAAAATTATTTCCACTTCCCTGATGAAAGATGATAGGTCATAATCTCTTGTACCGTGAAACTCCTTGATACGGGATGCTTCTTTTACAAGATCCGACCCGGATAGTACGGCAGGTTGGATGTTATGATTGTTATCTTCTGTGGACATTTCTTATTATCAGATATAACTCGTGGTTTACTATAACACTTTTAGTAGTATGTTGTTTTTAAACACAATTTTAGATTGTAATTTATTTTTATTTTATTTTGCGATTTAATTTCACTATAGCTCTTTAATGCTATATTGTCTTTGGACTTTGGAAAAATTTTCGCACAGTTTTTTGGTAGTCTTTAGACTTTACTTTTCACTTTTTCACAAGGATATATATTTTATAATTAACGGTTTTAATGTTGTCCTTCAGGATATTCACTATTTTCCGTTATTAGGTTCCTTTACATCGACTGCGCCAATTATGAGTCCGAGGGTTCTTTTGTATATAAAAAAAAAGATTTTTATTTTATTTTATTTTGCTTTAACAATCATTAACTAAATGCAATACAATTCAAAACTGAGCTGTTTTCTTAAGTTTACTTACAATATAAATAATTTAATTTTTCTTATTTAGCTGACGTTTGGGGAAAATGTTCATTTAGCAATTTTGTATAAAATTATTTGCGAAATAAAAAGGTCGGCAGTTTATTGAATTGGTAAATAGAACGTTTTATTATTGTTGCTGATTTATAAAAAGTAAGTGTGTTGAAATACTGAAATTATTGTTGTTGATTTATAAAAAGTAAGTGTGTTGAAATACTGAAATTATTGTTGTTGCTGATTAATGAAAATTGAGTTTATTGAACTAGTGAAATTATTATTGTTGCCAATTAATGGGTAAGGAATATGTTGGACTATTAGAATGGGTGGTTGACTTAACTCCTCCCTCGTTTGACTGAAAACTCTCCTGAGTTTTTATAATTAGTGTAGTTTTGTGATTTTTTAATTTTTTATATATGTAGAATATAGCTATTGCACTCAAGGACAATAAACTGAATGTCAAAGTTAGGCCATTAAAAGCGTAGTTAATATTTTTATGAAATCTAATTTCTTCAATTTTCTTAATATTCTCGATTTGATTTGAAACTATTTCGTCAAACGTCAGCTGAGTTGTAATATTATTTAGAATAAGGTTATTGTTAATCAAAAAATGTTGTTCAAACTTATCATCATAATTACAATAAAGGTCTCCATTTATTTCTAATTTACAATCATTAAATGTTATCATTTGATTTCCTTTTAAATAAAACTGTCTATTATTACAAGTAGATGACATTGGGGTTAGTGGTCGAGAATTAAGGATGGCTTCTATTTCGATAATTACCGTTTCCAACTCTTCGTAAGCTAAGGAAGCTGTTGAAACAGTTCGAAGCAGTAATTGTTCAGCCAATTTAACGGCTGCCTCCCATAATCCTCCAAAGTGAGGGGCTCTAGGTGGTATACATTTTAACTCAATACCGTCCTTATTACATTATTGCATGATCCTTTCCTGTGATTTTTTAGAAAATATTGCTTCATTCAGCTCCTCTAGCTGATTTCGAGCACCTATGAAATTTGTAGCGTTGTCCTCTACATGATAGAAATCGTTTATGGGCTCCATTAAAGGCATCTGTCTGTCCAGATGTACTGTTTTTTCTGAAAAACAGACAAATACATAATATATAAACCTTATGAGGATTTTACCCCTTATTTTGTAATGAACCCATAAAGGATCGCAATAATCAACTCCTGTTTTAATGAATGGTCTTGCTGGCGTTACTCTGCTTGCTGGTAGGTCTCCCATTATTTGGTTCAGGAGTCTTGGTTTCACTCTTGTACATCGAACACAATTTTGGGTTATATTTCTGGTCATCGATTTGCCCTTGATAATCCAGTATTTTTGTTTAGGTATAGCCAGTAGCGATTGTGGGCCACAATGATAATTTTCTTCGTGGAGCATTGTAAGTATAAGTTTTGATATTGAATCGTTATATTGTAGAAGTATGGGATGTTATGCATTAAACGACAATTCTGATGCTTCCAATCTTCCTCCGCCCCGTAGAACGGATCTGTCATCGAGAAATGGAGATAGGCTGCTAATCGCACTGGACCCTGGGAGCTCTTTGTTTGCCTTTAACCTAGATATGTCCTTCTTGAATTCAGTTTTTTGGATTGTTGGAACTATCAGGAATAGAGCATCATTCAACTCTCTCGGGCTCAATGATATGTGTGTTGGTCGACCTTCATTTTGCGTTTGTAAATTGTTAATGAATCAAAGAACGTAACCCAATACTCTCTGTAAAGTTTTGAAGGAGTTCCTGTGGTGAATTCCATATACGATGTTGACATAGTTTGTACAGACTGCTGCTTTAACTACCTTGCTCACTTGCTGATTTAGATAATGGTGAACATTTTAATGGCCATGAAGAAACAGTGGTCCATATAGCCACATATTGCATCTTGGCAGTTCGGCTGCTTTAATACCTCTAGATAATATATCAGCTGGATTGTCTTTTGATTTTACATGCTGCCATTGTTGCGGTAATGATTGAGTTGTTGATACTCTGTTGGCTACAAAGGTTTTGTATAACGATGACTGTGTATTTATTCACGATAGTACAATCTCAGAGTCCGTCTATAAAAACGTCGTTGATTTTCTATTTTCATTTCATGTTTAAGTCTATGAGCAAATTGAGCCGCTACAGCACATAGCTCCAATCGTGGTAGTGATTGTTACTTCAGTGGAGCTACTCTTGATTTGGCACACAACAACCTGACGATTATTTGTCTATTGTTGCGTGAATATAAGCAGTTGCACCACAGGCCTTATCGGATGCATCGGTATTTCACCCTGGAATATGTGCCACGGTATCTTAAAGCTGTCGGGACCTTTAAGGTCAGCGCTGGATTTATTCCAGGATGCACCGAAATCATCAGGTAACGGATCATCCCACTCTTGCCACAGTTGTTTGATAAATATCTTTGCCCTTACAACTACGGGAGCTGGGTGGCCAAGGGGGTCAAACAGCTTTGCAAGATCATATGTTTTGTAATTTTCTGATGGTGACTGTAGCTGACCTTGACGCAAACTTTATCGATCTTAGGTAACTAATACAACCCTAAAATGTTTTATGACAATAGTGTCATTATTGTCGAAGTCAAAATTTACTTCTCGATCATCTGATGCGATGTTTTTTAATAACTGTGTATGGTTTGCGCACAATTTTTTCAAGTTAAGACCGTGTTTCTTTAATGTTGTAATGAGTTCCTTTTGCATTGCAATTGCTGTGCTAAGGCTATCTGAACCTCCAAGTCCATCGTCCACATACAAATTATATTTCGACATCTGGGATCCATACGGAAAGCTGTGTATATTTTCTTCAGCTATTTTTTTAAGCATCCGGTGCCAATATAAGGTGATGCACGTGTTTCATATATAACCGTGTTAAGTCGGTAGTATTTATTTGATGATGACGGATTTTCTCGCCAGATAATGATTTGATACTGATGGCCCATTGGGCTGATTAATATCTGTCCTTACATTTTCCCTAAGTCTGTTGTAGAGACGACTTTTGGCAATCGAGACCGAATGGTTGGGGCACCTTTGATATGTTCTGTTTATGCTGTGGATTTTGTTGCAAATGCAGTAAAGTATTATGTTTTTTATTGTATCTTCTACAACCACTGAATGTACACGTTTTTGATACATGGTCAGTCTTCAGACAATTGATGCAGAGTTTTTGTTTCTGTACATACTTCAAACTGTCTGATTCTGTCATGCTTAAGAATTGCTTGCACCGATAAATATGATGGTTTCCATTATTACAGAGCCTACAGTTTTCGTAACTGACCATCGATGTTACTGATGAGACGGTTTTTGTATTTTCATGAGTAGTTGATTTCTCTTTATAACCAATAGAATCCATTGACTGAAATTTAATTTAAAGGAAAGAGAAGAGGTCATCCATTGATGGTATATCTTTTGGTTTAGCTAGTGACTTTATGAATCGGATGTAGAGAGATTGATCCAAGTTTTAGTCAATAGCTGGATCAGCATAGCATCCCAGAATGTCGTGTCGACGTGTAGGTTGCCAACAGATATTCTGTAGTGGTATCATGAAGAGCCTTTATTGATGTACTAGACAACGTTTGTTGTTGAATCTCTCTTTTTACAGTGTCTAGGCCGTTTTGTAATTTTCTTCGGTTAGTGATAAATGACATGAGTCTAGCTGCTTCTCCCGACACGTTTGATTTAAGGTACCACATTTTTTGCACTTGAGGTAATGGTTGTTTGTCGACCATTTCGGCAAACAGTTCATACAATTGACATCGTTTTAAATAATCTTCATTAAACTGCGGAATTGTCACTTTTGGAGGAGGCAGCGAGCCATATACTGCTGAATTGCTTGGTAACTGTGGCGCTTGCTTCTCAAGCTGCTTGGCTTGATCCCCATTACG